>JACBWW010000017.1:20853428-21072038 GCA_020086605.1 Lanius collurio | reverse complement strand
CGCCTCCGCCCGCCGCTGGGCCGCCTTTGGCCGCCGCCGCCCGCGGGTGACAGGTGCCTCACCTCCTCGGCGAGCCGCAGTGGTTCGCTCCGCTGGCGGGGCGGGGGAGGCGGCCAGCCCGCTGCAGTCCAGCCCCGGGCGGTGACTGCCGAGAGGCGGAGGACGGGCCCGGCCGCGGCGACGCTGGCAGACCGAGTCCCGCTGGCTGCCCCCGGCCCGGTTTATCCCCTTCTTTCCTCGCCCGGAACGCTCGATCCAGCCTGACCCGCGCGGACCGGTTCCGCCCGGCACCCGCCCGTTTCGGAGGAGGCAGCGTGCCCGCCCCCGCGCGGGAGGGGCACCGTCCCGGGTCCCGGGAAAGCCCCCGCTGCAGGAAACCCGTGGGGCGCGGGTGGCACCGGGCGCACGGAGAACTCCCTACAGATCGAGAGCCAGCGCGTTCCCTCCCTCGCTGTTGATCCCCTCGCCCAGGCTGCCCGAGAGAGGGACGTGCTGGTGACAAACGCCGGGAAACCGCTCACGGCTCCGTGGGCATGGCTTGTTCTGGCAGCTGCTGACAGGGACGGAGGATCACCCTTGGAGCACAACCGCAACCACAACCACAATGCCTTTGTTGTTTATTAGCTGGGCGAGTTCACCACAAAAATGTCTTGGCTTTATACAGTGAATAAGAAAACTTAATTGCGGAACATGAAATCTCTGGGTAATTTGTAAAATGGGTAATCCAGGCAGGTAATGAGATATGTTAATCTCATAGCAAGTCGTAAGCAAAGTTCGTTAAACTAGCTGCATAAATATCCAGAAAATGGCCTGGGTACACTGCAGGGTACCTGGGTACACTGCAAAGTCTGAAAACTAATTATTATGTTTAAAGAAGCAAGATGGTGGTGACTGAAAATAAAGAAACGAGGTATAGAGATCCACAAACTTAATTCATAAGTTTTAATGAGACTGAAGCATGGGCACTATATACCATTGAATATTCACAGGTATCGATCTCTAGCTAATTCGTACCAAGCAGATGCAGCACAAAACTGCTTGCCTCAATAAAGTTTAAATAACCAGCATGTTAATATTGACAGGCAGACAACAAATTTTACAAGATAGATTGAAAACCAGCATTTTGATAAATACATACGCAAGAGGCCAGGAACAGAAGTGAAGGCATTTCAGTATTTTCCCCATTGCTGGCAGTAGCCTGTCCTGGCACACTGCATGGCCCCTGCACAGGCTCCTGCTGCCCGCGGACAGAGGCGCAGGAGGAGGTTGGGGATCCTCAGCATGATGAGCAAGGCCACGCCAAAGCACGCTAACACAGCAGGGAGAAAAGGAGATCACATGAGATATGTAATGAACCAAGACAGGCAGCCTCTGAGCTTCCAAAGCAGTCACAGAAAGCTCCCATGACCATGTTCCAAAGCAGAAGAATGAAGGAATTACTTTTTGACAGCTGCTTGTGATAAGAAGTCCTACAGGTGATTTGCTGCTCAAGGACTGAAAATATTGCAACTAAGCAGGACATTGCCTATTAAATTCTAAACATCAGATATGACAACAAATCTGAGGTTCAGCCTCTCTGTCAGTGTCTTTCTATTGGCACGAATTTTTAGACATGAAGCTGTAGGAGCACTTAGAGAGCAGCTTGACTTTTGGAGATAAAACTATACCAACAGAGCTTCCGGCATCATTGAAGAAGAATAGAGACATAAAGCAGAAATTTAAACATTTCATTTGGGATTTTTGGCTAAGCATTTGGAGTGGTTGAAGAGCTTAGTATATACATGTCCTTAAGAATTTTATAATTACCACACACAACCAAAAAAAAAAAAGGGACACAAGCAAATATTTAAAAATCAATTAAACAATTGAGACAATCTTAAAGAGACTAATTCACATCTAATTCTGAAAAGATAATCAGGAAAGTATCCAAGTAAAGCCACAAATATCTTTAAATTAATTTTCTAACTGAAGTTGTGCAAAAAACATGGTCAGTTCTTAACCATAATATACATGTTAAACAATGTACCCAAGAGAACAGCTGTATTTCATGGCAGAATATTGCAAACTACTTCTATATTATACTTTAGTAGGAAGTAAGGAAATGAGACAACTCACTGATGCTAATAGAAGCAGTGCACATTAAATCTCAAGCTTTCCACAATGAGAGATGATATATCACATTTATGTTTTCCATAAATGTACTGTAACTAGACAACATAAATGTTCAAGCAGACAATACCAGCTTTGAAACAGAATCTAATGTAAAATTATTTTAAGTAATGTCACGTTCCTTTTGTATCACCTCAGGTTCGTAACAGCCAAGATGTACAGAAACTACTGGAAATTTTGGCTGCTTTATCAGAAGCATCTGGGACCCTATTTAGAAATTCAGCTCTGGTCACTGACATATAAATTATCCAAACTTATAATCACTTGCAAAAAACGTTCAATCTACATCCTTATTTACACAATGCCTACGTGAAACAATATTGTTATTATTACAATATCTAGGATAATAAATTGTATTTTATTTCAATTGCTATGTTGCTCTTTAAGACAGTCTCTTTATATATGAGCATGACCATGCAGCTAACTATAAAAATCAGAATTGACCTTTCACATTTTCAGTACTTTTGTGATAATCCATTTGAGTAGAAAGTATTTCTAGGCTTTGCTAAAGTGTGATTAATATTTCTGTTAATTCCTGAGGAATATTAAAATGCTGCATAGCATACTTGAGAGAAGATAAGAGACCAGGGGACTCCTTACTATGTCAGTATAAAATCTGAATAACTTCACTGGAGTTATAGAATTATTCCATATCCCAACCAATGGGAATTTAAAATCTGTTCAGTTTAGTATTTACATATGATAGAGTATGACTGTCATTTTACTTGCAATGCAGTAACAACTCAATTCAAATGATTCTAAATTCTCACATGTGTCAGGGAGAGACCCAAGTTGTTTAACCTTATTGGCATGACTTTAAATTATATCCAGTATCTTTTAAATCCAGTTTTGGTGCAGTCCCACAGCACTGACGACAGTTGGTTTTCTGATTATTCTATATGTGTGAATTATATTTACTTACAATATTTTACATGATATATTTACTTTGGATGTCACTGGAGGGTTGTTTCAAGTCACTTCTTTTAACCCACTCAGTTTTCGCGATAGCGATTTATTTGCACAGCAGAGCAGCAGTGCAAGTTTTTCGACATGGCTCGGGCAAAAGAAATAAGTCATTACATCATTTGTTTCCTGTCAGTGTCTTTCAAGTCCTGCAAGATAATATCTGTCTGTTCACGTAGAAATGGAAACTTTATTTGATCTGATCTTTGGCCAAGAAATCCTCTCTTTGCTATCCTGCCAAACCATTGGTGGGGAGAAGGTTTTTCTTCCTTATACCTATCACAGCATAAACAGCATTGAGTTCTATTTTTTAGCACTTAGCCATGAATTCTTATTGTGTCATCCAGTTTAAAGAAAAAGATCTTGTCTGAACAAAATACTTCCATTTTGGCAGATAAGATACATTCAAGTCACGGTTCCCCTGAACCAGACAAGCAGAGACTAAAATATACAGTAAACAGCAATATTAAGAAGTTGATAACCTGTCATTTCAAACATGAGCAAACTGTGATTGTTGTAAGTGGAATTCTTTTATATGAGAAGCCATAAGTAGTTAAAAATGTGAGCTCATTAATATCACTAATTTAGCAACTTCAGAAGATTGTGCTGCTTTTACATAGAACATGTCAAACTACTTGAGAGATCAAGAATAGCTTCAAAAGAAGAATTTTGTCCTGAAAGATCTGAAGAAAATCTGATAATGATAACAAAACTGCGTATTCTAGCAGTTTATCAGAAAGACAAATATTAGCATATGAAGGCCTAAACTAAGGCTAGTAAAGCCTTTTTTCAGTTACTCTGTGGAGACTTTCACATCCATTCTTAAACATTCTGCTTTTAAATTATTCAAGAAATACACAGCTATGGCTAGAATAAAATAGAATTTTCAAGAGAGGAAAACATGAATTATACACCGCGTACAACTGCCTACTTTGAAATGTTGGTTGTGCCTGCATGAAAAGCTAGAAATCTTAAGAATGGCCCAAAGAGCTGTATTTCATGGAACTTTCCCTCATGAGCCCTCAGCACTGAACTCTGCATTTACACCACAACACAGACAAATATTAGTTACCAGCGTAACAAGAAGGATGGCAGCTAGTTGCAGAAAATATATGATCTCATAGAAAAGGAAAAGATTAAATATTTCACCTGTTAGGAATTGCTAAAAATCAACCCCAGCAAAACTTGTTAAACTATTTATTTGGGAAAACTGCTAGGAAGCATTCTATAAACCAGATTAGTTGACAAAGTGAGTAAGATCCTCCAAGGTGGATGGTACCTGTCACATACCTTGATTCATCAGATGTGTATCATATGTAGATACATATGGTATAGAGAGCTCACCTTTCCAACATCATTGAGAAAGATTCAGACTTGGAAATGTTACTAATTCAACTATTTCAAACCAGAAGAGCAGAAATAAGAGTTGAGACCCTCACCATAACTCAATAATTATCTATTAATGAATATATTTTGTTATTGTAACAACATTAATTTTCTATTGAAAAGAAGTTTTTCTTTACAGTCTGAATCTAGAATACAGAACATAATGGGGTTTGGCAGTCTGTGCAAAAGCATTATCTTAGAGTATTTCTTGTGCAGCAGATATCCATTGTTACTCTTAAAGAACACTAAGTAAGCCAAACTGGGAGAAGAGGTAGAAGTATACTAGGAGGGAGAGATACACTTGATGGTCAGAGCTTATGAGTGTACTTGACATTGCCAGTAAATAACACTCAAGCAAATCTGATTACTGAGTTCAGAAATTGCTACCTTGGTAAATCAGGTAACATTTTGGGCCATGAAGAAGAGAAGACAGCAAGTTTTCCAACTCTGTTCAAATTCAGTGACACTTTGGAGCTTATACTGCCAGTCTAGAAAAAGCAGAAGGTAATAGAGAGAGAGGGAGAGAAACAGAGGCCAGAGTTCACAAAATACAGCACATCACTGCTGTCTTGCAGCATGCAATGTATTGCCAAGTTGGAAAAATTTGGCTGGATTGCTCCACCCTGAAACTGGTGCTTATGCCTCTATTTG
Source organism: Lanius collurio (assembly GCA_020086605.1). NCBI lineage: Eukaryota > Metazoa > Chordata > Aves > Passeriformes > Laniidae > Lanius > Lanius collurio. The sequence continues at coordinate 21,066,869 of JACBWW010000017.1, read as the reverse complement.
AGTTTGTGTTTTAGTAGTCTGTGTTCCACACCCTCTTGGTAACATGAATGTAGGCTTGTTGCAATTGCATTAGTGGAATTTGTTTCTCCTTTTCCCTTTTCAAAAATCAAATAATTTGAAGAAATAAATTTGAGAAAACAGCTGTTTATCTCAAAAACAGCTGTCTGTTACTTATAGAATGTAATCCCAAATATTGTTTCCCATACCTTGGTTACCTGTCGTGTACTTTGGTTCGCTTTTCCCTTACCTTACAGGTACTGTCTTGCTAACACACCACCAGTGAAAGCTCTCTCTTAAAGCTAGATTTGGTAGTCAATTTAATTTAGTGCATAAAATCATTAAATACTTAATTACTGTGTTCTGTATGGCATCAGATAATGAACATAGGCCAGCCAAAAGTATTTCTTTATTTTGGAAAACCTGTGTTCTTTGCCAAAACATAGAAACAATATCACAGTGCTTCAGTGACTGTAGAAATACAGGTTACCAGTTAGAGGCATTAGTTCTGTGCTAACACTAAAGCACTCGAGTAAGAGCAATCAAGAAGGGATCGCACAGTTGAAAAGAAAAATGAGAACACTGCCATCAGGTTGAAACACAAAACACAAGAATTAATGAATCAAAATCTACAAACTTAACTATGCCATGTTTAAGAAAAGGAAGGAACACTCCCATTAATCAGTATAGCATTATAGAGGAAAAGGATTACATAAATACTTGCATGAAGCAGAACAAGCAATTGCACGGCACAGAAGAGAAAAGCTTTCGAAGGGTCTGGGCCATTGCCCAGGACAGACAAAACCGGCCCCCAATAGCTGCTATAAGGTAGCCAGATTTGCACAGGCAGAACCATCGAGCCACGAGAGTAACAGAAGAGCAAGCCCAGGAGCCCAGGTGCAGAATAGCGGGTCTGACCCTGCACCTTGGGGTGTTCTGTGAAAAGCCCGAGGGTTTTACACCCGAGCCCGACGGCGAGCGGCCGCACTGACCAGCGGCTCCTTGGCGCCCCCTGTCGGCTGGAAGCGGCGGTGCCGCCCCCGGCGCAGCGCGGTCCGAGCCTCCTGGAGACACCATCGGGGGGAAAACGCGGGGAAAAGGTGGGAAAAGGACTGCCTTTCTCTATTGTTCTGCAGGGTCATGCTCCGTTAGCCCTGCAAGTACATTGTGCATCTTCAGGCAAGGGAAACCTCTTGTCATTTCACTGTCAAGTCAATGGTTAAATCCACACAAGATAGCTGGAAAATGAAGCTTCCATTTTTCGGAAGCTCCACTTCCTGTCCTTCGAGAAAAGGGCTGCACTCTGGAAAGCTGCATTACGTTACAAATTCTCTGATACAGCACATATTTCTGGTAAGAACAAAGTAGATGCACACTCTCTCGGAAGGGAAGCAGCCACAGAAGAACGCGGGAAGCTGTAACTTGTGTTGCTAAGTGTTTGAGTAGACCGGCACGGTGTTTAAGTAACAGATCCTGCTCACCAGGAGGAGAAGGTTCTGTCTAAACCACAGGCAAACAGCACTCTTGCTACCAAGGCAAGGTATATTTACATACAACCCACCCACCCATTTTCACCAAATGAAATAATGTCCGATTTGGTCATTTGTATGTTAACTGTGAAATGACAAAGAGACCGAAGAGCTCCAGGGTGCATCTGCTGAATGGCACTTGGGCCTGAGAGATTATTCCAGTGCCCCTTCTTAAGGGCGACTGTCTTCACTTATTCAGGCATAGAGTCATGCACACTTTAACAGAATAACAAGATCACTTTAGTAAATAAGCTGAGAGTAGGGTTTGGACCTGAATATTTGTATGTGCTGGTGTCTGGACAGCAAAGGCAAGTATTGCAAGCAGGCTGCCTCATAGCTCAGTAGAAGCAAACATACCAAAATCGAGAGTCTACAATGAGTGAATGGGACAGGATACAGAATCAAGAAGAAATAGAATGCAGACTTTTAACTATTTTACCAAGGACTTTGCATAAATTCAATTTATGCAAAAATTCTGTGTAATGAGGTCATGTTAGTAGTTTTTCCTCTGTTTTGTGTCACATTGCTCTACATAATACATCTCTTACAAATGCCCAACATCTCTTCCAGGCAGTATCTTGGCATCTAAGAAAAACAGCTGTAAAGAAAGGGGAGGAGAAGACTGGACAGAAGGGTGAGTGAAGGGAAGTGAGATTACAGAGGTCTAAACAGCAGTCTTCATTAGTTTTATATCATGCAGTGTGAAAGAAAAATCACATTTAGGAATAGAGGATGAGGAGGTGGAGGCAAAAGGGAAATACAGGAGGGAACAAAACTGCCAACCACCTGTCAGATCTGAGAGGGAAGTTGTAAAGAGTGCACAAGGAGCAAAATTACTTGACCCTTATTTATCTGTTTTGGATGTAGTGGAATTTTCAGATAGGGAATGAAATGTCAGAAACAAAAGAAAAGTTAGCTTCATGTGCCCATGCCTCTATATAGGCATCTCTGGGAGTTCTACCAGTGCCTAGACTGCGATACCTATCAGGCATGAAATCACTGGCTTTGGTTCATGTAGATTAATCAGTCCCAAATAAATGCAGCTGTAAGTAAACAGTTTTACTTCATATTTCAGTAACTCCAGCTTGTCCTGTAACTTGAACAGGAAAAGAAGTTTTTAAAAATAAAAAGGAAGGAAGCAGCTCAGGCAGAGCAACAAGGGAATGATTAGCTTGCATGGCAGTGCTCCTCCCAGACTGCGCAGAGGACTGACTAAGAACCCAGAAACAACAGGCAAGTAACTGGGCTGAGAGAGGGGAGGACAAGAGAGCATTTTCCTTGTCTCCTATACCTGAGAACTTACTCAATCAGCTTTGCACAACTGCTCCACAAGAGCATATACAGGCAGTGAAGAGGCTGATCTCCTTAGACAAAGAAATTCTTTCATTATTTCACTGCAAGGAAAGAAAGTAAGTAGCTATTTAATATAGTACGAGGTAGTAGTAACTCAGGGTGCTACTACTGGTAATGCTCAGTGCCATTCAGAGAAGGAAAAGAACACAGTGCACCAAATCTTCCGAAACAGCTGAGAGTGGGAGTTTAATAAATCCCAAATTCACTAACACTACAGTTCGCCCATGCATGGTGTTCTCAGCAGTTTAAGTGCTTTGGGGAGGCCATCTGAAGCTATACATAGATGCATGCCTGCAAACGGGTACCACATTACTATTTTACTATCTTTCTAAAATGTAAGAGAATGCTAGGCATAAGTTTAACTATGATCATTTTTCACTTCCCACAATTGCAAAGCTGCCAAGTCCATGCCAGATGCTTGAAGAAGATTTGTGGATTGCTGGAGGGAGTCTGCACCTAGTAAGTGAATTTGAGATGTTGCTATTTTTTTTCATTGTTCTCCATCCTCCCTGGACAGCAGATGGTGGCATTATCATGAATGGATCATTTGTTAAGAAGGAACTTCTCATGACTTCTCAATATAAATTCACCTAAGTATCAGAACACAGGACACACTAGTATATTACCTGTTTTAATTTTAAAAAGACAACTGAGACAACTTACCAGAAAAAAAATGTGGAAAAAAATTTGCCACTGCCAAGAGAAAACACTGAATGAAATTCTGCTGCCTTAACTACTACAAATTGACATTGTATCAAGACACCAAATCCTGGGGTTTTTAATCAGGATGAAGATTCTCAAATCATCAAATCATGCCTGAGCTTTCTTGAATTCATTATGTTTAAAAATTAGGGGCTGCTCAGTAACACTGTGACTCACTAAAGAGAATGGCAAATGTCCTGACTATACTGAACTATCCTGATCACTAGAAATGTCTGCACACCTCCCAAACTGCAGAAAGCACTGGCTTGTTTAAAAGTTAAGTTTAGGACTCTGAACCTGTACTGTAAAGGTACAAATATGGACAATACACGCATAAGGCTAAAATACTTATTTTTAGGCAGGCCTTCTCATTGTTGCCCATAGCATATCTTACTACTCTTAAATGCCCCAAATTTCTTATTTACCTTCTAAATAGATTTGCTGAAGCTTGCATTCCCTACTGCTATAATAGTGAACTTACTACATAGTCAGCAGAACAATCTTTTGGCAATAGAACAAAAATTGGGAAATATATTGAACAGTGGGGGGCAAGGCAGAAGAAGGAGAAGATATTGTAGGCAAATATAAATGTATATATTACCACTTGACCCTTCTTTTAATATGCTGAGTAAAATTGGGATGCAGTAGTAATACAAAAGGGTAAGTATAGCATCCTTCCAATGACACTATATATCCCATGTCACTAAAGAAAAAAGAAAATACTCTATTATGATCAAAAGAGAGGCTGGAAAAGTAACTTTAGGACCTCAGTGCAACTAATCAGCTCCTTTCACCCTCTTAATTTTTATGGGCCTGTTCATACAGATAAATTTTAGAAAAATTGCTTATACTATTTTCCCTATTTATGCTTAGCACCCTCTCTGCCCTTGTGGTCTGAAGTCTGGCAACTGATGCTAGCAGGAAGTTAAAGGATTCAGAATCTCAAAATTGAGGCATTTATTTTTTATCTGCCTTCTTCCACTGAAACCTTTGCTCTATCAAACCACCTAATTGCAAGGAATGACTTGTGCTACATTGCTCTTTGAGAAAATCAGCCTCCTGCCTACTTCCATTCTCCCTCTTTCCTTGTGAAACTGTCTTGGTAGATGTAGACCATGTGATTCAGCACTGATGGAAATCACTGACCATGTAGCCTTGTATAACATTTTGCCTTTTCCCTTTCATTTGTAGTGAGCTTGAAAAGCATAACTTGGAACCAAATATCCAACCATTTGTAATTAATACCATTACTAAGATACACAGTATTTATCAGACTACAACTCCCTGTAATACTTTGTACCACTGAATATGTTATTACCCACGATACTTACCAGCCGTGCTTTTAGTCAGAGACTGTAATGCCAGAAATCTTCAGTTTGATCATGCCTTCCATTTCAGCAATAGCTCAGTAACAAGGTCCTCGTGGATGCAATATCAAAAATAAAATTAAGAACTTGCTGATGAAATGAGAAAACTTGCTGGGACATAAGTCAATAGGTGTATGACCCTCAGGCAACATAGATGGGCAAGTTCAAGAAATTTTTTTCTAGGGATGAATCACGAATTTTTCACTAACTGATTCATCTTTAACAAAAGAAATTTTAAAGAAGACACATACAGAACAGTCTGTGTTTTTCATGGAAGGCTCAAAATTGGAGAAGAAAAATAGGCGCTCCAGAGGAGAACTTTATTTTTTTAATTAGCATGCTAATCTTGAGCACAATTATGACAATGTTTATTTAACATTTTACCTTCTGAGAGATGAACATAACTCATCAAAAAACAGACTGTTTTTAAAGAGTACTTGTGGCAGGCTATACTGCCTTAAAATGTTCCAAAAGTAGCAATTCATGTTAATTAGAAAGTTGTTCATGTCTCATGAAGTACCACTTTTTCTGTGTTGCTATTTGAGAAGGGAGTTGAACTGTTTATTTATTTATTTTACCTACCTTATGTAGGTGTAATTTATTCTTTTATTTCAAATATGTGAAGAATTATGTGTATAAAGTAGTGAGGTAGTATTTTCTAAAAAAAAGCAGAAGTCCTAAATATTGGGCTATGCCATAATTACTTCTATGTACACTTTGAAAGCTGACTGTGTATATTTAATCAATAGCAGGCAGTAGGAAATCATTGTAATGATGCTTATTTTAATGTTCTTATTTCATTGTTTAGTCAAGTCTGTACAGACAAATTCAATGAGATTCAGATCAAAATTCTACACTTTTTAAAACTCTTTTAAAAATTACTGAATGAAAAGTTATAGACTAAAATCAGGAGTTCTGCTGGAGGGTTGTGGCCATGTAGATTGCTACAGTATACTGGAAACCTCCCCCCCATCAATAAGAAAACAGAAGACATAACCTTCTTCACAGTAGATAAATGCAGGAATTCTCCTTTTCCCCTTCTTCTTAGTTGAGTCAATCACAGTTCATAATAAGTACACAGGGGAAAGACAACTACTAAGCCCTTCCTGTGGCATAATCTTATCCTACCATGCAAGCTGTGGTCTTTTCTCTACATGGTTACAGAGCAGAGAGCAGCATGCAAAAAGCTTCTGCATCTCCCACATTAGAATGCCATGTTTAGACACAGAAAACAAGGAGAAGGTCATCTCCATCCCCCTTGACTACAGAGTCTGTAGCTTTGCTTGTCCAAACAAGGCAGAGCAGAGCTGCCAGTATTCTCCTCTTTACCCATGCACACAGGCAAGGGTTAAGTACATAGGGCCACTGAGGGAGGGGAAGCAAGCAGAGCATTGTTCCCTGGAGCCATTTTTTTGAGAGGTCAGGAAGGCCTGAAACACAGTGGCACAAGTCTCCCAAAATACTGCCCAGAATTCAGTCTTTCTAGAGCTTGTGTGGAAGTGCTGGTGGTTGACCCCGGCTGGACAACAGCTGCCCCTCAAAGCTGCTCTATCACTCCCCTCCTCAGCTGGACAGGGGGAAAACAATATGATGAAAGGCTTGTGGGTCGAGATAAGGGCAGAGAGAGATCACCCTGCAGTTATGGTCATGGGCAAAACAGATTTGACTTGGGGAAATAAATTTAATTTATTACCAATCTAATCAGAATAGGATAATGAAATAATAATAATAATAAGTCTTAAAACACCTTCCCCCATCCCTTCCTTCTTCCTGAAGAACCCTTACTCCTCAATTCTCCACCTCCTTCCCCCTCAGCACATTGGGACAGGGAATGGGGGCTATGGTCAGTTAATCACATGTTGTCTCCAATGCTACTTCCTCCTCTGGGGAAGCTGCTCCAGTGTGCACCCCTCCCACGGGGTGCAGTTGCTCAGGAACAGCCTGCTCCAGTGTGGGTCCTCCATGGAGTATCACTGCCAGCAAAATTGCTCCAGTATGGGCTCCTCTCTCCTTGGGGCCACTGGTCCTGCCAGGAGCCTGCACCAGCATGGGCTTCCCACAAGGTCCCAGCCTCCTTTGGGCAGCCACCTGCTCTGGCATGGGGTCCTGCACAGACTGCAGGTGGATCTCTGCTCCACCATGGATCTCCGTGGGCTGCAGGGGACAGCTGCCTCACCATGGGCTGCACCATGGACTGCAGGGGAATGAATCTCTGCTCCAGTGCCTGATACACCTGCTCCCCCTCCTTCTCTGGCCTTGCTGTCTGCAGGGATTTTTCTCTCATACATTCTCCCTTCTGTCTTATCTGGCTACAATGGCTTCCACTAACAATTTTTCCCCCCTTCTTAACTATTGTATCCCAGAAGCTCTACCACAAGTGACAGGGCTCAGCCTTGGCCAGTGTTGAGTCCATCTTGGAGCCAGCTGGCACTGGCTCTGATAGAGGAGAAGCTTCTATCAGCTTGACATTGAAGTCACCACTGTAGCCTCCTGCTACCAAAACCTTGCCACACAAACCAAATACATTGTGGTGACATTTTGCCTCTTGAAAAGAGCACAGTGTAAATCCCTGTCAGATTGCTGTGTAAGTCACAGTCATGCTACCAAGGACAAAAACATAACCCTGCTTATTAGAGTAGATCCTCTTTTGGCTTAAGTCAACATTGCTTGAATCACTTTGCAACAGCCTAACTCATGTATCACTAGGGCATCCACTGACTTCTTGTAAGCCTAACTCCTCTGCTGCAAAAATTGAGCAGAAGACAGCCTTTAATTTCAGGGAAATCAGGAACAGATCAGTCCTGGGGAAGGTTATGCTTCCAACAAACTGAATGTAGATGTTTCTTGGATGCTGCTTTTACTTGGTCCTGAACAAATTCCTTGCCAGTTGCTCTAGGATTTTCTGATCTAGCAGCCCTTTCTTTCCTTAAAAAAAGTGACTTCACTAAGTTTAACTCAAGAAGTGGTATGGTAAATGGAATACCTGATATTGATTCAGACACAAACAGTATGATGCTTATGTAGTAAAAAATAATCTGAGGCCATGTCATATGCATTGTAATATCTGCCTAAGAAATGAAAAATGTATATAGCAGTTCAAGCAGCAGCTGGAAATAATGATAAATATATTGTAAATCTTGAGCTGCTCCCCACCATTGTAAAAGTAGAAGTGAAACTATTTTGACACTTAGCATACTCTTTTGGTCTCTTGCTAACCTTACTTACACTTTTAGGTTTACTTTTCATAAATTTAACAACTTGCAGAAAAAGAGACATCTTGTTTGGAGGACTACTTAGCAGTCATTAAGTTACTTCTTGCCAAATTATTGAATAATTGCCTCAAAGGTTTCTGCAAAGTAAAGTATATTTCACATACATACTTGGAAGAGACAACATAAAACATATATTGCATCTTTTAAATAAACAATTCAAATATTTTTGGTTTACACAAGTCTACATAAACAAGCAACAAAGACTTTGCTGGCAGAATTTTCTCACTGGGTCATTAAAATAATTCTGCTTTCATGCTTCTGCCCTTCCCTGGGAATTGGATTTTTCTTTCTTTTTTGTTTAAAATTACTACCATATCCTTGCAGATAAAAACTTTCCCCAGCATATTGATGTTAGACATGAATGTCGCAGTAACAGCCTTCTTTTAAATGACTCTTGTGACATTCTGAGCAGTGCTTTTTCTATCCTAGCTTACATTTTAGAAGTGCCTTCAAGCTTTTCATCTCATAATGAAGTTCAAATAGTAAAACACAATAGAACAAAGATCACTGAGGATCAAGCATAATATTGGAGAATAAGCACACAGTGGACAGATTTTTAGTGATTCCAAAGTATTTGATGCTTGCATTTCTTCAATGAAAAGCGTACTTACTAAAAAAATATTCATTCTTTCCTTAGATGTGTAAGAAAAAATTGTAGATCTGATAGTTTTGCCTTCTGCTGCAATACTACACTTTACAAAAGAGTGAATTATCCATTAGCATTGTTCTACCAAGCGTCTCAAAAATGAAAAGCACTATATCATGAACTCTGGCTTGTACTGTATCAAACAGTTTAATTCCAGCAGTGAGGCCTACGTTATGCAGTTTGAGGAGAGTATGGCTGTAGATTCCACAGTCAGGACTACACAAGTCCTTCTCTAACCTCTAGAAATATAGATTCTCCTGAGAGGTCAGAAAATGCCTGTTGCTTCACTGAAAGCTTTCCTAAAGCACCTACATTTTTATAATAACAGAGGGAACTGAATGGGTTTAATATAAAAAAGACCATGGCATATAACCATCACTACAGGGGAAAGTCACAGTAAATTTGATGAGATTTCAAAGCAATTTAGTTAGCAGCACACTACTCTGCACAAAAAATTTATTTCAGTGAGCGTGACAGCAATATTTACCAAAAAAATTAACATCTCATGCAGATCTGTAGATTAGGCTGATTACAATGACTTAACCAACTTAAAGTTTGATTTTAAGCACAATTTTCTCATGAAGACCAGCCCACTTTCTTGGAACATTGCCCACATTTATCACACTTGGACATTTTGTTCAGAGCAGACATAACATTTTTGATAATATGGAGTATGTAGGATAAAGCTGCAGTAGTTTGTCATGGGTGGGCTGATCCTCGCCCACTCGAGTTAGACAGGTTTTGGAGGACTTGTGAGAACAGCAGAGCTTCTCTCGTGATTAATAGGCACGCAGTGTTGTTCCATCTCCCAGGAAACGGTGCTGTTGGATTGGGGCATGCTGTGATGAAATGGCACTTGTGTCAGCCCTGTCCTTTGTTCCACTGTCTCCTATCAGATGTTTAAGAACCACCACCATTTCTGCTGTTCCCTTATGAATATCATCACATTCTTCCCCACTACACCGCTCAGACCTTCAAATAAGCAGCAGCCCTGATGCCTTTTTATCCAGAAGAATAAGTGTTTGAAATTTATAATTCATCAGTGATAATAGTCTTCAGTTTCTCCTTTAATAATCTTCTTGCTAGTGTCTCTGGGCAGCAGTTAGGGATCTAGCTCAGAGAACAGTAGGGAACAGCATTAAGCAGCTTACCAATATTGCATTTGGTGCCCTGTTACACACTTCATCCAGAGCAAGTCTGTTTTACAGACTGTAGGAAAGAGAAGGACAAATCTCTTTCCCAGCATAACTTCAGTTAAGTCACCTGGTCACAGGAATGAAAATTTTTGTGATGTCCTTCTCTCCTGGAAGTAAAGGCAGGCATAGAACTGGGTAAATACATGGAGTAAAACGTGAATAAACTCTTCTAGGCATTAAAAACATCAAATAGTCTTTATTTGTGTTTACCTTTGATCACCAGTCCTATTCAGAGCAGTAATTTAACATGAAGACATTTTAAAACATATTGTAGAAAACCTGATATTAGAATTCAAGGACAAATTGAACACGACTTTGCACATTTAAGCTGCACAGCTCTTGCTTGCAGTGTCTCTTTGTTGCAGGGTCTTTATTGCAGGGTCTCATGGCTAAAGGGGCCAAAATACAGTGACCCAAAGACAGAACATAACTATGCTTCATCTCCCACCCCATCCTCCTCCTGTATTTTTTAATATTGCCAGTAATTCACCTGTTTTATCTCAGAAGCCTACAAAAATGCATCTTTCATGTAGAAAAATCCTTTTCATGCTTTTTTTTAAATGCAAGCATCTTTTTTATTTTTATTTTAGGTTCATGCACAAGCTAAGAAAAAATATTTCAAAATTTGAGTCCTCGTTTTTCAATACAGTAACTGCCATCAGTTACACAGTAATTACTGGTAAGAGACAGAAATGGGTTTTCTTAATTTAATCACTGGATTAGATCATTAATCACCTCTGTATCTGATATATTTTACAATATAAAAATAATAATATTCTCTCACAGGTTATATTTTTGCAACCAACTGCAAAAGAGAAAAAAAAATTCCAAACACTGATAAAAATCTGTGTGCACTTTTCCTTTTTCTCTCTTTATGTTTGTGAAATGGAGATCAAAATAATTACACAAAGGCATATATTAAATACTCAAACCCAAAACCACTGGAAAAACCAAATGATAGTAAAAAACATAAAATAGGTTTTTTAAAAACATACCTTGACATTTACCCTCCTATAATTCAAGCTTAAATTGTGCTATATTAAAACTCAACTTATTGGTCAAATTTAATTCTCGGTAAGGAAACACTTCTGGTCTTTTCTGTGCATCAGCATTTTTAGAGAACTGCAACTTAGCTGCAGGATTTGTGGAACCCGCTTTTTTCTCCTTTTGGAGGTCATCTTTCATAACAATATCACAGATCTAAAAGAGGGCAGACATTTCTGTAGCCTTTCCATATTTTTTTCTCACAGGAATGAAATGCAGTGTTCCCTTCTCCTCTCAGTATTTCAGGAAAATATTCCCAATGACTATGACTATGGCAGACAGATAATGGCCAGCTTAATAGAGTACCTCATTAGACTTCAGACTGACTTTTTTTGTTACTTCACATCACTCTTGAGGGATTCTTCTCCCCCCCGTGAAATTGCAATAAACATCCCCCATTGTAGCTAATATTCAGCCATGGTAAGAGGGTACTCAGCACTGTGTAAAAACCAGCACAGTTCACTTCTGGAGACAGGTCAATGCTCACACCTGGAAAGCCCTCCCCAGGGATGCTTTCTGCAGGATCATTCAATAGCCTCTCAAATTTTGTACTCATGATGTGACTGTATCTCTGCCACACACATAATTAACTCACCTTCCCATGACCACTACTCCCTGCTCACCTCCCCTGGACTATGAGCATTTAGATTTAACAGAGAGTTTCCCTTTGTATCATTCAGGAGTCTAGAAGCAGAATACAAGGTATACAAACCTACAAGGAGAACATAGTGGTTTTCCCTTTTAATACAGCAAGAATGAACCTTACAGGTATACAAAGCAGACTTGGTCTCCTTCCAGATGTCTTATTTCCCTCCCCCCCCCATTCAAAACATAAGCTTTAGTGCCTTCCATTAAACAGTGGAGAAGTAAATCTTTGCCCACTGGTAAAAAGGAAGATTATTATTTGACTGTTTCAAGATTCATCAGTTCTCACTCTCTGGTTCCCATGGAAACTATCACCAGTGAAGTTTGAGAGGGGTTTTGTGTGCAGCAGAAATGACAATAATTATGGAGAGAATTAGGTTTCTGCAAGGGAAAATCTTAAGTAATTTTCAAATTTGGTCCAGACCTTAGAGAGTAAATCATCCACTAGTTTCACTTTTGCCAAATAATAAAGTATTAATGAGTATTTTGCTATGTTGATTTTTAGTTCATGAGATTTTTTTAGGGAAAAAAGGTAGCGGAATAAAGAAGTATATTTTATCTGAACAGAGACCAATGTGATCAGCATAAAATAAAAAGTACACTGTTAGGCTGAAATTAGTCCAACAATGTTTTCTGAGAGAAGTTTTATCTAAATTTATAGATAAAATTCTGTTGTGAGAGGTGTATCTTCCATCTCCCTTGATACAGTGAGACTGTTTCACTGCATCTCTACTATAAATTAATTTGATGGAGGAAAAAGTAAACTTGCCCTGCATCATCAGCAGAAAAATACAGAGGTAAGAGGTTACAGTAAAAAAATGAGAAGAAAAAGAAGGGTTGACTTAAATACACAACTTTATAAGATGTATGAGTGCACTAATAAATTCTGGTCCTTGAAGAATGAAAAGCAGTAGATTCAATAATGATAGTATTTCCTAAAAGACCCAATGCTTATAATTGAATCTAATTATGTTCTGTAGAAAAAAAGTTATACAGATTTAAAACAAGACAGACATTAGAAAGAAGTAGTTGTAATGATGAGCAGTATTACAGAGACAAGACTATCAGGTAAAGTATTGCAGAAATTATGATTAGTAACTATTTTATATATATTTTTTTTTTAAGATTTGGAAATAGAATAGGCAAAGAGACAGCAAAAGGAGCAAGGACACTAACATGGGGCCCTACTCAGTTAAGACTACATTCAGAAGAGAATTTAAACACATATATAATTATATAGTAATTCCAAAACCATAAACCAGGCATCTAAAAGTGCCTACTCCAAGGGGCACCTTTCACTTATACTTGGAAGTTTTGTAAAAATTTAGCTTCTTAACAAGCCAAAAATGAAACATCTTGGCAGCTGTGTCACTTCCCTATTTTAAATGAAGACTCAAAAACCCCAGGTGACACTGGCCCCTAAGGAGCCAATACCTGTACTCAAAACACACCCAGCCTACAGCTGGAGCTCACAGTACTTCACAAAATGAACAGGTAAACATCTTCTTGTAAAACACAGTCAGAGAGGACAAAATTGTTGCAAGTGTTTATTTTCCTATAGTGTCCTGTTGGTTAGACTACTCACTGGAAAAAAAAACATGAGACACCTGGGTTAAAGGTTCTTCAGCACGAGGAGGTTCCTCTCGCCTCCTCTCTTTCTCCTGCCTTAAGAACGTGCTTAAATGGAGGGTAGGCAAAGCAGAGAGGGAGGGGAGCACAAGACATGATAGAGTACATGTTTATCACTGAGTAGTTAGGGCTGTCACCTGAATAACAAAAATGCAGGTTGGATCCTTTGGACTTGTTTTGGAGTTGTGTTTAAAATACACAAACAAGTCTGGAAGATGGGACTCTGCTCCCCTCCCTGCCAGGAGAGCCAAGTCACGAGTCATCCTCCTCCACGCCCCAGGACTCCCAGCTTACTCACACAGCCTTGCAGCACAGCTCCCTCCCTAGCTCCAGCCTCCCGGGCAGCCTGTTAACTTGGGCATTCCCCCAGGACCTGGGAGATGCAACTTCAACATGCCCAAGTGAGCAGTAAGCCTTCTCAGTCAATACGTATGCTACTGATTCATGTATAAGGGACACATGGAAGAAGGAAACCACCATGGGTTTGGTGAGGGGTTGTGTGTTGGGGTTTTTTTTTAAATAAAAGACTTAGAAGGATAAGAACATGTACCAAAGCCCAGAGCTTGCATGCACTGGCAGGAGAGACAGTGAGCCGAAGGAAGGAGGTGTCTCTGGCCCACAGAGAGCTAAATGCCGAAGCTGCAGAGGTCCTGAAACATCCCTATTCTTGCTAATTGGCTCGGAGCAGCTTGCTACGGTGAATGCCAATGTTTTCTGATCACTCTTCCCCATATGCAACATCCATCACCCCAACTGTTTAACAGAGTTAATTAGGGTGCCAAACACCTGCAAGTTATGCACAGGAGCCTGGCATTTCTTCCCTCTGAAGGCTAGATAAAATTCTAGCCTCTATGAACCACTGTTTTCCCTTTGTTAAAAATTTATTAAAAATAAGCTTTGTATTCTGCTGGGTTTTCGAGGATAAATGTACTGAACATTGAGATGCTCAGGCATCCAGCAATGAGAGCACAGAATAAACCTTGTAGAGATAAGATCCCTGTCTGAAATTTTACCTATGCAAGAAATAAACATAACCAAAAAGAGTAATATGAATGTGATACAAAACTATTAGAATATTAAGTTGGTTAAAATAGAATGACCAACCAACATTGTGGGAGGAACATACCCCTACAGGCAATGATAAAATAACAAGCTTTCTGCATAAAAGCAGCAAAACTACCTTCAAAATTCTCTCCCACTTCTGCTACATATGTGAAGGAAAGACAGTAATAGCCTAGGCCAATAACTACCCCTTCCCATCAGCAAAGTATAAGTAAGGAAGGGGAAATCATAAGGAACTGGAACAACCAAAACAAGATAGAATTTTTATCCTTGGACTGGGGAGGGATGAACCATCGCAGAAGTGAAAAGCTTTGCATAAAATGGAGTGGGGCTCAGATTTTGACCCTGCTGCTAAGGCTGCCTGAAGAAAGACATTTCTGCTTCATGAAAGCTGAAATTTCAAAATCTGGCTTTAAGCCAAACCAAGATAGATTTTTCCAAGCTGATGGTTTCCAAACATGACTTTTGGAAAATAAGCAAGATGCTTAATTTTCCATCCAGCAATGATCCTGTAATGCAAAACCAACATTTGTTATAAAACCACAGAATTTAAGCTTTAGCATCAGAATTTTTGGGGTTTGTCAATGCAATTTCAGTTGTAACTACATGATTTAATAAAATTTTCCAAAATAACTGCATTTTTTGATTAATTTCTCTGTGAAGTTCCCGTCATTAACTATTCACAAGTAAGATTCGTGATAAACACAAAACCAAGAAAAAGGCAGGAACTGGACATAAAGATCAAGTCAGAAAATAAGTACTAACCAAGAGAAAAGATGAATCTTTTAAGGCATGAGAATGAATGCAGTACAAAGGCTATGTACCTTATCTTGTCTCAAAAGCGTGTCTATCCAGAGTTATGCAGAGTTTCACAATGGTAGTGATTGCCATTAAAAGTACTCTGATTTGGACAAGACTAGTGGACTGTGTGCATAAAGGCTTAATAATTCATTAAGACAAGAGAAAGTATACTAAAATTCTTCAAATTATATAATTCATTTCTCGTTTTTTGCCAAACTGTTTCTGCTTTATCACTGTGCCACAGGAGCTCCAGCACAGATTGATAGCAGAGCCTCACTCCTGTATATAATCGAAGTCACAGTCTGACACACAGAGATAGTAGACCTAAGGTGTCCTGACCTCCCCTTCCTTTAGGGACAGAAATTCATTTGAGAAGTTGACATTTTTTCAACTGAGGCACATACATTCTGTCTTATATGTAGAAATATATGAAAAATAGAATAGATGTAAAAAATAAGCTCAGTCTGGGAGAATCCAGAATTTTCAAACATTCACCACAGTGAACTGTTAGGAGCTGCAGAGCTGTTTTGCAAAGGCCCCAGTTTGGAAGCCTAAGGTTGCCATCTTTTGGAATTGCATGTGAATTGTGTAGCTCCCACGCAGTGGCATTTCACAAGGTCAGGAAACAGCAGTAGCTTAGTGAACAAAACTTTGGATCAGATAAATTGTCTGTTCTGCTATAAAGTCTTTACCTCAAAGTGTTTTAATATCCAGTAACATCCAACTTCAGAAGAAATTTCCATGCCTGTCATCAGTCCTCACATCACCTAGCTAAATTTAATAATAGCTCTACACAAGTAAGTGTGAAGGAACCCAAATCAACCTCCATCTTCTGTGGAAATGACACATAATCTACATTGGAAAGGAACATATGGAAAGGCTGTCTATTTTAACCTCCACCCAGTTCCCTTGCCTTTTCCCCATGCTCCTTCAAAGTGTCTTCCTCCTCATCCTGGATGAGAGCTGGCCCAGGGCTTACGCAGGAGCTTTTCCATCTCCCTTCTTGTATGGAGTTACTTACTCCTTCCCTTCCATGTCCCACTCCGCACTCCAGCCTCCCCATATCGTGCAACTTGTGTTGTTCTCCCAGAAGATGCCATCTTTGCTCTCCTTCATCCAGTGTGCAGCAAATGGGACAAGAGGCAGCCAGTATTCCTCTTCTGGCCAAGACGCCTCATTTTCCAGCTCAGGATACAGAAAAGATTAAGCTGTTTTCGAGAATAATGAAGATCAGTTTTTATCCTCAACTTCAACAGGAGTTGCTCCTGAGCCTAATGAGATTTTCATTTAAAGATACTATACAAAAGTCATATGCACCACTCTTGTGATGGAAATAGTATCTGTATAAAGCAGTTTTTCTTACCAACACCTCATGGTGGATATGCCTGGTACAGTTGGTGACTGAGAAAACTGGATCATGAATGACATGGGGACCATACCATCCAAAGCTCGCTATATTCTTACTTTAATTCAATTCTCTGGCTTCTGTCAAGCCAAACTCTACAGAAGTTTGGTGTTGGCAAAGATGGCCAGCATCCTTCTGGGCTATATTAAGAAAAATGTTGCCAGTAGATTGACAGGTTCCCCTCCCTCCACTCAGCAGTAGTAAAACATTCCTGGAGTACTGAGTCAAGGTCTGGCCCCCACAGTGTGACATAAACATTCAACTGGAACAATTCCAGTGAAATGCCATGAAGGTGAACAAGTGACTGAAACACCTGTTGTATGATAAGAGGCTGGGAGAATAGGGGTCCTTCTTGGAGAACAGATTGGAGAACAGAAAGTTTGGGGGGGATCTTATCAGTGTGTATAAACATTGCACGGGAGTGTGTGAAGAAGATGGAGCCAGGCTCTTTTCAGTAGTTCCCAGTAGCAGGATAAAAGCAATGGACACAAATTGAAATATAAGAAATTCCACTTGCATGTAAGAAAACACCTTATGATAGTGAGGGTGGCCAAACACTGAAACCATGCTCTAAACTAGGGTCTAAACTTCCAATCAGTTCACAATGACCATATATTTACTTCCCATAAATATGTCTCCACGACCCTTTTGCCTCAAAGGCACTCCTCTGAAACATCTCACAGTCACAATCCTATCAACATCACAGAGTAAAGCTCTTGTTACAAAGTCTGCAAAACTCTCAATAATTGATTTGTTAATGAGTTGTGATTACTACTGACCCTGGCACTCTCACTGACTCTTACTCCTTCTGTTTTCCTGTGTTCTTCTGTCATGTTGTTTTATACTTAGTGTGTAAACTCTGAGAATTAGGACTGGCTTTGTATTCTGCAATTATACAGCGTCAAGCACCTTATGCATACCTAGAGTTCCTAGATACTATCATAAAAGCAAGCAGTAGCAAAACAGATCTGTTGATGTAAGCTTAAGAGAGTATATTATCTATCACTTTCATTTTTAAGACACCTGCTCGAGAAGGTTTTCCTTGTGGAAGACATTAATTTCGCTTAAGTTTAGCCATTTAACTGTCAGAGACCTCATGGAAAGACAGATAAGCACCACCAGAAAGGCATTCATCTCACCTCAGGAGACTTGTCTCAGCCTGGTGTGATTCTCCCTCTCTCTTCATTTATTAGAAAGTGAGCATAGAGACATAAAATTCAGCCAGCTGAGTTTATGCAAAAAGGCATCCTTTTAACTAGACATAAATCTACACACTCGTCAGTAAAAATCTAGCTTTGATAATTTTTACTTAGATGGAGTGAACAAAATCTCATCTTTTATTTTTCCCCCCACAATGTCAGAGAGAAATACAAGATGTCTTATAACACATCATTCATATGATTTAGTTACAGTATTATGCCTTACTGTTTGCTATCTTTCCTCTCAGAAGCTGAGAGGAGATTCCAGTGTGCATCTACTTCTTTGTTCACTGACACTGCTTTTTAGAAAACAACTGGTTTTCTCATCGCAGTCTGCAAACCTTCTATGAAACACAAAAAGCCATTTAACTGAGCTGTTCCAGTTTCAGTTAAACTTGAGTAAGATCTGACTTAGGCATTCTAAAATATTCTTCAATGCTTTGCAACTTAGATAAAATTGAAGTAGCACCAACGACCTAAAATTGTGGTGAGGAGTCTGAAAGTACTGCTAGACTAACTGCAATAGTTTTGGTAATAAAGTGCTCCTGTAAATGGAATTCAGTATTCTGACACTTCTGTTTGAGTGAGGAAGAGACTTGTTAAAAGTAACAATGGATGACTGTTGTGATACAGAAATGCTGAACTCCAGCAGTCTGTGATTAACAACTTACACAGCCAAGCAATTAACTCCTGCCTTTGCAATATAACTTAAGTTACAAAATGCCAGTGAGAAAAATGAGTTTTATTCTGCAACAAGCTGACCCAGGCCGTACAGGCTCCTACACAATCTGAAGCTAAGTTTGAGTAAAAGAGATTGAGAGAGAGAACTTTTTTTTCTTTGTTGTGAAAGTCAGTCATGCAGAGAGAACAAGTGTTTACTATTCTTTCAGAAAAAAAAAGAAGTATCTGTGATGATTGCCAAGAAGAACTTGCTCATTTAATGATGTGCAAAATCTTTGTCATGGGCTGGAAATATTTTAAGTTGTATTTGAATTTCATCAGGAACAGTGCAAAAACTACTTTGTGCATACATAGAGATCATCTCCAGAGCTACTCAAAGGAGACAAAATTCATTTTTGGCCTCGCTGTGCTTTGTAAGTTTATAATAATGCAACTACAGGACTGACAAGCATGAGATCTCATCATTTTTGGAAGGGTGCAGAAGGGGAAAAAAGGCAGGCAAGATTTATGTTTGGTTTCAGCAGCTTTAACTCATATCTAAGCATGATTTTACTCACAAAATAGTCTTAGTAATCTTTACATTTAAGTAGTTACAAGAGAGTCTAATTCCTCACAAAAAATGTAGAAGGGAGAAAAAACACATCAACAGGCTTTTGCAGCTATATATCAACTCAAGATTTAGTGGCATCTTTAAATCAAAGGACAATTTTGCTGGCAGCACACTTCCCAAGATTATTCTATAGAATCTAATCTTGAATATAATTTATGTTGTTTTCCTTGATATGAAGTCATAAAGCCAAAGCTTTGCTAAAATATTTAAGACAGTGTTCAAAAGACATTAAAAAGGAGGTTGTGTTATAAAATCTTTCATCTCTGGCAAAAATTATAGAATCATGGAATTGTTTAGGTTTGAAAAGACCTTTAATTTCATCAAGTCTAACCCTTAACCCAGCACTGCCACTTCCAACACTAAACTATGTCCTCAAGCATCACATCTACACATCTTTTAAATACCCTCAGGGATGGTGACTCAGCCACTATCCCTGGCAGCTTGTTTCCATGCTTGGCAACTCTTTCAGTGAGGAAATTTTTCCTGATATCCAATCTAAATCTCCACTAGTACAACCTGAGGCCATCTCCTCTTGTCTTATCCCTTGTTACTTGGGATAAGTGGTCAGGCCTCATCTGGCTACAAGTTTCTTCCAGGTGGTTGTAGAGAGCATTAAGTTTTCCCCTGGGCCATCTCCAGGCTAAATACCCCCAGCTCCCTCAGCTGCTCCTGGTAGGACTTGTGCTCTGTATAACACTAAACATTCTCATGAATAATGGCTAGTTGAACTCAAAGTAGGCAGTTGACATAAAACTAAACATAACATCCTTGGTTTTATTTCTTTAATAATTACAGGAGTCTGTGAATCAGCAAGATCTCATGGAGAGAGGATCTGCTGTGTTCCATGAATGTTCCTGTCCCAATATTTAAAGCTCAGCTATACTGTTGCATGAGCGACATTTGAAGTCAGTCAAATAGTAATTTGATCATGTGAGCTCTTATTGCAAGCCAGGGCGTGTCTTGTCAGCCTTAAGTATATCTGCTGTACTTCCTGCACACACAAAAAGATCTGGTCTATACAAGCCAACTTTTGTTACACGATTTTCAAAGGTTGTTCGTACCTATTTGAAAAGTATAAACAGGAAAGGAGCAGAAATGCCAATTAAAAGCCATAATTTACTGTCACACCTACTTAAATACCAGAATCTTCAGTCTGGAAATTTCAATGGGAATATTCAGCTCTGTTCAACTATACTTAATACCTGACTGTGTTTATAATCTCACAGCAGTTGCCCCATTCAAAAGCACTTTTCTGTGCTTTTACAGTTCCAACATCTTTCTGTTTGTCAGAACAACACATCTATCATTTTGTAGTCATTCTTCTCTCCCACCTCTCTGAGTATTTTACCAAGCCCTGTTGATTCCCCCTTTTTAATGTGCCCTTGAAAAACAAGCAAGTCCTTTCTCTCACTTCCTGTGGGTGAAACCTTTGCATGAGTTCTGACTGCCTTTCTTCTGAAGTTCCTGAACTACTTTTACTTCCTCTGTTGCTTTTTCTAATTCCTACTTGGTACTCCCACAATTGCTACAAATCCTTTCACAAAAGCATCCCCTCTTAGAATCACCTTTCCAGTTTCCTCCATCCTAGCAAGCAAATATTTCCAGTGTTGCTTATCCTATTCTTTCTGATTTTTCATATTTTTCTTTCAATCTTATATTCAATTGTATTGGCACTTCCAAACTGACTCCATTCTGGCACTGATAATGCAAAGTCACAACCTACCCCCTGCAACCAACTTCCATTGTCTCCTTCCAGAACATATCACTACTATACAAATCATTATTCCACATACATCCTTTGGGATTTTTTTTTTTCCCAAGGAAAGTTGGGTTTGAGTATTCCTGAATCAAACAAGAACTTTTGCACACAGCTTCCTACACTGCCTGTGCGACAGGCTCACATTAGAACTTCACGAGGAATGAAATACTGTAATTTCCAGCTTAATGCAGCTGATCTGCTACATAAAGATCCTCCTACACAGTAAGTTTTCTCATGCAGAGATTCTGTCTTTGTTCTGACACTTTGCTGAGAACACACGTGTTTAGTTCATATAATATAGGACATTTATTCCTTGTAAAAGCAAAATAACTCCCTGCCTTTCCCTTCCTGCCAAAAATACAAACTACCCTCCCTCTCCCTGCCTCAAATAAAAGCCAATCAACAAACCTCTAATTAAACTAAAGGACTTGTATCGTTAGCTTGTCTGGTGGCAACGATTTTACAACTTAAGGGATGGAACATGCTGAAAATGGAATGTTACTTGTACATGGAAAATACTCAGATTTGTTCTCCAGATATGCAATTTGAAGTGGTCTAACCTTTATGAAATTGTGTGTTCACAAAAAAATACAAATTTATCTTGTATTTTAACTAAGCTTGCAGTTTCATATTCAGCTATTTGTGCCTTACTGAAAAAAAAACCCAACAAAACAAATATATCACCAAAAATGTTCTGTATATGATACTGCCCTAAAAAGCCTATGTTTGGGAAGGTTGGCAAGTATGTAACAACTTCAGAAAAGAAGGATGGCAGGAGTCCTCCCCTGTCCAATGGCAAAAATATACCTTCAGTGTACAGAGTCACTTTTTTGTACCTTGACTGAAGTGCAAAATACTTCAATTCTACTCTCTATCTGGATGCTGACATTTGTAGTGCAACTTCCTACAAGCCAAATACCTCTCTGCTCTACCTTCATATCCTCTGTGGGATCGCTTCTCTGTAGTTTTTAACACATGTGGTTGCTACAATTGGTAGCAAAATCCTGGGCTTTGCAGAACTGACTGATGCTTCAGAGTATCCATTCTCTCTACACTTACTTTTAGGATTTCATTTACTAACTTCTAAAACACAACTGAAGGAAACCATTTTGCAATCCCTGCTTTCCTTGAGTTCCAGAATATTCCACTGGTTGTGTACAGCTCATTATTTCATTGGCAAAGTTATTACAAGTCTACTGGTTAAAACCTTGTCTTATGTCATAACATAAGATGTAACCAAAAGTATGTATTCCATCACCATCTGTTGAAACCAGGTGGGGCAGTGTTCTTTGTCTCTTCCTTGACACATCCCTGATAACTCCCTCGGAGGAATATCTTTCTTAATGGCCATCCAGCCTCACTGCATAACTCATAAAATTACATCATCCCATTGTGAGATGCTCCGCCCAGGGAGAGGAACCAAGCATTCCTACCTGGATATAATCTGAGGCCCGGAACACCACAGGCAGCCCTTACCAACTGGATTCCCAGAGGACAAGAGCTCCATATCCACCACTGGACCTTCAGAGGAAAACCAGACCTTTCTACGGGATCACTGCTTCAACAGAACCACACCTATCACTTCGGGAGGACTGCAGCCACCCCCCTGCCTGGCAGGGTGTCAGGTTGTATCCTGACTCTGTCAGGTAAAGACAGTGTTTCTGTATTATTGCCTTGTAATATATACTAGTAAAGAACTGTTATTCCTATTTCTCTTATCTTTGCCTCAAAGCCCCTTAATTTCAAAATTATAATAATTTGGAGGGAAGGGGGTTACATTTTCCATTCCAAGGGAGGCTCCTGTCTTCCTTAGCAGACACCTGGCTTTTCAAGATGAACCATTTTGCCTAAAGATAAACAGAACTGTCACCTTCAGTAAAATAAATAAACATTTTTGTCTTGGCCTGTACAAGGTGCCTGAGACTTTTCTTCTTTAGTTCCCCCCTTTAGGCCTAACTAACAAGAGTGATATCATGTATTCACAAGAAGATACAGAAAAGGCATATATCACAGAAAGGATGAAAATTACAAACAAGTCAGGTTAACTCCCAAAACCTGGGCACTAATCCCTCCCACCATCATTCTGGGCATACAGCTCGCTCCTCCCAGCAGGCAAACTACATCACATGGAAAGAGAGAGCATGAGAGACTCTAGGCAGACAAGCAGAGAGGTCTAAATATTTCTCTGCAATTTTCACAATCTGTACACAAAAAAAGAAAGGAGCATTTCCATTTCTGCAGGAACATTTTGAACAGAGCAGGGTACATTTAATACATGTAAGAAAATACAGTACATAAACTATCTGGCAGAATTAGAGAAGGAAGAGACTGACAAGAGACCCTTAATTAAAAATTGGAAAACTATTTTGAACCTGTAAAATTGTCTGTAGTAAAATTGTATGCATAAATTAAGGTTGCATTTTAAACATTAGAAGAAAATAAACTGAGAGATTTAAAGGTAAAAGTTCTAATCAGATGGAATAGGAAGATACACACATGCTAAATAAAGATTTAAAACAAATCTTCAAAGTAATTCCAAATTGCTGGGAGAGATGGAAGTCTTACTCTGGCTAAAATATGAAAACTTTCAGAATGTCAGCAGATACAATCTATAATATTAAATCAAGGAGTTTTATATCTATGGTCTGTATTTGGCATAGAATTTGCTTTACAGGAGAAAATGGCACAGATGAAGATTTTAATTGTGCAGAACAACACTTCAGAGCAATGAAACTCAAATACATTTAAAATGCAGATTTGCCAACAATGCAAAAACTATGGAAATGAGAGATCACAACCACAATTTGACTTAAAAATCCAGAATAATGCTGCATTTGAATTCCATCTCTTGCCAATTCCTTCAAACCAAAAGACAGCTAGGATCTGTTGAAAAATAATACAGGAATGCTCAAAAAAAATTCTTATAAAAACCTGAGGAATCATTATAGGGCTTATTTTTTTGCAAGACTTGTGAAACCAGAACTTCCAGGTACTAAGGATGTTTTATGGTCAGATTTATTAACCTGATTCTTTTGTAAGAATTTACAATACTCTGTTTTTTGCATTAAGAAAAATCCAGAAAAAGGTGAATAATAATATATGTTCACATAATCCAAACATTTTGCATGAAGGCAAAAACAGTGGGCTGCTAGAAAGCTGTAGTTTATTTCCACATGATAAACAGGAGCAAACCTAGAAGAATCAGAAAGCACCTTTCCTTTCTTACTGCAGAAGAAGCTGAAAAGAAGAATTTTGAATCCTACTGATCTGAAGCAGAACATGCCAGCAGCATATATGGAAAGGACTAGATCCAGAAACCTAACAGTTAAGGAAAGCTTTGCCAAATTTTCAGTCCTGCACAAATCCTTTTTAAAGGTGAGGCTCACAGGACTTCTGACTTCCACATTACTTTCCTTCTCCACCTCCCTGTGATTATAGGCCTACATTTAACAGCATTCCCAGTTCACAGTGGTAATGCCCACCTTCATTCATGAGATAAAAACACTATTTACAGTCTACTGCAATAACTATACTCTTCATCTACCTTGGATACTTAAGAATTCACATGATTTACTATCATCAGATAGAGAAACCTTACCCAGAGAAAACTAAAAACCTGTCCAAGACTGGTAAGTGAAACTCTTGAAACATAAATGCTCAGAAAAACACTAATGCATTAACTCTTTGGGCATCCAAATTTGAAATTATCTAATTTTCCAGGGTGCCAAATTCTCAATTCCTTCTGAAACCAATGAGAGAAGCAAAGGACAAGACCTTGTCTAGGCTGTTCCTTCCCAGATTAATTTCTAGTTTCTCAGGTCATCTGCCTTTAGCTGGCTAGTCCTCCACCTCTCCAGATGAAATGTTGCAATTCAGTAACTCTCTGTGACATTTTCTCCCTCAGGATCCGTAATATTTCATAAGCTGAGACATTTGGCAACTCTTAGTTAGTTACTTTGCAAGCCAAACAACACCACAACACAATGATACAGAATTAGCTTCTCCTAAACAAAATATGTCTTATCAAAATATGCCAAAAGACATAAGCACTCCATGTGTGAAGACATGGCAGTTGAATTACAGCCACCTGAGCACAACCTTGTTTATATGTGGCATTTTTCTGAAAACCAAAAACATCTGTCTCCTTTGATACTTACTCTCTGGGAAAAAAGTGTTAATGTTTGCTGCTCTCCGTCAATATACATCTTATAAAATCACATCTATACAAGACACAAAACTAGGCTAAGATCCTCTGTACGAACTCCACACTACTGAAAACTACTTCTGATATGTTTAGAGAAAGCACGCCTTCGGATCCCAGTTTAAACAGAACCACATTCAACAATCCTGAAACTACAGCTGCATCCCACCCTTCCAGCCTCCATGTTCTCCTGGGTTAAATCTGATTATTGTACTCTGTGGCATGCTCTTCATTTTTTTAGTCTTTCTTAACCGCTACACTCAAAGAGCCGCTTTCAGCCTGGATTTCTCCGTATTAGGTAATACTTTACACAAACACACTGGATAGCACATGATATATATTTAAAAGAAAACATACAAGTATTTCACTGTTCCTTCAGGCAAAGTTTGTCCTGGAACAGAGAGAAAACTTGTTCTTTGTAGTATGTGAACCTTGGCCCTTTCTCCTAACATCACTTTCAAATTTCATGCCTTCAGGCTGAAAACATTCAATTTTTCATCAAACTGTTTTCTTAAATCTGCACATAACACACCTGTCACAAACTTTTGCTCTGCTCCTTTGAGGTGTTTCTTCAACTCCCACACTCTTGGCAAGAGCTTACTCAAGGTAAAAATCAAACACCCTCCTTTATTTATCATCTAGGATGTATGATTAACTTGTTTTTATCAAAGATCTTGCCTTAAGCTCTGGGTGTTGACTACTCCTACAGGAGGAACTACACCTTGTTCAGTGTTGGCCCATATTTCCACTTCTTTGGGCTGAGAGTTCCTAATTAAGCTGGATCTGTGTGTTATGTAACCTGGCCAATGTGATGCTGACATCCAAGGTTTGGCATTTGCAAGAGCTCCTGCAAAGTGTTCCATCCCCCAGATTATTCACAGATTCCATGTTGACATGGGAACTATTTCTCCAAAGCACCACTGACTTATTGCATCAAACATAACAAAGGATTTAAGTTCACAGACATACGCAGTATCGCCTATGATGAGGCACAAGAAACCCCAAACGAGAACGTGCCACTTTCAGTCTAGTTACATTTCACAGATAAGTTGCTTTTGCTACAAATACTGGTTCTAGGATAATGCCAGCCCTTTCCAGTAAATTTTGTAATAAATTATTTGGGCAAGGGAGAAGAGATGGACATTTTTGCCAGAGATTAGGATTTACTAACTCTGCATTCGCCAACGTACTCATCTAGCCCATTGTTTTATCTAATAATTGTTTTTGAGCTATTTCTGTGTATCCAGGGAGTGTATCATCATGCAGCTGCATTTCAGGGCCTATGCTCTGTTAAAAAATAAAACAAAAAGTTCATCCAAACTAGAAATATTCTCCTGTCTCCACACAGAGAACCTCTGAAGTTCAGAGGACCTTAGTTATAATATCCACAAAAGGTGCATAGCTTTGGCAAGCCACATGTTAGCAGAATTTAGAAGCTTTAATTTTCCAGCCATTAACTCCAATAATTGTATTTCACAAACGTTTTTGAACAGACACTCACTCTTACCTTCCCAGGTGAGGGATGCTTGTCTTGCTGAGGATTACAAAAAAGGCCAAAACAAGGAATTTTTGTAAGAATTGTTGAACAATGAAGACACAATAATTAGTTCAGAATTTTAAACTAATTTAATCATCAGACTAACTTCTCTATGGAGAATTTACAAGAAATTAAGCCAACTTAAAACCTAGGAGTTTAGGAATGGCAGAGCTCACAGAAACAATGAGGAAAACATTAATTTAGTCCTACTTATACTGGACTAAGAATTTTGCTAATCTAAGTACTGCAAAAAGACATTTCAAGAGATTCAGATGATGCTTCTGGTACTATTTTTCTCCCCATGCTAAGTCATTACATGTACAGTATTTATTCTCTGTGCCATTTTAAAAGATTTCCCAATACAGAGCAAGTAAAGAAAAATCAAACTTACCACTGTCTAGCTATTTTTTGTATTTTTCTAGAACAGCAGTTTGAAACCCAGATAGCAACATTAATTCTTTAAACCAACATGTTGCCTAAAAGCTTTGATCACAGGAAAAATTGTGATGGAAACCAGTCAATACTTTTTTTTTAACTATATTGTGAGCCATCAGTGAACACTCAGCAGCAAGTATGCTTGAAATGGAATCTTTTCATGAAAGAAAAGCACACCTCAATATTATTTTACTCATTGCTCTCTGACTGCGTCCTGAAGAGGGAGAGAGGGGCAAATATGGGCTATTTGTACACATAAAGGAGTGAAAGCTTGCTACAATGTCGACAAGAACCAGTATTTCAGGTGCAGTAGAGCATGTCTTAAAAGCCAAAAGAACAGCGCAAACATACGAAACTATATGAAACTATAACCTCTAAACTAAGGCCAAAGTCACTGTCACACAGGGCTGCTGGCTACACAAGTGCTGCTTCAGCAAACTGAAGTCACTTGTAGGCTGGTTTAACTTCCAGTGCACTTCTTATTTCTTCCAAGTTCTCTTTTTTAAATTTTTTCCTATTTATCAGTCTAATATTTGATATATACAACCTTCTTTCTCTGAACACATGGTATTTTCCAAAATACATGCCAGATTCTAGAGACAACTACTACATTATGTAATTTGAGCTTTTGAGCTCCTCTTTACACTATAAAATTACAGTAAAAGATAAAATATATGGGCTAAATCAGCTAAAAACAGCTCATAAAATCTATTTCTGGTCAAATCTGGAAGTTATTTTCGAATAATGTGCTTTATTTCAATAAGCATCTGTTGGATGCAGTTGACATAATACAAAAATTTGTAACCTCCTAATTTTTTAAGATTTTTTTGTTGTATATAGTATCCTGTAGCAGTGCTGCATATAAAACATTTAGATAAACACTGCATAAAAACAAATAGTGTACTGCAGTCACAAATTACTACATTAACATGCCAAAAGGCTTCCAGTAAACATTAGAAAGACAGACGTATAAAAGAAATAAGAATCCTTGGAATGTAATTAAAGGTGGTATTATAAACTCCTCAGGACTTGCAAACCAGAACAAGAATTGCAGTTGTTCTCTTTATATCTTACATAATGACTTGGTATACTAGTTGCAAACTTTACTGAAAGCTATACAACAATATAAAAATATTTTTTCTCAAGAGAGTACCTAAAAAAAAAGGAAGGAAAGTAAAAGACTACCCTTCCTTCTTTTGTTTAGGTGGGCTGCTCTCCAGAAACACCAAACACTTGCAAGCATTCAATACCTAAAAAGTTCAAGCTGTAACAACCTGTGCTCTAAAAGAGAGAGGCAAATGGATTAGATTGTATTCCTTCAGGAAGAACTAAACCTCTTAATTTTTTTGAACAACAAAATAAACTTTTGAAGTCTGCAGAATACATGGGGAAACAGTGATTGTAATTTTTGTATCCCTGAGAAATGACAGGTTTATATCCTGGAATTAAAAAGTTTTACTTAGAACTATTGTATTGTTAGAAGCCAGATCTCCTCCTTGCCAAAGTAAATGCAGTAAATATGGAATACAGAACAATTTCTGTAAAACATCTCATCATTGCTCCCTTTCAATAATTTCAATATAGGCAGCCTGTTAAATTACAGGAGAAAGAAACACTTATAAAGGAGTATTTCTAATCAATATCAAATCATTGGTGGCTGACTAAAACAAGTTGTTGTGTCCATATCACTTCATTTTAGGAATGTAAGGGTATAACTCTTAAGTGCACTTCATGAGCCAAAGTTTCTCAGGTGAGTCAGTCTGTCATGGAAGGCTGGGTCAGTGCTGTGTGCTTTGGAATCCCAGCCACAAGATACGCTTAACAAAAAAGACAGAGATATCCACCCATCCACAGGTGCTGCCATGAAGGAAGCAGTGGGACAAGGCAGGCTTCTGTGGCACTTCCTTACATGTCCATGACACATAACCTCTTCTTCTCAGGCAGTACATCTCACAAACATGTTTTGGACAAATGGAGCCTTCTTTCTATGCAAAGGTAGCAAAGCACTGAACACTATTACAGTGCTGCTACTACATTAAAAATATGTTGACTGTTTTATAGTGCATGACATCTCAACATGCAATACTTGGAAAGAAAGTGGTAGTTAATAAACTGATGACAGTACAGATGTTTACAAAAATCAGACATTTTGTTAGCATAAAAATTATTGTTGGAAAGCTACCAGTGTTCTCACTTGTTAGTCTAAACATTACCATCATAGGGTGAGCTGGCTATCTGAGGTTCTTATGGCACAGCTGCATCTTATGTATACTTACATAAGAGAATGAGCAAAAAAAAAAAAAATCACATTTAACTTCAGAGAGGAAGTAAGCCTACTCAAAATTATAAAGCGCCATGAAACCAAGGAGTACTTCTAAGCACAGGTAAGGGAAGGAGTGTGATTTCTGCTCTTAAATACCTTTGTAGTCAAATTAAAAATTAAATACATTCTGAAAGTCTCTGTGGAATGAGAAAAGTCCTTTATCTGGAAAAATGGGCTGGCTGACTAAAACACCAGAGTATTTTGCATCTTAATGTCAGGGAGAATATTTATACTGAAGAGCCTCTTGCTATGTAAAGTTCGCGTTTCTGAGATGGATTAATGGAAATTTAGAGCTCTAACAAGACTAAAGCCGGATAGGGTAAAGTCTTCTACAGTAGTCTTTTTTCCCCTGCTTATAAAGAGTTCAATAAGGTCAATACAATTAGAGTAAGAAAGATTATTTTTCTTTCTTCCAAACCTCAAAAGCATACAATTATTATTACTTTTTTGCAAATATGTTTGGCTTGCTAGAATGGAAATGCTAATGAAATTCCATGAGAAATCAAAATTTTCTATGCAAAATGAAGGGTTATTTTCATGGATAATGGAAGACAGTGCAATTTTCAAATATCAAACATGTCAGTCCACCAGAATGAAAAAATAAAAGTAAAAACTGATCTATTTGTTTAGATGGGGCTTTAGTTGTGGAATATGCAGTTCTAGGACAGGGACTACTCTTATATGTATCATTCAGAAAGCTGAGAGAGAGTAGCTCCCTGAAAGAAAATGTGGTATTTACATAGCACTGTGTCTTAAGTGGTTATATATGACATACACACACACCTACTCTCAAAATACATCACCATTTCCAAGAACTACATTTGACAATGTTCTTCCATCCTCCACAGGGAGATTTGCTCTCACAGCTCAGCAAAGACTGCCATAGCTTTTGGGCTTTGCCACAGATATTAAATAACTGTCAAAACCAATAATGAGTCCAGAAAGCATAATACAGGCAGTGGAAGTGAGACAGCATGGTCAGATCAGACATAGGAAATTGGAGGCAAGCCTCCACGCACAGGTGAGCCTGGAGCTGGGATCCTGAACAGCCCTGCCAGACACTCCACTCCCAACTCTACCAGCTGCAGGAGCAGCTGCTGAACCCTGGAAAAAAACCAAACCACCTTGGTGTAGCGTAGGGAATAGGGTAAGTTGTTCAGAAAACTGTAGTTGCAAGGGCTTTTGCTGTGATGTCCTCCAAGAGCACACCACATCCGTGTGCACCAGGCAAGCCTGCAAGGTGTCCTGTCCTGCCCTACTGCTGGTGTCACAGGATCAGTGAATTGTTAGTGCTGGAAGAGACCTCTTAGAGATTATCCAGTCCAACCCCCTCGCCAAGGCAGAGTCACCTTGAGCAGGTCACACGAGAATGTGTCCAGGTGTGTTTTGAACGTCTCCAGAGGAAGTCCATAACCTCCGGGTGCAGCCTGTTCCAGTGCACTGCTGCCCTCAATGTAAAGATCTTCCTCACGCTGAGGTAAAACTTCTTGTGTTTTAGTTTACGGCCATTGGCCCTCGTCCTGTTGCTGGGTACCACTGAAAAGAGCCTGGCACCATCCTCTTGGCACCTGCCATTGAGATGTTTATATGCATTGATGAGATCCCCTCTCTTTCTTCTCCAGACTAAAGCGGCAGTCTCTCCTCATAAGACAGATGCTCCACACCCGTAACCATTTTTGAGACCCCCTGCTGGACCCTCTCCAGTAAGATGGGCTAAGGTGCTTAGAAAACTACTGTTGCGAGGGCTTTTGCCACAATGTTTTCCAAGACCACAGCACACGCGTGTGGACCGGGCAAGCCTGAGAGGTGTGAGATGCCGCCCTCCGGTGCCCTGGCTCCAAGGGAGGGCAGGGGACTATGCTGGGCTGGGCGAGGCACCTTAGCCACGGCCTTGCCCCCTCCACCCGGGGCACCACGGCTTCGTCCCGCCACATCTGCACCGCGGGGCAGGGCAGGGCAGCCCCCGCCAGGGGCCACAGCCGCTCTGCCCCCGCCCTCAGGGGAACCGTGTCCCACGGAGCCCGCTCCCCACGGAGCCTGCACCGAGCAGCTCCGCTCTCCACGCCCAGCCTGCCATGGCGGCAAGAGGCTCCTCCCGGCATGCCCGGAATTTCCCGGCCGTGCTGCCTGGAGACGGCCGCCGGGGCGGGGCGGGGAGGAGCGGGGCGGGAAGGGGAGGATGCTGCGGCCGCCGCGGGGCGAGGCGGCGGTGGTGGCAGCGGCTGGAGTAGCGGTATTTGGCGGCACAGAGGATGCGGCGGCGGTGTCGGCAGCAGCAGCCGGAGGAGCGGGGAGCGATGCGGTGCTGCGCGGCGGGGCCGTGGCCGCACAGCGCCCTCACCACGCTCCTGCTGACAGGTCGGTCACAGCGCGTCTCCCCGCGGCGAGCGGTCGCGGGCCCTCCGGCAGCGGCCGGCCTGCGCTGCGGTGCCCCCTCTGCTCGGGCTTCGCGTGCCTTCCCGGCGGCACCGCCCGCCGCCTCGCCCTCTGGCTGCGGCTCGCTGTGCGCCCCGTTCCCGCTGCTCCGTGCCCCCTGTCAGGGCGGGGGCTGTCCCAGCATCCCCCCATGCCGCGGCTCCAGCGGCTCCTGGAGGACGCTCCACAGGCGGCGCAGGGATGGCGGCCTGCGCGCCTCCGCCCCAGGACCGCCACAGCCCCTCCCGGCACGACGGGCGCGCCCGAGCCCGGGGGCAGCGGGTGAGGCCGGAGCGGGACTGCTGGAGCCAGGCCTGGCTAAGAACCGCTGGATGGCGCGGGAGGCTCCGCTCTCGGGCTGGGCCAGGCCCGCTGCTCTCCTCCGCTCCCTCGACCTGTTGTCTGCCGCGAGATACGGGCTGTTGTGAGTACGGAGGTGTCTTTTACGTCGCCCTTTTCCTCCCTTCTTCGCATCTTGACCACTTAATCCAGCCATGCCAGAATTAGGAGTTCAGAAAAAGGCTTGATCCTGGTCCCAAATGCGTAAAAAATAATAGCTTTCGTGCATTAGGCAGGTTTCGCACCCACAAGGTTCTTCACAGTGAAATGCATCAAACAGCTAACACCTAACAGCAGCCCAACCGCAAGACTGCCTTTGAGAGACTTGTTACACCAAGAACAAGTTAAGAGCAAGAAATCTATTTAGGTTATTTTGAGTTCTGAGAGGTCAGTGGTGTGTTACCTGCAAGCAGTCTGTTCTATATCCTTTTGAATAGTATTTAGGTACTCTCCTAATACCTCTTTTACTTATGACTATGCAAGTGTAAGACTATACATGCCATAGGTTATTGGCAGCAGAAGTGACATGGGGCAGTGGATATATTAAAGATATGGTAAGAACTTAAGGGTGAAGTTGTTCAGTGTGATAATAAAACTCTGCATTTGTTAGATGCAAGACTCTGCTTTCCCCTTAAGTGGAAATTTTTCTTGCCTCTTCTGCCTTCCACTCCATGACTGTTTGTGGAATAGACACCAAGCAAGAACTAAGACAATTTAGAATAAGCTTTCAGTATCAACTGAAATAATATATTTTAAAAAGGTCAACTAAAATGACATTCTAGAAGCTGAGTTGTGAGCTTAATCCACAAGTTCTTTACAGGCTACATGGTAAGGGAAGAGGTGTTAAGCTTTTTTAATGATAACTTTTCTGCTTTGAGCTTTCTAAGGTTGGTTCAGTTGGATTTCATTGGTTAAAACAGAAGAATACATGGTTTGAAAGTGATGTAAAAAAGGAGTCATGAACTTTCATTCAGATTCTTTTAAGAGATATCCATGTGAAATTTGTTCTTTGGCAAGGTGGAACTTTGTAGTATGTTTCTAATGTGAATGAAGTTGTTCCAGGAGCTCACCTGAGCTCCCCTCCATTCTCCCTAAGAAAAGAACTTCCAACCTCAGCTACTGGCTCCAAGATGAGCCATAGTCCCGCATGAAAATCCATTCTTTTGAGTCCTGATTATAAGTAGACTTTACAGTACTGCAGCATTACTAAACAAGGCAAGAGACATCTTACAGACAAAATGGCACGTGAGAGGTAGCACAGGATTGGTAAATAGATTTCTTTTAGTGCTCCTCAACTAATATAGATTAGTTTTCCCCATTTCTGTTGTAGCACTTGATCTACAGAAAAAAAGTTGACTTATACATTTTGCATTTCTTAAATTTGTGTGAAAAAAGGCTTTTTGGAGGAGGATAACTGCTGTCAGGAGGGTTGTCTGCCTCTCACTGTGCTTCTGACCTTCTCCTCCTTGAGGCAAAAC
Source organism: Lanius collurio (assembly GCA_020086605.1). Lineage (NCBI taxonomy): Eukaryota > Metazoa > Chordata > Aves > Passeriformes > Laniidae > Lanius > Lanius collurio. The sequence goes on along the minus strand of JACBWW010000017.1, from coordinate 21,033,244 downwards.
ATTATTTCAAAATATAGGGATTCCAAGAGAATTAAGAATTTAAAGGGCATAAGAGAAGTCCAACAGTTGCTCCTAGGGATCTAGTATAGTACTCAAATTGAAGGTATTGACTCTTAAATGCAAGCTGATGATCCTCCACTGCTAGAAAAATATGGGACTTTGTTGTAAGAAGTGACATGTAGGATTAAGCATTTCTAATACAAACTAATTAGCTGTTCTCTGTCTCTAGCTTCATAGTAACAGACTTCATAAAAATTTCCTAAATTAGACTAGTGGAGATGTCTCTCATATTAGTTTGATAGAGCAATGAATTGCCCCATATTGTGTATCTGCAGAGAGAATGGTTATCAAAACGTTATTTGAGTGACTGTGGCCAGTGGTTTTGCCATATATTTCTGCACTTGAGGAGTTAGTTGTCAGTGTCCATGTTGTCCTTGAAACCCCTGTTTTATCCCAGGAATAGGGAGGTGTAGAGCAATGGAGTCGTATTCTCCTTTCTCTATAAAGGGATCAAAATGGGGAAAGAGCTCATTAGTTCTCACTTTGCAAGCTGTGGTTATGTGGTCTCATTAATTTGTGATTAGGCTGCACTGCTGCCAGAAAGCATTCTCCAGCCCTTGCACAGCTAGGGATTATTTGCTGTTTCCCTTGGTGATGAATAACTTGTACAGTGATACTGTGGTTTGGGTCATCTGGCTGAAAACTCGTCCACCCACAGAAGTAGTTCACTGAAATGTATGTACTGACCAGGACTGGTATGGGATTGTTTCCACTGGTGTGTGCTAGGTGATGAAGAATATGCTGGGAATGCCCCTTTGAGCAGGGCTGCAGACATGGCTGTGTGAAACAGCTGTGAAATCACTGGCTGGGGCGGGGATCCAGGAGGCTGAGCTGGATCCCTGCACTTGTCCTGCTGTTGACAGCAGAAGTGCTGTTGGCAACACTCCACTGCTAAGCCGCACCCTGCGCAGGGAGGCAGAACATTTCACAGATGGGCTGGTGTTTTCAGACTAACACCACAGCACACCTGCCCTTTTTCCTTTTGTGGGTGCAACTGGAAAGGCAAAGAAGCAGGTTTCCTTCAGAGAGACTCTCGATGTCTGTCTGCCTATGAAGATGCTGCCTGTACTAATCTGAGCCAGGTCAATACATAAAATCTACTGTCAATAGGTACTTACTTGAATAAGTAATTACAAGAGGGGAAAAGCAGCCATTCCATTAATATGCTTTTCATTATAGAAACACATTATTTATAGATGGTGCATGGAGACATCTTAGCGGTCCTAAAGCCAGACAATAAGAAGTCAGCTTTATAGCAGAAGATGTAACTGTTCAGTGTGTAGAGAGGCTTATTTTTGTTCCTTGATGTTTTTAGATGTGGTTAGAAGTTCATTAAAGTACTTCTGGAATTGTAGTCATGGAAGTAAAACCCTTTCTTTAGAAGAAAGATTATTTCCAATCAAACTAAGAAAAAATAATTTAAAACCTAGGCAAGAGTATCTGTTTTTTCAGTATCTGAAGAGCTTTTGGACTCTTTCTGAATAGATAATGATAAATTTATAGCAGTTACTATCAGTGTAGAGTGCCTTCCTTGACAGACATCCAGAGGAAAGGAGGGAGTTGCTAGTTTTGATTAATTCCATAGGAATTTGAAAGACACAGAAGAGACAAGGAACCAGAGAATTCAAATATTAATTTCCCTCCTAATCAGCTGAACTGCTTTTGAAGCAACTAGTTGCAAGAAGTAGTAGAAGTGCTCTAACCTGAGAAGAGTTTTTGCATGAGTATCTTGCTGAAGTGTTTTCAGTGTGAAACAAGATGCTATTGCTTGAGAGCTGAAGGCATGGATTTCAGTATTCACTGATGAGTATTGTTTTGTTGAAATTAAGATGAAGATGTTACACAGGTTGAAATGATACATTGCTTTGCTAATAGCATGGTTATGGAGCTCATTATGTAATGACAAAAAGTATGGTTTAGGTAAACATGGTCTGTGTCTAAATGTTGTTACGTTAGCAGCACAAAGTGTCTTTTAAATGTAGGTTGTTTTAGTGACAGTCCAAGCCATGAAAACAGGAAGTTAAAACAACTTGCTGAGCAGACAGAAATCTTAGCATCTTGAAATCAATGACTTTTCTGAATTCTTTAGTCTTTCAGAACAATTGTCACCTCAGAAATCTGGAATGCAATTGCAGGGCTACCCTGGTAATTCACATCAAAAGATGATAGAAATGTAGGAGGCATCCTGGAATAGCAGGCTTACAGGGTGGCCTTCTCATACTCCTGGGTTACGCCATGGGCCTCAGGCTGGAACCACGGGAATTGACAGTGTTTTCCTCACCTTTCTGGAAATGTTAACCTAATTTGGTTCTCTTGTCAGGCCTGCAGCAGGAGGGAGAATGGTGGTGGGTAAATGCTACTATTAATAAATCATGAGGGTTTTGTTCTCTCAGTAGTTAATTTGTAGCATTCCTGTGAATGCAAATGCTGAAGTTTAACAGTGAGACTGACAAGTGCTTTATTTGGTTACTTTTCTTGAATGATTTAGGAGACATGTTCAGATATTAGAGTAATCAGCACAGGAGCAAATGGAAAACCATTGCCTACTGAACAAGGATGACTAAGAATAGAGCTGAGACACATTTCTGGGGTTGATTTGGACTTTTGAACAGTTTGAATGAATGGAATCTAGAGGGGACCTGAGCAATCTGCAGTGGAGAACTAACACAAAATAATTCCTATTTCTTATGTATTAGCTGTTGTTGTAGACGGTTAGAAAATATACAATCTCAATGTGAATTTCCACAGAGAGAATCAACTTTAACTCATAGTAAATTTCTGCTACCTACTACATAATAGGTAAGAGGATGGTGCATGGAAGTTGGAAGAGGAGGGAGAGTAGGTGGGTGCTGCAACTTCTGCCTCCTTTAATGGATGATGTGACCAACTGGGCAAGTATCCAGTGAAGATACCAGTGGATCCTCAGTAATTGCCTGGTTACAAGCTCTGATTTCAGCTGTGGGCCAAGCACCTTGGTGCAGGTGGTTCTCTCTTCACAGATGTTTTGTTTCAGCTTGCTGTGTCAGTTTCTAACTGTTCTGCTGTGTCGTTCTCAGCAGCCCTTCAGAAAAATGTGCTGTGTATGGATCTGCACTTTCAGCTCAGAATTCAGGAAGGAGGACTGAGTCAGATGGGATATGCAATAGAGCAGTGCAAGGGTAGCTTTTTGGAGCGGGGTTGTGCTGTAAGAGAGTAAGGGGCAGTGTAAGCATGGCCCGAGGCCCTGGTCTGTGGCATCAGAGTAACAAGCACGTGCTTCTGTCAGGTCTCAGGGGAAGATGGAGGTGTAGGAGAGAGAGGAAGTGGTGGGATTTGAGAGCTGGAGCTCTGTGCTCCTTTAATAGTGGGAGAGATGGGCTTGATATCCTGCTTCAAAGAAGGAATAAGAGGATAGGTAAAGGTGTAGGATACTGTGTGGAGGTCAGAGTGCAGTAAAGGAATGGGGAAGGTGAAGTTGGTCCATGATATTTGGGTCTTTTTCTGATTGTTACATGGTCAGAAATTGTGTGTATCCTCTCTGTTAAATAGTCAGTTGTTAGATATGATGCAAATGTATTTTTAAACGGAAAAAAGTCTAAATTAATATAAAAATAATTTTTATTTATAAGCCAACACAATTGTAATTAAAAATAATTAAAGGAAAATGTAATTGGAGTAAAGAAGAAAAAACTGTGATATGCTTCACCTGAGCATGTTTGAGTCCCAGGCACAGAGCTGTGAACTGCTCCTGCTGTTGAAGGCAGTGGTGGGTTCTCCAGCAACTGTGGCAACATGTGTAACAGACTGAAGAGCCTGACACTATTAACATTTTTTTCATCGTGAGTACAGGGCTGATTAAATTAATTCTAAACTATCTCTTTGATAAAATGCATAGTTTGAATCCCTGCATTCTGTAGTATAAGGTATCTTTTGTCATCCTTTAATCATATTCAGATCTTCCCAGAGCCTTCGTCATGTTGTCAGTGTGCTTCTTGAAGGCTCTGCTAGACTGAGCATTTGAACAGTGATCATATCTGTGTCAAGTACAAAAGTAAAGTCTGCCTGTTCCTCCTTGATGTTGCTGTTTATGTGTCAGCTGTTCTAGCCAGTATTCTAGTGAAAGCTCTGTTCAACCTGACTTACATCTCTAGGTTGTTACTCAGGCTGAGCATCCCTGAATTGTGTGCTCACAGCATGTTTGGCATGCTGCTGCCTTTGTTCCTGGTGTGTACTTTCGTTTTATTCTATTGAACTGCACATCACTGATCATCTTTTTACCAGACAATGCAGACTGTTCTGTCATCTCCATTATTTGCCAGTGTCCTAGCCTTTGTTTTTACCTGCAAATTCTATCAGTATATTTTATACATACAAGTCATTCTTTGTCTCCCTCCCCATCTCTCTGTCCTGCCTCTCTTCCCTCCACCCTAATTGCATAAGGCTAATGCCAGAACTTTGTGAGACCCACTAGAAAACTCATATAAACAACTTAACTTTTTAGTAGCCCTATTCTCTTGCTTTTCATACCTGTCATTTGAAATCAAATCAATGGTGATATATATGAAAACATCACACTGTAAACTCTAGGATCTGAAAACAGGCATACTGGTTGCTTTTCCTGTTCCCTTATGAAATGCAGCATAGCATGGAGAGGTGGACAGGTAACTTGTTCAATCCACACAGCTAAACCCAGCACAACTTGGAACCCAAATCAAAGACACTTACCAATCATTTATATTGAAAAACACATTGTGGAACTTGCCATTTATTTTTTAAAAATGGATATAAATATGCTAAAATGATTTAGTATCTACTTTCTCAGTCAAAGTGTTAGGTGATAGGCCGTATAGCTAAGGGTTACGCCATTATTGCTGTCTTTATCAGGAAAAGCTTGTGGGCTCACCAAAAGTGCCTAAAAGGATGCATTAAATGCTTAATAAGATTTAAATAAGGATTGTGATAAGTATAATATTGACAAGAACTATGGTAACTCTAATGCTATTCTCCATTTAATAATTCAGTAATCTACTCTTGTATTAATTGTTTTGTCTGGTACTGGGGCTGGTTTGTAGCTGACAAGCCTCTGTCTGCTCAGCTCATCCTGTTGAAATAATGGAACAAATTTAAGAATTTATTAAATTTAAGAAATAAATTAAAAGTGCATTAAAAATGCAATTTTTTATTACACTTCATCCTCAATTCAGTTTTGGGTGTTTTCTGGGAATTATCAATAATAAATATCTGTCTTACATGCGTAGATTAAGTGTGGCATATCTTTATTATTGCTTAAGCGAGATGTGTTTGAGCTCCTGAATTCTGAATGGAGACCGTGTTGTCACTAATTTAATAGCTCCCTGGTGTAATAGGTCAGAGATTTCCACAAATCTTTAAGCTTCTTTCATGTACTCTGCATGTTTTCCAATAAGTGTTAATTTCTTCTTGAAAACTGGTGCAGCTGTACACAAGTACTGCTACCTGATGTTACTGGTATTGCTGTTTTTACAAGGACATTAAGATGCTAATCCAAACCCATCTTTGATCCAGGGTTTGACATGAGTTCTCACTCCAAAACTATTTCAAAATAAAAATACATACGTATTGTGACCACTTTCCCTTTCCTAGCATCTGACTGCAGTGCCTTCCCTCTGCACTTTTAGTTGGCATGTTACTGTACAGACAGCTGGTATGCCTATTATTCATCACAGAAGAACGGAAACTAAAAGTGAGAAGTGAGGAGGAAGCTTTCTCAGGCACTGCTGCTGCGGGTGAGATGGAGTCGCTCTTTCAGCTCCCCAGCTGCTTTCTGTCTCCAGTAATCCCTTCCTCCTCACTGCATTTAAAACTTCCACCTTCAGCTGCATGGATCCAGCTGATTTCAGGCTGTGTTCTAGTTGTGTGGGATGTAGACAGCCATTTTAATGCATTCTTCTTTCAAAATTGGTTATACCTGCAAGGCATTCAGCCCCATGTGTCTTTATATAAGCATCATTATAAAAGCAAAGCTTAGTAATATTACTTTTCTTACTTTGACCAAAATATACTATTCTAGTGGAAGTGACTTTATACATGTTTTTGCCTGTGTGTGAGGTTCTACCAGTACAAATATACTTATTAGAGAATGCTTTTCTTCATCTTTGTTATTTATACAATTATGTCAGCAGAAGTGTCCCCAGAGGTTTAAGCATTTAGTATGAACTTAGCTTATTTGGGAAAACGAGTGTCAAAAAGGTTGCTGTCAGATGATTATATGTTTATATATTCAAACCAAATACCTCTATTTTTTTAACCTGTGGTTCCTTAATTCTGACTAAAACCAAAACATGGTGCAGAAGGCATCTGATCCCATCTGATCAGATTGTTTGTGGAAGTCTGTTGATATGACTAATTTTTTTTTGCATTTGTTTTATTCTGAAAAGCTTTTTTGCTAAGCTCTGCTGATGGCAATAATGGAACTGTTAACTGGACGACTAAGCGAGCCCACAGTTATATTATCAGCAGAATAAAGGCTGTTCAGAAGAATGGTGAGTTTAGGTTGCAAATTTAAATCCCGTGTTGGTTCAAGCAAACCTGCTTTTAATATTACTCTTGCTTTTCTAGTCATGTCCTTGTTTTATGAGTAGGGTGCTATTTTAAGGTAAGTAATTTGGAAAACTTTACATTTCTTTGCTCTTCAAACATTCACAGACCTGCGTGTTCTTGTTAGTCTTCCCTGACTTTTCCTGTTCCTATAGCTTTGCTTGAAATAATGGCTGTGTTTATACCTAATACTGCACATTTTCTTATCATGACTGGTTCTTGAAGATACCTCTGCAGTTTGCTTAATACAATAACTTGTCTGTAACAATTTGAAAAAGTCTTCTCACACTTGAATGTAAAAAGACAATTTTACTGTCATTTATGCAAGTACGCATCAAACATTGTAGCTGGTGCACACTGGCAGAGAAAAAGCTTTGCACAGATTCCTCATCTAGGCAGGCAATTAGGATTGGCCTCCAGATCAAGTTATTTCTGGGATTGTGTTTCATCTGGTAAATATCAGGGGGGAGAGAACCAGATGAAATTTCCAGAAACAAAAACTTCCAAGTGAATTCTTTCCTGAAGATCATCAACATACAGCCTGCAACCAATATGGTGACTCTTCTAAAATTTATGGAGGTGGGGATTTTCTGTTTTTCGTAACAGATTCTGGGATGCAGGCTGATAAAATCCTGTCTGAATTCCTGGCTGTGCCTGTGTTCAAGACCTACAAGGAGATCTTGGGATCTATAGAAAGTCCACCAAGCGATCTAGAAACAAGAAAGAGGAAAGCAGTGCTGTCAAGATAGCTGATTCTAGCAGGAATCTGATGTGATTCTGTGTAAGGAAGATTTTTAATTTCCCATGATTAATTTTACATAAGCATTTCACATTCCCTGAGATTTTTATCTATCACTGGGAATTTGCTCAGATAATTCACAGCTGGCAGTCTGCTGTATTAGATTAGTATCTATTTGTTAAATGTATTCAGTTTCTTCCCTAGATCACCCAAGATGATGATTACACATTCATCTCCAGTCTCAGTCTTATGAAAATAATTGTGGGTTTTAAAAGCTTGCGAAGAAAGTAGCATTTCACTTGTTTAATTATTGAAAAGCTAGTGATAGCTATAGTGGGCTGAAGACTCATAATTTTCCTTCTGATTCTGAAGAAACTTCATGGGGAAAACAAGGAGGGCTTCTCTGACAAGGGGGCAAGAACTTTTGAGTTCCTAATGGCCATACTTGTGTCATTATGATGTGTTTGTCATTTCAAGATAAAACAGGCTTCTGGGTTTTTTCCTTCTGAGAGATATTTCCAGACTTCCCCCAAGATCAGTGTTTATATCTGCATCAAATCATTAATGGCATACATACTTCAGCAGCAGGGAATGTCTCATTGCTAGGAATGAGCAGGCATTTAGAGGTTGTAATAGGTTTCCTATAGCAGTCAAAAAAAGTGTTATATGGGTTTTTTCAGGAACTGCTGATTCTATTATGCTTCTTTCTTTCTGAAAGAATTGCTTATGGAGAAAAAATACGCATCACTTTTTCATTGTTTTTCCTGTTTGAAGTGGATTTTTGTTGTTGAGGAAAAGCATCAGAAATGGAAAAATGGACTTTTCAAGGTATTAATTGTACTTTTAGCCAGCCGCCATGTTTTTGTCAGCTCTTCTATTAATGTTATTATACTTTCTCAGCTTTTCTTGAAAATATTTTAAAGGAAATTAATTAACTTGCTTGTGCTGTTTACAGCTCATTCATATAATTGAGTGCAGAGGCTTTCTGGATAATAATTTGCTAATTTTAAGTAAATAAATCAATGATCTTACTGTACCTAAGTCTACATAATGAAAATTACAGTAACTGGTTTATTAACCACACAGAATTTTAACAATTCAAATTTCAGGATCATTTTAATTTTGTCACTAAGATAAAATTATTAGAAAGATATTCTGTTCAGTATTGTTTTAAAAGTGGTTTTCAAATATGGGAAAAAGCACATGCTGTGGAAAGTGATCCGTAGTGTATCCAGAGCTATACATTCTGCAATATCAAGCTTGAAGAGTGGGATGTAACTAAATGTGAAGATCTACATTACAGATGTGTGCATCTCCTCTCAGCTGCCTCTGCAGTCCATGGAGATCTAGTCAGTGTAGCCTGGAATCTAGGACATGATTCATCTCATTTTGAAGGGGAGATCAAATAAATCAACCCCTAGAAGCATCTGTTTCTTCTCCACTGACTATAAAAGGAGCCTGACTAACTCAGTGGTGCATGTTGTTTCTGTAGGCATCTAAAATTAGGTGAGAGAGATTCCACTTAGAGTACGTGGTGCGAGGGCTGGAATGCCTGTGATTAATGCCTAATTAGTGGTGCCTTTTTAAGCAGATCTCAAGTAAGAAAGTTGGTATGAGGCTGGAGAAATTATACCAAGATTAAAAAAATTACACCAGGATAAAAAAATTACATTGAGCTTTATCCACATTTCAAATGTGTACTGCTTATTCATCCAAGTGTTGAAATTAACCCCTCTAGGACCTTCAAGCTTGTTCCTATGAGTTTGTTACAATGACTCTGAAGTATCTTTTGGAGTCTGTCTTCCCAATGACAGCACCTCCATGCTGTTTGGCCTATAATTTTTTTTTTTGGAGATGTGATTTCTCACAAAGTTCCTTTCAATTTGGCAAGCAAGGCTGGTAGCTGTGTGTGATTATCTGTGACTTACCATCTTTATCTACCACTTTTGTAATCCTGATCTCACTAACAAAATCTATTAGCAATGATCAGTTCTTTCAGGGAATTGACTTAAAATTCAGTAGTAATAAAATTAGTAATTTAAGCTACAATCAGTCTTACTAAAACACCTGAGAAACACCTATTAAATCAGTGTTTATACTTACATTTTGAAACTTGCTGATAAAGTGGTTTCTTATCCATCTAATTTTTTGTAGTGATTTCTTTATTTTTCTAATTCATTAAAATTTTTGTAGTTCTGCATCAGATGTGTTATACCTAAAAAAGATATGCTTATCAGTGAATTTTGTATTAAATAAAAAATAGCTTATTGCTTTTACATATGCAGACAGTTCTGAATTAAGTTTTCTTTAGGGTTTAATTCTTAGTCCTGTAAAACATGGCTTCATTTTTTTTGTTTGGAATCAGTTTCACCTGACTGGCCTATAAATACCCACGTCCTTTTGTTTTATCCTTTAATAAAAGCACAACATCTTTCAGAAGAGAGCTTTCTAACCATAGCTTGAGATGTTTTTTTTCTGAGCCTGGTGATCTGAGAAAGTCTAGCTTTAAGAACTCGTAAAAGTCAGCTGAAGTGCATTGCTGTGTCCTTTTCTGCACAAGGACTGAAACATCTACCATTTCTGTTCAGTGGGGAATGAGAACTGTCAATTGGTAAGGTTCCTCTATATTTCTCTGTTACTTTTTTATGTAAAGTATCAGGAAAACATGATTGTATAATTCATTTAATGTATTTTTATTAATGTAACATTTCAAATAAACCAACTATAAAATTACAATAGCCTTCCTCATTTTTTAAATTACAATTACAGTAAAGAGCTTATACAACTTTTGAAATCTTAACATAGGCAGTTTTGTTTGCTGCTGTCTGGGAAGGGATCCTGGACAAAGGGAGGGTTTGCTCTGTGCTCTGTTCTTAAATTTGTGTAACCTTTTGTGTCTAATATTTGTTGCTTTCCTTCTCCCAGATGCCCACACTGCTGTTGAAATGCATGAAGTTACCTACAGCATGTCTCATTTTTGCCTTTTTTCTGTCTCTTATCTCTCCTTCTGCTTTTCAGTGTACACAATTCTGTCTAAGGTGCACTCTGATCGGAATGTATACCCTTCTGCTGGAGTTCTGTTTGTTCATGTTTTGGAGAGAGAGTACTTTAAGGGGGAATTTCCTCCTTACCCAAAGCCTGGTATGAGATGCTAAGATCTTCCATATTATATAAAAATACAGAAAAAATGTTATTTTAAAGAACTGAAGTCTATTGAGCATACCTTATGGTTCAATGTATAAGATAAACAGGACAGGTTTTAGTTTCTGTTGAAATATCTTCAAAGTAAATAAAATGTGTAGTCTTACACTTTTAAAATATTCTAATTTGTGATTATTTGTAAAAATATGCATATAATTGTATATTGTGAAAAAATGTACTTAATTTGGGAAGGTGTAATAACACATTATATATATATGATATTAAGAAGTGTTCCTTCACTTTTGCATTAAATATGAAATAGTGGAAATTTAATAACTGTCTGTTAAAAATGCTATTTATCTGATCACTGTTTCAGACATAATATATATCAGGCTATATAAAGGAGCAGTTTGAAAGCATATAGTAAACATAAGACAAAACATAAGATTCAATCAAATATGAGACTTCATAATACTGGTTTTGACATACACTAAAGCTAAAATACTGTTCACAGGTTAGGATATGTGTAAGCAATGTGGTAGGGGTGGGAAGAGAGAGAGCACTCAGCCACACATGTTTATTAACAATAAAAAGGAATAAATGAATCCAATTTATATGACTATTTTCCTGTAAGAATAGGAAAAAACCTGTGTACAGTGCACACGTAATCTAAGCCTGTTTCATTACTAAACTTTTGAATTGATTTGAGAGTGCTATTACAAAGACTTACTTTAAAGAAAAAATAAGCTTCTGTTAGCATTGGTTAAATTTTGAGTAAACGTGAGTAAAACCAAATGTTTTACAAATTTCTTCTCTTTGAAAAATGGATACGTGAGTCTTCATTTATGTTATGTTGTGGTGACTGGCAGAGTGAAGTTGGCCTCTGTCCCAGTTTTCTGCAAGTTTTGGCACATAGGTGGAAGGAACTTGGAAATTTTACTAATGATGGATTGTCTTTACAGCTGCAGCCTCTTGATATTCATGTGATTCGAAGGCAATAGGAATCTGGTTTGAGATCCTGTTGAAATTGCTGCTCCTATAGACAATTGTGATTGTATGAGAAAGTCACTGTGAGGTCAGGTTTTGTCATGATCCTTTTATTTTTGTCTGCTGTGCTGGATCATTACCATGGCCTACCTTGACAAATGAAGGGCAAACCAGAATGTCTCACACGTGACCTTCAGAATTTTGCCCAAATCATTTGTACTGCTTGGAATTTCGTAGAGCAGGGTGCTAATAATGCCAAGTTGTGGGTTCAAGCTCTGTACAGGCCACTCACTTAGGAGTTGGACATGATCCTTGTGGGTTCCTTCCAACTCAGAATATTCTGTGATTCTGAATGCAGTGGATTAGTTTACTGGGATGTCGTGAGAGAATTGTGAGGGAAGTTGTGTTACACCCAAGTACTGGTTTGGTCTGGTTCTGGTTCATATTACTGGCCCAGATGTGTAAATGTGTACCTGAAGAAAGACTAGTTCTCCTTGGGCAACACGTCTCAGTCTCTTTGTCCCCTTCTGGAGGAGATGAGAGCTGTTCATTCTTCACTGGGCTTGGTTTCTGCCTTCTTTGCCAGCCTGCCTGTTATCTTCTTTCATCACTTTTCTTACAGTGCTGTTGCCATCTCAGAGCCGAGTTGGAGTGCAGGGCAGAGGTGCCTGTACAGGCTCGGAATGGATTTGACTTGAGTTCTGTGCCTCAGCTGGACACTGTCTCGGTGGTGAGGGTTTGGTAGTGTTCAGGCATGATTTCATTTACAAAAGCTAAAATAAACTGAAGTCAAATCCAGATGTGTAAGAGTATCAATAGGAACTGCAACTGATGTACTAGTTTGACTTGAGCTTTTACAGATTTCAGCTGGACTACTGTATTTGGTAGCCATCAGTGGATCCAGTTTACAGGAATATCTGATCCTTTTTTGAATTAATTTGTTCTCTAAATTAAAATGACTGCCAGGCTGCTGGTGCCAAATACCTGTGTGTGTATCCTAATGCTAACAGAAGCTTTCAGGCGTTATTGACTACACAGCCACTCTTTACAGTACATTGAGTACCTGGATCCATCATTAAAAACATGAATAAAAGTATGTTGGAGAGAGAATTAAAGGACTGAAACTTTTGTGCTTTTGTCTGTAATGAGGTTAGATGCATCAATATGAGGTGGAACTGAGGTCTGAAAATCAGACCCACTAGTTACAAACATGAGCACTCAGCCAAGATTCTAGGAAGTACCATCTAGGAATTGCATTATCTCTGCAGTTGGTTACACTCTCCAGGTATGAGTTTCTTAATACTTATAAGTGCTAAGTAATAGTTTACCTATTTCTGATATGGGAAATGTTAGCTAATTTTAATTGTTTTTTTCTGTTTAGAAAGGTTCAGAAAATACGTGAAAGCAGAATTAGACTTCCTACTTGAAAAATTAAAATCAAAGCATTTAGCATTTTCTTGTAAATATTCTAATATAATTTTTCTTATCTAGGTGAAATAAGTAATGATCCTATAACATTTAATACCAATTTAATGGGTTACCCTGACAGACCTGGATGGCTACGCTATATACAAAGGACACCATACAGCGATGGAGTGCTGTATGGCTCACCAACTGTAGAAAATGTGGGCAAGCCAACCATCATTGAGGTATTTTCTTTCAAAAGTTCAAAAATATGTATTTTAGTTTAGAATGTAAGGTTCAGAACTATCAACAACTTCCTCCTAATTTTTGAATAGTTAATTACAATATTAAAAAGTTTATAAGCCATGGACACAGACATAGGATATTAACATTTTCTCATAGGTAATATTTTATCCTCCTTTGAGAGAAAGCCAGATTGACATTTCATGTTTTACTTAAAAGGTACAGCTTATAAGTAGCAATAACTAGTTAAGCTGTGGGCAATACCTTTTCCCTTTTGCCTTTGAACTTTCTAAGAGGCATTTCATTTCAGTAAATTATGACTATATTAAAGTTTTACTCAAAATACAGAACAAAAAAAACCCTTTGTAAACAACTGTACTTGAAGAATAACTGAATTTGTAACTTTGTAACTTTAAACCTAAATATGGGCCAGACTTTTCCCCACTAAATTAATGTTCAGTCAATAAGCAATTCTGGGGTTATTCTTCTTGTTTGGTTGGTCGGTTGTTGTTTTTTTTCGTTGGGATTTTTGGTTTGGTTTTATTGGTTTGGTTTTTTTTCAATTTTTCATCAAATATCCCTGTGTTTATTATTCATGTTTATTGATAGGTTTCATTTTAGTTAGCAGTTTTGTGAATTTAGTTCTTTTGAGTGTAACAGTGACAAAACTATATTTCTGAGAGTTAGCTATTCAAATGTTTAAAAGCACTAATTATTCATTGAGCAGCAATTTAAAGGGAAAAGGGAGAATATTTTCTGTCATGTATTTCATAGACAGCAGACTGAATCAGACACTGTGTGGTTCACAGTGTTAAGAAATCTGCACATTAACTTGCTTCAGCCATTTTGCTGCTTCAGCAGTGTATTTGTCTTTAACCCTTGATTTTTTTTTTTCCTAAGTTGCATTTGATGTAGTTTTTCTTCCTCAAGAATGACAGCTCTGAAAGTTAAGTTATACTTCAGATAGTTTCACCCATGCTTAATTTTGTATATGTGATTCTGTTTTGATTTCAGCAGGACTAATAAAATCTGAGAATTGATCATGTGCAGAAGTTCTTGCAGGCTTTGCTTAGTTTCATGTAGAGGAAACCATTATTTAAAATTGCCAGGTTTTAAGTGGCACTTGCTTTTAGATTCTAGGATCTGTATCAAAATCTCCATTCTAAGCATGTCCCCAAGCCATATTTGAAGTAAATCTTGCATAGCATACAAATTAATTCCATGCAGTTCCAATCTTAGATGTGGTTTTTTAATTAATTCTGTGGTACCTGAGAAGGACAGATGGCATTTGATCCTCTTCTTAGTGCCCTCTGAGAGGAGTGATTGCATCTTCCTGGCCTGAATATAACTTCCATCATGTTATAATTCCTAAGGGGATGTCGTGGGTAGGTCAGTTAACTGGAGGAGACTTCATGATTAGAATAGCCTAGCATTATGCACTGCAGTAGAGCAGGTGACATTCTTGAGCTCAAGCTCCTTTGAAAGCTGTGCAGAGACAGTCTATGTTTGATTGAATGTTCGGGACAGAGGCAGTCTCTGCTATCCCTTGATGTGGTGCGTGGGCTACGCTGGCAGCTCCCACTGCCGGAGTGCAGGCTCATAGTGGGTATGGCCCTGCTCCTCTAGAGAGCCTGTATAACCAGGGCTTTGATTTTCTGACTACTAGTGGTTCAACTGCTGTTGAAAAGACCCTTTAAAAATTAACAGAATTAGGCATGGAGAAATCTCAAATTTATTTTCAGGTAGTTTTATAATGAATTTGTAATGTTAAATGAAATCTGATTATGTCGGATAAGCTTTTCCCTCTCCACTTAAACAAACCTGCAGTAGATACTCCACAGCATTTTTCCTTTTCATTCAAATCCTTTAAAAGAAGTGCAACATCTAGTACTTTTATTTATTTAATAGTCAGTGTCACAGTGGTTTGTGGCTTGGTTTGCTGAGAAGCAGCATAGTTCTGTCACTATTGTCACTCCTCTGCCTCTCCTTTGTTCTTGAAATAAGTGAACTGAAGTCTAAAATCAGAAAGGAAGTTAGTCTTTTTCAGTTTGTTTAATGAAAGATTTATCACCTTGCAGGGAAAAAAAAGGTAGAGAAAATAATACGTAATTATACTGCTATCCAGCCTCGTTCTGTATTTCTTATGAGTGAGCACTTATTTGTAGTACAACCTTGGAGTACAGTCACCACTGAGAAGTAGCCACTTGCATGCATTTCAAGTATCTTAGATATTTAAACTTTTAGATTAGTATCCTTGCATATTTTGTTCATGAGGGTGTATGTTTCCAAAATTAAGAGTCACGAATGTTGCATCTACCTCCTAATTTTCACTTCCCCTACAGTTACAGATTCCAGGATTTTTTAAAAAATCAGTTGTGTTGGAGCATTATTTTGAATCCATTCATGGAGTGAGACTTCACTGGGGCTAAAGCTAAAATGAAACACCAGTCCCAGAGATGAGAATTTCTGGTATTCCACTTTTTCCTTTAAAAAACCTCTCCAAGTAGTTTATTTCCCCAGGAGCTATCAATGAATTTAGGTGTTACAGTGTTGATGGAGGGGGGTTGGAGGCTGCATGGGGAAATGGAGAAAACAATCTTTCCTTATGGTGGTTCTTAAAGGTAACAGATGAGAAAGAAGACAGTTGTGTGGCAGAACACTTGCTGAAAGAACATTTCAGGACCAAAATATATAATTTTCACATAAATCCCTTCAATAATTATATTTGGCTATAGACCGGTCAAGAAAATTCCGAAATCCTGACTTGAAGGTAGTACTGCAATAAATAAATTGACTTTACCTTTTGAATTTTATATTAGTGAATGAATGTTCATATGTTTCAAAATAAGGGGGCAAAGCACTTAAAAACTGATAAGTATTTCTAAGTTATCAATTTAACTTTCACTGATGTTTGATTTATATAATTTTCATTTTTCAATGCTTTGTAATCCTATCTTTTTCACTCTAGATTACTGCGTATAACAGGCGTACCTTTGAAACAGCAAGACACAATTTAATAATTAATATCATGTCAGCAGAAGGTATGTACAGAATAGAGCTGGTTGTGTTTTGAACTGAATAAGCAAAACCATCTTGTGGGCTCCTGCTTTTGAAGATAAATATTGTAAAATATTTGTCTGGTGTTCAAGCCAAGCACAGGGGAAAAGTAAGATAATTTTTCCTGCTTTAATTAATTTTGGTTTTTGTAGTCCAGATTATTTCTGTCATTCAGGACTGTTTTTCTTCACTCACAGAAAAATGTTTGCATCTTTGTTTTTCATTAAACTGTTTTTAATTTGAAATTTCCCCCATCTTTTCAAATGGACCTTACATGAAGGATTTCACTGTCTTTCTGCATATTGTTTATATGCGTGCCTTATCCAACAAACAATTCTGTAGGCAGAATCAGAAAACAACAGGTTATGGCATATATGGGCATTTGAACCTTAAAATTAGTTCTTTTTACCACATTTACCTATTTACACTCTGGAGTGTTGTGGGTTAGAATCCACCGTTGCTGCAGATCTGTTTTGACCCCCAAATTAGCATGAATGTAATTATATCTGTTTAATGAAGTTTTACCAACTGAGACTCTTTTCGTCTAGTCTGCTTCTCCCAGTTGTTTTATAAATAAGTGAAGGTTTTCAGCTCAAGTAGCAGCTAATGGTACTCACTATTGAATTAAACATAATCACATTAGGTTCAAAATGAGCTAATTCAAACACAAGATTTTGGGAAAGGTGTATCAGTCATAAAGTAGTTTTGCATTAATCATTACTCCAACTATTTTGGAGAATTACTTTTTGATTTAAGGAGCCCTCGTTTAATGCAATGCTCTTTTTTATCACAAGTAGATTTTCCTTTACCGTATCAAGCGGAATTCTTCATAAGGAACATGAATGTAGAAGAAATGTTAGCAAGCGAAGTTCTTGGTGACTTCCTCGGAGCAGTGAAAAATGTATGGCAGCCAGAACGCTTGAATGCTATAAACATTACTTCAGCCCTTGACAGGGGAGGCAGAGTTCCACTTCCTATTAATGACATGAAAGAGGGGTAAGCAGGTGTCAGTATGATGTTTTTGCTTCACTTTTTTTTTTTCCTTACTGAAAAGCCTAATACTTTTGCAAGTTTTCTAGAAACTTTGCAATTGCTGTTTTATATTTTGAATTAGTTTACTCGTGTTTGGAAAGTTTACTCATGTTCTGAGCCCCAGTTATAATATGGGTTTATTGTGTTAGATACCACTACAACGGCACAGTTCCTATATATTAATGTTATAATCCAAGATATACTAAAAATTTCATTAATTATAACCCAGTTGGTAGTAAATACATTTTTTTGTAATCCCAGTTTTACTTCTGAGCAGTCATTTGGCATGCTTTTCAAGTTTTTAACCATTCCCAATTCATGAAACTCAAAATTTTGAAGCAAGATACGATAGAGGAGAGATTCCAGAGACGCTTCAATTTCTGAGAGAAGTTAGCATGTAACATTGTAATTTTTAGTTGTACTCTTACTAAGTGAGTTAATTATGTGATTCAAGAGCACTGTTGACTTTCTTCTGAAAGTCATAAGGTGTCTGGGGAGCTCAGATTATTGAGTGTAAACTGTAGGAATGGACTGTTTCCAGTGGTGATTTGTAACCATAAATACTGTTCTGAAATACTGTACTTAACTTGGACACTAGTAAGGATTTGATTTTTTCAATGTGGTTCTGATAGTGCTTTTCCCTGGTGAAAGTAAAGATGCCTAGTTATGTTCAGATAATTTTAGATACTTTGGAGTCAAATAGTATCTAAGAAAGGGGTTAAGGTTCAAAATATGAAACTACTGTTTTTTCAGAGTCCTTTTGTGTCTCTGGAGTTTTTGAGCACATTTAAGGAAGGAAAGTGACTTCTGTACTAGCCAGAGTAATAGCAGAGTCACTTGTAGTAAGTGGCTACACTTCAAATATTTAGTTCGATAATGCCTACTATGACAAGTGGCAACCAGAACCTAATTTCTGTTTCAGAATCCATTGGTACATTATTACCTGGTGCAGCAGACTGTATTTTAAAGCAATGTTCCATATATCTAAATATGCCAATGAATAATACAATTAGTGTAGTAGCTCTTATTGTATGTATGGTAATGCTAAATCAAGTATTAGATTTACCTTCAGCTTTCAGTATTCTGAAGCATATTTTGTTGGCAGTGCATAGTTACAGTTTGGAATCTTTCAGGAGAAGCTGGGGGTTTAGCATATGCATATCTGTATTAGGTTTAGCAATAGTCATTGTGAATTTAATTTGAAAACATGGGAAGAAACTCTTTTAAAATACTATGATGGATAAGACGAAAGATTTCCTTAAGACAAAATGATACTATTTTAGTACAATTTTCAAAATTAGTACTGATTTACTTAAATGAGGAAGCCACACTTGGAGCTCTCTGACTGTAGAAATTGACACCACTGATGGTAATGAAACATTTACATTAACAAGCAAACCAATATGTTGTAATAAAAAAATCCTTTTGATTTCAGTCTGTTACTTATATGCTTAAAGAGAGAAAAGTATACTATGAAGGAAAATAATTTAAAAAAGTAATTTCAATCTTTAAATAACAGCTGAATGCTACTGTGTGCAGCAGTAATGTTTGGAAGAGTACATCATTATCCTTTGGGGATTTTTGAGACATCCTGCTGGTCTGTCACTCATCTCTTTCTGCAGTGTGTATGTGATGGTTGGGGCAGATGTTCCTTTCTCTTCGTGTTTACGAGAAGTGGAAAACCCACAAAATCAGCTGAGATGCAGTCAAGAAATGGAGCCTGTAATAACCTGTGATAAAAAATTTCGTACTCAATTCCATATTGACTGGTGTAAAATCTCTCTGGTGAGTTATATTATTGTTGCATAAAAGTGATGTTTGTAGATGTACAGCTGGGAGTTTTGCCGGTTTGGTCAGACAACATTGCCAATTCCACTTTATTGTGACTGATTTTTTTTCACCTAGCAGACACTCTCAAGATTGTGAAAGGATTTTGCTATGTAGGCTAGATTCTATTAGAGTTGAGCCCCAGTGAAACCACTATATTTGTTTTCACTACCAGTGAGTTCTATAAATGGCTAGAGAAGTCCAGGGTTTAATGCTGATACTGCTGGTTGCACTTGCTTCCCTATAAAGTGTGTGCATACCTATATGTTTTCTCAGATACTGATTTCACACTGACCAGTTAGTTCTATGCTGTTAAAAAAATGTTTCTGAAAATTGTCTAAAACATATTTTATGTTTTATGTTAAAAATTAAATAGAAAAAGGAATGAAAGTAAAGTTGATTAATGAAATAATAAATAGGAACATTCTTCTCAGTCAAATGCAAGAAAAATTATAACCGAACACTAGAGTATTTGCCATGAAAGGAGAATAATTCCCAAAGAGTCTTTTTAAGGTTGTTTTTCTTTTTAATTCCTGTAAGGAAAATCAAGAAATAATACAGTATTGGAAGACAATGTTGCAGATAAATTAGAACAATGATGTTGAAGGTATAAAAAATAAATTTAGATGGTTGTTGAGCTGCTTCAGACACTACTGAGGAGGAAGCTGAAAGGGAGATAATAAATGCTTTTTATAATGGAAAAAACATGTTGAGTATAAGGAAAGGTATTCATACACAATGTTGATTGGATAACTTCCAATCTTTTCTGCTTATACACTGTAAATTAGGAAAGGTTGGAAAATACTTGTTTGAAAAGAATACCCAGATTATTTGCTTTTTATTTGCTCTCTGTTGAGAAATTGTAAAAGGCACAAGTGAACACAGCAATACTTAACCAGCACCTGAAAAATAGCAGAAGGCAGCTGATCTTTGGCAAGACTATACTTTGTCAAGTCTTCTGTTTCCTTCTATAAGGAAGAAGTAGAACCAAGGTGGAGCAGCAAATGTCATTCCTTTTTGGTGAGGTTTTTGATACTATCTCACAAGCCCAGGAACATGGCCTTGATGAAGCTAGAACCTAGTGGAGAGCTTATTGGTAGCCATAATCATAGCAGATGTAATAGTAATTCATGGCTGTTCCTCATTAATAGCTGGATGATGGAATGTGCTTATTAAATTAAATTTGTAGTTCCCCATGAAAGCGAAAGGACATGACAGAATTCAGAAAGGTTTTCAGAAATTGGAGAAACGGTCTTGGAAAACAGGATGAATTTTAAAAGGAGCAGCAGAGGGACAGTGCACTGATGCAAGAACAGTCAGCAGTGCCCATGCAGAAAGAAAAGCAGCTGGTTAGGAGTCCTTATTCAGAAAAAATGCCTGACAGTGGCAGTGGCTCATAAAATAACCATGAAGCAGCATTGTCATGCTGGTTTGAGAAAAGCAGAGATCACCCTGGGATGTGTAACAGGAACAGGCTTTCAGAGAAGTGTTATTTTCTCCAGCATCTGTAACACAACCTTCTCCAATTCAGCACTTGTTTTGGCAGTGTGCCACAGTAACTGAATTTAAACTGTCTTGAGGGGCGTTTACTGTTGCCAGCAGCATTTCTTCTGTAACCTGCTGCATCAAAGGGAAAAGGGAGCCAAGCTTCCCTCCATCTAATCATAGTCTGCTTTTCACAAGGGAAGCTGAGAGACAGAAATTCTCCCCAGATCTATGGGCTGGGAGGGAGTTGAGCTCTGTTTCCCATATCCATAATGTAAACAAGTGATAGAAAATAGAACCATCATATCCTCACGCTGTTTATGCGGTGGCATTGGCAGCACCAAGTCAGAGTGGATTTAAGTTTGGGAGTCCCACACTCTGCAAGGATGGGCAATATAATAAATACTCCACTTGAAGCTGCATTCTGGCAGCTTGTTCTCACACTTGTACAGATCTCTGTCAGTCACATCAATAAGTACATATTTTTTGTGCATTGTTAGGGTTTGAGATTCAGCCAAGCAGCCAGGTGGAACTCAGTGTACCTAACATAAAAGATACTGTGGAATTAAGGAGAATACATAAATTAATTTTTGTTTAACAAACACATACATACATATAATGTGTGTGTGCACATTTGGAGCTCAGAAGGATTTCTGGAATTTCATAAAAGTCTCTTCACCTATTGCCTGAGTTGTAATACAGCATTTTATGACTTGAAGTGTAAATTATAAGAAAATGACCAGTTGCAAGATTTCTCGATGAACAGTCAGACAAAAGGTCAAGCATGTAAGGAAATTTTATTTGTATTAATGATCTGGAGACTAATGATCTTAAAGCTAGTACTGATAAAAATTGACTGTAACATCTAACTGAAGAGAACAAAAAAAATAGATGCAGAAAACTAAGTCATCTGGGAATGGCAGTGAAAAGCAGTAGGAAATTTAGCACAAAACAGCTTTGTATTTCTGGGATCATTGGGTACAGACACACACACACACACAAAAAAATTGTGACCAAGAATGCAGCTTTTGGGGGCTAGTTGAATTTGTGTGAGGGAGACAACAAGCTGTCCTCAGCATCTCAGTTGATGCCTCTTGATCTTTTGAGCACTGGATGTAAAGCTCAATATGAAGGAGAAGGAGGAGGAAGAAAATTGTAGCTATGTGACTCTTCATTTTTGCCACTTTTATACAAGAGAGGACAGTATTGTTATTTAGGAAGACTAAAGAAATGGATTAATTAATCAAAAAGAAATCAGAAGCAGTTAATTATTTTGCACTAAAGATATTTACTGCACTTGTACTCAAATACTGTTTGTGTGAGATAACCTAAAATTAATCTGTAAAAGACATGTAGGCACAAAAGACAGTAGTAATATTATAACATTACTTATCACACTGATCAGAAGCTTCATAAAATGTAGGCTTTATTTAAAAAAAAGTGATTGGATGAAATTGTATAGAATTTATCAAATGTGTAATATGCATCTTTTTATATGTTATGGTTAGTTAAATACCCAACTGTTTTTACATTCTGTTGCTTTGTTATTTAATTGCCTTTTTTTTTTTTCCTTCTTTTCTTTTCCCTGGGTATCAGGTCGACAATACAAAACAAGTTTCCACCTTTCAGGAAGTGATTCGTGGAGAGGGAATACTACCTGATGGTGGAGAATACAAGCCACCTTCTGATACACTGAAAAGCAGAGACTATTACTCGGATTTCCTAATTACACTGGCAGTGCCCTCGGCAATAGCACTGGTGCTTTTTCTAATACTTGCCTATATCATGTGCTGCCGACGGGAAGGAGTGTGAGTACTTTAACCTGCTAATAAGTAATTCTAGATTTTTCTAAGATTATAATGCATAAAAGGTTATTTGTTAGAATATCTTCATTCAGTTCATTATAAACATTTAAAACAGGCCAAGATATCTGCTTGTAATACTGAACTATTTTGCACTTAAGCACATGCACTAATTTCCAAGCAAGTGGATATAGGGCCTTAAGTTGTTCTAGAAAGGCTTAAAATACTCAACATATACACAAAACTCCCCAAAATCTCCAAAATGCCCCCAGCAAATAAAATAATAATAAAGGATCATTGGTTCAGGAGAGTATTAAGTAATTTCTAAACCGCTAACTTTCATAACATAAACTGGGTTGAGGAGATTAACTGAATTTAGACATATTATAAAAGAAAAACACATTAAAGGAAAGCAGCAAGTAACGTGATTTCTGCCATTTCTTACACAAACTACAATTTCATTTTGTCACAGAATTTATTTTAGCCAGAAGCTTGTTCTTTAACCTGCATTTTTCATTTCCCTGTGTGTGTGTCTGTGTGTGTCTGTCACCACTATCACATCTCTCTACGTGCGTTCATCAAGGCCTCATCATAAACCCCGTTGCAAATGCTGCCAAGTTGCATTTAGCAATAACCTTGTCAGCATTTCTACATCATGTACTGTTTTCATCATCAGATAGATTAATGTTCCAACTATCAATGCTATTATTTAATTCATAAATTTTGTTTTGTTTTTAGGGAAAAGAGAAACATGCAAACACCAGAGTAAGTGTCTTCTTTCCTGTTATTTTTCTTTTACCATTTAATTTTCATTCTCAGTAGCTCGTCATGCTTCATACATGTGTGTCATAATCTTCTTTCATTCTCTCTAATTCATGGTTTAATTCATAAATGTGAAAGCTGCTTTTAAATCAGAGTCTTGGCAAGGATAGAAGAGCAGAATAAAAAGGGTTTGAAATAAAGACTGTCAATTCAAAATAAAATAGTGCTGTTAGAATAAGTATATTAATATGCAGTCAATACTCCTGGTTATTGGACTTTCCAGCCTGTCTTTTAAAAGCTGAATATGAGAAGAAATATCTTGGAAGGTGTCCAGTGCCTATACTATGAAGCATTTTAAAATTAATTTACAAGCTTTTATGAATCTACACAAGAATCAGGAGTTAACCAAAACTTTAATTTTAACTGCAGCATATAAATGGAACATCAGCCATAAGACTGCGCAGTCTTGAATCCTATGAAAAATATCTATTCAGATAGAAAAATCTAATGGAATAATTACTGCCTTAAAATTAAATAAATCCAATATTTGTTAATTTAACTATGCAAAGGTTGTAATTGTTGCACTGTAGTCTGTAGCATGCATCAGTCCTTGTACTTTAAAAATAATAATAATTGCAAAAGTCTCTCTGTTTTGGTAGAGCACTTAAAATATGTATTCACTGTTTTATTTCCTTCTGACACAGCATCCAGTTGGTCCACCACAGTGCTATCCAGAAATCAACCAAAGAGCTCCGTGACATGTCTAAGAACAGAGAGATCGCGTGGCCGCTGTCCACGCTGCCCGTGTTCCACCCTGTGACGGGCGAGATCGTCCCGCCCCTTCACACGGACAGCTACGACAACACCAGCATGCCTCTGATGCAGACACAGCAGTAAGTGCTCACACTTGATCCTGGCTCTTAATGCTCATGATCTATCTGTAGATTCCAGAGCTTGTCCTCCAAAATGTGTTTCTTATGGAGGATTCAGTAGCTCTAGCTCAAGAGTGCTCTGATGTTTGCATTTGCAGCAGACAGAAAAGGCCTTCTGTTACAAAATTGCTGGCTTTCAGTCTGCAGGCTTGAAAGAAGCTTGACATGGAACAGTTAGATTTCTGCATGTTTTGGAGAAAAACTACATTTGACAGAGGAATCAATTAAAACTGTTCTAGTTTAGACAGTCTATCTCTAGAGCACTGTCTTTGGGGTTCTAGTGTAAAACTACCATCAAGTTGGTGGTAGTTTCATACCAGAAAATAGAGACTTTGGAAGTGGTTAATCGTGTACCTGTCACACATGGTTTGTGTTTGAAATGTTGACATTGAACAGAAGAACATATTCCATTACACAGATAAAAAATTCAGACTTGCCAAGAAAAGAGCTCATAGGTCTCTCCCATTTCCATTGTTGCCATTCTGCTTCCAAGACAGAAACCAGTAAAAGAATTAATTCTGTTCTTAGAGTTCATTTAACAGTAACTTAGTGAAACTAGTTAGACAGACCCAGTGCTTTGCACATGTTGTAATTCAGACAAGTCCATAGAGCTGTAGCAAAGAGGCATTTCTGGACAGATTTGGTTGAGGTGCCTGGGGCTGAGCAGATCTGAGACAGTGGTCTCAGAAGTGGCTTGCATTTTTCAGTGCTGTGCTGTAACACCAGCTCCAGCTGATAATCTCCTCTGATGGCAGGCCTGCATAGCTCCAGTGGTACTGGTCCTGTGCCAGCTGTAACTCAGCCCTAAATTACACATACTTGTCCTAAATTCCCTTCACTATATAGATCCATGCTGCAGGCATGTTTTCTTCTCCCTGTCCCAAAGCTAAATTCTCCAGAAAGGACAGCTGTATAAATTATTTCTTGTACAAGTGCTGCAAGGTGCCCTGCCCCATCTTTTACAGCTTCTCTGTACAGAATAGCAGATTTTATGACTGGGGTGCCAAATCCTGTACCAAGGGCTTTCTTGAGTTGTACATAGGGTATTTATCTGCTTCACCTACATTGTAACGCTTAATTCCTTTCTGTAAAAACACCTAAATATCTGGTAGCTGTTAAAATAGACACTTAAGCAGGGCACAGAAATGCAACTTTGCCTTGATAAGTGAACTAGTCTGACATGTTTAAGTGGCTGACTGACTGTTCATTCATTCCACAGCCAATAACTAAGTTGCAAATGCTGTCACCTTTGCTGTATTAATGGAATATAGAATATTCATTTACAAAAACCAAACTTTGCTAAACATCAGAAACCTGTGGTGACTTTTGTTACCTCTGGCATTTCACCAAGTCTGAGCCTTTTGAACATAGCTGACAAGTGAAATAATAAGAACTACTTTAACATTAATTGTCTTTATATCATGGTCTTGGCTAACCTTTGGATATCTGTATTTGCATAATGAAAAAAAGATAATTGCTTCATAAGCAAAAAAATGAAGTGTAAATACTGAGCTTTCATCATAATACACTTCAGACTTAGTATGGAAGCATTAAAGATATTAAATGTTTTTTTATAGGAACCTGCCACATCAGACTCAGATTCCACAGCAGCAGAGTGCAGGTCAGTACTCAGAAAATAGAGTAATTATTAAGTGACCAGTGTGGAGAAAACACTAGTCAAATTGTATACAGTCTCTGGACAGTGGAAATTATTTTCAAATAGAGTAAAGTATTACAGAATTGTCATTCTAGATTTTTTTTTTGATACATGAGTGAAAATTTTGGCATGGGATTGATTAGACAAGGAAGAAATGCTATGTTAGGACTCTGCATGAGAGGCTGGAATTTGGTTCAGCTAACTTAGAAACCTCATATAAGTAATTTTCTGTTATGTGAAGCTACAGCCAGATTCCCAAATGCAGCTACATAGTTCAGATTCTGACACTTGATAGGAAAACCCAATTTCTAATTCCCACTAATATTAGTGAAGCTTTGAAGAATGAGCTCTTTATTGCAGTTACTAGACATGAAGAGTTGATACTGGGGAATCTGTGGTGAGGCACATCCATGTTTCAGGTTTCCTATGTCCTAAATCATCACTTTTATATCATTCTCACAAATGCTCATGTACTGGCTGAAGTCAGGAATGACCCATCAGACTGAACCAAGGCTGACTGTCCTCTACATAGCATCTCAGGTTTGAGAAAAAGCTACAGCCAAAGCCATGTGAGAGGGGATAAGGACCACACAGGGAAAAAGTAGAGGCCAAGTGTAATTTTTAAATATTCAAAGAGGTATTTAATCAAAACTCTAGAGAGACACAATGTTTTGAACACAGGATGGGAACTACCGCTCCAAGTGGAAGATTTGTTTTAACTTAGGAGTTACATAAGCAACTCTTTCTTTTCATTGAAAATCCTTCTTCTTCATTACTGCTTTCGGGGATTAAAGGAGAATTTCGTATGACAACATTTCAAAGATTTGAGGCAAGTATATAATAGCTGTTTCTGCCCATGTGGGTTGTTTTGTTATGTGGAAATTAAAAACACACGTATAAAAAGTCTGACAGCAGTTCTGATAGCCTTGCTATTTGTATGCTGGAAATGGTGGATGACCCTGGCAGTCAAAGCCTTGATCCAGAGCCTCTGGCCCTGGTTTGGGTTGACATTTAGCACAGCTCTTCACACTCACTACTGCAGGCATTTAGAAGGCAGAATAGAAGTGTCACACAGTGCTGCTCCTCTGCTGTGACTGTTTCACTACAAGAATTCGAGTCTGTCTTGCAGCAAATAAGATGCAAAATCACCTGATGATACTGTGACAGCAGTGAGGCATTTTTGCAAAGGTACGAAATATAAGCTAGCACGGGTCTGTCACTTGTGAGTCCCACCGAAAAACTGCCCTAAAATTAGATCTTAAGAATTCTCTCATGTCTGTATTTTCTCTAGTACATTATTTTTGTAGAATACAACTGTTCTTTCATATTCATCACAGACCTTGCCTGTGACAAGCTCTCAGAAATGCAGGGGGGGTGGGAGGTGGAATGTATTCGGGACAGAGAGTGTTTCCTCCTCTTCCCTTAGTTTATAATGACACTTTGCTTTGTAGTTCAGATGTGCAGGTGATCCTGCAAGCACTTCCATGACATGATGGCATGTGCCTCTTGCAGCTTTTCTAAAAGGATATGCATAACTATTTTTCCCAGATTTTTAGAAAGTTATGATTTAAAACAAAATTCAGGCACTACTAAGAGTTTTTTAGTAGCATGAGTACAAGCTTAGCAATTGATTTTATTGATCCGTTCTGGTAAGAAATTTACAGAAATAGAACACCTAAGGCCAAAAGACCAGTAGAATGAGACATTCATTGTTAAATTTTCTTCCTTTCCTATAGAAAATACCCAGTAATATACTCAGGGAATTTAACATATTGTCAGTCTCAGCTATGAATAAGAAATTTCTATTTTAAATCTTCAGTAGACCATATTTAGTAATTTGAAGAGTTGACCATGGAGAATAACTGTTGTCCACTTCAGGAATTATCTGAATCCTCAGTAAGCAGTAGTTTTATTTTAACATTATATAAAAAGGCAGGCTTAATAGCTGACATAATGCTTGACGATTTCACAAAGTTAAAAGTTAATTGGGAAAGAATTGTGTGAAAGGTGACCACTGGCATGCAATGTTTATTGACTGATAAAAATTGCTAGTGGTCTCCAATATGAAAATATACATTAGCTTTTATAATTGTCTCTGTCAATAAACAGAATTCACAAGGACAGTTTAAGGTGCTCAGATGAAAAAGCTTATAGGGCATTCCTCTAATGTAAAAGACCCAATATTGCATGTATACTATGTTACCACCTTTTCTGTTTTGTGCCTGAGCCTTCCTATGAAATAGGAATCCCAAATAGAAAGATAAATTCTCAGTTAAACAATCTTTTCCTAGCCTTCTCCCTTCCCAGAAGAATGCTTTGTCATGTACCTGGCACCTTTTGATCCAGGCTGTAGTGTTTCTCGAATGTGGTTGTTGATAAAGGAATAATAAATACTATTTATGTGCTGTGCTCACACTTGACAGTTCAGTATTGTTGGAGCAACATGTGCCACTGATGGATTATATAAATTCTCATCTCTTTGCAGGTAAATGGTATTCCTGAGGAAAGAAAACTTACAGACGCAATCAATTTGTAATCAAAGAAAGCAGCAAATTGTCTCACTTCCTTATTTGTTCTGGTCGATGCATAAGTCTTTCTGGTGTATATTGTGCATGCCCACAGTATTATGATGCTTTCAGTGCCAGGAGTACAATCACTTCCATATAACTGATGTACTGTATCCTTTTGTACTTTGGACATTTTTGACAATTTGTAAACACTGATAACTTTTTATATTTGTTACATTCAGAAAGTAATCTTTAATGTATATATATACATATATATGTATGTGTATATATATATATATATGTATTAATAAATATCAAGCTTTATTCTGTCTTGTGATCTCTCCTGAAAGTTTTAATGGGGAATTCAAAACTTCAGAGACTCCAGACTGTCAGTGGGATGATATAACTGCCTAGTATTTGCACAGAAAAAGCAGTAGTATACAAGCATGAAAACTTGCAGCATGATGAGGCTCAGAAATAATATTGCACATCTATTAGGTATTAATTTTTTAGAGATTACCAAATATAATGAGCAAAGTTATTTTTGAAAAATAAATAAAGAAATAACCCCCTGAAGAAAATAACTAAAACGACTCATGATAAAATTATTTTACCAGATATTTATGCTATTTGAAAACTTGTAAGCAATAAAGCATTTAAAATCTGTCCATTCATTCATCTGGTTATGTTAGAAGAAACTGTTACAAACTATTGTAGGCAAAAATTAATGTCTGCAAATAAACAAGGGTTTCATTTGGTACAGTATACCTGGGTTAACTTTTTAAAAATACTCTTTAACATTAACAATTTTTTTTGCTGATGTGACCAATAAACAGCCCCAATGCTGTTTATTTTTTATATTTTCTACATTCTTTTTCTTTTTGGAGCATAAACTGTTCCCAGAGAACTAGGTATCCAGTAAACCAGGGATTATATTTTCACATCTTAAAACGGACTTAGTTAAAGGCATATTTTGCTGGGAGGTGGTTTCTTTGAGAGGCATTTGTCCATGCAGCTGAAAGCTTAATAATATATGGACTTTGCTAAAAGGATCTGAACTGGGGTTTCCATATTTTTCAGTAGACAACTATAATTTATCTACTGACACTTTTCACCAGATTTTAAATGAGTTTCTGATGCTTCTTTAAATCTTCGAATGCAGCATAACACAGGACATCAGGGTTTGCAGCTGTGACAGCTGACACCAACAGTTGGGGTTTTACCTCAAAGCATTGTATTGTTTTACACTGACACTTACGCTTTGTCTTTTCTTCTGTAATATTTTCTCTTTCAGAAGCTGTATGTTCATCAGGACATTGCATTGTAAGCAGAAAACTGCGTCTGCTTTAAAATTGCTAAATGCTGGCTACATTTCCTTAGCTGAGGTTCCTGAAGTCTCTGCTAAGAGAAATTTGAGTAATTTTGGAATTTAGGACTGAGGATAAAAGGAATCTGTAAACTGAGGTCATTTTGTAAAGAGACCCAAGTAGTTGCTCTTGGTTTTGTGGGTTTTGGTTTGCTTTTGTTTTTCTCTTTTTACAGTTATGACCCCGTTCTGTCACAACACTTAAATTTACGTTAATTTTTAAGCATCAATGGCGTGTTTGTTGGCTCAGACCTGAATGAAGGATCTCCGCAGATAGAACAAGTCCTGAGCTGCTTTTTAGACTAATTTTGTGTAACAAGTATGGTAACTATGGCAGCCAAGTTCATAAGCAGTGCTCAGTACATGGTACCTCTACTTGTAGATTGTCAAACCTTCAGTATCTGTTTACAAAGCTGCCCTGCATGCTCAGCACAGCCCACACACAGAATGTGGCAGCAAATCCTGCTGGTGGTTGTTAGACCAAGAGAGGCAGCTCAAGGCACAGGTATTCAATTTGAGAAATTAAAAACAGCTCCTGAAACAGGTGGAATAAAGAGCCATTCCTACTGACTTTCCAAGTGGCATCCATCCCGCCTTCCTACCTCATGCAAAAGATACCAGGGAAGAGACTTCACCAGTAAATCAGCCTCCCCAGACACCCCCTCTTCTTTCCAGCAGCGTGGGTGGCTATCACTGAAAAGTGAATTACAAAACTGCACACTGAGGTTTATAGTAAATTAAACATTTTCATCTTTTAACCAAGCTGTAAAAAAAATTAAGTACAATCAGCATTTGGCTTCTATTAATTTATACTACTGTTTTCAAATGTATCAGCTGTCAGTTTTGAAACCAAAATGAATGGAATGGATTTTAAATAATGGTTTTTAATGCAACTTAAGATTAAACTTTGTAAATAGTACTGGGTGTGGATCATAGCAATTTCTGATAACTCCAGGATGACATGACAATCAATGGATCTACCAGTTGAGCTGCTCCCACCTTATTTGTATCAATGTAACAGTGCCAATATCTTTAAAGAAATAAACTGTTACATACATGCATAAAGAATCGGTTTGTAGCAGTGGAGGCTCCACCTATTTTGGAAAGAATCTAATGATGTGGGCCACTCGAGTATTGAGAATACCTGAACTATTTTATGATTGAAAGTTTCATGTATCTGAGGTAAGTTTAATAACAAATTATTTATTTTACTTATTAAAACAATTACTCTGAAAGCATAGGTTTATAAAGCTGGTTGAAGAGTCTTAATGGCTAAAGAATTAGTAATAATTAAGACAGTAAATTCACAGCCTCTTTTAACATTATATGATGGCCATATGAATTGATATTGTGTTAAGTTGCAATCAAATTAAATAGCAAGCCCTACATCTGTCTTTGTACACATACGAAATGTATAATGTAATAAAATGGAAAACACAAAGTAGTGACATTGTTGCCTGGTTATTTTACAAAAGGGTGCCTGAACAACATAGTTACAGCTTTATGTTACAGACACAATACTGCATGGGCAGGTCTGAGAACTGGGGTGGAGCTAATGGTGCAGGGTTTGTTTAAACTGGGGACAATGCCTAAATAGATGTCCTAACTGGAAAGGACAGAGAGGATTTGCAGCACTTAATGTCTAATGTGGGCACCTGAACTATATATCTCCCTGATTATAAAATCAGGATCACAGAATATGCCAATTTGGGACTCATCAAGATGATTGAGTCTACCTCCCAGCCCTGCAGAGGACCATCCCCAAGGGTCACACCGTGTGCCTGAGAGCACTGTGCAAATGCTTCTTGAACTCTGGCAGCCTTGGTGCTGTGACCACTTCCCCAGGGGAGCCTGTTCAACCACCGTCTGGGTGAAGAACCTTTTCCTGATATCCACCTGAAAAAACTGTAGGCCATTTCCTTGTGTCTTGTCACTGGTCACAAGATTAAAGAGATTGGAACTTCCTTTGCTTAACGAGCCCCTTCTAGTGAGAGTGGCATTTCAGTGGCTAAAGTGGAGTCTAAATTCCTTAACTCAGGCAAGTCTTTAAGTTGGATTTGGTTTCTTGATGTTGCCAGACCAAAGAAAAGCCAAGTCAGTTCCTCTGCTTTCCTGCAGAGCTCTGCTGCAGAGTTCCTGGCAGGGAAAAGTATCCGACGCCTCTGCTGCGGAGTTCTGCTGAGGGCCCCTGAGCTCGCCTTGACTACTGGAGCTGTGATTTCATCAGAGCAGGGACAGTGCGATTTACTGCAGAGCAATCTGCATTTCATCTGCCTTAGCTGGTGATGCAGTGAGCTGCAGCACAGCTAGAGTCAAGCAACAGAAAGTTTTTACTTAAATGATGCTGCTCCCATTACAAAAATAAGCATCCACAGCACATTTATTTAATGTTTAAATTACTTCATATTTTTACATAACCTGAAAAGAAAATATATTTATCCCACATACAGTAATAGTAAACAAGTGCATTATTTCAAACATTAAAAATAAATCTTTTAACCAAGTCTGTACAACAGATAAATAGAATTATATCTACAATACTTAAGTTGTGAAGAACAAAACAAAAATTAACCCTCAAACTCACAGTTCCCTGTTGCTCATAATACTGGCATAGATGAAGGTTATGCTTGCTATCCCCCACTATGGTGTCCACCTACACCCTTTCCTTCAGTCAATCAAATGTATTGATCAAGGAGGTAAAATTCCCAAGCATTGGAAGTAATATGCACACAGAACAAACAGCTGAGTATCTTTCCAGTATCTTGAAAACAGCTGGCAGTTTTAGTAAAAATGCTGAATTTGGGGGAAGTGAATGATTTCTTTTTTGTTTATCATGAGGAATAACTGGTCATTCTTTAACAGAAACTGTTCTCCACCACACAAAAAAGTAAAAATTGAAGTAATTCTTTTCACAAATTTGTTTTGCATTCATTCATGGCTGTGAGATTGAATTCAATAGTTTTTTTTACCTAGGATAAGAACAAAAACATGCATGTGACAGTATATATGGTACAAATTAGGATTCATGTTGTTTATAATCATATGCAATTGCACATATGCTTGGAAAATAATATTGCGCTCATGTTTTTGACTGCTAACAATCAGGAGAAGAATAAAATGAAAAAGAAACTAGAGGTCAAACTATCACTTGAATCAACCAAGAAATGTCTGTAACTTCACTGATAAGTAGAACATAAATAACAGCTTGTGACTGCCACACTGAAGGACTATTTCTTTCAATTACATGGTTTTTGCTAAAGGAAAGAATTAGTAAGAAAGACTGGGTACTGCTAAAAAGGATGGGAAAAAAAAAGTTTTCTCCAAACAGCTCCAATTTCATTTCACTTGTAATTCTGAGACTCAACCATTTGCATACAACAAAGATGACCACTCAATCCCTCCTCCTCATGATTCCAACAGATTGACTTGCATCCTTTTAAATGTAAGTATTATTACAGCATGGACTATGGCACCAGGTCCATAATAAGACCTAATTCAACCTAAAATCACGGGGAGACGGTCAAAGATCACCAGTCCCCTAAGATCTGATGGAGTGGATATGATGGGATTCCATCTGACTGGAAAAGGTTGGAGGGTCTTCCAAAAATTTTCCATCTTGAAATGAGTCTGAAAATTATTCATTTGTTTGTTCTTTGGGGTGGTACACAGAACTACACACAGTTAAATGAATTGGTGGAAAGTTTATGAACAATTATAGGAAAAAACCCCAAATTTTCTTTATAAAAAAAATAATCTCAGAATTCACCATTTTTGCTGAACATCTTAAATTTCTAAAAAAACCCTCATAAAATATTATGTAAACTTGTATATAATCTTCAATCACTGAACTGATGCTCACTTTTTACTTCCACATCTAAAGGGTTTCATACAACACGTACTACCATTTCCACCCAAAGCACTAATTTCTAACCAGCCATTACCGCTGTGCTCAGAGCGACGCCCCGGGTTCAGCGCATCAGCTGCGGGCAGCGGCTCCGAAGGCTCCGGCTGTGCCGGGTCTGCTCCCTGCCGAGGATGGCAGCGCGTGCCCCGCGTCGCCCTGTGCTGCAACAGCCCCTCGCCGTCGGCTCACCCAGTGCCAGCTGCATTCCGTGATGTGCCCGTGATACCGCTCAGCCACCTCACTTCGTGTCTCATCTCAACAGATATGTAAACAGAAACAAACATCCAGTAGAAAAGACTCATTTTCACATGCAATTCTGTACAGTGCACTCTTGTTTCTCAGATTATTTGAGAAGGCTATTTCCACACAAAATATGTACATTTCCACTATATACATTTTCCACACGCTTAATTTAAATGTCTTCTTGTACCTCCAGTTGAGAATTTTTGTTCAGGCAGACACAAAGTAAACCTGAAGAAAGTTTCCAAGTTAATGCCTTGACTGATCTTGCATTGCTGAGAAGAAGTGTAGTCCAGAAAAAAATCCAGCTATGCATAGCAACCTTTTCAGCAGAGTTGAGTTATCTTTAGGAACCACAATCTGTGCTAGATCATTAGTGATCTGAGAAATCTCATGTGCCACGCACACAAATATGAAAGTGCTGACAAGAACATTAAACATTGGATATCCAGGAATGAGCACCAAGATCCCCTTTGTGTCTGCTGCCAGCCAAATATGGTATTGGCAAATGAAAAGCTAAAAAAAAAAAAAAAAAAAAATTAGCAGTACTTATACATGCAAATATTTTTACTAATCCAAAACCATGTAATTATTATTGCATCAACTGACACACTTCTGTGTCAGTAAGAAGCTGTTTTCCACGTCTTTGATACAAAACTATGAGCTTGTTAAATCCCAAAGTGAAATAGGTTTGCTTGGCCCGTAACCAAATACGGCTCAGGGGAACACTGGATACATTCCATCAGAGCAGGGGAGAATCTGCCCCACTCAATTACTGTCTGCTGAGCATCTGAACTGATGTGCCTGCAAATAAGAGAGAATGCTTCACCTACTGATGAATGCACTCCAGCTCCCTGGAGAACCTAAAGTTCACCAGGAACTGGAAGAGTGAAATGTGACCCTTAAAATACCCACAAAATCCTGTACTCCAGATACACTGTATTGTAATGAGTTTCTCCTATAAACATATTTTAGTAATACAATAAAATGCCACATTTAATATCATTAAACAGCAAATAAAATGGGAAGCAAGATAATTCCTGCTGTTTCAAAATACCCAATGGAACAAGGTAACATTTGCATTAAGAAGGGGTTTATTTGTAATGGTACATTTCTTTATTAGTCATAAAAAGCTATCTAGGGCAAATGCATTTATAAGTGTACTTACACTAGTAAGTATAATTAATGCAAATTCTTCAACTGGCCTAAATTTTTATCTTCCAACTGCATGCACCTCACAGCATTCTCCAGCATTTAATCCCCACTCTCACAACCTTAAATCACCCCATCCCCTAAAACAGCATAAGAATTAAGCTTGGTACTGTGATATTGCTATTACAGCCATGATTTTTAAGTGCTAAAAAAACTGTAATGCTAAAAGAGGTCAAACACAACAGCATGGTACTTAGTAAGCCAATAAATGTTTTCTCTATTTATGTGTTATACTCCAATCTAGACAATTACATCACCTTACATTTCTAAGTTTTAATTCACTGTACTTCTGACCATTCTACTTACCTCTAAAGAAATTTTGCCAAACCAGGCGAAGAACGAGCTATACACAGATCGGACATATCCAGGAATGTTCCTGATGAGGATGAAAGCTAAAATCTATGTTTTTAAAAAAAAAAGGTAAAACAAAAATAAGTGACTGTGGATGACAAGCTGATTACAAACACATAAAAAGTGTATCAATTTTCACTGCACTAAGTGAAGTGCATCAAGCATTAAAATGTCTTTAAAAGCTGATAAAAATATAAACCAAACAAAAATCCATGCAGTTTATACCTAATAAAGTAGGTATTGAAAATAAAAATATTTTACATATATTCTGACAAAACAGCAAGTCATATTTATATTTCCAGTAGAATCATGGCCTTGATGCTGACAGATGTTAGTATATGCTTACTAAGCATGGTCACAAAACATGTTACACCATGCCAGCATAAAATGAAGGTGGCCACAAACCTGAGTTGACCCTCAATTTTTAAAGAAAGGGTGTCAAGATAGACAAATTAATATTAAAAAATTATGTCCCACATGCAGCCTCTCAAGAAAGCAGGAAAAATTAATGAGGAAAGAAACAGGGCACAGAATGAGCCAGCTGGGGAACAGTGGAGCAGGGGACACAGCAAAGGAAAATCTAAATTTAAGAAAACCACATGGACGGCCCTGTGGCCCACCCCTTCTCTGCCTGAAAGCGACTAGAGGGTCCCATAGGCCGCTTCCTACACTAATACCTCTCAAACACTCATGCTTTTCTACACCTTTCTTCTCCTCCACAGCTTTCTTCTTTTCCACTGCTATGCAAATAGTCAAAACCTGGGTTTGGACTTAAACGGTGCATATGAAACCTACACAAAGGACATCCAGATAAATCAAAAGCACAATCACACTGTGCAATTTCAGTGCTTAAAGACAATGAAAAACTGACCAATGTTAAATTTTTTTTCACTTTTAGACATGGGAATGAAACTCAGTATCTGACATTCCATTCTAAAGCACAAATATATGTTAAAGCAATTTTTAAAAAAGCCCAAATAAGAACAGACCAGATTCTATCACTGTATGCAAAAGGACTAACAATTACCTGCACCACAGAAACAGAAGGATGTAGCTCATTGCACTCTGTCTTGTTTTTACAGCTACTAGCCCAAATAGAGTAGGTCTAAAAGATATTAAAAAATTAGTCTGTGTAGCAATTATATGTAACATTTAAAAATGAAACAAGAGCATGCTGTTTCGAATGGCTTTAATTAGCTGGCTCACTGAGATGTGGGACACTAAGAAAAAAAAAACAAATGTGACTTAAGTTCTGTGTTTCTCTCAAATTCTCCTTTGCAACTGATGAATACTCTGATGAATAATTATCAATACAACTTTTTTTTCATAAAAAATAGACAAGCAATCAAGTGTGGAGATAAGAACTGTATTGTCTACCATGTTATTTTTATGATCCAATTTTCTTTAAAGCTTTGTAATGAACTGAAAGAGCAATGATCTTTCATCTATATCTGACCGATCAGAAGAATATATTTTAGTGACTAGATAGGTAGGGCTGTACAGAAAAAGCAGCTGATATACTCCAAACAAAGGTTTGATTTTTCAAGGGTTGTATTAGATAATATTGACTGAACAAGAACTTTGGAAACTTATTTTTCAGATATTTACAAACCTGATTATACTAAGTTATAATAGACACTTACCAAAAAGGACACAATTGAAATAAATAATAAAATATTTGAAACTCTGTTGGAGAAAAGAGGATCTCCTTTTCCTTCTGATATCATCTGACGTTTCTGCAAAGCCAGATAAATAAAAGCAAACAGCATCCCATGAAAAACCACCTGTAAAAGACAAATGGAATGCAATGAATATTGCATGACTTCTACAAGTACTTCCGGTATAAACTCTTAATAGAAATGTTACCAGATAAAGTATTTTTAAAGGCATGTTTCAGATGGTTCTTTCCCAGATTTACTGAAGCAAACAAAACCAGACTTTCTACATGAGATAGTCATAAACTGCATTTTTAACTCAACTCAAAACCTACAAATAACCTTTACTAAGCTTCAGAGAGCATTGAAGACAAGATGATGAAATTTCAAGAAGGTTTCAAGTACCTACTACTCCTTTTGCAATCTACGCCTCCACTGAGAAAGGCTTTCTCTGCAGGAAAAACCACCAGTCTCTGGCTTTCTCCCAAGCTGGCAGGTGAAAACATTCAAGAACAGGACAAGTGCTCCACTCTCTCACAGATACAATTCTTCAACAGAGTGTTTTACAACCTTATGCCAAGTTCTCATTAGCTGGCAACACAAGGCTGCTTCAGGCTCAGGCAGTGCTTGTCCCCTGTACTTATTTTGAGCTTTGCTCTTCAGCAGCATCACCCAACCCACACTGTTCACAGCAGCCAAGCTGCTGCTGGGGAGCCCCACGTGTGACAGTGCTCTGCAACCCAGATTTCGCCTCCCAGAGACCCCAGGGGAGGCACGTGCCACTGATCCTGCTAAGGGTAAGTTGAGCATGTGAAGGCTTCCATCTTAGAAACTCCACTTATCTCTGCCAAGAAGGAAAGAAAATAAGATCAATGTCTCCCTGTTCTATTCCCCCACATTGCAGGGTCAATAACTGGAAGGAAAGCACTTTCCCAGTGGAAAACCATTTAAAAATATGTACAAGAATAGTCTGGTTTGGGAACAAAGACCCTGATTTTAATGTTTTAAATGTTACCTCAAAAGAAATATATCCTTAACTGATACAACTGCCAAGAAGTATTATTAAAATGCTACCACAGTAATTTTCCTTGTATTTCAACAGCCTGAAGTGCTACAGGTGTCACATTTTCACAGTAAAATTTTTGAGAAAAGACATATCTAGGATTACACTTCGATTTTTAAATCCAGAAGCAAATAAATCAACCTCCACCTTGTAAGCAAGGCTTTGATAGACATTTGCAAAACTAAAGTGGGTGCAGCTTAGTCTTTTATTAAACACTGGAGCAAACTCCTATTTTCTCTGGAGGAAAGGAAAACAACCTTCCCTCTTCCCACAAATCAAAACACACTCTTAAAAGACCACTATAAATTTATGCAAATGCTACGTACATAGCGATCCAGCTTCCACCTAAACCACCATTCATAGACATTCCCATTCAGTTCAAAACACTTGGACAATGGCCAAAATGAAAATATCTTCTCAAATGCACCCTGTGAAAGACAAACATGGCAAAAGCATTAACACTGATGTCAACTGTATTTACCAAATTTAAATCAATCACATGTTTAATATTATTCTATCCTTATTTTGCTAGCTACAGGGCATTAGAAAAATAACAGGATTCCTTAGAAGCTTTTCCCTCAAAAAAAAAAAAAAAAAAAAGAAATGAAAAAACCTTCTTCACATGAAAGAGTTTCACTGTTGCCTCTCCTTAAGGTATTAGCGTGCCTTCCATTTTGTACTGCTACTCAAAGGGAGACATCCACTGACACGTTGAGACAAGGAATATGCACTCCACAGTTCAACAAAGACCACAGTTTAACAGGCTGAAAACCAGTGAGGGATGAAAACCACACAACACCCCTACAGGATCCCAGAGTGACAAACTCTGCCCTGACTTCTGTCAGCAGTACTTACAGCATGCAGGGAGTTGCTAATTTAGCCTGAGAACCAATCTTTTGATGATGTATCAAAGCCAATACTAGGTCTCTAAGAGACAAAGAACTTCATTATCACCATACCACCATATGCATCACCATATGCTGGCAAAACCCAGTAACTCTAAGCACATCAAAAAACCCCACCCCAAACACAAATAGCCCCTTGTATTCACTGCAGTACATTTGAAATATGTCAAACATAACAAACCAACGAGTAAGACACAATTGTGGGTTTTTCCAGCACCCACACCAAATCAAAAGGTTCTTTTTTTTTTTCTTCCGTATTTGTGATACTGGAGCAAATGTACATGTTAGGAGCACATTAAAATATAGAGACAGGTAATAATAAACTCTTAGATCATTAAGGATAAATATAGCCAAGATTTACTAACCTGAGAATATGACAGAAAATATATACATGTCAGTAAGCAAATCAGTTTCAGCAGTAAACCAAAGTGCCATAGGCAGTTCCCTGAGGAAGAAATATCATTATACTGTCATTAATTTTTCAATAGCAAACCTCAGGACACATTAAATAATAACTGCTAATTATTTAGTGTAGCTATGCTTTGAAATAGATCCACCCATAAATAAATAAATAAATATTCAAATATTAACAGCAGTATTTTATCACTATCTACATTTAAATTTTACCTTAAGCCATTAAAATAAACATTCACAGCAATTAACAACCTATTAAGCCTAAACAAAGCCTCATGTCTAAGCAGGGACAACATACATAAAGAAGAGAATTCAGGTGTTCAAACAGAAACACTATTTCAAAACCTCTGCTTTCCCAAACACTCTGCAGAGGCAGTCCTTACTCTAGGTGAACGTAAATAAATATATACATAAAAATGCCCACTGTTTGTAATGTGAAACAAGTAGAGCAAATATTGTAAACTTTGAGATACCAGTTTCACTCCAAAGTTCAACTGCAGGTCATTAAGGACAAGTACCTTATTAAAACAAGCCTGAGATAACACTCCTCAAAGCTGTTGACTGGTATTAAGCTCTACCCAAGCCTCAACACTGCAACAGAGATCATCTCCCCCTCCTGCCACATAAATTGGCAGCTGTGAACAGGGTCATAAACAACTGAAAGCTGTCATTGAAAGATTTTCTAGTTTCACAGCACACTATTGCTCCAAAGTAATACAAGGGTAATTTCTCTGTTTCTGGAAGAGAAGTGCCTTCATAGAAAAAAAAAAATTAAATTGAATATACTTGCCTTTGAGATACCTTGTAAAACTACTCTTTAAGTGTATTTTACAGCATCTATTCCTAGTATATTTTAGTATATTTCACTGTCATATCTGCAGGCTACAAAATGGGGCTGCAGACTATAAAATGGGGATTTCATCAATAGGGAATGAGGATTTTAAGGTTTTAGTTTTAATTTAGGTGAATTAAATAATAAGCATTTATCACATGCTTTACAGCTTTTCAATGAACTGCAACACATAAAATGGACTGGGATATCACTTCAGTTTTTTTTTATTTAAAATATTTGTTTCACAAGCATACTTCTGATAGCTCACTTAATCTTAGATACCAGTATAGCAAGCCCCATGTTCTTATTTGGCCAGCTAAGGCCGAATTGGTGCTCAAGGTGGACAGACACACTGGCAACACAGAACGATAAATCTAAACACCCCCTGCTCACACTGCACCCACGAGCATATGACAGACACCCCCTCAGAAAGCGCACACAGTGCAACCTATGGTTTTCATTTCCACTCAACAGCAATATTACAATTATTGGTAAAACACATTTCCATTGATCAAAATCTATCAGAAAGTATTCTGACTGTAAGGAGAAGCAGAGTTGTTATCAGCTGTTACATTTTTCAACTGACCTAGTTCATCTATGACAAACTGTATTTCTATGTTTAACATATTTTGACTAGCAAAAAGACTGAGATCTACTAACAATGCCATTTCTGTATGACTATCATTGCAGTAACAAGTAAATGTTTTATAGCAAAAAGGGAAAAGAAATCTTACCATTTGCTTTTTTCTGAACAATCTGAGGCCATACAGCTAAGGTGGCATAAATGATCATAAACCAGACAGTGACTAATGGCACAAAGTAGTAGAACTGGTAGGGTCGGTCCATCACTATGCACAGTACCACAACCAAGAAATTGAGACGAAATAAAACCTGGGGGGCGTCAGAGGAGAAAAGACAGAGGATATATAAACTGGGAGGCAAAGCTGAGAAAGATGAGGGCATGTACCTTTAACAATATACCAAAACATCTATGTATTTTTCATCTCACATGCTGATTGTATTTCAACTGAAACACGGATAAAGTAGCACAGGGAACATCAGCAGGGCAATGGAAGACTGACTGTGGGCTGATTATGTGGTTCTGGACCTGTCCTACCCTGGCCTGCTCGGGTAGAGATTGCAATGAAAACAAGGTTAACCAGATCTGACTATCTCCCAGGCCAGGGACCAAGTATGCCAGTTGCTGGACGCTGTAAATGTCTCTTTTCACCCCCATAGCTACCTGCACTAGCTCAGTTAAAGCCAGGGTAATGCCACTACCAGGCCGTAACCACACATTTAATAAGGACAATGACCTGAGTTACAGGACAATGCAAGACTTCACAGCACTATAAGATACACACCAGAAAAAAAAAGTAAACTGCTACAGTACATGCTGCAAAACCTGGAAGGGAAACCACTAAACCAGGTATGTTCTCCAGTATTGCTATGGTCTGAAAATTATTTTTCTTTATTAATAAACGTAGCCTCCAAACGTAGGCACTGTCTTTGGAAGCCTACCTGGCTCATTACTCATGTATTGCTATATATTGCAAATTGCTACTGCAATGGAAAA
Organism: Lanius collurio; assembly: GCA_020086605.1. NCBI lineage: Eukaryota > Metazoa > Chordata > Aves > Passeriformes > Laniidae > Lanius > Lanius collurio. The sequence continues at coordinate 20,991,536 of JACBWW010000017.1, read as the reverse complement.
TCCATTGATATTTATTGAAAATACTTGTCTTGATATTTCAGAATGTACATACTTGAATTTTTTATATTGTAAATATAATTTATATGGTTTAAGTTTGTATTAGATAAACACTAACAACTAAACAGATCAGATTACACAGACACAACAGCCATTTTTATTGTTTAAACCTTGGTTAAGTGATCTGATATTACATTATTTAGAGAGTATGGATATATTATGGATAATCTGCTATCTGAACAAATTAATTTATAAAAATAGTAGGCACATATTCTTACCTGACACACTCTGTATACACCAAAGTCCCCTTTTATCCAAAAATACGAGAAGTGCCCATAACCTGTTTGAAACAGATATGCAGCAACCAGAACTCGAATGTGCATGTACACAGGCAAAAACTGTTGAGAAAAATAAAGCACCTTTTATAAATGGCCATGTGAATATTTTGGGCTTTCCTTTCCCCCTCTATTTTAAGCTATTTCTGCATCCCAGTAAATCAGATTGAAGAAATGAAACACTGTGGTACACTGCCCTATTTCTTACTAAGCTCTTTTGGTGTCCTAACCTCTGATGTTAAAATCAATTTCTTCTCTCTATTGCTCTACACTTGCCATATTCTATAACTAATTATAAGAGACTTAAGATGGGCTCTTTGAAAGCTCACCTTCAGTAGTTTCAAGGTGGGCAATTAAAAATAAATTACTGTAATATTCTACACAGAGGAAACATAAATTTTTTCACTAGTCAAGTAACATATAATGTTTTTCTAATCAAATCTCTACCTAGATAGAAAAACTAACTCTGCTAATACCATGTTTAAAACTTCTGGAACAATAGCATTACTTATTCATTCTATTCAGTTCTATCTTTCTTTTGAAATAACATACCCAAATTGCATTCCCACCAAAAAAAAAAAAAAAAAAAAGAAAAAGAAATTCAAATCACTTACAGTGCTTGCTCCAGAGATATGATAAATCAAAATAACAAGTTGCATCCAGCCCTTCCATTCATCAGTCTGTTCTCTATTTAACACTTTAGTCTAATGCAAAACAAAACAAGAGTGTTGCTATTCCAAAAAGAACAACGAACATCTACAAAATGAGGAGAAAAGGTTCAAAACAATAAACCACTTAATGGGAAATGGATCTCAACTATAAAAGTCTTGTCTAGTGGACACTCTCTCATAGCTGAGCTCTGATCAATTCCAGTTTGAAAGAGTGTGAATGACTAAAGTGATCACATCCATATGGCTTCAAAAGGCCTTTGCATCTAATTCTGTGAAAACATTATACTGCTTGAAAAGGCATTTTTTAGAGATGAGTTATACCGACTTAAAAAAATTAACTTTGAATATGTAGCAATTGGTTATTTCACATACAAATTGAGAAACAACATTTTAAGCAGGATGTCAAGGTGATCATTACCTCTTTGGTATTTTCAGTATAAAATACCCCCAAAACCAAGATATAGACGATTGGTATGAAGAAAGATGAATGTGTGTAAAATTTATTTTCCTTCATGAAAAGATTTGCTCTGTCACACAGATAAAAATAGGTCATGATTAGACCAAGTTTGCAAAAACATTGTAGGAGCATCTCTAAAGTAGAAATGTTAGGTGTGCTGATGGCAGGTTTCTTCTCCTCTCCACTTTCCAAATCAGTGCATGATTTGTTCTTCCGATAATTATTCCGATGAATTAGGCTGATAATTAAATATCCAATAATGGACAAAGTAAAGAAACAGAAAGCTATCTTCTGTATCAGAGTGAGAGGAGGCTGAGGCTGGCAGCAGGAGCCATCAATGGGCTTCATTATTTTATTGCAGTAGACATTCATAAGAATCATTGCATTCTGTAAAAAAAATAAGCAGTTTTGGTATTCAATTTCTAATAAAAAAGTTAATATTTCCATCAAAAGCAATTTTCTTTTGCATCATGCACTGACATAAAACACGCAATTTTCCCTTATCATTACAAAAATAAAATCTCCCAGTCCCACCATATACCCAGTTGCACTCAACAGTCCAGTCAAAACACTTCTTCCAAACAAAAAATACGTGAGCTTCTAGAGGTAAGCAAAAATGCCTAATCTTAGAACAGGAGGGTTCTCTCTACTGGCTGTAAAAGGTCTCTAAATGAAAAACAGCTCACAAGCTGTGGTCCTAAAGGGGCACAGTAATGCAAGTCTCTAAAACATGACAGTGAGACTGAAACATGTGGTAAGATGACATTTAGTTCATCCAGTACTTTCAAGCAACTGAAACCTGCAAAGGAATGGAACCAAAAGTGACATGATGGGAGAGCTCCTTCACGAAAAGGGCAGACTGAAAAGCTCAGAGGGGCTCACTGCATGCATATATATATTGGTTAGTAAAAGAGAAGAAATAAAGTCAGAGGTACTCCATGCATGTTTGCTATTATGTTTTTTAAAATGCTTATAAAACTGACTGCACTCCCACCCACTGGGATTTTCTGAACAAAATTCCTTGACGAATGCAGTTCTCATTACACACACACTGTTTGCAATTTCAGAACATTCACTTCAGATCTTCTTTTACTATTAATACTTTTAATGCTGACCAGTGATAAAAACACTTACTGTATCTCTGCTTGATTCAGGGAGATGTAGGCCATCTGCAGACTTCATGATAGTTTCTTGTGCTATCAATTTTGATACACTGAACACTTTAACTTTAGCTTTGGAATTTCGGGAGCTGCTGTTCAGAATCCGAACAGCTGCTTCATTATAAGCATCTATTTTCTCATTAGTGATCATTTTCCGATTTTCACTCAGCATATCTTCATAAACAGGATCTGAATTTGAAAGGACAAAGAATAAACACATTAATCTTCTACTTGTCAAAGAGCTTCCTTAGTTCCAAGTTGCACAGGCTACTTTCATTTAAGAGGTCACAATTGTTTAATTGTATAGAAAAAATGTACAGGAATAAATAACTGCTACAGTTACTAGAGTTGTTTATCATGAAATGTTCTTATCACCATTCCCTATTAATGCATATGGACTTGTAGCTTAGAAAGCTCCAGCCAGACATGAATGCTTGATTAATTTTCTGAATCCAGGAAAAGCCCATAATACTGGAGTTCAGTCACATACTGCTTATGCTTTCTCTCAGCAAGAGAGAATCACCCAAGAAAAGACTCCAAAGCAAAGAGGGCAGAAGACAGGCACCAGAATAGACATATGAAAAAACACCACAAGACTTTCTCAAACTCTCTAATTTCTATGGGAAAAAAAACAGCTCCTCATTTCTCCTAAGTCATAGGCCACAACCATATTGCACTTGCTCCTGTTGATTCCAGTTTAACTGGTGGCAGAATCTCAGTTTTACAGAAAAAAAGGTCGACTTAATTGCCTACAGGCTTCAGAAATCATGTAAAGCTTAAAAGAAAGTGATGTGCGTTTCTAGATCAAAAGGTCATCTGGAGGTCATTAGGCTCCTGTGAAAAGCTGCTGCTGTGACACATTCTGTGAGATGCAGGCTGATTTCCTTTAGCTACCTCATGCCTATGTTTGGATAATCAATGTCTAGACAACTCTGTACAGACTGCTTCTCTTCCCATTTGGGCCATTAAAGAGCTCAGAGATTACCTAAATGGACTAGATCCTTAGCAAGAGCATGGTGGGACATGTCTGACAGCCAATTGCTTCTGGTATAAATAAACATGGTTTTGAAAGGAATGGGAGAAGACTGATTTGTTGATTCAGATTTACCTCTAGAACCACTTAGGATAGGAACTTGGATGTGACTGTAAGGGTACAGCTGGGTATACTGCTAAGAGGGCTCAAAATCTGCCTATGTTTCTAACTAAGGTGATGATAATCTAAAATGCTGTGTTCTGTGACAGAGGAACCAGGAGAAAATTCTATCTATGAGCTCAGTTCTCAGTTTCAGGGAAATATTTTAGTTTTTTGAAGAAAAGCAAAACAATGTAAGCTTGGTACCATAATAAAAATCTCACTGACTCATTGTGTCTATTCATCCTAGACACATGCAGAGGATGCACCTGTTCAACCTCTCCTATTATTAATATAATCTGAAAATTAAATTGAACAAAACCACAGGAATGCTGCTATTGAATGCATTTGTGTTCTTCACTCCCAGGAGGTATGTATGGAGCACAGCACAGGGAGAATAGACCTGGCATGTTGAGTCTGAGAGTAAGCTAAAAAAGAATTAAGAATTCATAGGGCAAAAGTTTTTCCTGCTAGAGCTTTGAAATCTCTATCACCAGTAGCAGCTATTTAAGTACCAGCTTAGTAAAAACTGCAAGAAAAGACAGACTGAAGTTCAAACAACATCTTTTTCAATCTGTAAGTAAGCAGTATGGATTAAGTTTTCCATATCCTACAAAATAATGATTCAACAGACAGTGACAGCTCAAATTGTTACCTACTGTTCATTACCTTACCTTGTAAGACCCAGTAAACATCACTATTTATTGCTAATTTTTCCAAAAGAGGTGCAATTGAAGTGATATTGATCTTATATTGTGCAAGGGCTTCGTTGCTGCCATTGTGAATCTTGATAGACCACTGCAGAAACAAAGAATAAATTCAGAACCTGTACGTCTAAGGAGTCATAATTGATTCCCTTGCTCTGTTAGTAGCTATTTTTCATCATTTCTATACAGCTAGATTTTTTCAGTGTTCTATTCAAAAGTGCTAAAAAGAATTCTTTTGGACCAAGCAGCTGTCCAGACAGATAATTACATTCAACCACATCATCTACAGAGTATTTAACATTCAACTTATGCGTATATTTGGCTTTTCAGAAATTAAATGACACAAGATGTTTTAATTCAAAGTATCTTGGCTTTATTCAATGATGAAGTAGCAAAGTCAGTCTTTTTATTGAAAAATCATGGCCAGTTCAGTCAATTCTACTCTAGCAAAACTGACCACAGCAAGAGATGCATGAAAATAAAACTTGATGGTGGTATTAAGTTCCAATATTTCCATCTGTTTTGCAGATATCCACTGGGATAAAAAAAAGGGAAAAAAAAAAAAAGGAGCCATTTTAATTTCTGGTTTAATCTTCTATAGGAAATGACAGAGAGAATGCTATCGCCACACAAGAATCCCTCCTAACTTTTGAAAATTATTTCCCACACTGCATGAAAAATCAATGTAGCATTTTTTAAAAGTGTTACTGTATCTATACTGACTTAGCAAAAATCTAAAGAAAAAAACCCAAAACAATTAGCCTAAATTTAGCGAACTCTAGTTATTTCTAAATATCTACATAAAAATTTAATTGTAAGACAAGTACACTGATTAATGCACTTCCTGAAAATATTATTCAATATAAATTAATACTTCATGAAACCAAATAACAGGCAGCTGCTCTGATAACTCCCACTGGAAAAAAAGAAGCAGTTTCTCCCAGCAGCTAAATACTTAATTTTGAAACACCAACAGAGTTTAACAGACAGTTAAAGCAGCACGTACGTTCCATACAAGAGGAAGTCAGGAATTAAGAATCAGAGCACTGTAGTGACATTCTCAGAGAAGCTCCTTTTCCCAAAATAAGCAAGCAACTGACTTTTGCATGAGCTGGAGTTCCTCCAGCTTTTCAGACTTAACTTCTATTTATAAACTGTTCTGCAGTTGACATCTTAAGGCAGACATGTCCAGGCCAAAGGAGCATGACCAACTCGAGAGCTAGGTTAAAGACAGGTAAACTTCAAAATGCTGCTAAATCCAAGAGCACACAAGTTTTAATCTACTGGCAGATTACCACACCAGTGTCAGCTAGGGTGAGGTTGCTGATGTGTCTGATTTTTGAAGCTTTTAGTTTTTTGGAAGTCCCTTAAAATAAGGGATGTTTATCTTTGTCCAACTTTAGATATCATATTAAATGTTTTGTATAAATACACCAGGGTTAAAAAGAGCAGACCCTCCCCTGCATATTGTTAGTTTGTATCTCCTGCTGTCCACAAAAGGCAACAAGCTATGTCTAATGTATACATATGAGTAAAGGGAATTATTTAGCTAAGTGTCCTGTAGTTTTGCAACCTGACCTTCTGCATGCCAGAACATTATCCAGATATAATGGTATTTTCTGTATGAAATACAATGTCTCATCCCAGTAATAAATGCTACATTCTCAGACTAAGAAAAGATATTCTAGGCTTACTATGATTCTTAAAACTCAAATATTTATGTGGATCCTACAGAGGAAGGGAACTTAGGGATTCAGCTAAAGGAAAAGGAGAATTTTTGACCCCTCAGGAAATGTGTGGAGGCCTACATACACACATGGCAGCCCCTTAAAATTGAAGGAATTCCTCCTTAGATGGGCATACCCAGAAATTTCCAGATTGGTAGAGTGCCTCAACTGTCCCTAAAACAAACTGCTTTTGAAGGATTTTATTTAAAATGCAACACATTTTTCCCCCTTTACATTTCAGCTGGTATGAAAATATAATAGCTAATTCCTTTCAAATTCCAATTCCCAAATATTTGGAAGTAAGGGACATTAAATGTGGAAATAATGAGATGAGCATTTGTTTGACTCGACTCTATTATTAGAACAGACTACGTAGGGGAGGCTGTTGAATTCCATCCCTGAAAGTTTTAGAGAATTGGTTGACTCTTGTCAAGTGCAACACAGGTAGAAATTATCCTGCCTGGTGACAAACTGATGGGTTAGGACACCTCTTCTGGTCCTTGTCAGCCCTGTTTTCTGTGATGTTGCAGTGCATAGCAGTGGTGGTATCTTCCAGTGGAACAAGATTCCAGAACTCTGATCTATTTGGTTGTTGAATTATCCATGTAAAATTATGATCTTTACCTCTCTCTCTCTCTCTATATATATATATATAAAAGAAATAAGTGCAAAGAAACCATCTCAGATTGGGCCATGCTCAAAAGTAGAATTTTATGAGTGCAAAAGGTATATTAAAAATACACCTCAGTTAGTATACAAATATTTCATTTAACTTTTGAAATTAATAATTTGCTTTTAATTAAAAACTTTATTAGCTAAGTTAAAGCGAATTAATGCATATTAATCAGTATTGCTGACAAAAAGCAAGTACTGTACATTACAGTTATAATAAAGTACACCCGATATTTTAAAACTACTTTTTGTAACAGCAAATTCACTGAGAATAGATATTTTATTATAAACTGGGTTTAACAACTTGATAATGTAGTCAACTTGAGAACATTAAAGTTATCCTACAAGAACTTCCTTTTTTACTAAATCCCCCACATATGTATAACTTACCGTGGCAGCTCCTACTACAATTATATGAGGTTTTGCCACAGAACCCTAAGACACAAAAATAAAAAGGAGTTAGTTTTAAAATATTTGTAAATTATACTTATTATTAAGACTCATCCCTTAATTAACTATGACTCACTTGTCCATCAGCTAATGGTTACAAAAGAGTAGACTGCGAATATATTATAAAAGAACAGATACTTGATGTATGTGAGATACCTGAATTTTCACATCTACAAAACCCTGAAGTATCAATAAGCACCTACAATCATGATCAGTTTAGCAGCGTAAGTTCTCTTCAAAAGCTATTTAAACATCTACTCCTAAGGTCAAGTAAACCCTCTTGAACTTTTTATCTCAGACTCAGCATTGTCAAACTTCTGTTAGAGCTGTTGCACTAACCATTGCTACCCCAGGGGTCTGACAGTTCTATGTAGGAAAAGGACAAGGGCCAGTGTACTCAAACACAAGAGCATAAGGAAACAAACAGTCCTGAGCACCTCAGTTCCAGTTTTATTCTGTCATGGCAAGGAAAACTAGCAGCTCTCAGTCTTTGTAGAAACCACAGAAAATGAAAACCAAATGATAACTTCAGCTATCCTGATGGAAGGTGTTGTGCAAGAATGATCAAGAGGATAGCAAAAAAACAGTCCCACAATAATTACTGTGCACTACTACTAAATAACTCCAGGCTATTGAAACGCCAACAAAGGAAGAAACAAGGAAAATTATTTGCCAATCTGTAACCGTATTACTTGTTGTCAGAGTTACATACAGAATAATATAACAACCTGCATCATAACTGAAACATATAAAATAATTAATATGCTAATTGAGTGAGATATTGAAAACAAATAAAAATCAAAGCATTCTTGATTTTGCAAATTACCTTTGACCATCACTCTGAAACACTCAAATTATCATATAGACAAAATCATCAAATCATAAAATATCTCAAGTTGGAACACACACATAAGGATCAAAATATTTGGTTACATTAAAGTGGAGTCGTTGCAACCACAGAGGAGGTAAAATGCCAAACCAGACTGAAATTCTTTTAGCTCTTAACAGGTCTAATTAACTTGCTCCTAGGAAGCAGGGTTTCTGTAGTTTGCTTAGAGTCTTTTTTGGTCCGAGTGATGCCATCCTTGGAAGACCAGGAGATATTCAGAAACATATACACCAGTAAACATCCCTTTTTCACTACTCTGAAGTCAGATTTTAGATCTCTTAAAACAAACCTCAGTCCAAGATTTGATACGCTGCCTCATAGAGCCATTAACTTCTGGATACCACAGAAAATCCTGTAAAATAAAGGAAGAGTTACTCTGCAAGCTTAAAAGACAATCAGTAGACTAAAACAAAAAATGCAAAAAACCAAACTAATTGCCATCAATTCAACTGTAAAGAAAAAATATCTGGCTCAGAGTGTGATTTCCTTATAGTTAGCATGAAAAGCCTGACATCATACTCCAGCATGGAAAGCAGAAAGCAAAGAAAAAAAGGGGAGGAAAAGCCAACAAACCCTCAAAACTTTTCCCGCATGAGAAACAAATTTTTATTTGCAGTTCAGGAGTTGGAATTTCACCAAGAAGGTAATCTTTTAATGTCCACCAAATAGGATGTCCTTGGGTTTCCAATGCAATCAAGGATAAATCCAAAGTCACATCTATAACTTATTAGAACTTGCTTTTTGCTCAATTTTCCACATTTTTACCAGCAGGTTTTCTTTGTTCCAAAGCTTAAAAAAATTGATAGCATGAAATCATAATTTTCAAACAAAACTAAAACCCATCAATTTATCTTACAACTTCATAAATTATCAGCTGTTTAAATCTAATAGTGTCATGGCTATTAAACACATTACCTACCAGCATTCTTTTAAATGCCAGGAGCAGTGCTCAACTTTCATGTAGAAGGACAGTCTAGACCAGAGCTATTAAGTCTCCCAGGTAAAGCCATGACTACCTTGCATTTGGTCACTCCTTAGGACAGCACTATTGGATAGTCTAAAAATACATGTTGAAATGAATTGGCAGGGACTACACAGGCAGAAACTATTGTGAGGAAACTTTGTAATGCAGAATGCCCACACACCATCAGCAGAAACACTCCTCTGGATTGTTACATTTTGGTAGTTCACTTGAGTACGGTCAATTCATTATTTGGCTGTGGAACCAGTGAGCAACCATGCAGTCCTCTGCAGTGGCTGAAGGACACAAGAGTCACTGGTGATGACTAGAAAGGGTAAAATTAAATTCTCCACTTGTTCCCAGTAATTTTCTCTTTTGTTGGTCAAGTATTTTCCACATTTGGATTACTGGGTCACAGCCAGCCTGAATGTGGAAATCCAGCTACCACGCCTATAGTGTTGAAGAGCAACATTGTATTAAAACAAGGAAGCAGCAGACTAGGAATATATTCTTAACTACCCAGACGTCTCCCAAAAACCCAGACCTGCCATTTCAAATCTTGGTGGTCAGGCACCTACCAAGGCTTAAAGGGTTTTGAAGATGTGATCATGTCAGGTTAGCTCAATGTAAATCACACTGCATCAGCCCCTTTGTCCTGCCTTGTGCTCTGGGTCATCTTTTCCAGCATTCAGATAACCACAGGATGAGCCACATCAGATCTGATCAAAAAGTAACTTTTTGAATCCTACAAAGTAACTTTCTGGCAGATTGACTCCTGAAACAACCCATTCCCAGCCTACCAGTGCCAGTTACAGCACAAACACAGGAACATACTGTGAAGGCCAACAGAGTACGTAAACTCATGCTTAAACTGCCATGGGCTCACACCCTAAAATGTTATTCTGTACCCAAATTCTTAAATATGTACAGAAAACAAATACTGAAAATTCACATTCCAACAACTCAGCAAACACACTGCTTCTTCAGTTTTGGTGAATAGAGAATGAGTTTTCTTCAGGGCACAAATAAATACATGACTAGCACAATCCCAGCACTGCTGACAGCAGTCATGGGAAGCAAAGAAAGCTATTGAGGACAGCATTTCCATTGCCAGGGCAGAGGAGAACAGAGCCCTTCAGAAAAACTAGCCTCAAGTACTTTGTTTTCTTTTTTTAAATACCCACATTATAACCAACATTGTGCTTATTTCTCCATGCAAAAACAGTGGAAGGAATACTTGTTGGGATAGCATAGAAAACTCAATGGCAATTACAATTACCAAGCCAAGGAAGACCCAGATACATATTCTTACAGCATGAAAAGAGTAAATTAACTTCATGGCAAAAGCTGTTCTTGGAAAGGACAAATTACAAGATCTGACAAAAAGAAAAATTATACACAGTTCCAGAGCTTATGCCCAAAACTAAGCCACAATACAAGTACTCCATGCTAAATTGTCTCAAAATACAGTATGTTACAATACACTCTGAAATATCTGTAAAATATTTTAAAAGAATGTTGATAGTCTTAACCTTCTTTTGCCTTTTCAGCTCTGACTGCAATTTCAATTACATTGTATGAAATAATAACGTGATTATGCTTCGCAATTTAACACTAGATAAAAACTTACCACTTTAATTGAAGCAGATTTATCTTCAAAGGGGATATTTCCATGCTGTCAAAACCACCCCCGAAAAAAGAAAAAACAAAGTAAGAAAAACTTACAGAATGAAAACAAAATATTTACATACCTATGCTAACTTGCTCTCACGCAAAGGTTTATCTTCAGTGGAAAGGATTTTTCTTGTATAAATGTGTCAGTATACTCACACAAAATATTTATGCTGCTTTCTTGATAAAACAAGCTACTCAAATAAACAGTTATTTTTCCTGGAAGAAATCTAGCCTGAAATGCTTTCTGTTCACTCTGTTACAATGGTATTGAATATTTTCCTAAATTTAGCCTCTCAACATAAGAAATACTTAGGACTTTTTCTTCTTTCTTTTCTTACACTGCCTTCCTCCAGCCTTCCTTTTCATCTTCCCATTTTCTTTACACAAAACAACCAACACAGTTTTAATTAAAGAATAAAAGAAAATAAAATCAGGCAGAAATAAAATCTAGAATGCATTATTAAATTTTCTGAGTGAAAACTGTAAGAAACCAGAAAGGAAGAAGTCATATATGCATATACAATCATCCTTTAAAATTACTAAATACAGTATTAATTTCAATCCAGGTCCATAAGAACAAGAGTACTTTTTCAAACTGAGATCTTGATTTCAATAACACTTGACAAAAGATACTCTCAACTCAAAATGCATTATAGCACTCTATCTAATCTCACCATTACTTTTGGGCAGCAAGAGTGACCTAACCAATTGATTAGGAATACCAGAGTTCTTGGATTAAGCAAACATCTTGTTTTGACAAGAGAAAGTGACTGCATGCTGAATGCTGGACAAGCTGCCAGCTTGCACTTCTAAGTGACAGAATTACTAAATAATTGACAAATCTGATGTACTGTTGAAAGTGAAAGGTGTCTTTTCCATCACATATGTACATACATGTATGAAGATATTGCCCAAGAAGTATGATATAGCAAAAGAAATCAACATTACATTCAACAAACGATACAGCTATATCTTTTCTTCCTCCTTCCACCTGGCTGTTTACATACTTCACCTTATAAAATTCAGACAGGTTTTCATCAGTGATCAAAAAGAAGGTAAGACTTCAAGCTGTTTTTAGTTTCAGCTTCCAGTTAGACCTGGAAATCTGTCATTGCCTCAAGGACTTTTATGAACAGATTAGATCAGCAATTTAACTGACATTTTAAATGATAGATTATAAGGCATGAATTACTACTATTTAAAAAAACACAAAGGAGCAATCATTTTCTCATCAAGAAACCAAATATGAAGCATAAATTGCTATGGGGCAAGTCAGCTTCATTAATTTATTCCCAAGCTGCTGCAAGTTTTCTCTTGAGCTTCCTAGTTCTCTTCTCAGATTCATAATTATCTCATCTGTAACCAAACAATTATTTTGGTCTAATCTTGTTCTTCTTCAAAAGACCACTCTGTGCTTCTCCTTCCTGATGGCTAGGCCAGCAAACAGCATAATTTGCTTTCCTGAAGTTTAGACAAGAGTCATGAGGTAAATAGGGAAGAAAGAAACAAAAAAATCAATCACCAAAATAAACTATCTCACCTTAATTCCCTCTTCTTTGACTTGAGGATTTATGAGCTTTATAAATGAATAGAACAGTTGTCGAATTCTAGAATCTCCTATAAACACAATATGTTTGTCTACAAGGCAATTTTTTGCTTCACTGTAAAACAAAACAGTAACAGTAATGTTAAAGAAAATATATATCTTAGAAAGAAGTATTCTGAAATTCTACAGAGCTATATAGATAATGCTAAACATTATATCCAGCTCTAAGGCACAGTATTTTTTTTTAATATGCTGAATTAATAAACTGTTTATTGTAATTTGCATAGAATTGAAAGTGAACTGTATTGCTAATATGATTAGGCAAACAACTAAGCAGGCTTTCCTATTATGTGTACTACAAATATAGTAGTTTCGAAATGGTAATATACAGCATAATTAAAAAAAAACCTCCAAAACTGCTCTTATTAGGAGGTGAAAAAAAGTGATTGGTAATTTTATTTGGGATATTTTTACTTGCAATTTGACATGTAAGGTCAGCAAATCTGAGAGTGACATATGCAGTCTCATGTGGCTCTCTGTAACTTGTGTCAGTACCTCTATCACCAACATTTATTTGTATTTTTATATAGAAATATAACTATGGTAAACACTGCAGACACACAGATAAAGTACTAGGAAAAGAATTCTTTCTGATAAATGTTGTACATTTTTGAAAGCCTAGCAAATCAGATATAAAGTGAACAATCAGTGACACTGCAACAACTACAGCTGTAGTCAAACAATGACTCTTCCTTCAGATCAACAGAAGACATGAGTTTCCTTACCTATTTTTATACTTATGCATCATACAACTGTGAGGTTGCCATACTTTTTCTCCAAGAAATCTCCCACTGGACAGAAGATACTCGCATGTATCACCACCTTTAAAATGTTATATTAAGATTAGAATTCAGACACATGAAATGTAAAACATAGCCCCACTGCTATTATAAAAAATACTCTGACAATATTTGAAAAACAGAAATTGAAACAATCAACAACAGCAAAAAAAATTTAACTGATTGTAAATACACCTTGTACAAGTTTCTGCAAGTTGCCTTTTCACTTACTATACAATACTGTTCTGTAAATCCCAGCCCTAACCACAAAGCTTCAGTGATCTCACTTCTGCTGTCAGAAGGATGTTAAAACTTAGAATGGCATTTCCTTTAAAAGACGCCAATCCACTCTGCAATGTATAATCCAGAATACGCTAATATGAAATTAAAGAATACAGCTGTTGAATAAAATAATCTTCTACACAGGATCATCATGCATAACATCTTGTATAGAACACAAAACTCATCACAATGTTTGGAAGAGAGTCTGTTACATCTCTCTGTTTAAGACATATGGTCACATGGTCACCTTAGAACAGGTGACATGGGTTAATACGCAAAAAAAATCCCCAAAACACACGTCAATTTGCTGATCATTCTGAACTGCATTTATCTTTTCCAGTCAATAGGTTTTATGCTAATTAAGATTAATCACTTTACAGGTGCTGATGTTTCAGGTCATGTTAAGTTTCAAATATCTCAGTTGTGAAATCAGTGACTGTTATCTTCCCAACTCCATGTTACATTTGCTGCCTTATAACTGAACACCAATCACTGCAAGAGAAGTTGCTCTCCAACATTTTTGACATACTTGGCATTTCCAAGCACGGACAAACAGTGAAATGGTTGTGAATGAAATGGTAGGGACTTGTTCTAGCTTGTGCAGAAAATGCACCACTGCCCGTACCTAACATGGTTTCTGTGAAACCTTCACTTCATTACACTCAACTCATACTTCGGTTTTCAAGCAACACAACCTCCCTGATCCTCAAACTTGCAAACTCATGTAAACTATCATTTCAAGTAAGTTGCATAAAAAATGAAATTGACAGGAATAATAAAAAAAACAATCTAATCAAAAGCAATGTGAATTTGACAAGTGTCTTAGAGTATTACTGATATAAAGTCCTCCACTTTGCAGATGATGACAAGGAGATGAAGTGACATAAGAATGAACCATGTAAAAGAATACCTATGCCTAATCAGACTCCCTCTGACATCCATTAACTGGCTGAGAAAGATGCGTAAGAAAATAAGGGCAGTTATTCATGGTCAGACCAATGGTCAGACCAATGGTCAGTCTAGCCTGGTATTCCACCTTCAACAGGGGCCATAAGCAGATGCTCAGAGATTAATAAGAAGAGAGCAAGTAAACATCATGTTCTTTCCTAATATTGTCCCAACTGTTTATTCCAGGGACTTACTGAACTGGATGTGCAATCTTCAAGTTTTTAGCACCCACAGCATCCTCTACAAGAGTTTTCTATATCCACAGCCAATGCTTGAAGAATCATCTGCCTTTATTTGAAATACGGTTTCTACTAGATTTACTTGGCACTCCCTGGTTCTTCCATGGGACAAGGCAGTTTGGACTTATGCCTGTCATGATTTGTAGACCACTATAACTTCTTTCTCAATCAAGTTTTCAAGACGGGAGCATGTCCTTATCTTGAGGTCACGTGACCCAAGCTCAGTATCTCTGTACTCCATGGCACTTCCACCATAGTAATTGCCCATAAATAGACTAATCCTTCATCCTACAGTATGTTCACTGAAATAACATTCCAAACATCACACATTTTAAACATAGAGATAATAATTCATGTCAAGGGATTATGCCATCTTTCCCAACTCCCGGTACTGATTATTGCCCTGAGCAATAATTAGAAAGCTCCTGAAACTCATTAGGGACATTACTGACATTTGGTATCTTCCTTTAAACATGACAGTAAAAAATAGGGGGAGAAGATGAGGGAGGGGAATAAAACAAAACTGAAATAGCAGCCAAGAAAGTAAACTGGAGACCAGACAGTGCCTCCAGAAATGCTCAAATCTGGCTTTAGCAGATGAAATAGCAGCCAAAGAACTATGCTCATTTTAATACAACACAACTTCTTCTTAACCATCAATGAAATCTTAAAAGAAAAAAAAAAAAACACACCAAACCACAAAAAGCCCAACCCCCCAAAAAACCCAAAACATGAGAAAAAGAATTCCAAGTTATGCTCACTTATATACACTACATTATAGATATACAAAGTGTATATTTTCTCTGAAGTTTATTATGCTCATAATTCTAATTTATCATTCCTCAAAACTGTGGTTATTCCATTGAAATTGTGAAATCTCAAAGTCTTCATTCAGCACCATCGCAGACTAACTTTCCCAAAGCTTTCTCTAAAAAGCACACTTTCTTTTTCAAAGAGCTGGAAATTCAATTGTTCTCTATTATTCAAAATAAAAAAATGTCCTTTTTAACAGTCTACTACTGTTGATTTTATGAATGCAAACTTTTAAATTAAAGCTTATTTCCAAAAACGTTTAGGACAGTACCTTTGAAATAGGACAACTGAAAAACACACAGCACTAATTTCACAGGACAGTATGTACACATTCAATCCACTTAACTCTTCACAAGTTAAAGACAGTCTGTACCTTCTCTTAATTCACATTCTTTTGCAAAAAAATTGTAGGTGACCCCTAACACAGTCTTCCTGAACATGAATCTGACTTTTCACAACCCCAGTTCAGCATTTTTTCATACAAGCAAATTTTATACAGGCAAGTTTGACTGGGAAGTACCCGGGGCAACTCCTACCTATTACACATACTTGCATGGCTGAGACCAAAATTAGATAAAACCTTTACATGTAATGACAATCAGACAAAAGGGAAAGGCTAAAAGCACAACAAACACAGCAATCCCTTCCTTGGCATGTCCTGGCTTTCACAGCCTGGCAACCTTGAGCCTGTTTGCAGCCCCACCTCATCTGCTCTCTGGAAACTAGAATAACCCATTCCAGGGTAATTTTGGTATAAAATCTTGGTATAAAATATCTTGTGTGGAAAAGAAAGTGCTTTCTTGGGATCACTTTAAATGTATTGCCTGCTAATTTTATTTTTTAGTTGATATGTTTTGTGTTACAGCACAGTAACAATCAGTTTACCTTCCCCCAATAATTCCTAATATTCGAGATCATTAACAAGTTACCAGGTTTCTGTCCAGGCTACAGAATTTTATTGTATTGCATTATTTCTTGTAGAGAAGCTGTTTTATTCTTCTGCCATTTGTGCTGCTCTTTTGTACATGCTTTCCAAGTTCTATTATCCCACTACTAAGAGGGGGTGACCAACACCACTGAGAATAAGTGAGGTGCCAGTCAGAGTTAGCTGTGCCCTATCAGTGAAAACCTCTGATTTTTTTCATTAATGGTCAAAAGTATTGTGGCATTTGCTGAATTTCAACTGTTTGATATCACTGAAGCTTTGCAGAATGATCTCTTCAATAAGAGCACCTCTGCTTTTATCCATCCTAAAAATTTGTCTGCTATCTTCCACCCTCCTTTTCTAAACTTTTCTTTTGAACATTGTATATTCACAGAAGCCCAAACTGGGAACTTTGTTTTCACTATGACTCCATGTCCTCCTATCTTTCAAACAGTTATGGGGAAACATCTCCCTTACCCTCTAATTGCTTCAAGAAACTAAAAGCCCTAGGCAAAAAAAAAAAATTGAAATGTTTGTAACAATTCATACAGACCATATCAATTTACATAAAAGCCAGCAGATTCTCACCATTTTGCAATCTGAGACTCACCCCCCTCCTTAACTGTCCCAGAATATACTGAAATCATGCATATTTTATTTTCCTTGTAACTTGCTTGATATGGCAGTCCCTATTTTCTTAGTCTTGCAATCCCTCTTTAAAAGTTTGCCACCCTCCTCCTGTCTAGTTTTGTCACGCTTTCATGCCTTAAGGAGCACTGCACAACAGGCAAGTTCAATTACCTCACGCTTGAGCTACTCTAGAACTGTCTTCCAATTTAATACTAGTCCGTTTATCAGACTTACTGACATGCCAGCTAGAGGGTGAATCTAGGGAATTGTATACATAAAGATCCCTACCCCTTTTCCCATTTCTACAATGAACTGTCTCAGCCTCGTCTCCCTTGAATGCTGGCAGCAAGTGTTAGAACACGACACCAGTTATCCTACAACAAAGCCTCGGTGATCTCCCTACAGATCAACTTTTTGATTTACCCCCAAAAACAGACCACATTTTTTAGCGTGACACAGAAACAAGTAAGCATTTCCTTCTGCAGTTTCATTTGGATTTACGGATCATGCCAAGACTCTCTGTTTCAGGGCCAAAACAACCCTGGCGAGGAGGAACGAGCAGAGCTCCCAGCGCCCCGAACCCAAGGTGCGCCCGTGCGCAGCCGGTCACGGCCACAGCTGCGCTCGCTCGCTCCGCAGCGCTTGTCCCCAGCCACCGACAACACGTGAAACCAAACAGCTCTTTACTTCGCTTCATCCACCAAAACGGCTGGTTTCGTTATGTTTGAGGCGATGGTTCAAAGAGTGAAACAACATGTACCAAATCTCGTACCAATTAAAGACTTTAACCACTAATTGCCAGGTAATTAGTCATTAATCATGCCGTACGGGAACGAGAGGCAGGGAAGAAGTCACCCTATACTCCTGCAGCTTCACCTGCCGCAGGCCGGGTCCCCGGAGCTGCGGCGCGCTCTCAGTGCAAACACCGCATCGCCACAGCCCCGCCAGCCTCACTCGCCCCTCCTCACTCCGCGGGGCCTCGCCCGCCCGCCGGGGCCTGCGGCGACCCCCAAGCCGGGCCCGCAGAGCCCCGCGGGCCGGGTCCCCGCCGCTGTCCCCCAGGGTCGCGTCCCGCGGCAGCGGGCGAGCCGCCGCGCCACACTGCCCACACTGCCCCGGCTGCCTCGGGCGGAGGGACCCGCCGCCCTCCCTACACGGCCACGGTTCCCGAGCTCCGCCGGGGCTCTGCCGGGGCTCTGCCGGGGCTCTACCGGGGCTCCACCGGGGCTCCGCCTCCCCGGCCCAGCAGCAGCGGCTCCCCACGGAGCGCCCGCGGCCGCCCCCTCACCTCGGTAGCGGCGGGAGGCGGCGTGGCAGGCGGTGAGGAGCAGGACGGCGCCCAGCGCCAGCGCCTTGGCACTCCTCACGCTGAAGTAGTAGTTGATCTCCCGTTTGCCCCCGGTGTAGGCCAGCGCCGCCATCTTGGTTCCTCCATGACAACAGCGTGCGATGGGGCGGGCGGGCGCGGCGGGGCAGCACTGGGTCCCCGCCGGCGGCCAACGCGGACCCCGCCGCTGCCGCCGTCCCCGCCGCCGCGGCCGAGAGCAGCCCCACACCCCGCGACCGCCAGGGCGGAGCCGGTGCCCCCCTCCTAGCGCCTCCGCTTCCCCTCAGCCGCCAGCGGGCGGCCCCAGTGCTCGCCTCCCCGCCCCGCGGCGCCGTGGGGATGCGGTGGCTC
The DNA here is from genome assembly GCA_020086605.1 of Lanius collurio. NCBI lineage: Eukaryota > Metazoa > Chordata > Aves > Passeriformes > Laniidae > Lanius > Lanius collurio. The sequence goes on along the minus strand of JACBWW010000017.1, from coordinate 20,972,804 downwards.
CCAGCGGATCCCTCCGGATCCCTCTGCGCTCAGCCCGAGCCCCGCGGCTGAGGGGGCGGTGGCGAGGCGGAGACCCTGTGGGGACGGTGCTCCGTGAATGAGTAGCTGGGCGAGGGTCTGTGCCGCACACGGTCCTTAACTGGCACTGAACAGGGAGGGCTTCGTTCCAAATAGTGCGGTTTTTAAACAACTTGTCACTCTTGTGTTGACAAGGAAATGGTCATTCCGGTCTGGGAGACGCTCACTCCCTCTGAACGCGGGTAACTGTACAAGCAAGCTGACACACTCACAGAATCACGGAATCAATTATGCTGGAAAAGACCCCTGGGATCATCGAGTCCAGCCTATGGCCGAACACCTCCGTGTCAATTGGACCGTGTCACTAAGTTTAAGGAAAGACATTCCAGTCTTTCCTTAAACACTCCCATGGTGACTCCACGACGTCTCCAGGCAGCCCCTAATCACCTTTTCTCTGAAGAAATTCTTCCCAGTGTCCAACCTAAACTCACCATAGTGCATCTTAACACTGTGTCCTCTCCTCCCATAGCTATTTGCCTGGGATAGGAGGCCGACCCCCACAGATTTACCTGGGCTTGGGGGATGCATGAAATGATTGCTGAAATGAAACTAACTTTTGCTAAGATTTGCAAAAGGGAAATTCTGCTCCTCCACAAGCAGCTACCTGAGCTGGGCAGGAAATCTGGGCTCCGACTCCAATCCCTCACCAGGATGGGGCTGGGAAGCTGCCACCAAACCCGGCAGGCCTGGAGCAGGGCAGGCTGTCATGGGAAAGACATTTCCACAAAATAAAGTAATCATATATAAAACCATATAAACAAATCTAAAATTTAGGAAATGTGTGCAGTATGTAGTCACATGAAGGTAGGAAATGAATATGGGAAACAAAGAGTGAGCATTCATCCAGCCTTGGGTGCATGATGAAAAACTTACTGTACTAGACAGGTTCCCTCAGATCCAGCAAAACTCTTTTCATTAGGACTGGCCAAAAAAAAAAACCCAGAAAAATTGTTCCCCTCCGTTTTTGTTTTTTTAATTTTCTTTTTTAATTGAATGAGTAAATAATAATAATTAATTGTCTCTGTTTTGAACACATAAAAAGTCCAGTTTTCATTTCACTAACCTTTATTTTCCCTGGCAAAAAAACCCTAATGTGGAAGTTCTGCAAATCACTGAATTTGATTATTCATTTAATAATATGTGAAAAAATAGTTTTGTGGAGAAAAAAGAGAAGCGAAACATTTGAAAAAAAACCCAGGGAGTCTACACATTGCAAACAAAGTTTTATTTTGAAAGATCATCTGAAAAACTGATGAACTTAAAGCATTATGCAAACGTAATGTACGTACAAAATGTGAGTTCTAAATATTATTCTGATGTGTGCTGTTAATATATATTCAATGTATATCCCATTTCTATCCAACCAACATCTTTACTATCTGCCGACATATAGTCCATACTTCTTTACTATTCAAGTCTGTCTGTTGGTTAGTTCACTTTCTCCGTATTCTTTTGAAGTAAGAAAAGCACTATTTTAAAGGGTTCAGATTTATTCTCTCAGGGAGAGAGAGACAAAAGGTACCAAGTATACAGGTGGGTAGTTACTTGGTTATATTTTTCCAGAAAAACCCCAACAAAGCCAGACTAAAACAATGACAACAACAAAAATCCAAACAAACCAACCCCCTAGTTCTGGTTGTAGTAGGGATTCTTTTGCTCCATGAATGAAAAATTCTCATTGATGCATTATTTTTGCTCATGCCTCATTCAAAAAGCCAAGAATTTTCATAGCCTTCCTCCTGTGAACAAGCCTTATTTTTTGTTAAAATATTCCTGTTAGTGCTCCAGTTGCTTTGTGTTCATTTCGTATGCATTTTACACTTGAAGAAGCAACTTAAACACTTTTCAACATCTTCTCTAGCTAGAATATTTTTGTAGCTTTTTGCACTGTTGCTCATTAATGCTTCTTAACAATCTTATGAAATATATCTTTCCTGCAGTCATTGAGGACCACAGATACTCTTCTTCATCTATTTATTTGTTGAGGAACAAGTGAGACTTTTCATCCAACCCAAACATATTTGCTTCAGCTTGTCTCATTCTGCATTGTAATTATGTTAAGTTTGAGAGCTATGTGGCAAGTCTGCAAGGTGCATTTATGATCATGAGTGCAGCTCAAAACTTACCCAAATTACTGCTGTTACTATAAGCAGTGTAGATGCAGAAAGCATGTGGTTCTGCCACAGTTCCTGTGTTGACTCAGCTTCTCAGAGTGGCTGCAATGCTTAAGCAGGGAAATTTAGTTTTTAATTTTTACTCTTAAAATCATAAAATGAATTCAACTCTCCACAACAAGGTGGAGAATTTCAGGGATCTTCAACTAAATCAGCTTCTTTCTCTGAAAGAGCAGCAGGAAGTAAAATGCTATCAAAACAACCATACTTCTGTTTATAGATATCTCAGAAAATTACAACCCTTAGAAATAGTAATTCTGTCCTTCTGCCTTTGGAGGGCTCTTTTGCATCTGCTGCCTGCTGCTGGAAGTCCCTGAACATTCCTCACTTGCCATGAAGACCTAACACCGGCCTTTAGTAATGCCTGAAAACTCCATGTGTTATTTTAGGACTGTACAAATGCATGCTGATACTGTTACAGGTTGAGTATCTTAATTAAGATAATTCTCTTGTCTATATTAAATATTTAAATGGATGTGAGCAAGACATCTCCTTTTGCTTCCTTGCTTCTTTGCAGACATTGCTTAGGTGTTCGATAATTGAGATCCCCTTCATTCAGTCAGAAGCTTTTGTCTAAAGTGCTATGAGTTAGGAAGTGGTTTGCATGCATGTGGTCTTGCTTCTAAGAGGTTCCTCCTTGTTTTTCACAAGCTAATTGAATTTGGCATCATGACATATACTTAAGTAATTCACACCAAAACCACTATATATAAAAGGTCTGATATAAAAGGCTAATTAGGGATTGTTAAGTACCCTATAAAACCAACTCCAAACATGAATTATTATTAGCTAGAAGCAGCTTTGTAAATTGTGCACCTACTTTTATTCTTGTCTGCTGATCAACTTGGTGTGCTGGAACTGAACCAGAAGTCTGCTAGTTGTTCTGATTAGTCAAACCTCAGCTTTTGGTTTGCAAATGCTACAGCTTTCTGTTGGCTTTCTGCTTGCTCTGCCAGAAGCATCAGTGGGAAGGGTACACCTAGAGCAGCCACAGAGAGAAGATCCAGAGGAAAGTGTTTCCTTTGAGAGGCAGAGGTGATGTGACACTGTTGTGTGTGGGGGATAATGTCTATGAATATTAAAATAAAATGCCTCTGGAAGAATTTCACATTTCTTTTTTCTACAGGTGTAGCCTTGGCTTAACAGGATTCATTATTTTTGTAAGAGACTGTAGTGTTTTGTATGGTCACTCATCTCATGACTGATGCTGTCATTACTGTGGTTTTTGGCTCCTCTATTTCCTCTATGAGTCAGTCTAATAACAGGAATGAAGGGGTTCATCCCACCTAATTCCATTCACTCATAGAGAACCGATCTATTTTAAACTAATCATCACTCTCTCTGTAGAAATGGAGCAAGTAAGATGGTAATTTGCTTGTAAGTTGGAATAAGGTGAACGACTTACCATGAAGAATGGTGACTTTCTGTTCAATTTAGAAAATAAATTTAAATTTGACAGATGTCATTTACATAGGTGTAATTTAGATGAGGTAATTCTTCTTTTAATGCTTCCTGACTTTGCCTGGCAGGCTCAGCATAAATGGAAGGAGATCTTTGTTCCACAGGTCAAACCTGGTGTGCACATACAAGTTTGCTGATAAACTGAGTTCACAGGAGATGTCCTTTCTCCTGTTTACAGCATTACAGCCATTTGTAGCTTCTGGAGTTGGACCTACCATCTTCAGGCAAAGGCACAATGTAATCAATCACAAGGACTGGGGGCATGTAAGAAGATAAAGGGACTGCTGTACTATAAAGTCAGCTGTAACAGAGAGCTGATATTTAAATATTCTCAGTCAGAGGAGTAGTAGAACATTCTCATGTGATATTTTCTCTTTTGAGTTTTTGTGTGTTTATAAAAGTGTAATTAATTTTTCACAAGAATGTATAGGAAGGAATATAAGCACCAGAACTGGAAGACAAATTATCACTTACCTTTAAGTTTCATAAGGAAAATGATCATGTGCTCATAAGGAACATACTGTTTGTTATACAATAAGTAGAATATTCCCTACATTAACTAACAGGTTAAGTGTTGAATAATTAATTAGTAGATCTGCCATACCCCAAACTACATCACTTCTTAGTTAAATGGTGCAGCATTGCCAGATTGCTCTGGTCATATTGTAGTTTCAGAAATAAAGCTATATTTCCAATGGATTCCTGGACAGTGTACTATTTTCAGTATATATTTTTTTCTGGGCAGCTTTTGGGTACCTGCCAAATGATGGCATCAGACATTTTAATTGCTGGGTTTTCAGTCTCATAATGGTAATCAATTTTTCCCTAAGAATCAAATTTCCATGTTGCATGTGTATGCCTGGTAGCCATCTATAGTAAATATTTGATTGCATTGATGAAGAGGGAGTACAAAATTTAAGAAATTATTTCTCTGTGGACTTGATCAATCAAGCAGTGTAGCCTGAGTACTGCCACAACCAAATGATGAAACAAATATGCCCTCAAACATGTAAGATCTTGGAAATTCTATCACTAATTTCTACTGCTTTTACAGTTTTCTAATTTTGTGACAGTTAAAAAAATGGTTTCTCGATTGTCTGTACCAAAATCAGACTGATATTAAGTGAAGTAATTATGAAATCACACGTACGAAGGCCATATTTAGCTTTATCGCTAAGAGATAAATACATCTGCTGTTCTACAACATGAATCTTAATAGTGTTTTCATTTCAGGCTTCTGTGGGTCTGAAAAAAAGCTGAACAAGATGAAGGCAGGGAAGGGAAATGGGCAGATAGCAAATATTTAAGTCATCTGTCCTCTTTCATTAAGGACAGTCAAGGGGCCTCACCTTTCTGCATCATGGGAAGTGTCATTGCTGTGCAGCCACACAGTTCTGAGAAAGGGTTTGGGACCCAGCTCAGCTCACTAACACAAATTATTTTTCTTTCAGCTGCTCACACTTTATCCTCAAAGCTTTGTGTCCATCAAAGTAAAGGGTTAAGAAGGTTTGATTTCGGTGAGTTTTTTGGTATGCAAGTATAAGTTTTTTCTATTTCCGTCCCCTCTCTCTTCTTGACTCCTGGTTGAGGGAAAATGACAGTCACTGTTATTCCCTTGTCAAATCGAGCTATTCTTTTTTAATGAACACTTTGGTTTCATATTGTTCCTCTTTCTGGTTCTCCCTTGTGCTCCCTGTTGTGCCTTCTTAAAATTTAGAATTCTTTCTGTTTACAGGACAGCCTTTGGAAGCCTACACAGCCACAGTCCAAGCTTTGCTGTGTTTGTGCAGCTTTGTAAACCTTTCCTTCTGGCTGCCAACAATACAGATTCCATGTGATAACCGTGTTCTCTTTTAGCATCTCTGCACTAAATCCCTGCTACTTGAAATCAATGTTTTTAGGAACATAAATTTATTTTGGGTCGAAAAATTATTTTTTCTTGTGGAGATTCGGGTGCCAGGGCAGTCTCTGTGGCGCAATCGGTAAGCGCGTTCGGCTGTTAACCGAAAGGTTGGTGGTTCGAGCCCACCCAGGGACGGGCTTTTCCCTTTCCTCTGCCATGGCAGGGGATTGGAACTTGATGACCTTTAGGTCTCTTCCAAACCTAGCCATTCTTAAAGTTTTAGAAATTTGGAATTCTCTGTTTAGCCAAAGATTCACTGAAACCCTAGTTTGCAGAAGTATCACCAAGGGAGCAGACTAAAATATTTGTATACACCATTTAAAAGTGAAATTGCATAGAAATAATTTAATTTTAGCAGGATATTGCCATGTTCCCTATTCTGTCATATTTGTTTGTTTCTCTGTTTTGTTTCTCTGCTGTGTTGCTGTGAGCTCTGTGTTATTTTATGATGTTGAAAAGTGAATGCATATCTACAAAATATCAACATGGGCTACCGTGCACCTCAGGTTTAGCAAAGATTTATCATTTAGGAATTAACAGGTACCTGAATAGTTGTGCCATTTCCAGCAATTTTGTGTAAGAGCCTGGTGAGTTGGAATCTACAGGAGAACTACTGTTTTTTACTTCTAGCTTTAAATCTCCTGTGCATAGCACACTTTAATAATTGCTCAGATGACAGGAAGGTAGATCTAATTGTTTGATGTGTTGTTTTTTCTTATGCTTTAAAAACACTTGAACTGAAAGGTTTAACCAACAGCGTATGATTTTCTGTAAAGCACAAAACCAAAACAAATTCTTGTGCAGTGAAACCACTGGAGCTCACTATCCTTCAGCAGCTTTCTTGTGGACTCTTTCAGGAACTGTAGTGATAGGGCAAGGAGTGATGGGCATAAATTGAAAGAGGGAGAATTTAGGTTAGATACAAGGAAGAAATTTTTTACTGTGAGGGAGGTTAGACACTGGAACACATTGCTCAGGAAGATTGTGGACACCCCAACTCCAGCCATGTTCAAAGCTGGGTTGGACAAGGTCTTCAGCAATCTGGCCTAGTGGGAGGTGCCCTTACCAGGGGGGGTCAGGACTAGATGAATTTGAAGGTCCATTCCTACCATTTAAAATTCAATCGTTCTATGATTCTATTTTATAAGCTTGCCCTTCTCTCACAGAGCTCTGTCTCTGCAGACCTGTTTTCAACACACTAAATCCAGATAATCATGCCAGATGAGTGTAAAACTGATATTTTTTCAGAAGTCATGCTGTCCTAAATGTCAGAGCTTCAGGTTGTAGAAGGCCATAAGTTTAACAAAAAAAAAAAAAAACAACCTATTAAACTTTGTAATCTTGCTAAGAAATAGATGAAGGAGTCTGTAGAAATCAATGCAAGTAGTCTTCTTATTGTATCTGGGCAGTGCATTGTCCATGTGGGTGGCAAAGGAGTTGTCCAGGCAAAGCCCACAGAAAACAGCTACTGAGTTGTTGCATATGAAATTTCCACAGTGTTTATGTAGAGTTAGCATAGAGAATGGATTTTCAACCTAATCTGCAGCAGAGAGTAAGTAGAATGTAAGAAAATTGCTACGGACCTAGAAAGAAGGCATGAAACAAACTCAGTTAATCCAAAGGTCAGACCACCAGCTTGTCTTGCACAGGGAAGGAATTCTTAACCTTAACTCTTAATTCCTCCAGAAAATTGGAGACTACTAACTAAAACAATAGTTTCAAAAGTTACAGGAACTTTATGAAATAAAATATTTGAGACTGTACTCCAGAATCACATATGGAACTGAAAAAGTTCAAAGAACCTCTTGTAGCTGTCTGTATCTATTGTACCTATTTTGTGTCTCTTGTATTTTTATGCAAATTAAAGTAGATGAGAGAAATGAAGTAAAACTGTAATTCTACTTTTTGTCTATTGTGGTGCAGGTGCTCTTCACGGGTGTGGTTTGATATCTTTGCTCTTCCTGGGAAGAATAAGCTGACGTCCTTTGGATCTCATTGCAGAATCTGCCAAACCAATAATTTTGGCAAAATGGGCAGCTTCTGTAGGAATTGAAATTTTAGATGACTGTGGTAAAGCAAATGTGGTATAGAGGCAGGTACAGACAGCCATAACAGCAATGGATGTTCGTTCAAACTGAGGAATTAGTGTTGGTCTTATTCCCTGTTAAATGCTGAAAGATGGAAATAAATGAGAAGGTAGCTCATTATTAACTAGAAACAGTAATGAAAAGTATTTTTACCAAATTAAGTCAGGCTGTGTTTGGGTGACTCCTCTTGTCATACATTCTAGGCACTGTTGTAGAGAATATACTGGGATATATTGGGAGCAGTTACACCTCAAGATGTTAAATACCTTAACTAAAAAGTAGTGGTATATCCTTTTGGATAAAATTGCCCAGAAAAAACTTACAGCCATTATGGAGGAAGGATGTAATGAAGAAAAAAACCCTACCCTTTATACCACTACATAGAGAAGATAGTTTCAAATTCATAGAACCTGACAACTAAAAGACTAAATTTGATTATTGTCTTTTTTTTCTGCCCTGAGTGAGCCTCCAGTTTGCTGCCAAGAGCTTTCCTACTTGGATAAGTGTTCTTCTCATCTGTTAGTGCATATTTAGGGGGAGTTCTGATGCTGATGTTTTGAAGAAATAGCCTTTAGGATATTGTTGGTACAGAAGATTTTGGGTATAACAACCCTGAGATTAGCTCACTTGGTTAGAGCGTAGCTCTAATAACATCGTGGTTGTGGGTTTGATACCTCTATGGGCCATTTACTTATGACTTGGACTAGATGGTCCTTGTAGATCCCTTCCAACACAAAATATTTTGTGATTCTGTGAATGACAGTGAATTCAGGAATAAAAGCCCTAGAAAAACAGGGACCGGTAATTAGTGTGTGAGTCAGTAGGTGGTGCACAATGCCTATGGGAATGCTGGAGAACTGCTCTGCTGTTTCACTGCGTCTTCAGAACTGGCAACTTGGAAAGGTTTCATTTCGCCTGAAGGTCCAATTTCTGTAGTTTGAACATAGTAAGATAATGATAATAATTATTGGAATTTAATATATATATATTTCAAATGCTTGTGTTCAAATAATATTCAAGTGTTGAATTTGTTTGTTTTGATTGTTATATTGCCTTAATGAGAACCATAATTTCCTGAGTAGCTGGAGTGTATACATAAGCATGGAATCATGTACAGGAAATTTTGCTTGTGTAATATTCAACCACATGTTTTCCAGGAAAGTATAAATTTATTCCAGCCTTAGAATATAGACATGCAGGAATTTCTTTGGTTTTGCACGGCAGATTGCACTCATTAAGCATCTCAGATTCATGGGGGCGCCCTGCAGAAAATTAGTGGATTTCTAAGGAGCTCAGAATGAGGAATGAATAAAGCCAAATGAATTAGGGGTTACTTCTGTTTGCATGTATAATAACTTTAGTTAAGCTTGCTAGTATCTCATTGGAATTGGAATTGGAATTGGGTACTGTAAAGAACTGCATCAAATGGGTGGTAGGAAGGCAAATTCTGGGAGATCCTGTCTGAAACCACTACAAGAAAGCTATTCAAAAGTCACATCAAAAGCTGCAACTTGAACATGAGTGGTGGAATTGTAGATAGTATCTGGTAATGCTGTTTTATCACTCACCTATATTAAAGGATATTTGTCTGTAGCACAGTATTCATATTTTAGACTGAAACTCAGATCCTGAAGATAATTGGCAGTGGCTGCTGTTTCTCCCCACAGGGCTGAGCAGTTATAACTGCCCCTTATAGAACCGTGCTACACGATTAGAGTTTCTTTTTGCTCCATGTTGGTCACATGGATGGTGTCCTCCTTACCTCTAGTTTTTACTCACTATGGCCATATTAATGCAAAAGCACATGCTACAGAGAGCCCAGTGTGCAGCCGGCTGAGCCTGCTGCAACAGGAAACAGTGTGCATGGATACAATAAGGCATATTTGCACTGGAGACATCAGAAGTCAGATACAATTTGAAGCACTTACTAACAGGAGCTTTTTAATCTCTTCATCTCCTGGGGGGATGGTGTAGGAGAAGCTGATAGCAAGAACATATTTATAGATCACACAAGTGACAGTCATCAGTGACACACATTCCAGGGAGGAAAATGGTCTGAATGCTGCAGTACTTTGGTTTACACAATTGTATCACAACTGAGCACTACACGTCAGTAGTCTCTCTACCCAGCTTTACAGAGCTTCTCCAGCAATTCTGTTATGGTGTCGTACAGCCAGGGCTTGCTGCAAACTTTGCCTTTCACTTAGGTACTCCAGCTGTTTTCCTTTCCTTTCAAGATTCTTTAAAAAACTTTAATCTCTTGTTTTAGCTAATTTATGCTAATGCTCTAGATGTATTGCTGCTGATAATTATATTCCCAAAGATAATAGTTACAGGGAGGCAGACCAGTCCCAGAAAAGATTAACACCACTTAACCAGAAGTTTATTCAACATCTTGTATTCCCAAAACTAGACAGTATGAAGGCTCCCTGCCCTGTCTTCCATATATTTATCTTAGTTTCAGCTATGGTCTTTGAAAGACAGTTTCTTCAATATTGTACATTGCATAAGCAAAATACTTGATCATGCAATAAGTTCTGATGAGCTCAAAACCTGCAAAGTAGGAGTTATCATTTCAGTGCTAATGAGGCTGGGATTTGTGAAGTAAACACTGTATTTTTTCAGGTTTAGTTTCCAAATGAGGCTGCTTTTGGGGCAAAAATCTGAAAACACACAATTTGGATGTTATCAGCGAACTGATAGAAAGAAAGCCTGGGAGGACATGCTATGGGATAGATCACAAAGAACAAAGGAGAAATCAGAAGATGACAAAAAGAGGCAGTGATTGTTATGTGTAGTTTCTTTTCTAAACTCAAGTATCCCTCCTTTAACTGTGTTGTGGGTTTTTTTTTCTCCGCAGGCACCAAAGGCTCACCTCCCTATCCTAGCATTAACCTTTGCATACCTTCTAGTGGATTGCATATCCTGAAGGATGAAATTTTAACTTTTCAGTCCTTGTAGGAACTTCCTATTTTGTAGTTAATCTATACAAAGAAATAAAGTCTTTACCATTTTCAAATATTGAATTACTGTTTTTACAGCAACAAATTTATTTTGAAATTGTAAAACAATGCTTAAAATACTAATATTTTAGGAATCATCATGTTCCAATGAGTAACTATAAAAACAGACCTACAATATGTTTTACTTAGTGAAGAAAAAATGAGCTATATTTCATCATGGAAATTCCCATTTTATTAAGTCAGCACACAGCTGCAGGCACATAGCAGCTACACTTAAGACCATGTTTTGATATTTCCTTATTTTCCTTAATCAGTTCATTTTAAGCAAGAACAAAAAAACTGTCTTTAGAAAGGGATTTTAGTGCTTATTCCCCCTTGCACCATTTGGAGTTGCCTTCAGACTCAGCTGCTAATGTTTGGAGTGGTGCTTTCTTTAGGTTATAGGAATTTTAGTCTGGATATTTTCTCCATGCCTCCCTTTGGGGATTCCAGCTGACAAAACCCATCTCATGTCTTGCCTTACCTGCTTTTGCTGTTGTCTTTGTGGTCCTCTGTGGGTTCTCCCAAGCACCTTCCCAATAACAAAATCATGGCTGTTGGAATTGTAGTTCATTTACAGTTTTCAGCAGTCTTCTGAAAGGTCTCAGAGAAGAAGTCTTTGCTTCTCATGGTGGTATGTGTGACAGTAAATTATTAAAGTCAGTAACAAATGTTCAGCATATGGTTCTGTGTCTCGTACACAACTGAACAAACTGTTAGGACCTGAGCTTCCTGACAAAACAACTAAATTTGAGATTCTTGGAATAGACTTCTGCACATCCTTTCTAAAGCACACAGGGACAGTTCTGCTGATTACAGCACAGCTCTGTCAACAGCCAGGAGCTTTCTGTCCTCAAGTGAAAGACAGAAACTTCATTTTCCTTCCACTTTTAAGTGAGATGATGATCCTTCTTTCAGCCATTAATCCTACTTAGTATTTGGAAAAAAAGGAAGGAATTATTTCTGCTTCTGAACTTCTCATATTAAGAGGCACAGAGATACTGAGTGAGTTTCTTGAGAACTTTTCAAATGTTAGTGTTGAAATGAAAAGTCAAGTAGACAATCACACCCTTAAGACAGTTATAGGCAACTTTATGAGGCTTTAACAAAATGTGTTATAGCAATGTGCTAACAAAGTATTGTAAAATCTGGGTGTGACTATCTCCAATGCATCTAAGCAAGTAACTTAACTCATTAAATAGTTTCTTTTGGAACACTTGACATGCTTTATTTCATTTTTTTCACAATTTATTTAAACATCTCACATATACAAAATACATTTTCTTTCTTTTTTTTGAGAAATGATGGGGTTTTTTTACCGATAGTAGAAGATGGAAATGAAATTTGAAAGCAGGAACACCTGATTTTGGAGGAAGAAGACAAAGAGGAAGAAGAATTATCCACATGCTTAAGCTGTGGGTGAGACAGGACATCCTAAGTTTTAAGACAGACTTCAAAGAAACAGAGAAGCAATACTTTAAATGCTACTAGCACCATCAAAGTTCAAGTATTGGAAAGATACTCTGTAAGTATGCAATTAGCACCACTGTATTTTGAGTGGAACTGAAAGTACCTCGGGTCATATGGAGAAGTTCCTACAAAAGATGTGGATCACTCTTGATTTAGTGTATGAGGTAGTTTAAACCTTTGGAAGTTATGGATTTAAACTTCCTCTGTGGAAGATATTCAAAGGCCACAAGTGGTGCAAACTTTCATGACTTTTTATTTTGTTTTTTTTTCTTTACAAAGGTTGACATTTCCCAAAACAAGGTGTTAAATCTTGAAAGACTTCCAAGTCCATTTGGGGCTGTATTAAATTTCATTGCACAATGCTCCAATCAATTCTTCTCCTTCTCTTTCGCCCAGAGTTTAAGCAAGTAGATGAACAGAAGAAATGGAAGGAGTCAGCTTTCATTATAAAAAGAAATGACAAGAGAATAATTTGGGAGAGGCTTTAAGTTAATTTTAGTTCATTCATTTAAAACAGACTGGGCCAATGTCCAAACCGAATTCTTGGTCAGCGCTGCCAATATCCAAAGGTGCAATGTCAAGGATGGGCAAGCGGGATGGCTTATTTGTTCTGTATTCAATGATTGTTTTGCCCCATTCGTTGTTCTTTCTCTGTAAGAGAAGATTCATTGCAATCGTTATTGCATTGTTCACAGTACTGAGAATTGTGAATCTGAGAAACTGAGAATCTGAATGGATAATTTCTGAAAGAATTTCATATTAATTTTGCTTCTATTGTTTGCAAATCAGATACCTACATCCAACTATTCAGATTCCAATACAGAGAAAATATTTACTTGAATCTTCTGTAGTCCTATGTGTGATGCTGTATACAAGCTACCATATTATTGATACTGATGTTAGATCCTAAGAGAACCCTGCCTGAGTGTTTCATGACTTAAAGATCCTACCCCTCCTATAGCCTGTGCACAGATTTCTTATCAGTCTTCTTCTCACGTAGAATTTGGATCTAGACCCTCTGAAAACTTTTTTTTGCCACACTGCACAGTACAAGGTAGGATTTGTTTGTAACCTCCTCCCTCCTACTTGTTAAGGATCTTGCATGATTGGGTTTGTAGCCTATGTATCTTCACCAGGCAAAATTTTGCTGGTCTGACGGATAGTCTAATTCTGAACTAAAGCACAACTCTGTCTCTAATCACGTGCTTAGGCCCTGGCAGTCATTGCACCCATGGTTTCTGCATTACTTACAGAGCAGCCATCCTCGAGAACACTGAAAGTGAATCTGCTGTTGCCTTCAGCTCGTAGTTCAACATCGTTGGATCCCTGGAGTACAACAGCCTTTTTAAGGTTGCCAGTTTCTGCATCCATGTAGGCAATGCTGTTCTTGCAGTGGTAGGTGATGTTCTGAGAGGCATGGTTGGCCAGCAGACGCATGAAGGCGAGTTGGGTGGCCATATCCTTTGAGGTCACACCTTCACTATTGTACTCAAACTGAAAAACAGAGAGGAACTCAGTCAGTTGTATTGCTAAGGAAAGGAGGATGTTTGTAATGGAAATGTGTGATAGCTGCTCTAGTGTCCTGGTTTCAGCTAGGGTAGAGTTAATTTCTTCTCAGTTGCTGATGCAGTACTGTGTTTTGGATTTAGAACGAGAATGGTGTTGATAACACACTGATGTTCACTGATGTCTTGGTTTTTCGCTAAGTTGTGTTTATCCTAAGTCAAGGATTTTTATTTTTTTTTTCAGTCTCATGCTCTGCCAGTGAGAAAGTAGCAAAAGAAACTGGGAGGGAGTATAGCTGGGACAGGTGACCTGGGCTGACCAAAGGGATATTCCACACCATAAAACATCATGGCCAGCATATAAACTGGAGTTAAATAACCCTATGGAGTGACCACTCTGAGTTCAGAACGGGGGGGCTCTTGCACCAGTCAGCAGGTGGTGAGCAATTACACTAGGCATCACTTGGTGTGTCACTTTTCATTATCATTATTATTTTCCATTTTTATTTTATTTTTTTTTACTGTTCTTATCTCAACATACCATGATTCTCCTCCCCATTCCATTAGGGTAGACTCAGGGGGGAAGAAAGAGGGAATTGCTCAAGTGGCTGTGTGGTACCTCATTTCCATCTGTGCTTAAACCACAACAGCTAGGAACTTTTAAAGAAAATTAATCAGAAGTGTTCAACCACTTTTCTATTGCCACTCCAGAACTAAAGAGCATGAAATAAAACTAGTAGGAGGTAGACTGACAACCAGACATGAGTGGATGTAGTTAAACTCTAGAGTTCTGTTCTAAGAAATGGTGTTAACAGTTTATGTGAGTTCTGAGACAAGATCAGGTAAGTTCAAGGAAGACAATCTACTGTTTCCACAGCTACACACAAAAAATGCCTGTTTCAATAAAACCCTGGAAACTTTCTTTGAGTCTAATAGAGTAGTGTCTACAGATAATACAAATCTTTACTCATTCTTATATTCTTTTTGCAGCATCTACTTTTAGCCACGGTAAGAAACAGGACCCTAAACTGTTCTGACCTCATGTAATCAAATCTTCTCTTGGACACTTCATCACAATATCAACTCAATTTCAATTAAGAATGATGTAATTAAATCTCCTTAGCTGTACAAAAGTAGTTTACTTGCAATTTGCTGGGACAGTGTCTAACATGCAAGTAGACACAGTTCTTGCTTTTCCTTATGCAAACAATTCTGAACATTATGGTGGCATGCACTCAGAATCTGCGATGTGTAATATAAGTATCTTTCCAGGAACACTGTTGTATGTATGGTATGTAAAAAATATCAATTAAAAAACCTGATGTTTTTCTTATTTTTTCAGGCATTTTTTTTATATGTACCATATTCCAGTCCAGGCTTCCCTTAGCAATAACCGTTACTCAGGCTGAATTGATCATTTGCAGCTATCAAGAAAAGTTAGAGAAATAATGAGAAGTACTTTAAACAAACTGATCTAAACCAGAACCAGAGTTCTATGCCCGTGAGGTAAAAGGTAGTTGGCTTTTTCATATTTCTCCCCTAAGAATTTATCTGCTTGCTTGCTGAGAGTCAGTGAATTGGGAACTCTTCAGACAGTGCTGTAGGAAACAATTACCCTGCCATACATTACTTACCTGGCTGCCACCATTGATAGTTTCACCAAACCATATGTGCTGCTTCTTGTCCTTGGGATTCTTGTTGATATACCAGTTCTTAACAGGAATATTGTCAGGGTTGGCATAGATGCAAGTCTCACCAGTGGCAAAATCACAGTATGCTCTTATGGCATCTGCAGTGCAGCCTTGGTTGGGATCAATCCAGTAGAAGCCTGCCATTGCGGGAAGAAACGTGAACAATGGTTCACTAAATTTTGCATTCAGCTCATATTCACTTGTCAGATGCAGGAACTCAGGCTGTAAGTATCACAGCTAGGTACAATATTAAGGTGATAAGTGGGATACATAGATATTTTGGATTGTTAACGTTTAAGAAACTGTATTTGAAAGCAAGGGTTAAATATTTTTGTATTATTTTGGAAAATTATTGGAATAACGTTCAACAGTATCTATAAAGAGCTTTTGAGAATGTACTTGCATCTATATTCAGTGGAGGTAGAAAGAACTTCTCCATTAGTCATTTGATATTTTTGCCATGTGGCCAAAGATAGCATTCACTGAAGAAAGCTAATGACCCGGAAGTGCTCCCTGAGCCAGAGAAGGCAAACATCTGGCACTAACATACCGCTGCTCCATTCTGGGTGGCTAAGTCTGAGGTCACGACAGGTGCGAGCTGGGTTCTTTTTGGAGCCTTCTGGGGTCAGCAGGGTCTCAATTTGGTTGTTCAGTGTTTTCAGAGTGGCATCAACTTCATAATCCTTGGGTCTGAGAGAAGGCTGATCAGCCCGGTAGTACTCTGCATCAAAGCCAACTTCATATCCACCACCATTGGGACCAGGGGGGCCAGGGGGACCAGGAGGACCAGGAGGACCCTGAAGTTTTTCAAAAGCAGAAGACAAGAAGCATTCTGTCAGATATATGGTGCTTTTAATGAAATGCTTCCACACATGGAGAGTCCTGCTTAACTCCTGGCACCCTCAGCCCTGATTGGAGACAGCACACATGGAATCGCCCTGTGGTGACTGCTATGGGTTGAAGGAGTGGAAGATGCACCATGTAGGACTACCACATCTCCTTTGTGTATTCACTCTCTGGCCATAAGGAGTGAACAAAATCTCTTTGTTTAGGTTAAACATTTCCCTAATATTAAATGATTTTTAAAGAAATCAAACCACATGCATTATTAAACTGCTAGGCTTCTGGCATGACATAACTGCTGGGCTTATAGTGTAACATAGAAGTGTTAAATCAACACAAAAAAGGTTCTACTCACAGCAGGACCTTGGCTACCATGAGAGCCACGCACACCGGCAGGGCCAATAGGTCCAGGGAGACCATTGCGACCATCTTTACCAGGAGGACCAGAAGGACCAGGTGGACCCTAAAAAGACATTTAAATGGCTTAATGACAGTAAAAATGCTACAAATAGAGATTCATATGAATGGGAACATACATATATATTGCACAAACAGAATGGGAGTTATTTGAATATATTCTGAAATGCACATACCCTTGGGCCAGCAGGGCCGGTGTTACCAGGAGGACCTTGATCACCATGTTGGCCCTATTGGGAAAGATACATAATCATCAGAAAAAGAGTAGTGGAACATGTCTGGGTTTGCTTCATTCAAGAGGGAACTATAGGCAACATGTGTTTGGGCTCAGAGAATGGGAATTTAGGGCTAATGACATTTATTAGTGGAGTTGGGGTATAGAATGCTTGTTTTGGAAAGAACAGAGAGAGAGTGTAAAGATGTATTTAAGGGGATAACCTGTAAAAATCTTTATATTGTTTCTTTTGAGCTTCAGAGAAGGCTTTAAAATAAAAGTCGTAATTCCTGAAAGTGATACCCAATTTTAAAGGAAAGAAGATCCACAGCTTACTTCAGCTTTTCTGAGATAAAAGTTTTACAATTTCTGGCCAAAATAAGAAATAATACTGAAACAAAGGCAGTGGATTTTTTAATTCTTTGCTAGCCAAATGCAATTGAGCTTCAAGACAACTAATGGTACTCACAGTTCTAACGCCAATACCAGAATTTGCCATTTTGTACAAAAAACATTGAATGTTAAAGAGAATATTTACAATGCTTGATTTGAAGGGTGCTGCACAGTGGAGTAAGTGGTATTAACATGCTCTATTGTGCCTTTGTAATCCCTTTGCTCTTTATACTCAACCCCCTGAAAATCATTTACTTACAGCAAGACCAGGAAGACCCTGCAATCCATTGTGTCCCTTCAAGCCAGGCAGACCTCTAGGCCCCTTATCACCAGGCAGACCTTTCTCACCACGTGGACCTTGTGGGCCCTAGGAAGGGATATAGGTGTCAGAGGAATAAATTAGAAGACTTCAAGAACAAACTGCTGTCTAGGCAAGAATTAAGTATAAGTATTCTACATTAAGCCATATCCCAATGTGTATAATGGACATCTTCTTAATACACCCAGGAAGAGTGCCAATCCTAAAAGCTTCAGGACTGATCCCACAAAAGAGAATGCTAATTGAGATTCTAAGTCCCTAAATATTTTCAGGTCCTTAAGCATTATGTTTTGGGCCCCTTGATCACTTGATCAGTTCCATGAGTCCTTATTGATAAAGCATGTTTTCTCTTCTTGCATCAATGTGGTAACATATTTAAAAATCAGACTTACAGCAAGACCTCTTGGACCAAAAGCACCAGCAGGACCAACAACACCAGCGGGGCCCTAAAACAAGAATAGAAAATACATGTAACTGCTGTATATTGTTCTAATGAAGGTTCCGTGCTCAACACATCTCTGGAGAAAGTGAAGTAACTATCTATCCATCATAGAGGTGTGCTGTATTTTGTATATATGTATATATGGTAGAAAAGTGCAAGTCCTCTTAGACCTTAATCTAAAAAGTTAAGGTATGTCATTATCTCATCAACTTACAGGTTCACCACGGTTTCCAGGCTTTCCAGAAGGACCAACTTGGCCATGAGGACCTGGAGCACCCAGAGCACCACTGGGACCAGGACTACCAGGAGCACCACGCTCACCCTGGGAACAAAGGAATGCAACAGGAGAGACACTATGTTATTACTGACTTGCACATATTGGAATATTTCTTCTATGACAATGAAATAAAAGAAAAAGAAACAAGTTACCTTGAAACCAGGAGCACCATCTCGGCCTGGAGGACCATCATTTCCAGGATTGCCCTATTAAAATACCATGAAAAAAATTACTAAATTCAATCACCTTCCATCTCACACAGAACTGTGTCTCAGTCTAATTGCTTACAGTGAGAGTAAGAAGATATTGAGATAGGATACTATAAATCTTGAAGAGAAAAACCTCTTCCTTATACATGCCGTTCACAAATCCCTTAAACATACTCTGTTGTCAGAAAACTAAAATGGTCTTTGAATATTTTAGGTTTTAAAAGTTCAGTAAAGAAAAAAATTACTGGGCTTTGCAACATTTCTCTAAATGAAAAGGCTAAGACAATTGTGGTCTTCATCCAGCTTGCACTCTTTTAAAACTGAGACTTTCTTTTTAGATGAAAAATGCCAGTGGAGGGAAAAGGACCTAAACAATAGCCACAACTAAATTATTTTGTTGTGGTACTTCACAAGATTAAATGGTCCTTTGTGAATGTTAATTTCACTTCAGCTCTTTGACTGTGCCCCAAAACCCCCTTTTCCTTCAGAAAACTCCAATGAAACAAACTTCAGGATTTTTAAATTAATATTCTCGGTTCTCGTTGAAATCCTGCAAGTCTTTGCAAGATTTGTATTGACAATATATTAACAATGCTTCAGGTAATCAAATAATCTTCCCTGATAAGGCTTCAATTTTTATACTTTCCTGAAAGATACCTTTTTTCCCCACTCCATCTTTCTTGGCATTTAAATAAAAAGTCAAAAGATTCTGAGAGTGATTTCAGGATGTATTTCAGACCCAACTTGTGCTTTAAAAATTTGTCACCTAGTTGGGTGCAGAAATCCATGTCTATAAAAATCCTCATACAACTTTCTCTGAAGACATTGTATAAGCCTCCAGTTCCATGTACTTTATTTGAGTATTTGTCTTTCACTCAGAATAAAAGAAAAGCAACCTGAAGAGGATAAAAGACAGCTTACATCACGTCCAGCTTCACCAGGAGCACCATTTGGACCAGGAGAACCCACAGGACCAGAAGGACCACGAGCACCAGGAGGACCAGAAACACCCAGGGGACCAGGTTCACCCTAATACAGGAACAGTGGTAACAAAATGTGACATTATAATACAACACAAACCAATCTTAGATAAAGGCTAAAAATTCTGTAAGAGAAACATTTCTCTGCAATCAGTTTGGGAAGGAAAAAGCAAACAGGACATAAGAAACCTAGCTATCTATATCCAATATTATCTTCCTTCTAGTGTTACTAGAAGAAACCTCCAATATTTCTGACCATTTCTGACATTCAGAAATATGCTCACTTGCAGATAATTCTGGTTTCCCTGCAACAAGCCATAATTTCTTCCATTTCTGTAAGTCTGGTAGGTCTATATCCTCTGTTTCCAACACCAATGGAAACAACAGAATCTACATCTCCCTGGCTTCCCATAAGAGGGAATCTCAAATGTGTGTGGGTTTTTTCCACTTTCTTTATTTTTCATGTTATCTGTTTAAAGCAGTTATCTAATCGAATACTCACTGTTGCTCCAGAGATGCCTGGAAGACCACGTTCTCCCCGGGAGCCAGGCAGACCAAGGATACCAGGAGCACCAAGAATACCCTGAGGACCTGGGGTACCAGGAGGACCCTATGACATGAAGAGAATAATATTTATATTAATACACAAAAATAAATGTAACATACACATCTGACAATGATACTGAAATTTTCATTCTCAGTTGTAATTTCTGCATATCACAGAAGAAGTTTCTGTAATTTTTTCTTGAGTAACAATTGTGGTATTTCATACAAGTGCTTACTTCAATAAGACAGAAACATGTGACTGTAAAAAAAGCCAGTAATTCTGGATGTGAAAGCTTAAAGATACTCAAAATGAATAAATTTATTTGGATAATTCTAAGTTAACCTGGGGGCAGACAACTTTAGCCTTGTGGTCCCCCCAAATCAGAGTTTCTGATGCAGCTGTGAATTGAGATTGTTCTAAATGGACATTCACATGTTCCTTCTTTTTCCATCCATGAGTATTAATTTCAGAGCAGAAGATGTGTTTTGTTTTCTCAGACTAAATATCAATTTATTCTGTAGTTAGAGAAAGATGCAACTCCCCACAAGAGAAAAAGAGAAAGAAAACCCTGACCCAGGGATCAAGTTCACTTTTTATGGCATGTTTGTCAAACATGCCTATAAACAATTTCCTATGTCTCAGTGGAACGTCTACATAAAGGCTTTGGTAAATTTGTAAAATAAAGTAGAAAAGCCCTTCACAAACACCAGAAGTATCTCAGAAGCCATTACATTTACATGAACAGAAAAGTTTCATGAGATGTGATACTCAGTAACTTACAGCAGCACCAGCCTCTCCAGATGGACCTTTCTCACCAGCAAAACCAGGCGGGCCAGCAATGCCTTGCTCACCAGTGCGGCCCACTGGTCCAACATCACCACGCAGACCTCGAGGACCATCTTTGCCAGCTGGGCCAGGAGGACCAGGGGGACCAGTGATGCCCTAGGATTGAGTATGAATATGATACCGTTATAATCCAGACCTGAGGATAACATAGATAAATTTCATTTTAAGTCCATGTAAAAAAAATAGTCCTTTGCAAAAACCAGGCTATCAGCTGGTCCAAAGCAGCAACTTCTATTGCTCTGTTAGCAGTGGATAGCTGGAACCAGTAGAATTATTGATTTTTTTTTTTTTACTCTGGGCAGGTGAAAGTGGCAAATTTTGGTGGGAAAATATAGCTCTGTCTCTCTTTGGAGACATTAATTGCAACTATAAAATATGTGCAAAAATCCCCCCTCCAATTCAAGAGAATTATTTGCTTTGGATACTGAGATTTAAAATTTATTTAAATCTAGTGCATCTAAGAACAGAAGTGCCTTTTGATAATGGTTGGAAACACCTTTGAAAAGAAAAACTACAAATGTCAATCTGGAATGAGAATTTCTTACTGAAAAATAAAAAATATTCACATTCTAAAACACAATGAGAGTTTACCCTGCTCATGACAGAGGCTAGAACTGCAGGTATTTTAGAAAATGTGGACATACAATAACCTTAACATTTTTCTGCAGATTGGACATGACCTTCTTATTCCACTCCATCATCAGAAATTGCATAGCCATTGATTTGAGCAAAAGCAAAAAACAGATTTTTGGAAATGGTTGGGTACTTCAAGATACATATGGATGCTTGATGGATTATAAAAAACTCACAGATTAAATGCATAGGTCATACTCTGGGAGTTTGAGCAGTTAGATTTTTTCTTATTCAATCCTATAAGGATCTGAGGTCATTCCAGTGCAATTATGATTCATATAAACGAAACAAAAGTTAGGATTATCCCTAAGCAAAGCAACTTCTGACTTTTCTCCCGTTAGAGCTTCTTCATTAGTTACTTCATTACTTACAGCAGGGCCAGGAGGACCAACTCTTCCAGCAGCACCAGGGAAACCAGTCATGCCCTAAAAACAAAATTGAAAATGAAGATTAGGTTTAAAGGAAACAATAACTTCATGAAAAGCAACAATGTCAGTACTAAAAGCCTGAAGACTTACAGGGGGACCAGCATCACCACGAGGGCCAGCAGGACCAGCAGCACCAACGGGACCCTAAGTAGGAAGGATTGAAAAAGAGAGATGGATCAAACAAATACCATTAATGCTCCCTATTTACAATAAAGGCTCAGTCTCACTATTGTGAAAGCTAGGGGTGAATTTTACACCAGAAGAAGGAGGACTGGGACCAAAACCATGCTGCTTATCCTGATAATAGGGTATTAAATTCTCACAGACATTTTAAATTGGTATCATAAGGCCTGAGAAAAGTTGCATAAGGTATTTGTGATTCAAATTAATTTCCTAGCAAATGTTATGTGCATCTAAACAAATCTGGAAGTCAAAATGTGAAAGCAGGACAAAATCATCAAGTCCTCTGTTTGCACTTTGTGACTCATTCCGCCACACAGTGCAAGAGCCTGGTATTGGTCTATTAAAATCATACAATAAGTAACCCAAGCCATGTTATCCTGCAGCATTTTGTGGTATTTGAAGTACGTAGGTCTGACTTTCTGCATAATTTCAACCAGTTCCCCAATAATGGGCTAAGTGCATGTGAAGCAGTATACAGCTTTGGGCTATAAAGGTGTCAGCACATGAAAAACCTGTCTGCAAATGGGTCCATGGAAAAATTTGCACACATGCATCTGGATGACTGAGTCTGAAAATCAGACTGTGACAGCACAGAACATCTTTGAGAGGAAAGTGTCAACATCCTCAACTCAGAACTTATCCAGTCACCCCCTGAATGGTCCAAGACAGAGTGATTTTGCTGATCTTCAGAGGAAGTTGAAAATTAATTATTATTTTCTCTTCATTTTAGTTCCAGACTCACTATCTGAGAACACATAAATGGATTGATAAAATTTACATAACACGTGAAAATCAGCATGGTAGTTTTCTCACAGCCTAGTTTGAAGTTCTGTTTCTTTCTTTCATTACCTTTTCAGAATTCAAGGCTTTCAGGCTAATGTATTGCTTGCATGGCACAGTTAAGAACTATGCATTTCACAAAGACACAATTCACTTACTGGTGGTCCAGAAGCACCGATTGGGCCAATGGCACCTGTTGGTCCACTTTCACCCTTAGGTCCTTTGGGTCCACGCTCGCCTTTAGCACCAGGCTGACCAGCTGCACCCTACGGGCAGAAAAACAGACAAAATGAGGAACTGAAAACCTTACAAAGGAAATAGAGGAAGGTTATGTGAGGAAAGTACAAACAAAACTCACAGGGGGTCCAGCAAATCCATTGGGACCGACAGGACCAGGCTCACCACGTTCACCCTAGAAAGAGGACAAAGAAGAGAGGACTGGTTGGAATGGTCTTTAAAAGGGCAGTTTTCTGAACATCATGTCTTTGACACAGGAATAATTGTAGGAATTGTTACTTACAGGGATACCACGAGCACCAGCAGGACCAGCAGGACCAGCAGGACCTCCTTCTCCCTAAAAGACAGCCAAAACCATTTTGACACTGAGAAATGGCCTTACTGTAGTCAGAACAGGAATGATCTTATGGTACAGATAGACATAGTGAGTCTCCCTGGGCCTCCAGTGGAGAGGATGTTAGTGAAAATGCTTCTGGTTCTGATCCACCTGATCTTAATAATTTCTAATGATATGAGACAGCATAAAGAATCATTCTGAGCTAATGTGTGGTTATTCTTGGCTGTATCAAAACCTCCTCTCACAGTATGAGGAGGATGGTGGAGTTTAACCTCAACTGGGAAAAATTCATTCAAATTCTGAATCATGATCTTCTCCACATATAACCCACTGCCATGTAGATCTGCATTCTTTTCCCTGACCTCTTAGAAAAAGGTTTGGGGCCCTATGGCAAGCTTCATTGAATAGTCCCAAAAGCCCTTGCTCCCTGAATCTGAAAAACTTAAAAAAATTGTGCACACTAGAAAGATAGAATTGGTTCTTATGGAACTCATATTTCATATTCATGTGTGAGTAAACTGTATCAACTAGACATTTTTTCATTCAAAGAGTAAACTTACCCGATCACCAGCACCACCAGCAGGGCCAGGAGCACCAATGGCACCAGGGAGACCCTATAGGTCAAGAGACAGGACACTGTTTCAAATAAAATGTAAGTAGGACCAACTACTTTAAATAAGCTTTTTCTTTCCTCTTGGAGAAAGGCGTGTAACTTTCTTTCAGATGTTCTCAATATAAAGGACATATTTTATAAAACAAAATCTATTCTGTTATTTTCCTTCCCAA
The DNA here is from genome assembly GCA_020086605.1 of Lanius collurio. NCBI lineage: Eukaryota > Metazoa > Chordata > Aves > Passeriformes > Laniidae > Lanius > Lanius collurio. Next base: position 20,948,562 of record JACBWW010000017.1, on the reverse strand, counting down.
AGTATGAATTCTAAGAAAGGCACCTGGAATCTCAAATTAAGAATAGTTTTGTGTAAGATTGCAGGCTGCCTTTAAAATTAGCTGTCTGGGCTGAGCCCATGAAATTAAAGGGGATACTGTCACACTGAACAGCTGTGCAATGTCTGTGCAATATTCTGCTCATGTAATTTCTCTGCTTAGATGCATGAGAAGTGATCACTTTTCTCTCTCTCTCCCCCTGAATTCAATCATCCTTGGACAAGGGGCAACAAAATTAAATTGATTTGTATCAAAAATGAGCAGATATAAGCAGTAATGCAATATAGTGGGAAATGCAAGTCCTGAACATCCTTCTCAGATATTGAAGTTCTGAGGGGTAGCAAGGCAAAAAATCAAGGAGAACTGTAAGATACTCACCCGAGCACCATCTCTTCCTGTTGCACCCATATCACCTCTCAGACCTGGGGCACCCTGGAACACACAGTGGGAAAAATTGTATTGGTAATGAACACAGTAGTTTGTACAAAAGAAGTTTTGAGCTGTTTGCTGAGAATCTGTGCATTATACAAACATCATACAAAATGCTTATCATGCTTGGTTTTCTGGAGAAATGAACTTTGATTATTATTTCATTCTTATTGCTGAGCAGGTACTGATTTGCAAAAGGAATGTTTGCAAAGAGGACTGACATGCTTTTCAGAATAAATCTGCTTCTTTCATGGGAAACCTACTTGGTTTCTCCCAGATCCCAAGAATTTTGAATGGAATTAGAAATTGAAAACCATGTCCATGTATATTACAAATAATGAGTAAGAATTCCCTTCAAAATCTCTTTTCTTTCGGTCAAGAGACATCCATCTGTAAAAATTCTTCTGGGTATTCATATTATACTTTCTATATGAAGCAAGAAAACAGCTATTAAAAACAATGATGTCATATGGGTGGATGGGTGGACACATAAAATGCCATATGCTTCATAGAACAAAAATTTATTTTCAGGCCATCACTGGAGTAAAGAAATCAGATCAGCACTCTCTCTTTTTTTCTTAATACAGCCTAGCGTTCTGGATTAATCTGCATGTCAATACATAGTGGTTTTTAATAAGTTTTAGGATAGTACCTTAGAAAAGACTGTCAGTCTGTTAGACCAACAAAACCTTTAGCTGGTGACTACTGAGTAATACAGTTTCACAGTAAATAAAAGTCATGTTGGGATAACAAGCAGGTTTTTCCAAGTTAATAAAATTTAGGCATCTCAAACCTGCACATGCAGTAACAAGGCAGTTGTCCACCTTACCTTTTCACCTTTGCCTCCTGGAACACCAGCAACACCTCTCTCTCCTGGGATTCCACCAGGGCCAGCAGGACCAGGAGCACCAGCAGCACCAACATTGCCAGGCTCACCCTAGCAGCAATAGCATATCACGTAAGTCAAGTCACTCACACAATTTGGAACTAAATCATCATTACTATTCTGCCCATCATTCCGCTTGGTTGTAAACAGTGTGAGTGGTAACATTTTTGTCTTAAGCTATTGTACATGTTTTACTTTTCCAGCTAGTGAAGATGCTGGATGTGGACACTCTCTCTGATTCTGTAGACTCCTGAGGTTTAAGGTCCATGTTCCAAACTAAACTTCTGTAGAAAGACTACCCATGAAATCCAGAAAACTAAGATTCACTTAGCATCAAGCCACCATCATCATCTGTTAGATGATCACTTACTATTGCCCTAATGTGTGGGGAAAAATATTGCTTACTTGACACAAGAAGTTCCTGTGTACAAGTAGGTGTGGGTATAAATAGAAGTCAGCAGGAATTTTGGTAAGAATCTCAGATCCTATCTTCAAACATAATAACAGCATATCCAGCTGACAACCTGAATTCAAACTGACTTCCCCCACCATCATCTATGGCACTAAACATAAACCCATATAATATTAGTGTGGGCTAGCTGGAATGGAACTTTACCACTTGGAGAGAGGTTTTGGATTGCGTTCATCAGGAATTCAACAGTAAGGCAGCTGCAGCTGGAAATGACATACCTTGTTACCATCGGGGCCTGGGGGGCCAGAGGGACCACGGCTTCCAATGGCACCAGCAGGCCCAACAGCACCGCTCTCACCGGGAGGACCACGTTCACCCTACAGGAGACAGTCTGGTCTGAGTGCTCCCTTGAATTGCTCTGTAGCTGAAAGCACTGGCTAGGAGCAATGACAGTGTGACGCATTTTTATCTGAACAAACCTTCAAGTAGAATTGTGCAGCTGTTAACTAAATGGGTCATAAGAACTGGCTCTAGTTTTTGACACAAAAATATCAAAATGAAGTAATAAAGTCTTGCATTATGATAACAGCTGACAACTAAAGTATGAATACTCCTTGAAGATGGATTTTGGCTACTGTGCTTTTTCTGTTAACAGTGTCTGGCATTCTACTGTCAAATGGAGATTCTATTTTAGGACAAGTAATGGATTCTAGTGAAATTAAAGGGATAGTAACTGGAAAACAATTATTTTTACAGTGGTAAATGCCTGGTGAATACTGGAGAATAAAGGTAACACCTAAAGCCTACAAATGTGACCTGTATATTAATACAGGTATAAGGATAAATTCTGATTCACAGATCTGATATGGAAGACATGGAAGCAGCCAGAAACTTGATTTAAATACACAGTAGATCTATCAAAGATAGAGACACCAGTTTTACTAAAGACATCTCAAATTATCTCAGTATGATCAAGCTGGACATTGGTGAATAATCTGATAAGGTATAATGGAGACTTTTAGTTATGCTGGAAAATCTGGAATTTTGCATAAGAATGATAATGTGGCCAAAGAACTGACTCAAGGGGAGATAGCACACTACTAGAAAGCACCAGTGATGCAAAAGATTAACTTTTATTGTAGAGGTGTTCCTCAACTGATTTTTTTTTCAAACATTTTGTTAATTACAGAGAGGCAGATAAAGAAGAAATATGCAGGTATCACAAGGGTGGAAGCATTTGTCAATGGGAAGAAGGATTGGCATACTACACAGGAAGAAGTGAATCACCTGCTGGAAGGCTGTCACAGCCAACAGATAAAATTCAAGAGTGCTAGTACCAGGCCATTTATTTAGGCACCAAAACTGAGAATTCTGCCATAAACTGAGGTTTCAATGGTGAAAATGACTAAAAGGGAAAGGTAGTAGCCAACAATATGACGCAGACATGATAAAGGAAAATGTGTCTGGCACAAGCAGTGGGGTATTTTTAGGAAGTGCTAGTTTTGTGTATAAAGCATCAGTAAGACCTAATTTGGAATACTGAATGAAATACACCCTGGGCTGGGGATGTGATGCTTAGGGCAAGCTGGAGCAGAGGCAAATAACTGCTACTGCTATGACAAAGGAAACTTGGCTCGGACACGCTGGCAAAATGAGAGTTCAGCTCAGCCATGGTTATTGATACAAACTTGGCACTAAAACAGAGGGAGCAAAAGCACTGTTTAAACTGATTGACATAACTTATAAGAATGAATGGGAATATTTTTCATTGGATACATTTAGACTGGAAGTCAGAAGAAAAGAAGAAGCAACAGAAGCAGGTTAAATATCAATCTCTTTATAGGTAGAGTTGGAAATCAAATAATTAATTAAGCATTTTATAAATGACTCCTTGCTCTGCATAAATGAGATCTTCCTGCCATGCAGGAAGGCTTCCACAGAAAGTTCTTTGCAGGTGTTTATTGACAGTTCAGGATTAAAGGGAAGTGGGAGGCAATACCTTCTAATGACTATTCCAGGTTCTGAATTCAGCCCACAATTTATTCAAAGGCAGTACTGGAGAGGTAGGGCCTGGCTAGCAAGGGATAGTAAAACTGAAATGGTCAGGCTAAGAAGGTCTGCACACAGGCACTGCAGATGAAAATTCTCATTCATCAGTGCTCAGTGTAACACTGTAGGATCAGTCCTTTATCATTCAGTCTCATCAGAAGAGACATTAATACAGGACATCATTATTTGGGTAATATTCATACTGCTTATACAGAAGTTTACTAACACTGGCAACCATGTTAACCCTAACTCAAATAGCCTGACACCTGCAAGGAGTAGAGAATATTATCCTTCATTCCTGGGAGTCTGCTGCAATGCACTATTCTGTAACAGACAAGAGCTTTTTGCCTTGAGGAACATGGAAATGTGTATAGCTACTATTATTATTGAACACATTATTAAGACATTCTGTACCAGATTTCCATTTAGTTACTCACTCTTGGGCCAGCGGGACCAGGAACACCAAATTCACCATGAAGACCCTAGAAGAGAGCAGATATAGTGGTAAAGTATATTTCTAAGGGAAACTTACTTGCTTAAATTGTACTTTTTTTCTTAGCCACAAATGGAAATTCTCCAATTGCAGCAGCATATTGAAAAGTTTCAGAAAAATTTTCATACAGTCTATTACATACATTGAAATAACCCCTTTTCATCCAGCTGCACAGTATCTCAAGGTACACATTATATAGTATTTTTTCATCTGAAGAGTTAGTTATCAAATTACAAGCCTTTTTTCAGGTATATGCGATGTAAATTCTTTTACAGGGACACAGATGTAACTATAAATGCTAAAGGTGATTGTGACACATAGGATGTTCAATTTGCAGATTATATCACACACTAACTCTGCAGCAGCTAGAGCATGGATTATGACTGAACTACCTCAGTTTGATGCCATTGTAAATTCACTGAAATCAAACTGAGGTGCAAGAACATAATTGGAGTAATGCAGGTTAGATCAAACCTTGAAGATTTTGAAAGCAATGTGAAGTAAGATATTTTCCATGTACTGTCTCTTCTGGGGGAAGTACCGTATTTTATTTCTACTTAAGGCCCAAAAAGCAAAAAGCTGTCTTTGCTCTGTTTCATACCAAAACTTTGAAAAAGGAAGTATGCTACAAGTTCCAATGCAAAAGGGACTGTTAAAGTTTGCATGTTACCCTGATTGCTTTGTTTTGGCAAATCGATTCAACAGGCTCTTGCTTCACCCCATGTGCCATTGCAAACACAGCCCTCATGCAATGCCTGTGGAATGCTGCGTCTGTCACTCACCCTCTCGCCTGGTTTACCAGCCTCTCCAGCAGGACCCGAGGGACCTGGCAGACCCTGAGTGTAAAGAAATGAGAATACAAATTTAATTGAGGCAGAACCTCTTCACACTTTGGGAACCATAGATAAGATTGAACAGAGCACACTGTTACTTACCTGGAAGCCAGGAGGGCCAGCAGGACCTGTTTCACCCTTTCCACCTTGGTTGCCCTGAATGGAATGAAAAACAAGTGATTAACTTGGAAGAAGAAATACAGGAAAGTGGATTTAAAAATGGGAAGTCCCATTAATGAAAGGTAAATCACAAGTTGTATTTGTGTGGAGGCTGTTACTTACAGCGACTCCAGGAGGACCTTGAGCACCGTTGTTTCCCTCTGGACCAGGAGCACCCTATATATGTTCAAGTAGAAAGCTGTTATCAAAGTTTTGATGCGATATGAATAATATCTCTAAATGATTATGTGCCGAAACCAAAGGTCTCTGACGGTGTATTTTGAACTTAACCATTCACTTGCAAGAACTTTGCAGCCAGAAGTACTAAAGATTCTCAAAGTTTTAAATTCTCATTATTGTTTTAGTTATTGCAGCACATTCATCCTTAAAGAAACTTCTTTTGGAATTACAGAGTATAGAAATCTTGCTGATAGCATTTTCCCCATAGCAGACTGTCTTTTTGGTCACTTAAATGGAAGAATTAGTAAGCTTCAGCTATCAGTAAAAAGCTGGAAATTTACAGGAATAATTAGAAACCATACACTGTGCTCTAAGAATTAAGGACAGGGAGTGCTGTTTTTTTTCTCTTCATAATACCGCATGATTAATTACCCAATTAATACCCAAGAAGTGGAGCTTTCATTTGTCCATTAAGTAATAGCCCCCACTGACATGGAGCTAAGATGAATGCATTCCCATGGGCTTTTCTAATTTCATCATCTATTCACACTTGCACAAGCCAATGCTATCTTATTACAGACGTTTGGAAAATCTACTTTTTTTTCTCTCTGGAAGGTGATAAAGAAAACATATCCACATACCCGTGGGCCAGCAAGACCAACATTGCCTTTCTCACCAGGTTTGCCAGGTTCACCCTGAAGTTGAAAGAAAAAGATATAAAAGCTGACCAAGACTTCATATTAGATTCAGTTTAAACTATTATGCAGAGACTTATACTCTCATTGCCAGAAGATTTACTGTAATATTTCTTTAACCCCAATTAAAACACACACAAACTCCATCTGTCATTTTAGATCACTTAGATTAGCTCAAAAATACATGTCTTTTGAAAACTCTATGCCTTTAGGTTTCAAGATTATAGTTCATGGCACTCGCCATAGTATCCTATGCAATACACACTCTGTATGTTGGCATGTGTGTGTATGTACAGCAACACCCAAATCCAGGACATGATTGTTATCTGTGGCCTCTGTGGGACACGTGAATAACCCCACTGAAGTCACTGGTAGCTTTTCTTCTAAGCTGAGTGAGCTCTGGATAGTGTTCCATAAACAACAGTAGCCTGGAACTGGTTTAATGGCCAAATCTGACAGAATTTTTACTGATGTGAATATAACAGAAATGATAAAATGGACACGCTGAAATCATAAATTAGACATATATTATTCTAATCACTTCAACCTGAGAAAATTGCTTTTTTTGTTTCTTTAATCGTATTTAGATAGCTGCAAAATAATTTAAAATAACTCTTGAATGTGAGTGTATGCCATGCAATGAGCAGCATAGGAGGATACAGGGAGATGTGCTGGATTAATGACAGAGTTAGGAACCTACAGGTTAGTCTGGAAATACCTTCATAGTAATAGAAAATTTCTGTATTGTACTTACAGTGGGACCTTTTGGTCCAGGGAATCCAATATTGCCAGGCTCACCTCTATTACCAGCTGGACCAATTGGCCCAACTCTACCATCTGCTCCAGGGAAACCCTAGAAAAAGAAATTGTGTTATTAAATGGCTGAGGTAATTTAATTAGAGTTCAGCTCTAGGAAAAACATGTCAGGAAGCAAATATCATTTAACTTTTCACCATTGTTGATACATCACATGCTTGCCTCCCTTTTACCCCTTTTTGTAGAATTCTGTATTTCTGCTTCCCCTTCCAGGACACAAGCCTGATCTGAGACCCACAGAAATGAATGGAAAGCTTCATGCTGATCTTGAGTAATGCAATAGGAAATCTTGCTGGTTTTACAGGATTTTGTTAGAGCTCAGTGCTGAGATGTCTGCTTTATACGACTGTACTTCATTCTTTCACTTGCAATGGGGGAACAGAATAAAAAGCAAGGTACTTACAACAGGACCTTCCTTGCCAGCGGGGCCCGGGCTTCCAGGCTGGCCTGGCAGACCCTGAGAAAGGAAAAGTTTCATGTTTTTAGAAGGAAACCAACTCACCCAACACATAAGCAGAATTTTTTCTACATGCATGCATGCACACACACAGAGGTGCCAAGTTATCGATATACACTGTTTAAACAGGACTGTAGATGCTATCACATTTCCATGTGAAGCACACTGACTGTCAATTTGGTGGTGTGTGCTCCCGTGCCAGTTGAAATTCAGTGTAGGGAATACCTGTTTTACTCAGAGAAACTAATTTAGGCTCTGCTTTGGAGGATAGCGAGTTTCAACATTTGCAGATGCCTAACATTCACATGTGCATTGCAAACTTCACAGGGTGAGGTAGGAAGAGAAAGAATAAGGAGTACAAATGTAATGACATGAATATAATCTGGCTGCAGCCAACACCACTAAAAGTGAATGGCTGTTATCATTGAAATAATTTCCAAAAGAAAAGAAAAATAATTGAAATCAGCCATCTCACATAATTTTAGTAGGGTTTGCTCTCCTTTGAGTTCATTGAAGAGGACACACACCCCTCAATTGTGATCACAATGATCACATTCTGTAAATAATCACAAGTGGAAGCCTCTTACAGAAGTCAATGCAGTATCCAGTACAAGAGGACAGTGCTTCATCACAAAGCAATCAAATGCTATCATAACAAAAGTAACTAATTTCAGTAAACATTTTGATGCTTCTTAAGCATTCCTAATGGGTTTTTTTCAATTGAGTGGTGGAAATGCCCTAATTGTGGTTAGCACATGCTTAATTTTTGCAGTTGAATTCCTGAATAATTTTGTCCATCAATTGTAAATAGTTTTCTTTTTATGTAGTCCAAACTTATTCCAGAGTTCCAACTTACTCTTGGACCCATAAGACCAGGCTCACCAGGACGGCCAGCATCACCATTAGGACCCTTAGCACCAACAGGACCACTAGCACCACGGTTACCAGCAGGTCCCTACAAAAAGAAATAAATAAAATTAGGCAGAGTTGGCAAAAAGCATCACAACTCTGTATATAGAGGGTCGTTCACAAACAGTGACCCAGACAAAAGTCTTACCATGACACCAGCTCTGCCATCAGCTCCAGGGAGACCACGAGATCCAGGTACACCCTGCAAGCCAACACAAAACAAATTAAGAAAGGGAAAGAAATAAATCTGTTCCTTCTCTGAGGTGGATAGTGCTTACTAGATTTCAGCCTTCCAAGCAGGTCTCCTGGGTTTGAGGTAAGTGCACCTTTAAGAATACACACCTCAGTGTAAAGAGGTATGGTGAAAGAATTCTCTCAGTTTCTTTAGATTTCTTTAAATTCTAATCTGCTTGTATCATTTTCAGTGTTCATCGTGTCTCTAGACAGAAGCTAGGATCCCACAGCCTGGCCCACACAGCTCCACATTCCCTGCAGAGAGTTACTGACTCTGACTCTGTACACCCTACCCAAGATGCAACACTGAATCTTTATCTCTGCCAAAAAAAAAAATCTGGGGGAAACACTGCAGTTTTGCATATGTAATTTTGCATATTATTTTCCTGTGAATGCTTTTTCCTTCACAAAGCTACATGCCTCCTGAAGTTCATGGAGTGGCTTTCTCACCCAGTGAAAAGTTTACTAGGCATCCTTGAAGACACTGAAATGAAAGCTTTTGCCCTCCATTATGTGTGAGCCCATTATCTGTTTTAAGCAGTTAAATCCCATCACTAGCCTTTAAGAGTAACCAAAAGATAACTCACTAAATATTATACAGTGGATAAATCAAAGCAATCTCTAAATATTTCAGGGATAAGATAGTAAATAAGCATTTATGCAGAGCAACAATAGGTTTGGTCCCAACTAACCAAAAGGCTCAGAATTGAAAATTATCACTGCTTAGCAGCATTAAGGTAAATTTAATTACTCATAATTATTTAGTTTGCCTGTGGGACTCTAGATTGATTTCCACTTCTCTTTTTGCTTCTACTTCTGGAACATGAAAAGAAAACCTACTCTCAGACCAGCAGGGCCTGGGGGACCAGCAGAGCCAGGTTCACCAGGGCTGCCTCTCTTGCCTTCCTCACCACTAGGGCCAGGAGGGCCAGCAGGTCCAGCAGCACCCTATTTTGGACAAACAGAGAAAAAGAAGAAATCAGATGCTGTGTTGCAAATATTATCAGACTTATGAATGAAAACATCTTCATATTTTGCCTACTTACAGGCTCACCCTTCATACCACTTTCTCCCTTGGCACCAGCAGGGCCTGGTTCACCCTAGAGTCCGAAACAAAAAAGAGATGACAGAATTAGGCATCATTCCAAAAATCTCTCTTCTACCTGGAGAGCTTACTCATGAATCAAAAAATTCTTTTATCATCCAATATCATGCCTCCCTCTACTGTGAAAATGGTCAATGAGCACAACTGTATTTTTGGCTTAAAAGGCACAAATCCAAACATGTTAAAGATGCTTAGAAATGGCAGTATTGAACTGTGACACATTTAGGGCTTGTTCCTCTACTGAGGATACACATTTAGGGCCTAGTTGTGAGATTGCTGCCACATCTCTCTCAACACTATCAGCATGGACAGAGCTTCATAGTGACATAATATTCTGAGTTGGAAGGGACCCACAAGGATCATCGAGCCCAACTACTCCTTGCAGTAAAAGGGAGTGCAAAGTGAACCTTTTCAGTCTCAGCACCTAAAGCAAGTAATGAGACACAGAAATTAACTACAACGGCCAATTATAGTGTAGCAAGAAAAAAGTCTGCATTATAACAAAAATGTATCCAGAGGAGATCTTTCACAACTGTGGACACTGTGTCCAGTTTTCAAATGAAGACATGCAATATAGGAGGTCACTTACAACAAGTCCTCTAGCACCACTAGGACCAGCAGGGCCAGGAGGACCAAGAATACCACGGGGACCAGGCAGACCAGGAGCACCAGCAACACCAGGAAGACCCTGTCCAACAGAGGGGTGAAAAGATATTATGAACTCATTGTCTTTTCTGCTGCATTAACTGAACTGGGTTTTATTTAGATCAAAAAAGTGAGACTGTAGTTTGTACTTACAGCTGCACCTTTAGCCCCTGGAAGACCATTAGCACCAGGGTTGCCCTGTTAAAAAAGATAACAATACTGGTGAATTCAGAATCAAAAGTGCACACATCTGACCACAGATTAAGTCTGGCAAATTACTCACTGGAGGGCCAACAGGACCACTGGAACCAGGAAGTCCAATCTCTCCTCTTGGACCAGCAGGACCACTAGGACCAACATTACCAGCAGGTCCGATTTCACCCTGTTGGGGAGAAGGACAGAACCCTCTATCAGTGTATACAGTGTTATGGCAATAGTGAAGCAATCCTGTACTAGCCTGGCATGAAGATAATCATATTTGTATATTCCCACTTCAGAGGCCAGGAAGCCAAGCAAGCTGAGAGCTTTTAATGGATTTTAAAAGCTCTCAAGTTGGGATGTTTAGTTAGGCTTCATCTAAGCTAATGGCTAAGACAGGAAAAACAGATACTTACTCAGAATGTTGACCAAAAAAATCAGAATTAAAATTCCAGTCTCATTTACATCCGTGTGGCTCCAGAACTGGCCTGAGATGCCACAGCATGAGACCTAATTGACCATTATCTTGCACTTTCAGATGCCATTCGCACAGATGCAAAATGAAAAATTAGCCTGATCAGAGTGCTGTGGGATAGTGTTCAAAGTGGAGTAAATGACAGAAAAAGGGTTCTTGCTATTATTTTCAGAAGGTTGTAGTCCCTAAGTCCCCTAGAAGAAGCTGAATACAATGACAAGTTCTCTTCAGCAGTTCAGAGTTCACATAGACAGTCCTCCCTTGAAACTACACGCTATAGCCAGGTTTACACCTGCATTAGAGAAGACTTGATGGTTTTCAAAAGTCTTGCCTTTTGACAAGAATAACCAGAATGGGATCTCAATTTTTTCTCATCTTCCCTGCAGTTAAAAGTGCATTTCTAGATCAAATTATTGGTCTAGAAAACAATACTTTCTTCTAAAAGTGGATTAAGTTTTGTCTGTAACATAAAATAACATGGATTTTGTGGCAAATGGTCAGCAAAATTTGTAGATGCAGTATATGCAATACTCTTTCCTTAAATTCTCTGTCCTTCCTTGGACACTCAAAATATCGAGGCTCTTACCCAGGTAAAAAATGGTACAATTTGAGCAATAAATTCAGTAATATAAATTAGAGTCTGCAAGAGCAAAATGCCACTGCCCTAAATCTGAAAAATTGCAATGCAATTTCTGCATTGTAATTTCAAGGACTTAGACTGGAAGTAGCCCAATATTCAAATGTAGCTTCTTGGTCCTCCACTATCTCTGTAAAGTGATATTAACTGCTGCTTTGCTTATTTATTATGATTCATGTCACCCTTGGAAGATACATATAAGTGCACTACATAGGAAGCAGTAGTAGGGGTATATGTCATCTTAAACTGGCCCAGCACCAATTTCATCTGTGAAGTAAATGCTGTATTTTAAATTAGCATTCATATCTGAAGTTATCCAAATACAGATCAGGATGAGGATGAATCCCTAGAGTAACTGATAAGAATGTACTCTTAGTTCATAGTGGGTGTTTGTTTTTTTTCTGCCTAGAAACTCTGGTTAGTACATTTCGCCTTCCCTATCAAATGTACCAGTAGATGCCTTAGTTCATACCTTAGCACCAGGAGCTCCTGGGAAGCCTGGAGGACCAGCAGCACCAATAGGACCCTGGGAAATGAAGGGGAAGCAGTTGTGTAAATGCATTCAGTGACAACAGAAGCAGCTTGCTTGTTGAACTAAACAGATTAAAAAATGCACATTTATTTATTCCCCACTTCGCCACCTCAGAATATGAGTTGTCTTTTGCAGTTCCAAACTGACAGATTTGATTCACTACAAACAGTTAAAACCAGGTCAATACTTAAACAATGTTTGCAGTGCAAATTAAGCAAGAATTGGTAAAACCTTGCCTTGAGGCCAAACACCTGGGAAAGAACAGAGAATGAGCAGAGGCAGGCATTTGCAAGGCAAGATGACTGATGCTGTCATGTCTACCTGTTGCTGTGAGATTTATAATTACATTTGGACAAAGTTCCAATGTACCAGACATTACAAGAGAAGATACACTGATGGATTCATAGCCTTTATTTTTTAATGCATACAAATAAAAAGGGATAGTTTTTCTTCAATTAGTAATTAAATATCCAACTCATTAATTGATATTGGGAATTGATATCTACTTTTTTGTGAGCTAACATGTTTCAATTAGAAATACTTATAATAAAACTGCCTCACAAACCCAAGGTAATAAAATAGGCCAGCTGGTATGAAAAAGAGGAATTAGCTTCAGACATTCTATAACCTACTGTATCATAAAGGGGGTACCTGGAATTGTTGCTGGCTTTGCATAAGCAAAATAAAAGACCAAATGCTCTTTAGGATATGTTTGAAAGCACAAACTTCCAGAATTTTCATTTCAATGACTTTTTCACATTTTAAATTCCAAGTGGAAAGAAGGATAAAACATTATTTCTGTTTTAGTTTTAAAAAATGAGTGTTAATAACTGTTTTGCATAATATTTATGGTATCATAACCTAAATATGTGTAAAATAACTTCAGCCTGGCACAGACAATGGGACATAATGCAACGCTGTACCCATTGTGGATAAAAACCTATGCAATCAGCAGCTTCAGAATATTTTTCCTACAGCAACTCAATTTCTTTCACTCAAAATGTCTTCAGCTAAAACGTTTTGGTTCTACTACATCAGATCTTAGCTGTAAGATCTCTATTTGCCTGCAATTTAAATGCCCAATCACATATTTTTTAAATACTCCACATGGAAGAACCAAAGAGAAATTCATAGCCATGCTCACATTCTACTCTGTTAAAGCACAACAGGTGATTGAAGTGACAAGGGGTATTAAAATCAACTTTGGCAAAACAGAATCAAGCACAGCCTCATCATAGACTCAGTTTTTGAAGGTAGGAAGAAAAAGACTATTAACTATTACTACTATTGTTCTGGCATATTTCTGATTTGTTTTACAGTTTCAAACCAATATCCTTGTACTCATATTTATGTGGCTGAGATAAATGAGGTTTCCTGAAATCAGGGGTATATTATGGCAACACTAACTCCCTTTCAATGGACAAGTCTGAATTGGATTAGCTCTAGGACAATTACTGTTTACCTGTCAGATCAGGAGAGTTGGATCTTGCAGGCCTTTCACACTAACTCACAACTCATGTATTGGTGGTGAATGAAAAAGGTTAGTGCCTGTTAGCCTGACAGAAAAATGCTGCAGGCTCAAAGCTGTGTCCTGTTGTGCATATATAATTTACAGAATGTATATAATTATAGCCATCTGCAACATGTGCATGGTATATATCTGTTAAAAAGTAGAAAGTCTCTTTGGTTTTGGGATGAGAACTATTCTGTTAGACTGTTGGGAATGAGAACTCTGTGCATTGGGTGTTTCCCAACGAAATGTGCTGGGAAACCTCATGAAATCACCAGTGCCAACAAGAGAATATTTGGCTCCTTTGAAATGGATGCATTTAATATAAACCCTGAGGCTCTCATTATATTGTCTGCAAAGGGTTTATGTTTCACTAATTCTCTTTGTGATGGTCTGATAAGCAAAAAAGAACCGTGTTAAAAACATCAACACAATCAACTTCTTACAAGTCCAAGAAATGCTCTAAAAACAGGAAGAGAAGCACAAAGCCTAATGGAACCACACTGTCCAAAAGCAAGACTGGAACTTACAGCAGGTCCAGTGGGGCCAGTGCTACCATCACTTCCACGAGCACCCTGTGAGGAAAGAACATCATAAATAGTTTGAAAAGAGAGCTGAATATCAGCGAAAGCCACAGTAAGGGGCTGGTTCATGATGACAGACTGATGGAAAGCCACTTACAGCTGGTCCAGGGGCACCTACTCTTCCTCTCTCACCAGGGAGACCACGAGCACCCTGAAAGAAAAATTAAATTAACTCATTTATATCTTTTCATTGAACATAGATATATAGATTTTCTTTCCTCTGCTAAGTCATATTACTATTACATTAGAGTATCTGGGTATCTGAAGTGTCAGTAATGACAAATATTGAAGAAAATACTGGCTGAACTAAATCTATCAGATTGCAATTTCCCACAGCAGCAGTGAATACTTACAGGTTGTCCTGGGGTACCATTTTCACCAGGGGCACCAGGCTCTCCCTATGAAGAAGAAAGTTTGTAAGCTTGAGTTCCTTAAAAGATGCTTTGGACAGATAGCATAACACTATCAGAGAGATTTTCAGTTTCTGAATCCCACATCCCACTGTCTGTGTTTTCTGTAGCACTCTAACACAGCACTGTCTGTGTTTCTGCATCACAAAATACAACAGCACATCAAGTCCTGGGGGTGCAGAGACTGCCATTGTTCCTGCATACACTGGAACTAGATGGAATCCCTTTAGAAGGGGAGGGCCAGAGAAAGTTGTTTCACTTGCTCAGCTTTCTTTACCTCCTTTCTTTATGCTGACATTTACTCTGTAGTACACACTCAAGAGATAGGACCTGGATACTCAACTACCAATACAGATCAATTAGCAGCTGTTTTTTAGCTAGAGCAGAAGCGGAATGATGCTTTCTTTTGTCTTAGATCAAGGTGACAAAGTCCTCTCAAATGGCTTAAAATAAAGATCTGCCTCAGGTATTTTTAACTTAAGACAAATAATACTGAGTATCTGAGTAACAGCCATACATGGCTCCTCTCCCTCTAGTAGTGTATTCTCAAAAGCCTTCTCAACAGGTCTAGGCTGGTCTACAGTGACTTGTCCTACAGCACTAGTATCCTGAATCTATCTGAATGCACCTGATCTTAAATGCTGCAAAGAGCACAAGTTTTTGCCTTCATCACTGCTTTCAGCATAGTTATATCATGAACAACCCTGATTTAATATGCTGGTGTTTTCAAGCACTCTTACTAGCAACTGTTCTATCCTTTACTTAATTGCTTTATCTGCTTTAAATCTCCAATGACTGGACAGACTTTGCCATCTAAACTTTTTCTGAAGGTTAACAACTTGCAGTGATATTGAAGAATGTTAGGTTACAATTAAAAACCCTATAAACAGGTAGTGCTAAGCTCTTAGAAACAAGCGAGATAGAGAATTAGTATTTGAGTTTTTCATTGTTATATTAGAAGTTTGTGAATACAAGTCTCCTGTGAATCAGTCAGGATTTACTATAACACAATGCTGCAATAGTGAATTTTTCAAGAACATTATTAGGCACCGAGGTGGAATGGAAGAAGAAAAAAAAGTAAAACAGAAAGAGTTCACCAGAGATGTTTTTAGACTGTATTTCAGAATATATCTTTAAGAGTTTTTGTTTTTTTAAGGCTAGTGTTCAGATGTGCACTAATATGAAAATGATAAAAAGAAAATAGGCTGTGAGGATCAAATAGCCTTAACTCAGAAAAGCACTGCATCTATTCAGATTTTTAGCAGAAAGCCTTACACTGCCCATGTGTCTCACACCATAGTTTTGTAGAAAAATGAAATGTTGTCATTTTAACATGGTTTAAAAAAAATCCCACCCACATGCAAGATACAATCCAGAGAAGAGGAGAGATAGCAAAATCAGTCTGAAGTGCTGCTGAATAGTCAAACATTAAGAGGCAATTGGGCTCTTAATGGGCTCTGCAGTGTTGATTCACTGAAACCACTAACTTGCTTGCAACTGGACTGAGGGCTCAGGAATAGGGCCCCAGGAATGTTTTCTCATGACCAGGTGCATTTGTTCTACGTGGATCCACTGACTTCTAGATTATTGCAGCTGGGCAATGTTCAGTGGCAACATGGAAGACTGATTGGATGGGACTACACGTGTCTTTTACAAGAAAGAGCTACAAGTGCATTCTACATTTTCAGATTTCATCTTTACCTTGCTGCCAGGAGTACCGGGTTGTCCCTTTTGACCATCCAGACCATTGTGTCCCTATATTGAGTAGAGAAATAAATATTGATACATATTTTCTCTCTAATGGCTACATGCAAAAACTTCCTTTCACACAAAATTATTTCCTAATATAATCTTCTGATTTTTCAGAAATAATTAGTCTTTCATATCAGGCAATATTAAAAATTTCAAAGAGGTTCATGCACTCTTCACTTTCAGAGGATTTCCAGGGGTTTTCAGTATGCTGCAGCATTGTTAGTCTTAAAGATTCAGGGAAAAGTATGTATTTACTCACCCTAATTCCCTTAAAGCCAGGCAGACCAGGAGTTCCAGGGAAACCACGAGCACCCTAAAAATACACAGTGCAGGAATGATTCTCTCGTATTATACAGTGCAGTTAAAAGGAAAGATGATGAATAAGTCTTTCAATACAATTAACAAGTAGATTTGGGTCATTATCATTCAAATAAGGAACAGAATACAGATCCTAACCTCTCAGAACCAGACTTATTTCAAGACTAACAGTAATCCACCTGATTTTTCCAGTACTGAACCTCAGAAATTTCATGCATTACCATGTGTTAGCACAGCTTTTTTAACTTTGTCTGCCAAGGTGCCTGCTTACCTGCTCCTGTGTAACTCCTCACTACACCACTTCTGTACTCATTGCATTATATATACTCATTTAGTGGGAATAGGGCAGGGAAACAAAACAAAAATACAGCTATATGATATCTCTGCAGCTAAGGACAGAAATTGTATTAATCCATATAAGGAATATTACTAGATCATTAATGTGGTGAAAATCAGAAAGGTTGTTAGGTTTCATTGATTAGTGAACTGGTTTGCACCATATTCAGTGGATCACTTCATACCTGAGGGCCAGCAACACCCCTCTCACCAGGTCTTCCAGGTTTGCCAGGGTGACCCTAAAAAATGCAATAAAGATGCTCTAAGGAGGAAAGTTTTTACAAAATAACAACACACATCATTAAGAAAAAAAGAAAATAGTTGGCAAGGCTTCTCTTTTTCTATAAATACAGTGAGACTGTTAATTTTCAAGTTTTCTTCTCCCTGTATTCAGGAAGTTAAATAATGTATTTGGAGTGGTTTGGAAGTTATCTGATTTTCTGTACATTTCTAACCTACTGCATCTCTTGTACCATAGAATAATTAATTCAGGGATTTATTTACTTAACAATGTAAAAAATAGGGTCAGTAGAATTCTTAGCTTAACAATAACCTGGTTGTTAGATTTGAATCACCACCCCAAAAGAGATGAGAAACATTTAATAACAACTTACGTCTTCACCAGCCTTTCCTGGAGGACCAGGGGGACCACGAGGACCCTGGGGACCCTGTTAAAAATAGATTGAGGATTACTTAAAGCATCATTCTTCACATACATCTTCCCACGGTTTTCTCACTCGAGTTGGGATGTAGTTGGAGACTAATTGACTTTGCATTTTATGATTCCAATTGGAGAGAGCCTGAATCTTAGTGTTTAGCTCTGTTTCTGTAACAGGATCAAGCAGGAGTATCCAAACATTCAAAGAAGTGCATATGGATAGGAGAAAGGGGCCTAAGAATTACAAGCCTACTTTGGTGTGCTATTCCAGTGCCTGTATGTTTAACCTGTACTTACTGTTTGACCAGGTTCACCAGGCTCACCAGGAAGGCCTTGGAAACCAGGAGGACCCTAAAAAATAAAGGAGATATTTTTAGTTTCCAAACAAGATAATATGTAATTTTACAGGTATGTCAATGTCAGTAGGAGAGAGAAGACTGTACTTACAGGGGGTCCAGATGCTCCAGGTGGGCCTCTGGGTCCCATTAAACCCTAGAAAAGAAAAATTACAAAACCTTTTTAAAAACGTCACAATTGTATAAAACTTATCTATAACACCAATCCTCAGCATTCCTAAAATACTGGTTAGTATCACAGTTTTCATTGAGCAATGTTCAAATGAAATTAGAGGAGGTTAAGAGATCTGCATGGATTTGCACAGGAAGTCCAAGTGCAAACATCTTCCAATGGCCACAAACCAGCACAGAATCCAGTGAGATGGTTAGGAATGTACCATTATGGCTGTGAACTGTATGATTAGATTTCTTCATCTATTCTGGCTTGTTAGCAAGTGGACTGGTTCATTCTTTTGTGAATTCTTCCCTCTACCCTTCCTGTGCAGAAACATCCAGAGTTTAAAGATGAGGGTCATAACGCATTATGAAAGGCTCTCACACATATTGTGTACACATCTATTTCCAATAATGATCTACTTCTTTCTAAATATTTCATTGTTTTCTGGTTTTGATTAAATTTTCTTAATTTCACTTGCAAAATAAGTTACTAATACACTCTCCTTCACATTATTTAGAATTTACGTACATCTTGAAAAAACAGTGTCAGAAAATCACTTCTAAAAAGGAAATTTCCTTAGATTAGTGCTCTCTCTTAACAGTTTAAGATTTTAAGATTTATTAAACAAGCAAACAATTGTGAACCAAAATTAACTTGGACTTGTACAGTCTAAACAAATGATTTAGGAGATGTTTCACCAGAAATCATTATGTTTTAAATTGGTTTTAAAACTTTCTCAGAAAGTCTTTTAGATTTTCTCATTACAAGATTAAAATCATATGCCAACTTTTCAATGGCTTATGTAGCTTTCCATTAATAAATGGAAATAAATGCACATTAATTCCAGGCATTTACTCATGAAAGTTAAAGCAATGTTGTGGATATGAAAATATGCAGTAGTTCTAGGAAAAATAACTGTTTCTAGACAGTCTGAATCATATGTGCTGCATAAATTGTGTTAATTTCTTCACAAATTATATTCCATAAATATTTTTCCCTTCCCAATCTTTTACATATTCTTTGTGAAACTTGAAACTTCCTCACAGTAGGTAGATTCTACTGCTGTTTCTGTCAAACTAACCTAACTGGTTCATAAATTGGAACTTAGAAACTGTGACAACTCAAATAAATCCTCATCTACGTTTTCTGATTAATTGTCAGACACTGAGAGCAGGACTTGATTAAAGATGCTCCTGTTTTCCTGTATTTCATAACTAAATGGATGCCAAAGTATTTTCCAAAATCCCTGTAATATTAGAGTATTTTTGGAAGTGGAGATAAGCACTTGACTAAGAATAACCCCGGTCATGCTTCATCCTGCTGCTCACCCATCAGATGCACTGTCTGTGACGTCAGCATGTGTGGTGAATTTAACCCGTATTCTGCTATCTGTGTACACTGAAAATATTTGCTAACGTATGGAAGGGTTAGAAATTCCTGTGGAGAGGCAATGGACCCCTTAAATTCCATTTGTTCAGAGTATACAGTGAGCTATATTCTGAATAGTCCTCAGAATAGCCTTAAAGTACCAAGTACTAACATTCAGATGTTGAGAACCAAATGTGGTGGCCCATTTCCTAAAAAATCTGTGCAATCCAAGGATATCAAAAGAGTTGTACAGCCATGGAGGAAAAATCATCACCAAATGGAGCCAAGATGCTGAGTTACTTTTTAGGCCTGTGTCTGCTTTAGAGTGCAGCTTTACAGTTAATGTCATTCATAAAACAAAATTTTCTGTCTCACTATGGGTAAAGTAATACTATATCAAAGTACATGTGTTATCTAACATCCAATTATGAGACTGATTCATTGACTCATAAAAGTGTGGTCAACAAACAGAATTAAAGACAAGACCCAGCAGTGCTATATTGGAGATGAATATACATATCCAAGACCATATTTCAAGTCTTAAGACTATTTAAAACTCTTTACATCATCATAAATTAAAGGATCACTTTCCAGTCTGAGTCAATATATGTTCAAAACACTAATTTTAACACTACGTTTTTCATTAATATGGGTGAATTAGTGTCAAAAGAAAATCCTAAACACATTATTCATGTGAGTTATAAAGTGCTATGTCATATACCTACCATAGGTCCTGGGCCAAAATCTGCTGCTTTAGATGGATCATATTGAGCAGCGAAGTTCTGCAGGTGATAAAAAGGTTGAAATCAAAATACTAAAAATTTTACTTTAAAAAGTATTTTTAATCAACATTCTACATGTAAATATAATCTGATTTGTTATACTTGCTATGGGGTTTGTTAAAGCAGCATACATATAACTCAGTAAATACAGCCCTATTATAAATACATTTCTATTCACTTGTTTCCAAAAAGACTTGATTTTACTGGGAAGGCCCTTTCAAACCTAAATATCTCTGCAGAAGTGATAGAGAGGCATTGCAATAGTGTGAACTGAAAATTAGGAGTGTAAATTCAGTGCTCATTTAAAATTGGAAACTTTCTTGAAACTCTCAAATTATTCTGCCTAATTTCCAATAAGGAAAGTTAAGCAAAGCAGTGAAAAAATATGTGTAAGGAAAATTCATGTACCAGCCCGGAGTAACTATTGCATGAAGTGGGCCCTTCAGCTTCAGAAACATCTGAGGAGCATGCAGCCTCAGAAACACTGCAATGGATTTTTGGTATTTTATCAAAATGGAAAAAGTTTCTCCACTACACAATCAAACCCCCTTTTCTTGCTTGTTTTATTAAAATATTAAAATAAGAAAAATTAATGAAAACATTTTGATATTTGCAACCAGCAAAATAAACTATTGCTATTTGCATTGAAGTCAAAAGAGTATTCTTCCATGCAGAAGGACTTACTAAACTTGATCAATACAAAACTGTCTATGTCTCCATGCTCCCTATGCAAGCTAATGTCAAGCAAAGAGTTAAATCCAGCATTCTGCAGAGAGTGCTTGATGGACACTTGTGCACAAAGCGTACACGACAGCCCGTTTGCAGTTCTGCAGTATGAATACAGATAGAAAAATTCTAATGTACAACAGTCTAAAATTCTACAGAACTTTCAATTCATTTTTTCTTAAGGAATCATCCTCTTCAGCTTATTCCAATACAGTTGCTGTCTCTTGACTCCAACCACAAAGCTTTCTTTTCCCCATCTACTTAACAGCACTGGTTTCATTTAGTTGATTCCTAACCCATACACATTACAGCTGTGTAAATTTAATGCTAAATAACAGGGTTGATTTGCTCTTCTTCTTAAGTCCCTGTTGAATACAGAATCCAAATTTTCCATGGAATATATACACCCCAAGGACAGTTTCATTGGAACTGGGACCATCAATTTCTTATGGCTCACAAGAGAATCTTTCTTCCATTCTTCAATTCAACAACTGTGTTTTTCAGAAATATAAATCTCATCTCAGTCACAAAGCACAGCTTATGAGGTCTGGTAATAGAAAGTTTGGATGCCTTACTCCGCCAAGACCTGGAGGACCAGGGGGCCCTGGAGGACCTGGTAGACCATCTTCACCATCTCTGCCTGGTGGACCTGGTGGACCCTGGAGTTAAAAAGAGAATTATACAGTGAAAATTAGAAGTGGCTGAAGAAATATCTGATGTGGCAACCTCATTAACAACCACTTACCCACAGCACACCCTACAGCAGGGCTATATATGCAGGGTTAAGGATTTTGATAAATGTTGAGAAAATAGACATAGTCTGATTTTATGTTATCTTGCTATGCCTTGTATCAGATATGTACTGGAGCTTCATATTTGAGAAGATTTATGGGGACAATATTGGATTTATGCTACCAAAGCGTTATCTCCAACCTGGGGAGTTTCATCCTAAGTGACAAATTTTGGACCTAGGAACCTCAAGTGACCCATGTGGACCCACACAGCCTGTTAGATCCTGAGAGCCTAAAATTTGACCAGCTGAGGATTAGAAAAGGTCAGCCCTACTGATGCAAATCAACATGAATCCAGAGTTAGTCCAACACCACTTTTTAATCAGTATAGACTATTTTCTGGTACAACTGAAAATCTAATTAAAATTAAGCAGTGCTCTTCTACAGATTTTTGATACTGTCCCTCTGCTACCACTGTCAGAACTTCTTTTACAACAGGTTGAAATAATCTGTGTTCAGTCTGGTGACATTTGTCCTTATATTATTTCATCCTCAGTACACAAAGGTGGTCAAGTTTTGGCATCATGGCAATTGATATGAGGTATTTAATTTGTTGAGTATTTTGGACCCAGTTCAGTACTAAATGAAATCCATAATAAATGGATTTCTAAAGGAGCAAAATTAGGCTTGTTGCCTTCAGAACAAAGAAAACATCTAGTTTAGTTAAACAAATTTATTTAGTGGCAGCCAAAAGCAAATATCCAGCTGACCACACAGATATAGTCCTCCTAATAGTTTCCATTACATTTGTCAGCATTCCATGATCTCAGAATCTTCAAGAGCTCCCTCATCAGTACTATGGCATTTTCATTTTCAAAAGATACAAAAAAGACATGTAACTACACACAACCCAGATAAGTATGCGAATTTCAGAATACCACTTTACAAAAAGCAGCAATGATGCAGAAGCAAACCAAAAAAGCACATACCAGAAATATGAATGAACATTACAATTAAATTATTCAACTGTCCGTATTTATAGTTACTTTTACAGTAGAGCCTTTACAGTATAACATCTACTTTGACTGGCAGAAGCTAGATAACAAATGCCCAGCTGCCAAGAAAAGAGCTTTTCCAAAATATTGGAGGCACAGATAATGAATGATCTTCAAAACTGGCTTAGTCTATTCAGGTTTTATGTAGAGAGCTTATCCATACACCATATTGTTCAAAGATTGCATCTTTACAGGTCAACTTTTCCCTCTGCATTTCTATGCTTTATTTCCACTGTGAGCAGCTGGAAAAATGTTTTTCAAATCATCTCTTGAAGAGCTGGGCTGCCCTATGATTTCAATCACATCTGTTCAGGCACAATGACCATAATTAGGCTGATGAAGTATTGCCAGGGCAGAATTTGGTACATAGGTAACTTGGTTTATTTTTTTAATGAAATTGTACATGCAAGCTTCTATGGGTAGAATAATTTAATCTCACAGCAATGCTTAAACTTAGTTTTTTCCTACTGGTCTTCCAACAACTACTGTTCAAAGATCACAAGCAAATGTCAATCTAATTCCTTACCCTTTCTCCCTGTGGCCCTTTGTCTCCTCTAGGGCCCTGCCGAAAGAAAACAACACTTAATGAGTTTCCATGGACATTTTCCAGGGAAATACAGGGAAACAGATACATTAAGAATAATTAGTGTACATTAAAAAGGAAAAGAAGGCTGCACATACAGGTCCAACAGCTATTTTCCACAGATAGCATATTTTTGTCTGCAGTAATCTACTGGAAATAGATTAGCCACTGCCACTATTGTGTGAATTAAACTGTCACTGCACAGACCACTGAAGTACAAAACTGTTTTCTTTTTCTACTAAATAACTAGTTCTAGCTAAACTGCAGTAACTTTTAGAAATAAGATAGAATCTATTAAGCCTTTAAGGCCTGTACGGATATTGCTGTACTATTCAATCCATGTAAATCTTTCCAAAGGAACTCTAAATAAGAATGATACTTTGGTGCCATTCAGGTCTTGGCAGACTTAGTTCTGCTTATAGGTAAAGCACCTTTAACTCAATATTTGAATTTATCCTGGTGTTAAGATGCAACATTGATTTTTCTCTCCTTTTTACTACCTATTCATCTCAGCACTACAGCTGTTTTCAGAGAACACTGAAAATAATCAATGTAGTCAATTTTCCTTTCATCCAATATTCAACAAAGTATTAATCTGCTGAAGACTACCTGATATCATCTTCATTTACACACAAGAAAAATAAAAATGCTTACCTTCCGCCCTGCAGGTGCCTGGAAAAAAAATAAAGAAGAGAATTAAAAGTGAAAAAAGTTACAGTTTCTGCCAGTATTTTAAACTAAAATAATGCATAAACTTAGACTCATCTTCTTACATAACTATACTTTTTCTCAATACAGTATATTCAACTATGCCCCATGATTTAAAATTACTTTGAAGGCTAGTTATATATAGCAAAGATGCACGTAACTATATTAAAATGTTGTGTTGAAGACTGACAATTTTATAACTGTTACAGCCTAAAATATTCAAATAAAAAAAAAGCCACACCTGAACTCTTTCATAATCCAATTGTGCAATGAAATTTAGACTGTAAAACTGGCTTTAAAGTAGAGTCATCTCCAATCCAAACTGCCAGGTACAATGTCCAAACAGCACTGCTCCGTTACTTTCTCCTCATGGTCTCTACACCTATGAAGGCAGTCTCTTAAAAAGGCCGTCCCACTTGTGAAATTGGGGTGGGTACCTCTCCAGGCAGTGCCTTCAGGATTTAATCACCACTTTTCCATGGCCATCTTGGGAGTAAATGTTAGAAAATAATACTGCTACAAGAAGCAAAGCCTAGCCTTTTAATTGGAGTGTTACATATTAGATAAAAAAAATTATACTGACCTCACTCACATCTGCAAACAGAAGGGAAAGAAAAAAAGAGAAAATTAGAGCAAGGATTCAAACATTTTACAGGTTTAAAATTTTTAACTTGCTTTTAATTAAAAACTAAACTTGCTAATTTTAATTCAAAATGAAATTTTGCTGATTTATGCAATAAACATTTTCTTAATATAATTTCTTACTTTTAATATGATTATTATAGATTGGAAAGAGTCATGGATAAAATAGCCATGTATTTCAAATTCAAAACGAACTTGCTAATGAAATTAAGACAAGTAATATGGCTGATACAGTAAAATGGCAGATATCAACTATAAACCTGCTCTAAACATGTTTAAACATACCTCCATACAAACCCCCCCACACCTATGTATTATAATATATGTGTTCATGCAAGAGATTAATGAACCCACTCAGACCAACATGTTGTGAAGATATTAAACTGTAGGAATAACCTGAAATTTTAATATAAATAGCCCAATCCCACTTTTCATGGGGAATGGTTCTAGCCAACCATCCCTATTTCCACAATTTCCTGTAAAACTGCGTAACAGGGAATAGTTTGAAGCTATTTAATGCCAAATTGCAAATAACTATCTCTGTATGTTATGTACTGCTAAATGTGAGTAAGCTCTTTTTTCACTAGTTGGAGATGCAAATTTTCTGAGTTTCTTAATCTCAATAATTTAAAAATCTATTTTGTCACAAACTCACTATAGTAAGAGTCTCACATCACACGTAACTGCCAGCAATTTAACAGCACCACTAACAGGTTGTTGGATGTTTTTCCAAGGCGTGTCACTTGGGCAATGTATGAGAGCACTAAATTCCGATGATTCGTGCAGTCCAGGAAAAGGTAACAGTGCTGAAATGCTGAAAGCACTGGAATTCCGCCGCAGTACACACAGACTGCCTGTGCTAACCCAACATAAAACTAAAGCCATTGCTGCCCCCAGGTGCCGGTGACAATGGCGCCCACCCAAATTCCCTACGGGAAGCGCTGGGAGGTCGTGTTGGGGGACCCCCACACGAACCGCTCCATCTCCTTTGCGAAGGCCGGGGTTGGGCGGATGTCCCCAGAATGCCCCTCCAGAACGGCCCCGCCGCTGCCCCCCCGCCCCGGCGAGGGCGACCCGGGGCACCTTCCCGCGGGGAGCATCTTCCTGGGGGCTCCCGGAGCCACAAGTGGGCAGCGCACCGCTGTTCCCTCCCTCCTCCGCCCTGGAACGCGGCCAAACCCTGTGTCAAAGCCACGGTGGCCAAGGGGCTCGGAGGGTCCTTCACAGGGCGCTGCCTCGCAGGAAGGCTCCGCTTCGCCCCCAGCCGAGTGGCGGGGCGCTTTTCCCTCCCATTCCGTGTGTGGGGTGTGTGTATGTGTGTGTGTGGGGGTGTGCGCTTCGCTCACTGCGATGAGGGAGCCCTACATCCTCATCCAGCGAGAGGCAGGGAGAGCTGCACTCGCTCCCTTTTCGCACCAGCGCGGAGCACTGCTCCCTCCCTGACTCTCTCCTCCTGCCCCAGACGATCCTTCCCTCCGCCCCGGGCAGCTCCGCCCGCCGCGCCGGCTCCGAGCGCGCCCCGAGCGGCCCGCAGGGGGCGCCCCGCGCGCGGAGCGGCCCCGCTGGGAGCCCCTCGGAGGGAGGGCAGCGAGGGATGAGCCGCTGCTGCCCCGCTCCCCCGGGCTCCCTGCGTCGGAAAGCGCGCCTGAGTCTCACAAAAGTGCAGCCTGGGTTCTTCCGCTCGCCGCAAGCACTCTCCTCCCAGCCCACCATCTGTATGTCCTCCCAGCATGTGCGCTGGAGATGAGGCTTTGCGTCCTCCTACGAGTCCGTCTGGGGTGGGGGTGAGGTTGTCCCTTTTTTTTTTCTTTTTCTTTTTTTCTTTCTTTTTTTTTTTTTTTTTTCCGTAGATGGGGATCTCGTTGGCCATTTGCCATCTTTTTCTGAGGGAAAGAAAGAATCTAGATTCTGATCTGGGACAGAGGTGGCAGTTTATGAGCTGGTCTCTATCGCTTGGGAAGCGGCAACTCCCCGCAGACTGCCGTGCGTGGGGCGGGCGTCGGGACAAAGCACAGAGCGTCGGGACAAAGCCGGACAGCCACCCCTGCCACCACCCCTGTCACAAACAAGCAGAAAGCACTTACGTTGGCCTGTTGCTAGGTATGAAGTTACTGCGAGCAGCAACCAAATCCGTGTATCCACAAAGCTGAGCATGTCTAGTTGCAAGACATGCAGACTCCTTGTGGTGCCGAGTCGGTTGGTTAGCTATCGCCTGTGGGACGCAGGCATACAGTCTCGAGGAGTAACTCCAACCTTAGCAGAAACCTGCTGCCCGGGACGCTAAATTAACCCAGCCCCGGTCCGCCCTACTTATACCGCAGGAGGGTCCCGGCGCCGCCCCGGCTGTCACGTGCCCCGTGTCTCCAGCCCTCCACAGCAGCCTTGGCAGCGGCAGCGCCGGGGGGGCGGCGATGCTAAATTGATTCCATGCTTTGAGGACGTGGACACTGAGGCTTTCGGAAGGAAAATCTGACTCGTCGTCTCTCTTTTTTTTTTTTTTTTCCTTTTCTTTTCCTTTTTTTTTCTTTCCCTCAGCCGTCCCACGCCCCTCTCGTCCCGCTTTTCTGGGAGTGCTGCCGGGAGCCTCGCCGGGCAGCCGGCGGGCAGCGCCCCGACGGCGTTCAAAGCGGGAGCTGTCCAGGGCCTGCGGTGCCTCCTCCCCCGCGGGGATGCAGCCGGGGCAGCCGGGAGGAGGCTGGATCCGAGCTAAACCTGTCTCCGCAGTCCCACTGCAACCAAAGGCAAAAGGCGACGCTCTCCCCATCCCCTAGCACGACCCTTCTAGCACGGTCACTCCGGTCCTGCGCCCCTCGCGTTTCCTTGCGGACAGCGAGTGTCGGGGCACCGACAGCCCCTCAGCCCGCCCGCAGCCCGCGGCGGAGCCCCGTTCACGTCCCGGCGGTTCGCTCTCCCCGGGAAAGCAATTCCGGCCAGAGCCCTGCCAGTCTCCCCTCCCGGCTTCGCGGCCGCTCGGGCAGTGTGCGTGTGCGAGGGGAGCCCGGGGTGCCCCGCAGCCACGGCCCCGAGCGCTCCCCACCTCCCGGCCCGCTGAACCGGGCTCTCCGGGTGCAGGGAGGAGGATGGGCACTCCTGGCAGCTCCCCTTCGCGACGGCCATCCGCCCACCCAGCGGAGGGAAAGCTGGCGGGCTTGCCTGCCACGTCTGCCCGGCAGACGGCTTCTCCCTTCCCGGGGGAGGGGGCCGGGGTGGGTGGGAGAGGAGCTGCCCGCGCTGTGCCCCCGAGGGCCGGCGGCGCCCCATCGATCCTCTGCCCCGGGACCGGGGTCGGGGCTGCAGTCACTTGGGGTCGCCCGTCGCGGCCCCCGCGGCTGCGGGGAGCTGACGTGGTGCCTCCGGCCAGGCCAAGCAGCAGCCGCGGCCAGCCCCCCTCCCCGCCCAGGGGCTCTTCCAAGGCGGGCAGCCGCCCCCTCCCAGGCCCCCTCCTCTCGCCGAAAGGAGTCCCGGGCAGAGGTAATGGCGAAGGCAAATAGCAGCCCCGCCTCAGGGTGTGGGGGGACCTCTCCGGGGCGGAAAAGCCGAGGGGAGCGCCCGTCCTCTCTCCCCTTCCCTCCCCCACCCGCCGGCCGCCGAGCAGGAGGATCCTGCCCAGGCACAGGAGCGAGCCGCCACAGCCCCCGGGAGAGCCGCGACGGAGGGCACGGGAGGGCTCCCGACAATGGGTTGGCACCGCCTCCTGACCACCCCGCAGCCCAGAGGGTCGTCTCGCCCTCAGCCTGTCTTAGGGGAGGTGCCGGGGGTGCATCCAGCCCCTATTTATCAGCTGCCTTCGGGGGGACGTGTACAGAAAGCATGGGAAGGATGGGTCGTGGATGTACACCTGAGCGGGGATCCCACAGGGGTTGTGTCTCAGGGGCACTGCCAGCACCGAAAGCAGCATCCCTGTGCCACGCATCCACGAGTGTCCGGGTGAACTAGTCGTTCCCAGCTGGACAGCCTGCCTGACGCTGCCTCCGCCAACAGGACAGTTCCTCGCCATCAAGAGTCCGGATGAAATGGAAACCCTGCAGTTTGGATAGGAAAATCCACAGCATTAGGTAAAGGTGATCCAACAAAGTGTGTCTAACCACAAAATGGTAGCACAACAAATGATGTGATTCAAACATTGTAATAAAAGTATATGGCCTAAACGGTACTTGTGTATTCTTTTAGATTATCTTTCATGTGAATGGCATCAAATTAGACCAAGAAGGATTTTATATTAACCTGGACAGAGAAAATAACTACTTGTAAGTTTATACCAGCATAAACCTAAAGCAGCTCAATGCACTTCAAACAAGTTAAAATAATAAATAAATTAGACCCAAAGCACTGTGGCTCAAGTCCAGGTATTTCCTGACGTCACTTTCAGTGAACAGTTTGGTTTTTCCCAAACTTGTTCCTTGAAATCAATCATTGATTCTATAGCCAGTTTTTCATTATTTTGACTCTGCTGCGTCAGCAGAACAGTTATTGACTGATTATAATATTAATTAGAGACTTCTGAGACAAACCTGTCCTAATTGCATATGTATAAACCTATTTTACACACATTTTCAATAAATGATAGCCCTTTTCCATTAGTGAAATACTTGGAAGGTGCAAGGATGCAGACACATGTATCCTGACCAAATCAAACTAAGCCATTATTCCCATCCATCCTGCCCATGAAGTTTCATGCAGGAAGGACAAGTCCCCACCCCAAGGAACAGAAAATCTCTGCAAAGATGTGGGTTTTCAATTACCGTGTCTCCCATAAAGCAGGTGGCTGAGGGAGACATGGAGCCAGAAGCTCAGCAACACACAAAAGCAGTTGAGATAGTATGAGACTCCTCTGGCTTCCAAAGGGATGAATTGTTGGTATGCCCCAGCCATTTCAGGATTGGTGCATATGGATAGAAAAAAAGAGATGCAGATGGATAATTCATTTATATGGTTCTTTTCTCATGTTAGTCTCTTTTCAGCAACCCACCATACTGAGAAATCCATAACTGAATCTGTCTAGGACAGACAGCTTTGACACAACAATCCCAGACCTTCAGAACCTATGGAGTCTTTGGCCATTTTCTTCACTTTGAGTTATCTGTTGTCTTCATATTTCACGGAAAGAAGAGGAAGGAAAGAGAGGAATCTCTTTTCCCTCTACCATCAGCAGTAATTCAAGCCACACCAAATGATTTTAGGGTAAGTGACATAGGCCTATTATGCTGACCTTTCTGCAGGGTATTCCTTTCATACAGACACTGTCACAGTTTCTGTTGTGAAGACAGGCTGCAGTGCTCATGTTCTCTACCTAGGCATGAAAAACAATCCTAGAAACCTAGAAGAAAAAGTATTTCCTTAGAAGGTAGTGCCTCATGACTTTGGTTCTATATTGTGAAGTCAGCAATACTTTTTCCATAAAGTACAATTATTGCAAATGGTTGCTAGCGTGCAAATATCATTATTAGTACAAGTAATTCTGAAGTAACGGAAGTAACATGAAAGCTTTTGGAGCCCTTAGCATACCAGAATTGATTTGATCAGCCAGCTTAAACAAGTAAGCATCTAAGAATTCTTTTTCCCTTTGGATCATACCTGTTTAAAGGAACTATTTTACACTAAAGCCAGTAATACCTATGGCACAATTTAAATTGAAACGTTCATGATGATAAAAAAAATCCTCTGCAAAATTTCCTGTTAGGGCAGGCTTAAAAAGAGAGGAGTTTCCAGGTGATGTCAACCCAGATTCATTTATTATTTTGAAAAATCGTTAGAATACAGACAAAAAATTATGAAAACTGTAACATTTGTTCAATAATGGACTCATGCCCAACCATACAGCATGTAATGGGTGAACAAAAAAGATGCCTAAGGGAAGTAGTTTCCCAGGGGCACTGTTTCTAGTACTGAGGCTGGTTCAGTGACATGATCTGGCTTCAGTCTTCTTTTTGTAGTAAAGTGGATATATGAGGGTCTCTATGATTTAATGCAGCAGTAAGTGGAAGCTTGGATAGTTCTTGTTTGATGTTTGCAGTGCAGACATATCATCTTCCTTAGAGCCATCTTTAACAGAATTTTTTTATGATTCTGAACTTCACATCTCAGTTTGGTTAGTCAGTATCTTGCATTAACAAGGAGACTAGTACTTTGTCAGTGGAGAAAATATGGAAGTGGTATCTATATCTCCCTCACTGCAAATCATTGTGTCATGCTTGCTGTTTTCTTCTTGATTGTGTAGTTAAAAAAAAAAAAATCACCGAACAAACAAACAAACCAAACCAAACCAAAAAAAAAAAAACAAACCAAAACCAAACCAAAACAAAACCAAAAAAAGCTTGTCCTATGCTCTTACAGAAAAATCCTGAGGAGAGACAAGATATTGCAAGTAACTTCCAGCAGTGCTCTGTACCCTGTGTTGAAGGGTCGGGTTGCTAAGGCTCCTATGGCCAGTCCTACTGTTCCCACAGAGGACTAAAGGTAAACATAGATCTAAGAGCATGGCACAGGTACACAGAGTCATGACTTGGCTGCTCCATGGATCATAATTTAGATGGAGTCCATAGGATGCCAGTAAATGGTAAGGAAGCAGGAACATTGTGCAAACAGCTCATAGCCATTGACTTCTAATACTTCTTTGATATTTTCAGACAGTTCTTTTAGAATTTAAAGTGGCTTTTGAGAGGTACTCCAGCAAACCAACTTTTAATGGGAAATAAACAGGTTCTGTGTGAACAGCTATGGTAGCTGCTTCATTTAGTTTCTATTGCCCAGTGACTGTCTAGTGTCTGAAATAAATCATCATCCATTATCCTCAGCAGGATTAATGGTCATGAATTCTCAAAAAGGCAGCCCTTGGGGGAGTGCTGTTAAAGGGATCAGTGGACAAATTTAATAGAAAATTTTCCTCAACTATACTTAAGCAAAAGGAAACAAGAGGATGACTTAAGGCCGCTTTACTGAAACTGAGATGTCTAATTATTCTTCTCAAAAGGGGTAAACCTCCACAGCAGCAGTCAGTGAGCTTTATGAGTGGTGTTTAACTTATTTAAAGTATATATCTTTTGTTTCTCTTTTTTCTTTTCTTATTTTTTTCATCAAAGGTTACACATTTAGGGATTGAGGAGGTCAAAACAAAGTCCCAGTTCACTTATTGATAGAAAGCTCAGTTGGTTGTTAATGGGGCCAAACCAATTTATCATGTTTAAATAAATTCAGGACACACTGACCTCTTTTCATGTTATTATCAACTTAATCTATTGCTCTGTTACACTGAAAGTCATCCAATAAAGTAATGAAATTATTAATATGCTAACTTACTTTACATCTGAAAGATAAATTTAAAACTTTATTTTTTTTAAGATCCTTTGGACTTCACCTCTAATTCATTTAGTAAAGCTCTAAGCCTGCATGTCTGTTATGAACAACCTTCCACACAGTCTCTGATTCTGTTCTCACTCAGATAATATGATGGAAACTCACATGGACTTAGCAATAGCAGAGCCAGGCCAATATTCACTACAGTTGTGTATCTCACAAGTATTTAAACCATATAACAGAATTTTTACTTTAAAAAAAATCAGCTTTAACCATTTAAGTGTTTTTTTCCCCTGTTCTACCTGCCAGACTTACACTTTTTACTTATGGAAATCAAAATTCTCCACTAAAAGAGAAGGTGAGATGAAATGAGGCCAGGTGGTACTTTGAGATGCTCATCAATCTCAGTGAATTCTAGTAAAGCAAATTAACATAATGCTGGTGAGAATAATATCTCTATGTGAACACACATTAATGGGTGTGTGTAGACAGACTCTAAATGAGTTGATGATGTGGCAATGATTTCTGGTATACCAAGCAAGAATATTGCTGAAAAGGGGATCAAATCACAGTATTAGAAGGCTGCACAGTGTCTTTATGGAATTGACATTTACAGAGCCTCGGCTCCTGGGGACTTTCAGGATTTTCTGTATCAGAGAAAGCAAAAATGCAACGAATATCACTTGTAGATGATCAGTTTAGATCCATTCCTTTACATTCTCAACAGGCTTGGGAATGGTAAGAATTCAGAAGTGCATGCATTGAGAATGCACTGGAAAATGTAAGAGGTAGAGATCGGTTGAGTGATTGAAAGCAAGCAAACATGATCAAGGGTTGTATTTGGTCCGTGTGAAGATGTCTTTGTTGTAGACAGTATCATATAAAGCTCTAATTATTGCTTGATACAATGACTGTTGAGATTGAAACCACACAGGAAATATTAGAGGAAGCTGCCAAATTATTGGTATCTTGCCTTGAAATTAACCACTGAAAAAGTTTGCCGCAAAATTAGAATTAAAAAACCCTAACCAAAACCATCAAAAGAACCCTCAACTATAACCATTTACAGCAGGTGGGAAAAGAATCAGTCTTTTTGTTATCTTCAGGTTCTGAGTTTCAATTAGCATAATATTAAATGGTAGTTTTTCATATCAAGTGATAATTTTCAGCTACAACAAAGAGCATATAACCCATAATTTAATGGAAAGGAATCTATCTCAGTAAAG
Source organism: Lanius collurio (assembly GCA_020086605.1). Taxonomy (NCBI): domain Eukaryota; kingdom Metazoa; phylum Chordata; class Aves; order Passeriformes; family Laniidae; genus Lanius; species Lanius collurio. The sequence continues at coordinate 20,915,205 of JACBWW010000017.1, read as the reverse complement.
GAAGCACCTTCAGGCTGATTCTTCGTTATATGGATACCACTTGGTATGCACGTTGACAGTCAAAAATAAGCAGCAGTGCAAGTAAAGGCTTGTTTCAGACCGTGCACATCACTGAAATATGCTTCTGAAGCAACTAAATTTCCACAGGCAGTGGGGGTAATTTTCAAGTGCATTTAAACCCTACTTTGAAAAATGAGGCAGCATGAAGATTTAAGTTGGATTCAGCAACAACATTGCCTGGTCAGTCCAGGCTTTTCCATGACTAAAACTTTTCACCCCTTGTCATCTTGAAATGCTTTCATCTCCTACAGCAGCTATAGACAGATCCCTGTTCTGCTTCATGTGGAGTTTGAATCTCTCATTCTGGAAGGAGAATGCACAGGAATTCTTATGTGTTGGTTAGTTTTGGTCATCCTTCTCACAACTTTCTGTTTCCTATTCACTGAAAAGACAAGCAAACCTCCTGCTGCAGACTAGGGAAAAATGTTATAGCATCTGAGTACAAGGACTTAAGGCATATTTTTACGTCACACAGAGGCAAATGTGAAATCCCTGCAGCTGAAACCACTCATATAAGGCTTGGCTGAGTACAACATGTTGCTGTTTCCCAAAATTGTATACCACAATATCCCATTTTTAAGCAGTAGAACCAATGAATGTCATGCAATACAGTGTTGTTTCTGTATACAAACATTTTTAAGGCTGTCTGTGCTTTGTTAAAAGCACTTAATACTGTTGAATAGGCCATTATTCATTGTAACAGCATGTGGTTTTGTAAAAAGCCCAGGGTGACTGCATGAGGGGTGGAACCCACAGACCTTGCAACAGATTGGTCAGAGCATGGTGCTCATAACCAACCCAAGGTCACGGGCTCTTCACTTAAGAGCTGGACTCAATGGTCCTTGTAGTGCCTTCCAGCTCAGAATATTCTGTGTGTAGGATTCTGTGTGATACTGTCTCACACACATCCAGATGAATAGACGTGGCAAAATTCCCCAAAACCTCAGCTTTTCCCTTCTCCTAGATTACCCTCTCACATCTATACTTGCGCCTATCACTAAGCTCAGCTTCTTCCTCTGCAATTATCAGCTGGGCAGAAAGCAGCCCATGTCACTGCTGACACCAAGCAAGCCAGCATACTTGTACTGTGCCTAAGTAGTTTGAAAGCAAACCAGTAAGACATTCCAAGTCAGAAAAAAAAAATTAATACAAAAATTAAAATAAATACAATAGTACAGAAACAGTGACAGAGTACAACCTGACCCCCTGACAGTCAGGGTGGTGGTAGCAGTCCAATTAAATGGCGGCTACAGTCCTTGTAGAAGTGATGGATGTGGTGATGTCAAAGTGGTGATCCCATAGAAAGATCCAGTCCTTCTGCAATGGTGGTTGTCAAGCTCTTATTGTCTGAGAATCCAGTGGTGAATGCTCCTCTTGTGTTCCAGACCTCAGATTATATTTAGGTAGAATATCTGGTAACTCCTCCTGGGCAGGGCACCTCACAATGGATTATGTAATTTTATGAGTCATGCTGGGAGACCTTGATGGCCCATTACTAGAGATAGCATCCCAGAGGGAGTTATCAGGGAGAAGATAAAGAACACTTCCCCACTTATCTTAACAGCTTACATAGATGGTAATAGAATACCTACCTTTTGGTTACATCTTATACTGTAACCTGAAACCTACTGATTAGCCAGCTGGACTCACACTGAAGCCATTTCTTCTTGGAGTTGCTGATTTTAGTCTTTTCCCTCTAGCTAACCTACCAGTTTCATGAAACTTGCAGTATCTTTATATCTTTGTGGATTCTTCCACCAGTTCTGCTGAAGTGGGCTACAAGGTTATGGGGGGATGCAGTGGGCAGGCAAGTAGAGAGAATGCAAGTGTCTCCTTACTGAAGTCTGTTTGGCTTCAGATGTAAATATATTTTGTTGAATGTTGTTGACATTCTTCAGCACAAAATACTTTCTTAGTATTAACTTTTCTTGTTAGTAAATACTACTAAAAGATAATGAGTGGGAGCTCTCCATTCTCTCTTCTACGATGTTTTCTACTCTTTGAAAAGCCTTGCCTTGGTGTTCTCCTACATAGTCTTGTGAGATGATAAGGAGCCTTGTTTTAATGCTGTACTCCACTTTTTTTTCACAGCATACCTTCACAGATCAAACTTTAATAGGATATTTGGCATATTAGGCAATAAATCAGTGAACTCCTTGAAACTCTACAAAGTGCAAAATCTCAGGTGAAAGTTGAGGCTTGTAGTTCCTGCGCCATAAGAAACAAAAGGAAGTGAGAATATTTTAATAAAATATCACCTCTTATTTTTTAAAATGTCTTTTATTGATCACCATCAGAGACAAGAAACTGCATTAGACACACTTTGATCTGACCTGATAGGTTCCAAAGTACAAATGAATGAAAAAAACCACATGATAATTGAGTAAGGGGTAGTCAGTGGGTAACTCATGTAAGCACAGTTAACTATTAGGAGACAAAACTTAAGAAGCTGAATTTACATCTTGTCAAGATAGAGGGGACAGGAGGAGACAGCAAATGTTAATTCAGACAGCAAATGTTGATTACAAGACCTAGGAAGTAGGATTCGCCCTGATCTTGTTAAGATAGAACGGACAAGGATCATCCCAAAAACTGCTGAATCATTCCTCAAAGGACTATGCATGCTCCAAGGAGAAAGGTGAAAAGGACGCTATGAGGAAGACTGCTGATCTTCATCACAGAGACCCCCGAGGAAGAAGAGAAGCCTTCCTCAGTGCGACCACCAGGACACACAACGCATGCGTGACCCGTATGCTAATGGCTTACGGGGAATAATTTGTATAACCACACCTGTCTCAAGGAATGTAATGAATATTCATAATTTAACCCATAAGTACTGTATTGTAAAAGGTACCGGTGTGTGTGTTTGGAGGAGCGATCCCCCACGCACCCAGCGCTGAATAAAGCAAATACCCACTTCTCTGACTCTGTCTCTGAAGTGACTCCTGGCCTGGCTTGGGGCGAATCATAATGAACGAAATCTGGTTTCTTCAAGTACAGAGTCACAGAATCATGGAATATCCTGAGCTGGAAGTGCCCTACAAGGATCATCGAAGCCCAGCTCCTAGCCCTGCAGAGGACAACCTCAAGGATCACAGAATAAAACCAGATAAGTTAATATAATCCATTAATTAAAAAAAAAAAAACAACAGTACGGAGACTGTATATTTAAAATAATCTTTGTTTCCTATATAATTTGCAGATGTAATTTTCTTGAGAAAAGTAGATTATGCCTTACACTGCTCTTGAAAAATTGAATGGAAAATTCATGTACTTGATAGTCCCACTATACCCATGGGACTCTGAGAAAGGCAAGATCATGTCTACAGAATCTGTATTCTTGAGCAGGCTGTACATGAGAATAGTTAAACTGTCTGTGCTTAGTCTGATTATGCTAAACAGATGGAGAATATTTTAATTTGTAAATTGCTTTTTATCTATGCCACAGAACAAGATGTTCAGAAGGGTGTATGGGTAAGATCTGAACAGAAGAGATCCCAGTGCAAGTACATGAAAAGTGCATGTATAAATGTCTGCTGTCTTACAAATGATATTGTATTTTTACTGTTACTCAATTTTTTATGATTTTAGAAATTACAGAAAGATTGATTAAGAACTAGGATGTCCTGGTGAAATTTCTGTGTGCACAAAGGCTCCACTCCATAAACAGTGTGGTGGAATCCAGTCTCAGTGGATTCACCACAGGAAGGCAGCAGGTTTCCTCAGGAACAGTGTTGGGAATTTAGCATGGTCCTTAATGGACCTGAGGCACTATTTCCCTGTAGGAAAGGTAGTGATGCAGTGTAAGGTTACACAGTGAGGGAGCAGACTGCTCTGCTGACTACTACTGGTGTACATTAAAACGGAATACTTTGTTGTGTAGCTCAAGAGCATGAACTCTGTGGATAGTCCGGGGTGTAATGCCCTTTCCAGACAATTTAGGCCTGCAGCCTAAGTAGCCTGATGGCCTCAGGAGGTTGGATTCATCAGCTGCTCATCCTTCCCTGCAGTGGTCACACAACTGGTACTACAGGCTGCCATCACCTCATGGATTATCTAAATTAAAAACAAAAATATTTTCTTAAATTATTTGTTCCAAAAAGGTCTTGTAGAATGGAAAAGGAGCAAATCAACAAAGGGTTAAAATGCTTTGAAAAAATCCAGACTGGCTAATTAAGTAAATACTATGTAAAAGGTCTTTGGCTTTTGAAGGCTTCTCTGAAAGGTTTCAAACCTTCAGAGTATGGTCCATCATTGTTATAAAACTGTTATAGACATGAAATAGAGGGTCATGTCTCCTACACTCCCGTCAAACACATGAGAGTGTTTGCCTTTCATTTGGTGTCTTGGGTTACAATACAGAATGCAACCAGGTGTATGCATTCTATCACCATCTTCATGAGCTGTTAAAACCAGGTGGAGCAGGGTTCTTTATCTCTTCCAGGACACATCCCTGATAACCCCCTCCGGGGGATATCTTCTGTTAATGGGCCATCAAGTCTCACTGCATGACTCATAAAATTAGATCATCCCATTGTGAGATGCTCCACCCAGGGGGAGGAACCAGACATTCTACCTGGATATAATCTGAGGTTTGGAAAACTACAGGTAGACCTTACCTACAGGATTCCCAGAGGACAAGGGCTACATAACCACCATTAATTGGAACATCAGAGGAAGACCAGACCCTTCTACAGGATCATTTCTTCAACAGAACCACATCTATCACTTCAGGAGGACCGCAGCCACCATTTAACTGGACTGTAGCCACCACCCTGCCCGACTGGGTGTCAGGTTGTATCCTGACTCTGTCAGGTTAAGCCAGTGTTTTCTGCCTTTAATTTTCCTATGAAATTGTAGTCCTGACATGGGATCTTCCACTGGTTTGTTTTCAAACTAACACATTTGGTTAAAATGAAAATGAGAAGATCACACTTTATGAGAGCACATAACCATATCCATTGTTATCGCATGACCCTAGCAGACTTAGATTGTGGATTATGCAGCCTCCTGAAGCCAAACTGTCTCTTAGCCATCAAATAACACTATTTTCATGACATTAAGTAAATATTTTTTGTTGCAAGTGAAATGTTCCTCTCTCTGTATCCCTGTTAGGAAATTGAAAGACATTCAAATGAGGCAGCTTTCACCTTTTCTGAAAGCTGCTGTGTACTGCTGGCATTGCTGTCTAACTGTGTTTGTATCCTCCAGAACTGGTCTATAAAGTCCACCGCAGTTTATATTGCTTTTAGGAATTACTGCTTGAAGCTATTTGCATTCAAATGGGGAATGTGAAAGAGTTACATGAGCCTTTGTTTATTATTTTCTTTAGTAACTACTAGTGCTTTTCTCTCTTGTTTTTAAATGTTGAGACACTTTGTGCTCTCATCAGTCCTCAAAGCCTTGCTCTGCATTAGCACCATCAGCTGTGTCCAAGATCCAAAGACACTTGCAACCTTTGTGTGTGTAGAGACATACCAGTTTACTCAGCCTTGCAAATTCTGATATTCTGAACTCTAACACTTGAAAAAAAATAGTGCATTTAACTTAGGTAAGTAGGTGCATGGTTCAAAATTCAAGCCTCGTGTATGCTCAGGACAAGATTTGCTTGTCCATCCCATGGAAACTGCAACCTCAGTGTACAGATACTTGATCATCAGAGGAGTCTGAGTGGTAACAAAAGGAAAAGAAAACTGCAGCAGAAAATGTATATCCTACTTTGTACAGGAGTCCACTTTTTTCTTTGCTCTGAGTTAATTTAATTTTCCTTAGCCTCTTCCAAATACACAGCTCTACCCTTCATCTCACTGTTGTCACATTCCAGATGATTTCTGACTGGGGTTGCCCAGCTGAACTCCTATTGCTTTGTTTCTAGACTCTCATATTTTTCAGCTCATTCCAAATTGCTGGAACTGCTGCCTCTATTGCAGGGAAGAGCTCAGCTGAAGGGAAACACACAAGCTTGCTGTCCCTTTTTTCAGGCACAAACATGAATTTGGGACAAGAGGAATGGCATTCTTGGTATTTATGCAGAATTAACCCAGAAGACTGTGTTTGAACAGTGAGTTTTGTCATGAAACTCATATCTTAGGATTTCCTTAAACAACTAAAGGAAAGAAGTAGCTTACTTATATTTTAAATCAACAGGAAAGCTGTATGAAAGCTGAACAGTCCTACCTTGATGACCAAAGGTTAATTTTCTCATGGGTTTGCTTGGCTTATGAGAAATTCTCTGGATTTGCAAATTTGACCTAAAACAGTTGTGTAGCCTAAAGAATGGTGTAGAGGGTCCTTTCATCCTCATTTGAGGAAATACTGAAGGAAAGAGTTAAACAGAAGACAATTCACAATTAGAAAAGAACTTTTAGCTAAAGGAAGTATGATTATTTCATTCTAGGAAGTAGCTTTTGATTAGTATTTGCTGATCATGTATGCAACAACAATATTTCTCATCTGCTGCCAGGGATGTGCTAAATGATAGAAGAATTTATGTAATACGTACATGACAAAGCCATCACATATCAGGAATATGATCTGCTTGTGGAATTGAACCAGGGCCACAAAAGGTAAGTTTGAGTATTATTTTTCCTTGTAAGCCTCTGTCTCTGCAGCCTTGATGCATTGGATTGACTTCCTTTGACAGCAGCTCTCAGACTGGTTTGAGGGCAATGCTTCAGGGTTCTACAAGGAAACCTTGCTGAGTGACTAACATAGGAGAGCTCACATGATAATTTAAACAGATAGATTTTCCCATCCTAATTCAAAATACAGAGGGAATGCCTGGAAAGTATTAAGAGTTGGGAGTTTCATTTGGTGAAGAAGAAAACATGTTGCAAATTCACTCCTACACTGTTACATTTCAGTCTTTAAAATTTAAGTTTGCTCTCTGTTTTTTTAACCTAAGGTTGGAACACTATCTCAAAAATAGGAGAAAATACATACTTCAAACATTTCAGTCTCTGAGGAGTTCTATATCAAAGACTTCAAAGGAAGCTTCTTATCAATGAATTCCTGGTTGTTCATTTATAATCAGAGCTGCATTTCACAGTTGCAAGGTTGTTCATTAAAAATAAAACTGTGCCAATTTTTACATCAATTTCAGGTTCTCAGTTCTTACTTCTCCAAAGGAACTATTGCTCCTAAGCTAAGGGTTAGAGCAGGGGTTCGCTTATTACAGACTCAGAACCAAATAATGATTACATTCACACTTGGTGGAATTGACTGCAGCACATCAGAAAATTTCACTGGTGCAAGAATCACACTGTTAAAAATGACAGGGCTTTGGATCTGGTTCTCAACATCCTTGTCAGAATTAGCCAGATAAAAGTGGGGAATACCTTTCCATTCAATTGCTGCAGTAAAAGTTTCATAGTTTTCTTCTCTTGGCTTTTGACTTATTTTGCTGTTCTACCTACTATACTCCAGATTAGTGGTTAAATCAAATTTCATTTAGAAATCTAGCTAATGAGTTAGACGATAAACATGTTGCATGCACCAGTATTCAGTTTCCAGGCCATTAATACAGTCAAAAGACTCAGATCAGTTAGACACTATTTGCCAGTTTGACAGACCTTAGAATCTTATTATTTCAAGGGGTCATTAAGCTTCCAGACAATTTCTTGATCTCCAACAAACAGAGTGTTTGTATACAAGTTTTATGAAAAGGCAGCATGATGGCATTTGCCATAAGACAGGTATTTATCATCATCTGAAGCCACTGATTTGGCAGCTAACCTCTGATAGTTTACTTCCTGGGTCCTTGTTTCAGCCCCTACATTATGCATACAAGCCTTCATTTACATGATTTACAGAGGTGTGATGCATGTTAATAGTTTCATGCTGGTGCAGGCCTTTGAAGATATGCAATTCAACAGTGGTGCTAACTATTCTTCTTTTAGCCAGCCCAGCCTTTACTTCAAGTGACACAGAAATGTTAATGTTTTGGCACAAGCAGACCTTGTGGCTGAGCCCTAATGCCAGTCAGAACCTTTAGTGCTGTGTCTGTTCACTCAGCCCTACCTACACCTGGGCATTGCATCTCTCCAAGTAATTAATACTTCAAGAGCTACCTTTCAGTGTTCACCTGTACACTCCTGTTAGACTGCTCACCACAGTTGTATGGGATCCTTGAATATTTAGACTCTCATCAAGTAGAATGTCAGGCCTTATTTATGACTGAGTTGGTGTAATGACAGGATTGGGAAAAGACATAATCACTATCTGAATTCAATAGTGGATATAATTCAGCTTTTCAGCCATCTTCCCACTACAAATGTGTCTGCAGAGGTTGTCTGGCCATTAAAATGCCACTTAGAAGAATTGTCTTGATGACCTGCTCTTTATTAGTGAGTTCTAAAGAAATTTGTGGCTGATTATGGTTCTGAAGTCCTGAGACATTAGCTTTGATACAGCAAGGTGTTGTGCTCTAGATAATTTTTGTATTTCTTATATATACTTCTAAATGAGTTTGCCACTTGCTGAGACTTTGCTCATCAAGTAAGGCTGTAAAAGAACCAGAGCAAACAGGAAGCCCCTGTCTCCAAGCCCTAATTTGAACAATATGTGTATTTACAGAGAACCACCTAACAACTCTTTTGCTATATGATCAGGCTGATCAGGGATTTGCGGAAGTAGGGCAGAATGTAAACACAACTGTAAAAATATCTGGGATAGGAAAAAAAGTAGAGGAAAAAGATACAGAGAGGGACCTAGAGGGGTTATGGCCAAGGTCAGGAGATGGCTTAAAGCAGCTCTTCTACCTTCCAAGTAGGGCGGTGTATATGTATGTATGCATGTGTGATATAATCTTTCTTGAGGTCCAATCCTGCTTGTATTACCACCTTTCAAAGAGAGCAGCACTTTAGAAGTGTCCATAACATCTGGATTTGCCCCATAATAAATAAATGTTCCAGGACTTGTCCCATAATTGGCTGATCTGGGTTCTGATATAGTCCCTGCCCTGCATGAGTGCCATAAACTGGGTGCCATGTGGTTGGAAAACAGCTAGGCTCACTCAGCATGGAAAAGAGACAGGAGAAGGTGGAGAGCTTTGTGAAATGGCTGCTGTTCATCTGGCACCAAGTATCTGTCTCTCTTCTGATGGACTGAGAGTTGCAGCTGTGAGAGAAGTAGGAGCAATTTTCCCTGTGGGAAAGACTGCAGCAGGTCATGAGCAGAGCTGCAGTAGCAGGCGGAGAGGGGGAGTGGATGCAAACACTGTAGTGCACTTGGTCTCGCTTTCCACTTCTTTTCTGGGTTGTTCTCTATGAGCTGCTTGATACAACAGGTTCTACACAGCTAATAATGGACAGCTGCAGGTCCCGGATGTGGATTGGCTTGCTCCAGCTCATACAGAACATTCTTCACCTCCTTTTCTATAAACACTTGTGTTTCGCTGTTATGAGATATTAAAATTTCTTTACCATGCTGTGTGACCTTTGATGGCAAATGAAGCATATACTACTCCTTGAAATAAAATACTCTGCAGTCACCACAACTAGCAAAAGAAACACAGAGCCCTCTCTGTCTTCACAAGTCCTTACACACAATATATAAGCACAAAGATATGAATTTCTGCCTACAGGTGGTCTAACAAATGATCTGTCACCAGCTGAGCTGTGATCAGTGTCTCTGAGCATGACAAATAATCTGCGACAAACATGGGGAAATGAGATTACTTTACCTCTATTCCCTTAAGGAGCAAGGTAAATTGTATTAATTTGCAGTTTACATGATCTGTATGCATGCATATAGATAATGACATAAACACTTGATATGTAAACATATTTCAACTAATTTGACTGTTTTTATGGATCTGTATCTATGCCCATCTAAAACTATGTAACTGTCGATATTAGTTGTTGTCTTTATGAGAAGGATAATTTGTACTGCATGTAATGGTTTGGTGAATAAACACATAAATGAAATTATGTTTTTCCTTTGGTTTTAATATCAAGAAGACTCTCCCTGCTACACCAAAAGATTTCTGTTGCTGTCTATATGGAGTGGTCAGCCTTTCTTTCAGAATTGGTTGAAAGCTACTTTTTGAGGGATTGGTCCCAAAACATGTTTTTTAAAAAAGCTGGAAAGCAAGAGTTCTTCATAGCCAGCTATGAATCATCTCAAGTCTGTCTGAGAGTGCAATTAGGAAATCTAGGAAAGAGCCCGTGTTTCCTCCTCACATGTCATGCAACAGCTAGCACCCAAAGTGGTGACTTACTTTGGACTGGGATCCCTGTGCTCATGGAACTGAGGACTTGCCTTTTTTCCCCAGCAGTTAGGCAGAGTGAAACTTTTGTCTAGTTGCCTGGCATCTAAAGCAGCAGAGAAATCATGAGTCAGAATACACGCAAGGAATGTTTTCCAACCGAAATAGTTTATTTAAGAACAGTGCAGCCTGAAGAATGGGGGCAGGAAGGGAGACGGGACTTCAGCTCAGACATTCTTATGATTTCAGCTGAAGTTTTTCATGTCCTGGGAGGAGCTTTTTTCTTAACCCTCTCATTAGATGTATCTGAATAACTTCAGGTAATGTCACAGACAATTAATGTATCTTTTTCTTACTACAACAAGTTCTATATTTTTGTGGAGAGTCAGAGAAGGAGAATAAAGATACAATCTGGTATTTATACTGGTTTTAATCTGGAGTAACTAGTAACCTAATTGTAATTTCTTCAGAGTGTCACTAGTCAGAGAATCAAAATTATCTACATCCTTAGATATCCCTTTTTGTCTGCTGCTGTCTCTTAGTAGATTAATACTGCAATTAACTACTCCATGAGTTCTACCCTAAAAACTCAGCATGTAAATCACAGGAAATGGGTAACATATAACGATGAGCAAAACTGCCAGCTACCTGTATATTTACACATGCATATACACAGTGTTAAATTGGCACAGGGTAGGGCCTTTTTCTGTCCCCTTCTACCTCCTGTCCTTGACCATTAAAAAAACCCAACACCCAAACCAGCCTTGTCTGACTTTTGTTTCCACTGTGCTCTAGGGAGCTGCTGCAAAACTATTTTGTGGTTTGCCTTGATGCAGTGCAGCTGTTGGGAAGTACAGTATCTTTCCAGCCCACCAGATGCTCTTTATAGCTGCAGTCATTTCCCCCTCCTTTCCCTTGCTAAAACTGCTTTCAACTCCTCGATTTCAGTTTCCAGGCAACGTTCATGCTGAGTATTCTCCTTATTATGAAATGTAGTAAGAGAGGAGGGAAAGAGAAGCCACTGAAAACTTGCTGGTGTTATGAAAAATTAAGAGATAATCACTGACTGCAAATAATTGTATTCAAACCACCCTTCTTTCATGCAGCCCTTCAGAAGAAAAGGGCTGTTAGTCTCAGAGGAAGTCTGAGCAGAAATGCTCAGCAGAGTTCTGGGCTTACCTGAAAAGAAGGGGACTTATAACACAGAGATACTACCTGCTTTGTCAGAACCCACTTTTGATGATAAAGCCTTTTGGTTTTTCTGCTTCTCTAACTCTCATCAGTGCTGTGCAGCATTTCACAAGCAGTGAATCTTGTGTTGACTTGCAGCACATGAACCTGGACCCTAAAACTGAAAGCTCAGAGAAGGGCACACCCTTTGGTCAGCATAATAACCAGTTATCTTTCAGCATAATCCACAAAACTCATAGTTTTGTAAACACACACATTAAAGAACTAAATATATCTCTTACTCTGATACATATATGAAAGGCAGCAGGGAAGGACTGATTCAACCACAGTCCCTGGCTGTGGTATATAGCAGTTCTCTCTTATTTAAACATGAAGTCCACTGAAATTCTCATTTTAGCCTTCAGTTGATTCAGAGCAATTGCTTTGTGTGCACCACACTTCTTGAATGAAGATGAGAATTGCTGGAAATTACTTTGGAAAAATACTTGAACAGGACTCCACTTTTAATTGCATTTTATATCAGATAATGCTGTTTCCTTTTGTCCTCCTATTAGTCTGGAGTAAATGCATGGTAACTACCCCCAAACAGGCTTAAAAATGAAGAGTGCTTTAACTTCTAAAGAAAGTCATGGTCAGAAACACCAGTCTGGCCCATGAACCTAGTGGTACAGATGCTGAAAAGAAATAAGCCTAGAAAAGATTGTTCTGATTCCTATCAGCATAATCTTGGAGTGCTTTGGCAGCCAGTCCCTTCGAAAGGGACTTGCAAGAATAAAGAAGGAGACTAAAGGGGAGGAAGAAAGGGAGGAAATACTTTCATAAGAAAGCCTACCAATCCTAGGCAGTTTCCTTGAAATCCCTCCATCTGAGAACTGGAGCCCTGGTTTGGAGAGCTTACTGCTGAGCCACGTTTACTTGTGCCTTAAGGAGGGGCCTGGAGAGCAATGGCAGGATTTGCTCCAGCTAGTTAGCCATGTGGCAGTGCTGCTCCTGCTGCAGTTGGATTCCTTCACCATTACGTTTCTCCTCTCGGGCTCCACGGGCAGCTCAGTTCTCAGAATCTACACTTAAAATTATGAGGTTTTTAAAAAAAGAGAAAAGCCACATTCTGCCCTCCTCCTCCCCAGTCTGAACATGAAATATTTGCAGTAGCCACACAGCTCCCACTGAGCAGGCAGGGTACTCTTCATTAAAAAAGCACAAAGCAGTCTCTGCCTCTCCCCAGAACGGGCTGCAAGTGCTCTGATGCTGTGCCTGCAGTACCTAGAAAGCACATGGCAAGCTCTGTCTGCTTGACCTGGGAAGCCAAGTTCCCCCAGGACCTGGGGAGAGTTGGGTTCTGGGGAAAATTCAGAGTTCTCAACATGATGAGTGGGGGTTTCCTGCTCTGGTTAATAAGGAAAAAGTTGGAAAAGTTTGCCTGATTTTTTTCTTTCCCATGTGGTAGTAGGATTAATGCACTGAAATCACATCCTGGATTTAACCTCCTATGGTTGTCTCCTTGGGACTGAGTAACTGACTTGTGCTTTTCTTTTCTGACATGGGAGTTTCTTATAGATGTGCAGATTGACCCTAGCTATTTCTGCCTCTTCCTGGGTAGTGGTGATGCCTGAGAAAGGCCAGCCTATATTTTATCATGTGTCATACATGCATGAAGCAAAGCCATATTTTAATCAATGAAAGACAAACTAAACAAACAATTAATCTGTCAGAAATTAATTGTTTCTCTACATTCCACAGTTTGGTAGAAGCTCTTAATTTAACACATATAGAACTAGATGTGTCATAAATGTGCAGAAGTCAGTTTTTCATATAACCATAAAATACTTGTAGATCAATGACACCTTCCTAACATAATTTTTAAAAAGGGAGGATAAAAACTTTTTTATCTCGGCAAACCCTTTTGACTGGCAAGACTGAATTTTAAAACATTCAAATGAAATAGTAAATATTTAAAATTTATTTAAATAATGTCTCCTGGTTACATGTTCACTCTGTATTTAGCTGCTTCCATACAACCTTAAGATCCTGAGAAAACATAAAAATACACTAGAGAAAGCTTTTATAGATTGACAAATTAAAAATCTATACTAATGGAACCAACACAGATCTAAAGTTTATTCACTTAATTAAAAAAAAAAAAAAATGGAGGACTTTTTGTGATTTTTCTTCCCCAAAGTGTCTTGCTTGATTAACAGATGATACCAGAAGCAATTGATGCAGCATGTTGCTACTTTCACCTGTATGTGTTCTCTCGGCTAAGTCATATGGGCTTTACTGCTTTCAGTGAGCTAGTCTTTACATAATTTCTCTGTTATGAGGATGGGCGAAACAGTTTGAATAAAAAGCTAAAACTGAGTGCTTTACTATTTCTGTAATACCTATATATTCTCCTTTTTATGTGACTGTTCCTTTTCTTGTGGCATCTGTATCTGTATATGACAGTCTGAAGCATGGTAGGTTTGGCGGATTTTAAAGACAAGCTGGTGCTGCTCCTACTTGTGATACAGTTGCATCTGATGGTCTGAGCTGGTCTAACACCTCAAAAACTGTCAAAAAATGTGTTTCTATTTCCACGTGATCCTGACTGCGTAGTCCCTCTTTTCCAGGTTGAACTCTCATTTAACTCTTAGTGAATAAGCTCTGTTCACTAAACAAGCTGAAAACCATTAATTTTTGGTTTTGTACCTGTTTTTGGATGGTTTGGTAAGCTGATTTGCCTCACAAAGTCATCAGACAAACATTGTGCTGCAAAACTGCCCCTTTCAAGCTGTAAGTTCTCAGCTTCAATCAGATCATAATTTAAATGTTCATCTTTTTCACATTGCTTAATTTGCATTTACAAATTCAGACTGAAAATTATTAAATTGTAGTCTGGGATTTCTTGCTGGAATCCCTACTTATGAACTTTCCACCTTCATTTTATATCTCCAAAATCTACTCAATGTGTCTCCTTCTTGCCCTTTTGCTACTTCTTTTGTATTATAACTAATCAAATCCAACCTGTACTAAGGTTGTTCTCTTTTAGGAAAAAATATGTTATTGAAAATTATTGAAAAATTATGTTATTTTCTTTTCCATTTTCTCCAAACATAGCATCACTCCACCATTCTTTCTAGGATGAATGAAAATTTCTCTTGTTTGGTGTTCACTAGTTTTAAGTCCTTTTGATTTCTTCCTAGGAATATAGAAAGCCAGTCACAAATGAAGGAGAGAAAAAACAAAATGAAGATCCTGAATGAAATACAGCTGACATTTAATGAAACCCATTAAGATCTGTTGGACTTAAAATAAAATTTACTGAAGAGTTCCCTAAGCAGATTGCCACAGGTCTGATATTCCCTGTCTACTTAGTTGATGGTGAATGTAAAAATAGAAACACTATTTTTCTAAATAGTTCCCAATCTTGCTTTGACTAGTAACTTAGGTAACAAATACAAGAAGAAGAAGGATTGTCCTATAAAGCAGTGAGATGTGGGTCACATTCCTGGATGACTATGGATTTCTTGACTGGGTGTGCAGTTTCTGTGACCTGCAGCTATTTCATTCATATTTCTGGCTGTAGCTTCTCCCATAAGCTACACCTCTGCTTGTAAGAGGCAGCTGCTGCTGGGCTGAGTTGCAGGGTGCTTTTACTTCACCCAGTGCTGTTTGTACCAAATCATAAAGGAAGGGCTTAGTTTCAGCTTAGGTCTAAGAGAGTTTTGTCACATGGATATGAGCTCTGTTGTGCCTGTCGCCCACAGGCCCGGACAAGAGACCTTGCTCTTTATATCTGCTGGTATAGGTCCTACTACAACAATTAGTAGGAAACATAAGTCTTTGGAATATGACCCAAATTCTCAAAGATAAGAATATCCCGTTGTGCTTATTTAGGAGCCTGTGTGAAGCTGGGATTTCCAGGACAAATCTGTATGATGACACCTTAGTGCATCCTTAGTGTCATTTCATCATCCTTGCAAAATACATGAGGAATTGATGAAGCAGATAATAGAACCCAGGATGTGGCTGATGATCCCATAACAGCTTAAGTTCTGTGCTCCTGCATTTTTATATGAAGACTGTGATTGCTGTGTCTTGAAATCAACAAATACTTGTTCAAGTAATGAAGACAAAGGAGTCCTAATGAAAACTCTTTACATTGGGCCCATCTAGCACTTAGGCACAGGTATATATGTGTGTGAAGCCCTCCAAGAATGGGGGTACTGAGTCTTTTATACTAGCTGAGTGTGTAAGAGATCCACTAGCTATACCTCTGTCTGCTAAATTACTTTTCTTTGGAGAAAACTTACCAACATAAAAATGCTCATGGGCATATTCAGTTGGGAAAATTATTTCTGGGTGTCTAAGACATGAGTTTAGTTTGAATTTTAAAAATCTTGGTGGATCTCACATTTAATTTCTCCGTGTCTCAGTTTCTCAAGGATTAATTGCAAACAGCAGTCAGTCCTTGTTCTGTAATCATATTGCAAGAATGAATTCAATGTAACTGTTGTGAAGCATTGAGAGGCTTTGAAAATTTGAGGATGTTTTTGTTACTAGAAATTTACTTCACAAAATTTATATAAAAGACAAAGTTTTGCATATAAAACATGAAAATATGTAAATGTTAGGCTATATGTTTAGCCTATAAAAGAATATTTGTGTTGGCTCTCTTTCCATAAATTATTACTCTTTGAAAAATCCTTCTCACAGAAAGTCCTAGGTCTTTCAAAGCAAGTTTTGAAACTAAACCAATGTAGAGTTTAATTCTGGATAAAATTATGTGAAATGGAGGCAATTCACTATTAAACCCCAAGGAATGGTGTTAAGAATCTACATAAACAATCTGGTGAGATAAAATGCTGAAGAAAACTAAGAAGTGATTTTCTCCATTTTTCAGTTTTATTCATGCTGCAGCGTGAGAAGTTACCTACTAAAATGGGAAAATGTAGCTTGTTCTGGTTCAGGAAATTGTTTGCTAAGGAATTTTCTGCTCACTGAATTTTTTTATGTGGATGACTTTTCAGTAACACAAACATACGATGCACATAAATGTGAGTATGTGCAAACATACACACACACACATCACATGGTATTCTCAGCTTTTGTACTTATAAATATATATAAATGATCCTCAGATGCAAAACTTACCAATCTAATAGGAACATGAACTGTTTTCTGAATAGATTAATGTTTAAGCTCTCTCTTCTTTTGGCATTACAAAGAAGTTCACATACAGTTATGGAACTGAATGCTATGGCTAAGGTGGGGACCCTATTCTTCCTGTGCCGAAGAGTTGATTGGACACAGAGGAAGGGAAAGGGAAGAAAACTCTAGAAATACAAGTCTCTGGAAATGTAGCACCACATTACTGGCGGATTTAGCTGCACTTCTCTCAGTGGAGCTGCATCCATTTACCCCAGTCAAGTCCCAAACCCAGACTCAGTTCCACTGCTGCTCTTTGAATCCATGCCAGAGTGAGGTATAACTTAAACTAGAAACAGATGTGGGTGACTGTAGCCGAGCTGCAGAATATATAAAGGCTCCATACGTGTTAATTTTCCAGGCATTTGTAACAGGATTGCTGAAATAACTGTAAAATCTTGTAGCTAATGGACCCTGAGTGGTGAGAAAGGCTTCTCCTTCATTTGCTGCAAATTATCTTTCCTTTCTGCCTTCCCTGTTTAGATCTCACTACATTTATTTTGAATTGTTTTCAGCCTTTTCTGCTAAGGATCATGGGAGAGCAAACTTAAGTGATTGCAAATGTTTCTGTGGTAATCATTTCCACTGGAGAAGCCAGCTGGATTGTCCCCTATTGCCTGGCTGAAACTTCTGCCCTTTGCTTTTCAAAAAAATAGAAACACAGAGGGATAAATATTTTTAATTTGTATAAATATGGTCCTGAAAATGCAGGGTAAAGGTATTTAAGAAGGTATAAAGTGAGCATTTATTGAAGCAGAGAAGCACCAGAGTAAGAATTCTTTTTCAGTTCACTGTGGTTTTGGAAGGCAGACCAAAAGAAAAATGAGAGGTTTCCAGAAAAAACAGAGTTATGAGCCAAGTCAAGCAAGATACTTAAAGTGAGCAAAGCAAAGCTCTGTCTGCTAACAGTTTGTAGCAAGGGACTGTATTTTCTTTACCAGCCTCCTACCCCAGGAACTTTGTCTTAACATCAAACAAAAAGCACAATAGGAATAAACAGATTTCTGATGATGCATTGCTTTGCAAAACCAGGCTATTCTGAAGCTAAAATAATGAATATTATCAGATGTGATTTAATTTTTTAATGGAAGGTTTGCTCCTGTTGCCCACTTATGAATCAAGACTAGATCCCTGTACATTGCCTTAACTCTGCGATCATACTATGAGGTTTCCTGTGATTTTTTTCAAAAGAAGGAACCTTTCTTTACTAAGAGTAGGTGTAGTGTCATTTACTTCTTGAACTTTGAAGTAAGAAGAATGTTTAGGAAGATTCAGAAGTCCTCACAATTTTTTTTTCCTGTGATATTTTTTCAGACTGAAATGAAGGTGAAGAGAGAGTCCAGTTTCCCCACTGCAAGAATTTCCATGGTTGCATTTCCTGCTGAGTCCTCACAGTCCACGATGGCTTCTGCAGCTTTAATACTAAAATCTTAAGCAGCATAGCTGCCCACTTGTTTGTTATTCCATTTCTCTTCAACATTACAGAACAGTTCTGCAGGGGATGTCAAATGGACTAAGCTTTCAATCAAGACATCCAGCCTCTGAAGTTGCTGACTGATCTTTTATGCTGAAACTTGCTTCCTGGGCAGAGCACCAGCACAGTGCCCAACTTGCCACGTATGTCCCATCTCTGTGTGGATCTCAGGAATGTGAAGAAGTTATTTTGGCTCCCTGTGCTTGTGGAAGTATAACAGTGTCACTGGTGGTTTGCAGACTGGTTTTGCATCAGAAAAGAGCATCCATCACTCTGTGCTTACAGCACAAGGAAAAGGAAATGCCTCCAAATTTCTGAAAACTTTCCTGAAGAATGTACTGTTCTGCAGAGGTGACA
This sequence comes from Lanius collurio, assembly GCA_020086605.1. Lineage (NCBI taxonomy): Eukaryota > Metazoa > Chordata > Aves > Passeriformes > Laniidae > Lanius > Lanius collurio. The sequence continues at coordinate 20,896,729 of JACBWW010000017.1, read as the reverse complement.
TATACAGCATATACAGAGATCTGTATCCTGTTTCTTATTGGACTGTTCAAAGCAATGGCTAATGAGACAGACTGCGTATCTTTCAAACAAAAATGTCCTAATCCACTTCCATAGTAGGAATGCCTAATTCTTCAAAATGGTGAAAATAATACCAGACAATGAGCCATTGCAGATGAAGTGAAGAGAAGCCTTAAGAAGGCATTTGTCAGGACTCTGAGGCCACTAATAGGCCTTACTGGTGACCAACCTTACCCTGGGGTCTCCACCCTCACCTGTGGTTCCAGGAGCCCCCGTTCAGTACAGCCTTGGGCCATCAATCCTTACGTGAATTACATTGTTGGTGTTCTCTCTTCAGCCCTGCTTCTGAACCTGCCTCCTGGATGTACTTGGGCCCTGTGCAGTAGGTAACTTGTGTCTTGCAGGAACTTCTGACACACAATGAAATCTTGTCTCTAACCTGTCTCCTATTGCTTATGACAGGGCTTCCCAGAAGTACCCTGGACATGAATCCATGACTGCTGAATTTCCAAAGCTTGATGGACTTCCTTACCAGCACCTGACTTTGTCTGCTGCATTGTAGTCATCCACTCCTACCCTTCTGGAAACTGTTATTAGATAACCTTTAAAACATTTCTAATTCATGTTTGATAGTGGAATAAAAAAATAAAACAAGCCCGAGTGGCAGGTTTGCGAGTAATTCCAGGAGAATTGTCACATTGTCATGTCTCCAAATATTTTACTTGAGTTAGCTAAGGAAATAAGGAGATATCTGTAAGTAGAAAATATGGTCATAAGTTATTTAGGGAAAAAAGAAGTTCCTGTACTGTGGTACCACATCTCAGATGATGTCTAGAAATGAACTCACACAAACTAGAGACTCCCATGACACCCTGCATTGTAAAGAAACCATCCTTTGAGTTCTGCTGAAATTCAGTGTTGTGCAACTGTATACTCATTAGTTAAGTTGCACTGTATTTTGGCTTGTTATGGAGCTTGTGTCTTCACTTTGCACATACACCTGTTTTTTGTGCTGTTAATTTCAGTTTCCTTCTGCAGTGAGAAATACAGAAAGTCCGAAAGAAGCCAAGTACTTTAGAAGAATATCATGACACCTATTTATCATCCTGCTAATTACTAGACTGTTTTGAAATAATTGGATTAAAATTAGACATGCAAAAATATTTTTTTTGACTGTGAAAATGGTTGCTGATTTTTTTTCTCAGCATGAATTCTGCCTGGTCATCAGTTGTTCTAAAACTGATACGAAAAATAAGTTAAGGAGAATGCTGTTTGAGTAGCTCATTTTCCATACCAACGTGAAGCTGACCAGTGTGGACATCAGTGTGTCTGGATGGCAAGAGGAAGTGTGCCTGCAGTGTTGTTGTGCTACTAGAATTGAAGTGACGAACTCCTGGGTGTGCAGTTCGGTGCTGGTAGCTGTGTACAGCTATATCAACTGAACCCTTCAGAGCCTCTAGGAACCCCACCTTCAGAGCAAAGCTAAAGATTCTGAAATGAAGAATCCTCTACAGTGGTGAGGGTTCACTCTAGGCAAATCCCCATCCATACAGACATAAAAGTTTGTGATGCTTTGCAAGACACTTGGCTCCCCAGTCATAAGTGGCTTCACTTTATGGATTAATGGCACTGTAGAACCCCCAGCTGAGAAAAGCCAATATAAACGTGGGACCCCCTCCTCCATCTCAGAGCCATAAAAGCAGCAGTCACATGTTAGAGCTGGAGTTCATGCAAGGCCTTTCTCATTGACCTAGGAACTGTAGCCAACTGATTGCCGCAGCCTGAGAGTTATGCTTCCATGGATAAACAAAACCCTATGGAAAGAATGGCCATGTTTCAGCCATAGTTTAGCTTGCTTTCTCAAAGTGATTTTTGTTTTTAAAACAAAAATATTTCCTTCTTTTTTTGCAAGTTCTCATGATGCTAATATCTTCTCTGCCTTAGATAGAGAGAAAGAAAATATTTAAGCTGAATTTATTGTTGTTATCACTAGTTTGAATTAGAGATAGAAAGAAGCTGGAACCCATAGGAAAATATTTTAGCCTGTGAAGGGGTGATCTATGGTATCAGTGATAGCCAGGTTCTGGACTCCGGGGACAAACTGTGTCTGCAGGAAAGCAGAGCAAGTGTCACCATTATTCCACTGTCCAAGGGCTCTGAGTTCTCTGGTCTCCAGTCTTGGGCTTGTTTGTTTGGTAAACCAGAGTGAGTTCCATTTCTGCAGTTCCAGCTACACTAATGACCCTGGCACCAGCAGGGCCATTAGCAGGAGCAGGTGGAAAAAAAAATGGATAAAAAGACAGAGAAATTTTAATGTTTGAATTCATCATTACTCTTGAGCTGAAAGTATATATTTTTTATTTCAAAGAAAAATGGTTTTATTCTTCCATGGTTAATGTCTGGTTTACAATAGGAACAAAGCCATGAAAATTCTGTGCATATAGTGTAGAAACTTTAATTATAGCACTTAATAATATATAAAACATACTGCAAAAATTAGGCCAAGGAACTGTATTAAAGTCACATACTGTGAATTAAGATTTAAGGAAAATCCAAGTAAAGAGGAGTTTTTGGAAAGCCTGTACAAAATATTGTTCATATTAATTAGAGTGAATGGAAATGCAAACAATTACATCTTACATTTTTCAAATAAACTAAGAAATAAATGTCAGCACCCAGTCTACTGCCAGACCAGTACACAAGGCATTGATATCCTTCATCCAACAGGCTGGTGTGCAAAGCAAATGCTTGCAAGGTGGGAGACTTAAGCCCTTCCTCTGTTTTTGTATCTCTTGGAAGGAAACTCACCTTTCTGAATAGATGGTTTCTGTGCTCACAGTTTATTGTTCGAAGGTTGTTCAGTCTGAAGAGTTGTTAATCAGAGCCATATTTCAGAATGCAGATATCCACCCTTCATTTTTTTTCCTACTGCAACAACAGAAAGCCTTTGCATACACAAGTGCATGTGGGCTTGCAGTCCCATTGGACAGGGAAAGAAAAAGACAGGGAGGATTCCTAGCTGTGCAGAACCACCCTGTGATACAACATCTCACACTCTGCATCCAAAAGTTAATGATCTCCTTATTTCCACCAGCCCGACCCCTACCAAGTCTGGGTTTTTCATCATCATTTTTGGACTCAGAGACTGCATGTATTTCTTCCATGTATTTCTTCTTCTTTCTCCTCCCAGCAGAAGGAACCCCAGCCCCAGAGGACTGAAAAGATGGAGATTACCTTCAGCTGGTACTGGACATGGCTTAAGTCTAGTTTTTCTGACTCAGCACTGAGCATACAAACGTCTGGGTACACCAGTGCCACAGTGAAGAAGGAAGATAATTAGGTCTGAAAAAGAGAGGACTATGCCAAAAGATCATCCCTGCACCTGAGGAACTTCCAGGATTTCATATAAAAGATCACGTGTACATTAATGTTCCCATTACCATAGGTTAAATGTGTATTATAATGATTTTCATTACTTTTGTATTCATTGCAGGTACAGGTCTCTTTGTGCCATGCTGCAAGACATTCTTCAGAATCTCAGAAGCACTGGTAATTCTTATTCTTGATGGAACATATGGCCTTAAATCTAGTTGATGTATCTTAAGGCAGGCAATTTACATATAAACTGTACAATAATTTCAAAACACGCATATGAGTTAGTATATTAGTTGGGGAGAAGTTCTGCTGAAATTAGATATCCAGAATGATTTTTTATGGAAGTTGAAAGAAACAACTGTCAGGGAAAGGTACCAAAGTGTGTCTTTGTTGGGTACTACATAAGGATGTGCGGATGAGTATCTTCCAGGACAGTTAATAAACAGTATGACTTTGCAAGGCCAAGTTAAATAAAAGCATCAGTTTAGTTTGCTCCCTGCTAACTGCAGCTGTTTCTTCAAGTGACACTAAGTTAAGCACTACAGCTAAAAACCAAACCTTGGTGGCAAGCTATGAATAAAGAATTTAAACGTCTTACAGAGCATTACTCAGTGCTGTTCACTCGGGACTCAAGGTAGCAGGGGTTGTGCCACTGTTTCTGACAAGTCCCTTCGGAGCATGAACAGTTTCTGTGGAACTCATGATTCACTTTAACCTTGTCTTTGAAAGATCACTTCAGAGATAATGTGACATTTTTATCTCTGTTTAGTTGTGGAGTCTGAGGACTTCATGGACATCCTTGCATGCCCATGGTAGAGCTTCTGGGTTGAAATCCTGGGTCCTACTGAAGCCAGTTGTTTACTCTGAATACAGGTGAATACAGCCTCTTCCAGTTTGACCCTCTCTATTCACACTGTATGCAGCTGCACAGTAACTTCCCTGAGCATCAGCAGAAAGGAGACCAAAAGGATTTTTTGCTGAACTTTTGGACCAGTTTGACTGACCTAAATTGAACCAGAAATGGAGAAAACCCCTGCTTCTTTGATCTCTGATACCAAAGTGGAGTTATTATTTCATTATTTTATCTTCCTCACAGTGTAAAAATGTGGAAAGAAGTAAGAAGCTAGGATTTTTTTTTTCCTTTTGTAATTTATGTTCCAATGTTTTTGAATCTCCAGTGGGGAAAATCAGGAAGTGTGAAGAAATAAATTGCTAACAATGGGCTATTATGAGTGGAGCATTAAAATGGTGTGAGGCAATATTGCATTAGTGAATCAAAATTTCAGTTTCCTACAGAAAATTGCAGCTGATCTAAAGCAATCTTTCCAGAGTTGTGTTAAGTATCCAAAAACATTTCTGAAGAGAAAAGAATATTACTATGTTTGACTGAACACTTTCCACACATTTTTAATTCTTCCAATCTTTTGAATTTGGTTGCTTGACTTTACAGCCTTAAGACAATATTTTAATTTAGGTGTATAGTATGTTTTGTTTTTTATTAAGAACAAAAATCTTATAAATTGGATAAACAGTTTCAGAAAGACTGGACAGATGGTAGCTTGCCTGTGCTAAACTTTATGTAAACAAATATACCATCCCTTTTTCCGGTCTGAACTGTAGGTGTTTTTAAGCACCTACTTCAGGAGAGGCTTTGCTGAGGTTACACAGATCCCACAGTATCACTAAGTCCAACAAAAATAGTTCAGGCTGAATGAGCCAGTCATTGACATGATGGGCTTTTTAAGCTATCCACACAGAGTCTAACCACATTAGGGACTAGAAACCACCAGCATAGCCACCTGTGGAGTTCATTAAAGAGTCAGAGGTTGTTCCAGAAAGAGAAATACTTCCTCTATCCTGGCATCTGAGTCCTTCAGGTCTTTATCAGAGGTGGGATGTTGATGTAACAGAGTTGATGGCCTGCCGTGACACTGCAGTCACTTCATGCCACTTGTTTTTTTGCCATAAAATAGACATTAGTACCTTAAATGCACATCAGCATTCAGCACATAAACATGGATGTGTGTATAGTAAGTATATAATACAGAGTGTTTAGACATCAGTTGGATTTGTGCACACATTTCATTCCACATTTCACACAATCACAGAACTTGTATGGTAAATTGTGTGAGAATTATTCAGTCATATCAATTGTGGAAAATGGAAAATTACCTCTGTCCCCATGTGAGGAGATTATGTTCAGATAATTCAAAAGGGCACTGGAAACAGGCAAAAGAGATAACTGAACATCCATCACTAGCTGACAAAAGTCCATAATTGTATTTATTTTCCAGATTACCCAGCACTCATCTTTGTAGTTGTATTTATGGTTTCTTTGAACTTTTCACAAATATTTGCAATGTGGTACTTGAATACATTAATTTCCATCTTTAAACAGCTATATCAACTTGCTGCTGTCTAAATAAAATATACTTTTGGGGGAAACTTCACTTATTTCTTACATTTTTCTCTGAGTTCTGGTATTTGTTTCTCTCTTTTCTCCCAACATAAGTATTTTCATGTCCCTGTTAAGTCTCTATGTGACCCTGTTCTTTTCTGAATGTTTCAATATCCCGGATCAAGTATGCATGCCAATGAATGTTAATAATCAGCATATGATGCCAGCTCTGATAGTCTCAAGGATGGTTTTGACAGCAGGTACTTCAGCAGGCTCTTCTGTCCTCAGACACATCATGCCTCAGATAGGTAGAGCCACGGCTGTGTGAACACACACTCTTATTTCACATATATGGTTAAACAGGTGTAAAGAGGTGCATGAATAAAAGGTTTTCTTTAATTAATACTTTGCTACTTTTAGGGTCTGAGCAGATAAAAGGGGTGCTCATGTTTGTGCTGTTATCCTTACAGGGAGTGTCCATACAGGTGGTCACTGTCTGGCCCTGCTAATACAGCGGTGAATTGTTCCTGGATCACCTCTTCATAGTTCATAGAATTGCAAATACACTTCAGTGTTTATAAATGAACCCACTCTGTTAAAAAACTGCTGAGTGGGCCCAAACCCAGGTAAGTTGTCTCAAACATCCGGCTCAAAGTCGCTTTCCCAACATCTAGAACAAAAAAGCTTGAGTTTCCTGCAAGGTGGGTATTCAGAATGTGAGCACAATGGAACCAAAGCTAGCTAAGAACAACATTTATGTCTTCATGGCAGTCACACCATACAGATGTTCCTGAACTAATTCTAGTACCAAAAGCCATGGGGATCTGGGGCTCCTTAGAGTAAGAACAACATTGGCTCTCTGTCTGTTCGGCTTTGACTCCCAAGTCAGGTCAGGTATGTGTATGGGAAATTGTACTGCATGGTCTTGATATATCCTCAGTCTCTCTGTGCCTCAGTTCTTCTTCCCTGATTCACAGAGAAGTGAGCTGAGAGGCTCTTGGATATAGAGGTAGTAAGTTCCTAGTATACTAAATGGAATTAGGCACTTTGTTGTAAACAGAGGTTTAAAGTGTGAAGCATCCCCGGCTGACTGAGATGTGAGGGACAGAAGGGCAGATATTAGCAGGCATTTGGGGAGTTTTGTGCCTTGAATTACTTCTGTGGTACATCTCAGTTCTGCAGCGACTGAAGAGCACTGTGCTGGGATATGCTCCTGCTGATGTGGCACCAGAATTTCCAAGTTCGTCAAGGAGAAGGTATTCCTGTTACCTCCGCCTCCTTTTGTGCGCTGGAGCCCTACAGACGTGGCAGCTTCCTGAACCGCTTCCCAATTATATGGTATGCATGTTGTATGTCCCCTGTGACCGTCAGGACAAGAAGAGAGTCAACAATTCCAAATTAAGAGCCACATAGCACAAAAAAACCCAAACAAAATTAAAAAACCCACCCACCCTCACCCAAAAAGTGAAAAGTCAGGAAGAAAAACAAAGACTTTCTTTTCTTATTTTTCTTTGCACAGAAAAGTTTTGAGGCGGCACAGCCTGATACACTGAGACTGAGAATCACTAGATCTCAGGATCTGAGTTTTGTTTACTGCAGTTCCTCAGTAACATCAAGAAAATGCTGTTATGATTTGACTAAAGCTTGCAAGATCGAGACATTTGCAGGGGAAATTTTCAGCCTTTTTTGCCTACTCTTTCTGAAAGGACAGAAGCTGGGAGGCAAGATGACTCACTCCATGGGACTTTTAATTTTAAAGTGGCTAGAGCCGCTGTGAGTGAGGCCAGGCTGTGGAACACCCGGAGACTCGCAGGATTTTATTACTCCTTTCCACGTCATCCTACAGTTCTCAAATCCCTGGAAGAAATATTCAAGCAGAGCAGGGGGGGAAGGGAATCCTTTGCTTTTTGACTTGCAAGTTTTCTCGTTAAAATGTTTGCATCTTTAACCCACAAATACAAATTTTTCCGGTGTTCCTTCCAAGGGTATTTCTGCATTCTATGGTCTGTTTGGAAAACCAGAGAATTTAACATTTTCCTTCTCACCATGTAAGAGGACATTTTGCCCTCTTCTCTGTCTGTGCCTGTGCTTTACTGTTGTGTGCTAGAAATTGCCCTATTGCTTCTGAAGCTTTCCATTCTTAAATGCAAAAATACTTGGTTGTTAAAAACAATGCTAGAGAGGTACAAATATTTCTGAAAAATCACAAAGAAATAATATAAAGGGGGAGGACACTTCTCAATTCAATACCTTGAACAGGATGCAGTTTGTCACTGAGCTCATGAAGTAAATAACAAGCAATTTGCAGTTAAGCATAAAGGTGCCTACATTTCTGTTCAGAAAGCGCATGGAGCCTGAGCTACATTCTCCTTGGCAGCACCAGGAAAAGCAGTTTTAATGAATGGCAAATGTCTAAACTTCCCTGCTCTCCCCATCCACCTAAAAAGCTTTCCCTGCTCCTTGCTACAACATAAACCCCCCATGCTGCATTATTTTTTTAACTTAATCTGAGCTGCTTCACAGATCAGTTCAACAAAAGAGTGAAAAAATAATCTGAAAAACACATGGAGAACAGAGACAGGGCTTCAAACAGTCTGTGCACAGCAAGAGAGAAGGAATCTTGTGGGGAATTCTGCTAGGAGAAGCTGGCTTGTTTCACTTCATGACGTGTCAGGAAGATACAAATGACAGACCATATCCAGGCTGAGCACAAAGCCTGGACAAAATCTAGGAATAGCCTTTGTTAAAGTGCCCCCTGGATCTTGAGGAGGAGGTGCACCAGGGCTCAAGATCATGTAAACTAAGGAGGAATCTACCGTTTATGTGTAGAAGTACTTTGAATTATTGAGATTTTAGAAAATATGGGCTCACCAATGGAAAATGAGAGAACAATATAGTAAAATAAAATTTTTAATAACTATTTTTTAAATTAAATGAATGCTGATGAGTTTTCTACTTTTTGAAAGTTTAGTAAATGGTATTTTACATGGCTTGAAAAGTTTATAATACTATTTTTTTCTGATAGTTTTGGAGATCAACATTTTTATTAAAAACACCTATTTTACTAAAAAAAGAAAGAGTTTTAATTTTTTCTTGCTAAATTGCCCTTTTTTACAAAAATCTTTTAGTATAGAGTATGATACAGGGGAGAGGTAGTTGATAAACATATTTTTTAAAAATTATTAAGCAAAACTATTACTGAAATATTTACAAATTCCCAATATTACAGTAAAACTGATTAATCATCAGGGAAATTTTCTGATTTGAAAGAACTTATTTAAATAAGTTCTTAAAAAATAAGTTTACAGGAAAAATTTTGAAAAATTCTTTCCAAAAGTAGCAAGTACCACTTCACAGAGTCAGGTACACTGCTCAGGATCTCTGGGAGTCAGTTAATTCAATTTCCTGCTTGAATCAGCAGAGTTGCCAACGGTGTATTAGGTCAGCTATGAGTGAAAAGGTAACTCATGTCCTGGGGCTGTTACTTTTTTGATGAGGTTTCTCATTAGGTCTTTCCCAAAGAAAGGGTAAATGAATAGAGAGTGAAGATGTTTAGAAAAATTTTGCAAGAACATCTGCCAAAAATAAATCTGCATGAAATAAATGACTCTTCCTCTACATCTAGTCTACATTACATCACTGCAGTTAATTCTTACAGTTTTGTGGAGGGGAACCCTGTTCATGAGAAATCACTGAAGGAAGAATTCATAATGGATGAAGAAAAAAATTATTTGGAAAAAAGTTTTAGAAATTAGGTTTGGATAAGAAGTCTTGTAGTCGGGCAGTCTTAGCAAATGTCATCAATATGGTGGCCCATAAAATGTCTTTCATTACAAATGTTTGATTTAGGGTATTTTTTAATTGTCAAAAGACCTCTATGTGAGTTCTGCTCTGCCCAGGATTCTCAGGGCATATTTAAACAGAACAGGAAAACATTTAAATGTGACACCACAGTGGGGGTAGGGGCTAAAAGCCAATATCATTAGGATTCAGAATGATCTTGACAACTTGGAGAAAGGGAACAAAACAGTGGAGTTCAATAAAAACAAAAACTAGCAAAATAAGCTTAGGAAGAAAAGCAAACATACATAAATATACAATGAATAGTAAACCTAGGTGGGTGATAACACCCCAGAGAAGGATCTGGAGAATAAAAAGAGACTAAACTGAGTCAATGGCACAGCCTTTTTGCAACTTTGCTTGTGTCATTCAGAAGTATATTAATAAAAATGTTCTGTGTAAGCAGTTACATAGCATTTCTCCACACTCATAATGTCGCAGCTTTTTTCACTCTTGAGATGCATGGGGGACAAATTGGAGAGTCCAAGAGTGAGAGCAAGCAAAAGAGCAAGCAGTTGTTCAACAAGGTAGAGAAGAGATTTAACACATCAATTTTAGGAAATTAAAATTGAATGGATATATAATCTGTGTTCTTTCAGCATATGAAAGGTTGCTCACACTTCATTTGAGTCAGAGCAAGCAATTTTTCTTTCTTCAGAAGATAAAATCTTGGATTATCTATTAGAGAAAAACTTTCTACTCATGGTAGTTACCTACTGGCACTTTTGAGACAGAAATAATTTCTTTAGAAGTTTTACAAGGATATTAAATATTAGTCAGAATTGATCTAGAAATATTTGCCCTTGATTTAGAAGACATGGATTAAGCTGTCTTCTTGATTTCTCAGCTCTACATTTCTGTTATATTTAATAGATTAATTTTCTTGCATTTTAAATGGGCTTGCTGTTAAAAGACTGACTTCCATGTCTGCCCAAAGAGTCCAGCTTTGCACAACCTTGGCAGGAGCTGGGAACTTTCCATGGCAATAGTCATGTTGGTTATCAAGGACTGAAGAATCTGGCAATGAAGAGTGAATCTCAGAACCACCTGTCCAAAATTATTTGATACCTCTGCACATCAAAGGATGTGGTATGGATTTTCTGATGAGAAACTTCCGATTTTGCCTCAAAACGGTCTGAAACTTTTCTGCCAAATGTTGCTTGAGATGTGCATGAAATTCCTACATCCCCCTCTACGTCTGGGCCATGCTGGCTATGACCACAGGGGTGAAATTAAACAGGGGGTCTCCTCGGGCACTATAAATGGTCTGCACTGTCAGAATGGTCCCTGGGTGTTGCGGTGGGACCCCCTGAGCCCCCCCCACCCCCAGGTCCCTGCCAGGTGACTCTGAGTTTGTCTGATGTTCCAGCAGCCCGGGCTCTGATCTGGTTGGTTGTTTATCCCAGCTCCACCCCGGTATCCCATTTCTCCCTCTCTGTGACAAAACCAAGGGGACACAAAGCCTCCCTCTCTCACCCCGGCCGACTCTTGCCCAGGTCGGTGCTCTGTCTCTCAGGACAGAGGGAATAAATGACTTAACACAATAAAGGGGGTTTGAGCTGTATTTCTCTTCTTTACTTCTGCTTCTGGTGAGTAGCTAACAGCTGGCACTGGCTTAAGTGGGGCTGCACAGTCGAGGAATATTTAGGCTGTTTGTAAATGGTTTAAGATATTCCAAAGCATAAAGAGGCAAGCTTGCCACAGAAATTAAGCAGTGTACAAAGCTGTTCAATTACCAGACCCGGGCTGCTTTTGGCCCATGCCAGTTCATCGTCTGCCAGGCAGTTGTGTAGTACTGTGCGTATTCCAGGGATCAGCCCCAAATCATCCATGTATGTAACACAGTGCTCAAAAAGGATTTCCTGGCCCAGAACCAGTGCCTGACAGCTCATCTCTGTGTACAGAACCCTTCTGGGCGTGTCTGGTGTTCTGGTATAGACACACTTTGTCTTCATTATGAATCCAAAGGCGCATCCTCATTTATATTTCTGAGGGCAAAGAGAACATTTTCACTTCACTGATGATGAGATTGTAAGAGACAGTAAAATATAGGTTTAAAGTCTTATAATTTAAATATAAGAAAGAGTATATTTTACTAGGATTAAGAAATTATTAAATCAGTTCCTCAGGAGAGATCTGTGCCTATGACCTAGATTTCATTTTAAATCCAGATCAGTGCTAGCAGTTGCAGAGCGAGACCATGTTCTTTTCTTCTTACAGATTAAAATTTTTAAGGTTCTCTGTACCATTTTAGGTACTCTCATGGTCGAAAAGTGTGATTTTAATGTTGCTTTTATTAGTAAATATTTAATAAAGAACTGTCATGGATCACACCTGTCTAATATAACTCATTAACTGGTGAAACAGAAGGGATAAATCAAAATTACTTTTGTTACAATTGATTTTGTTTTCCTGCTGAGAGTTATTGACCTTTGACTTGAACTTAGTTAGTGTGCTGAATACTGAAATATGTTCTTAGTACCTCAAAACAGAGAGATCCACCTGTTCTACTACAAGTCCTAAAATTAAGCAAAAATTGGGTTGCAAAATTTCTTTGCTCAATCTAATTCTGGGCAACACCTTGAAAGTTTTCTAGAGACAACTTTCACAAGTACTCCCCTTCTCCCAGCTTATCATGGGTGGCTGCTTTTACTTTTACACAAAATAATGTAATGAAAGATGTTAAAATTGAGAAGGTTGATTCTCAAAAAGTGCTTGGTGTCTGGAGACCATCTACTCTACTACTAATTAAAGTATCTCTTAAACACAAAGGAATTATCCTCAGAGTAATTAGGTATCTCAAGGAGTGGGCCAATGTGAACTTCATGAAGTTCAGCGAGGCCAAGTCAAGGTGCTGCACCTGGGTTGGGGAAACCCAGGTATCAACACAGGCTGGGGGAAGAAGGGATGTGGAGCAGCCCTGCCCAGTAGGACCTGGGGTTGTTAGTTGATGAGACTGAACATGACCTGGCCATGTGCACTCACAGCCCAGAAAGCCAAACATGTCCTGGACTGCACCAAAAGCAGCGTGGCCAGCTGGGCAGGGGAGGGGATTCTGCTCCTCTGCCCTGCTCTGGTGAGAGAGACCCCACCTGGAACACAGCATCCAGCTCAGGGACCCCCAGCACTGGAAGGACATGGACCTGTTGGAGTGAGTCCAGAGGAGGCAAACAAAGATGGTCAGAGGGAGGTAGCTCCCCTCCTACAAGGAAAGGCTAAAAAGAGTTGGGATTGTTCATCCTGGAGAAGAGAAGGCTCAGAATGACCTTACTGTGGCCTTCCAGTACTTAAGTGAGGTTTGAAAGATGGAGACAGACTTTTTAGCAGGGCTTTCAGTGATAGGAGAAGGGATAATGATTGTAAAGTAAAAGAGGGTATGTTCAGATTAGGTAGAAGGAAGAAACTTTTCATGATGTGAGTGAAGAAACACTGGAACTGGTTTCCCAGAGGAGTGGTGGTGCCCCATCCCTGGGAACATTCAAGGTTGGGTTGGATGGGGCTCTGAGCAACCTGATCTAGGTTGAAGTTGTCTCTGCTCACTACAGAAACTCCATGGGGTTTTTGGCAGCCAACAAATTTCTGCTGGTGCAGAAGATGCCAGCACCTTAAACCCAGACTTCCTGAGGCAGTCCAGGACTGATAAAAGGCTATCTTCTTCAAAGATGTAACAATTCCTCTTCTTCCCTCATCATGGATGGGAGGCCTGGAAGACACAGCAGCTGTGGAGGTGGACATTTTGACGTGGACAGCAGCGTTAGGGGAACAAAGAATGTCTGAGTTGAGGAATGGTTGGATTCCCTTAAAAGATATAAAGTCAATGCATCCTGAGTTTTATCCTCAGAAAAGGCGGGGCTGGTGAGGTGCCTAAGGAGCAGTGGTTTGCTGCCTTTCAAAGACAGAAGTTCTTAGCATTAGTATGTCATTTTTTTCAAAAGGGAACAGAGTGCCTTACAAATACCATACTTGGCTGCCTCACATGGGCATCAAACACACCACTGCAGAGGGGACTGCTCTTCTGCTCTCCAGCTTAGCAAATGCAGCATGACTTTTGTGTTATCCCTAGGTGCGTCAGAGGATGTTTTGACTCTACCTGACAAGGTGATTGCCCTCTGCAGATCATAAAAATTTTTGATACTGTGGCTGAGCACCATTATCTCCATTTCACATGGAGGAAACTGAGGCATTAAGAGGCAAGTTGATTTGCTTCAGATGGTTCAACAGACTAGAGATAGACAGCAGCATGAAACTTATTTTTTGGTGGGGAGATTTAGGTCTTTATAGTTAATGTTTTTTAGTTTATCCAAGTTCATGGTATTTACATGAATACCAATAGATTCTATAGAATCTGCTTTTAACTCTTTCCCTAGAAGAAGTATTTTTCTTTCACTTTAGATCAGAAAATTTCATGGAGATTGAAGAGAGAAAGCAACAGGCATTTTAATTGTCCAGCTCATCACACATTTATATAACCAGAGTGAAATCTGTTTTCTGTTAGAAGAGAGGGGAGGGCACAGTTTTTTCTTTCTTCTTTTTTCTTTTTTCTCTTTTCTTTTCTTTTTTTCTTTTTTTTTTTTTTTTTTTTTTTTTTTTAACAGACCCAAAAGTTGTCTGGAAACTCTGCCAAAACAATAGCATAAAAAGAATGCATCTGGAAGTCATTAGGGAAGCTTGCAGTGGGCAGTGATTAAAGCAGGATGGAATTTCTACTTTTTTTTTCTCCTGTTACAGTTTCTAAGCCAATCAAACACAGCAAAACTTCAGAGCCAATCAAATCCCAGCACTTTTTAAGTCTTATGAATATGCAACTAAGAAAACTTTCCCCCCCTTTCCCTCTTGAAGGCAATTCCAATAAACCCTTCTGTAAGACCTCTGGACACAGTTCCTTTCACTGTTTAGGAGAGTTCAAATACTTTGATTTTTCTCTGCCTCTTTTTCCTGTCATAGTTTTCACTGGAAAATTCTAACTGCTTTCTTACATTAAAAACAACTGCTAGAATATTATACTGGCATTTTAAAACACAGGGCTATAATTTGGCATTAAACCCAAATCCCTGCAGAGAATTAGAAGAACCAAATTTTGAATGAAGATCTATCTTCTGTTGAACTTCTTCCACTGACAGATCTGTTTGCCATTTTCCTCCTGCAGACATCACTACTGTGGGCCAGGCTGTTGCAGTCTCCTCACAACATCTCCTGCCAATTTATGCCTTGAATGCAGTGATTACAGCCAGCTAAAAAATGCCAGGGTCCGCCTTTCCTAACTGGATGCAAACCCCTCATAGATCCTCCTTCTACTTAGCATATCTGGTGATGAAAAAGCTGAAGACTTTACTATTCTGCCTAAGGTCTATTTTTTTTCCCTTTGCATCTTCAGCTGCATCTAGCAGAGAATCTGATCTGCTGTAAGATTAGAATCAGCTGCAGTCAAAAATATGAGACCCCCCTTTTCTCAATCAGTTTTAAAGACAAGTGACATCATACAGAAACATCAATCGATCCCATTTCATCATCACAAACAGGGAGAGAGTAGCTGAATTAATAGACACTGTTACTGGTACCTGAAAAGACCATGAATAAAAGGTGTCTCGCTTCATATTTTCATGCACAGTGTTTGTACCACATTCCACTGATGGAGGGGCTGTGCTTGTGAGCCTGGAACGCTCCACTTTGTTTGTAAAAAGAGAGGTGATATTGTTTTCAGTGTTCTGGAATCTAAAAGATGGAAACCAGTGAAAAACTTGAATGACCAGTACATTAATAGGTGTCAGTAATGGCTGTGTTCTGCCACTGGAGTGTCCTGTGGACTTGGCCAGACATCCAGCCCCTCATTCTGCAAGTGTCTGTGGTCAGACAAGTACCTAGTGGAGCACAAAGGTATTGTGAGGTCCTTTTTTTAAGATTTGGATGAGGTTTACACAAACTGAAGTGTTGCACATGTGGATATATAAATATTACAGCTATGAGAGTGCTATACCACTAAGACATAAGCTGCCTGAAATGATTGCAGAATGTTAATAATGAACAAATGAGTACAAATCGAGTTCTACACAGAAATTTGTATGTTAGTCCATAGCATAGTTTTATGCTTCTTATGGAATAATTAATTTTCCTGCACCCTACAACACTGTAAAACCATACACTAGAAAATAGGAGATCATAAGAAGATGTCTATTTCCACTATTTCACCTGGCAGGAGCCCAATAGAGTGAAGGACTGGAGGCTGTGACCACCAGCCAACCCACCAGCCTGTGCTTTGCCCTGTGTCTGCAGCAACACAGAGGTGTTGCCTGAGCACAGGTCCATGAGCACATAGTCCATGGCTCCTTGTGCTTTTCACTCTCTGTGTCCTCAAGGAGTATGGAAAAATCATATATGGGGATTTTGCCTGGCATTTCTGTTAGAGCAACAAACAGGTTTTCAGACTCCTACTGCCTCATCACAAGTCACTGTATGTTGTTAACAGGAATTAGCCTATGTATTATTTTGGCCTTGAGATCTCCATATATAAGTGTGTTTTTTAGCCTAAGATCAGTGCTCTCCACTTTACAATCCCCAACTGCTTTTCTTATTTGAACATTGGGGCTGCTCATGTCTCATTTTCTTCTCCTAGTATTTTCTTTCTGTTTGGTAGTTCTCAACTTTATCCAGTGATGGTACCAAGGGTCAGCTGGCAAACTATTGTTTCCTGCTGTGACCAGTGTTAAAAATTGACCATCTGGGGCTGAAGAGGTTTTGCTTCAAGTGAGGTGCAGATGCAGCAGAAAAATAAACACAGCTTGCAATAGCACTGGGGAAATGGTATGTAAGAGCCTGTTTCTGTTACATTTCTCCTAATTTCCTAACAAAGTGCAAAAAGCAAGTGAAAGGATCTGAATAGGAAGAGATGTGAAAGATACAACAGTGTGAGAAGCCTGAAAACACAGGGAAGAAAATTAACACTGGCCTCATGAGACCAACTCCAGATGTCTTTCTGCAAGGCAGTGTTGGATTCCCCTCTCCCATGAGTAGCTCCACTGAAATAAGCAAAGTTACTTAGGTGAGTAGAGCATGGGAATTGGTGAAGGCAGTAAGCCTGTCAAGACAATCACAGTTAATGATCGTTATTCTGATCGGAGCAGTTTCCCAAAGAATAATTAGGAATACCTGTTTTCACATATTTGGTAAAATTGCTAAGAGCAGCAGTCATTAGCAGCACTTAAATTATAATGTGTGAAAATTCCAGGTTTTCCAGACATTGATATAAGAGAACTAAAGCCTGAGGTGGGTGTGGGGATGTCAAATGTTGGAAGAATCCCATAAACTTCTCCCATTTTGCTGCTCTGGAACGATAAAGATTTTATTTATTCCAACTTTATTTTCTAGTCCTTCTCATATAACATCCATGTAATTACCATAGAGGTGAAATTCCCTGTGAAATTCATGCCTTTCTGTTAGCATACCCAAAGGGGGAAGAGAAAACATGTAATTAATGTAAATGATAGCTTCAGGAAGATTATTAGCATAGTGCTCATTTATTCCCCCATTCTCTGTGCTTTGACCTTTCCCAAAGGAAATGGAATATGTTCTGGGGAAATAAAAAACATCTTTAAAACATCTTCATGTGAATTGTCTTGATGGCATCATCCTGGCCTACGTAATCAGGTACTGTTGATCAAGTAAACAAATTATTACAAATTTTCCTACACTTGAGCAGAGTTATCCACTTCCTTGGGGACAGACATGGAAACTGCAAAAAAGCAATGTTCATTTGCCAATAAAACCAGCAGTTCTGTCACCAGTTCAGAAACCAATTACGCTAGGTTACCCACTTTGTCACAGATTTTCATGTCAGGAAAGAGGCACAGTGGATTTGGGGACTGCTTTTCCAGTCCTGAAGAATCAGGGGGCTTCATGCCTTCAAAGTGTGCAGAGCAAAAATGGGAAGGAGAAACAGAAAAAGATGATGCAGGAATAGATATGCAATCCAAAATAATTCTGTGGAGCTGGACATTTAGCTGCAATGTGGGAAACAAAGATCCAAATTCTTGCCCAGGTTCAAAACAAAGACTTGGATATTGGAATCCATCGCTCTAAATTCTCATTTTTCTCTGCTGAAGCAGAAAAGGGATCTTTTCAGAAGGAAATGGCAGATTAGGGAACCAGCCAGTGATCAGCCCTTAATCTTCCCTCCTGTCACAGGGTACAGGCAGTGAGGAAATAAGGAAAAAGAAAATCAAGATGTTGAGACAAAGCGATAGAAATTTTCTGTGTGTGTTTCTCTTACAAATATAGCCCTAAATTTCTAAGCAAAAATATTTTTCCAGAAAGATATTGGGAGAAATTCTAAGAGTATGGGAAGATGCTTGATGCACAGAACAGGATATTTCATCCTAGATAAAGAGACTGTACAGATAAAAAAGAAGTTATGCAAACAAGTCACCATCATCCTGTAAAGAAGGTGAATGAAAGTGGAATGGACAAAAATGAATACTTGGTCTTCTATGTCCTGAATGAACTGGTGGGAAAAAACCCAACCCTGAGATATTTCTGAAGAATATGCAAGTTAAAGTACTTTATTTAAAACTGCAAGAGAGACATCTGGGGAAATCATGGTATGCAAGGTTTCTAATTTGAAACACAAAGATGACCTGAAAGTAGGAGTGGAGAGGAAGGAGAAAGAGAAAAATAGATCCTAAAAAACTGGTAAAATGTCCTCCAAGTATACAAATGAGAGACAGTGGCAGGAAAGAAGAAATGGGCTATTAAGTAGTGAGAGAGGTGAAAGATGAAAGGCAGAGTATTACTTGCAAATCAGTATGGGTGCAAGTACTTTGTCCATTTTTCATTAAGAAGGTTATGCTTTTATTTGCTGGGAATTCATAAAAATTTCATAGTGTCACTAAAACTTAAAAAAACCCCAACAAATGAATACAATCCAGATTGTTTGCCCTGCTCAATTTTCTGGGCCTCTCTTCTCACAACACCTAGTCTCATAGCAAAGCTTCCCAAATCTGTAGAGACCATCCTGTAAAACTGATTGCTGCCAATATTTTATTGGAATTGAATACAACCCAGCACTTTGTAAGGAAGAAATATTCATAGACTATATCTTAAGAACTTTGAAAAAAGGTTAGAAGTACACTTGATTAACTGTAACCTGGATTTAGCCAGGACTCTGTTAACAAAGTTTTGAGACTTTTCTTTCTGAAATCAGCCATTTAACATAAAGGAGGCATAGATACAGAAAGCACAACAGAAGCCTGATCCATTCACATAACCCTTTCACAGCCCTCAAGGTGTTCACTTGTTTAAAACAAAACACATCCCCAGGTCCTGGTTTAAAATGCACCCAGTGTGTGGGCAACACTGATGAACAGGTATAAGAAGAGCCTTTGTCTCTAACAATTTGTTTTCCCTATGGGAATATCTTTGATGGTAGTCCTTCATGTAATTTCAAGCAATATCTTTCTGTTTTGATAATAAATGCACTCTGCTCCTTTTGGAGAGGACCTGCTGTTTTTCTCACCACCCCATAGATATACAAGACCCCTTGGATAAGTCTTGGTGGCCAAAACGAAAGGGATGCCCTGTTGAGAGCACTGCAAATAAGCATTGCAGTGTGCTGATTTTGGCTCACTCATTTCCCATCCCACCCTAACATTTGTAAATTAAACTCCTATTTTCAGATTTCCAGAGACAATCTCAAAGTTTGATTCCTTTAATTATGGCTTGAAGTAGAGGGTAGTGCATTCCAAGAAACCAATAATTACATGCAACATGTTATTACAGAGAAACTTGTGGAGATCTGCAGCTTTTGTGAAACTCCATGCAACATAACAGGAAGAAACTGCTGAAGATGGATCCAACTAGGTTGCAAATAAAGAAGTCTCAGAATATGAGTCTTCTTTCAGTACCATAGCTGGAATACCAGAATTAAAACTCAGCTAGAACTGCCATTTGAAAGCCTTATGAGGTGAATAAGGAGGGATTTTCATAAATGAAAGAAAGATGAGGAATTAAATTTTTTTGTTTTTAAGGCTATCACATATATACTTGTCAGCTATATTGCTTTTGACATAGGGAAAGATGTTTTCAGCAGTCAAAAAAACCTGAGAATTCAATAAGAAATGCTTTCCTAAGCAAGGTCATGTGCAGTGATTGTTCTGCAGATATTCCTGAAATAGAAATCTGTTACATTGTCATTTATGCTTTGGCAACTGGGCTCATTGAACCTGATGATCCCTTCCTATGCTCTGTTTTCCTATATAAAGCTCAGCACATTTTCTGATTTGGAAGTCCCGGAGTAGAGTGTGTTTCTCTAAAGGTAGATGTCAACAACAAAGGAATCTGTGCCTGAACTAGGTTCCAGCTATAATAGGAGATCTAGACAGTCATCTGGGGCTGGTATTTTGACATTTCACTGCAGCATGATATCAGTATATCATCAGTCAGAATCAGAGTATGAACTATGACAGAACTACATCTGCAATGGCTCCAGAATTGTCTACACATTGGTAAAGCTGTAAAGTGAATGTCATAGCTGGTAAAAAATAAAATAGATCTGTGTTTATTCCAGAACATCAGAGAAGGAATATAGAGAAGAAGGCTCCTTAACCAAAAATTGTAGAGATAGGGAGAGGAATAGACGCACACCATCAGGATGCCACATTAGCTGAGATGGTTCTAGGGTTTTTTTTATCTTTCTAGCAAAATGTTTTCTTTTGCAGACTAAAAGTAAATATTATATTTCCAAAGTATGTTTGATTTTCAATATTGGCCTAATTAGGCCATGCTCCATATTTAAGATGAGGTTTATAAGTCAACAGAAGTGTCAAGAAAGAAATTTTGTTTAGGAACTACTTCCTGAAGGCACACATTGTTACAGATCCATGTTGGTAGAAGTGGTCTTTGCTCTTTGCAAGTGCTCCAAGACATTTAGGCTTTGGATATAGATCTGTGTAGATCACACCTTCTCTCACCCCCATGGGCAGTTGGGTGTGCTGGTCTTGAGGAGCCATTTAAAGAACATTAGTTTTGGGAAATGTCTGGGAATTCTCTGTTGCTAGCAAAACTGCCTCATTAATTCATTTCAAAGACAAATATGGGCACTGCTGGATCTTGCTGATCCAACAGCATTCATGAGTTTTGAATTCGATTGTGAGCACCCCGCTGTGTGGATTTGCTGCCTTCCTTTGTTGGACTGCAGTAAAGAGCAGTGGAAACATGGCTCTGCATCTACTAGAGTGCTGCAAAGGAGAGGAGATCTTTGGCTCTGTACCAGTAACAATGGAAACATGGCACACATGAAATGTCTTTGATGGCAAACCCAAAGATGAAACACATGCAACTCCCTAGAGAACTATGTACTTTGTCTAGTTCCCTAAATGTCCTTACAGAGCACTCTCCCAGACTCCAAGCAAGTGTGGTACACTAAACAGAATGAACTCAAGAAAGGAAGAACTGGAACATACACCAGCCAGTGGGAGAGTATTTTCAAAATGCAAGTGATCTGTTTTTGACCTATCAGTTCTGATCATTGAGAGAGATTCATGGGAAGGTTTACAAAAATCTCTTTGGAAGACAAGTCTGGGAAATGCAGTCTGTGACAAAAATGTGATGTAACACAAAGAAGTTGCAAGGACCCTCACTCTTAGGTGGTAGGACTGTGACTGTGGAGATCTGCACAAGCCATTTCGCCTTCTGAATGGGAGGAAAAATGAGATGATGCAGCTGGTATTTGGATTAAGGATGAATGAGCAAGATATCTGCTCTTAGTGCTTTTTGCACAGAACTACTGCCAGACACTGTAAGAGGGGGGTACAGTTTACCCTTGTTGCTTTTGAAAACTTCAGCACCCTTTTCTCCCTCAGTGACTTTACCTCTTACAACATGGGAGGGACTGCTGACTCCACTGCAGTAGGCAGAAGAGTTTATTTTCCCCAATTTTTTGCATTTCCCCAATTTTCTTGCATTTTTTCATGCATGATAAAATTCATTTGAACTAGAGAGGGAAAGAAATGAAAGTTAGAGGCAGTTGTGCAAAGCTCTCTCCATAGGCCAACATCTCTGTATTTGCTTCATTTTATATGAAACTGATGGAATTCATGTGTAGCTCTTCTAATTTGGTATTTCCATAAATGCAACTGTAATTAAATTCAGCTATTGGCTGAAGTATAGAAAGTGTAATGCTGCCAGAGTAACTGAGTGTGCTATACTGTAAATTTAGCCTTTTGCAGAGAAACACTTTGAAAGTCTATGCAATAGCTTCAAACTTCACAGCTTTAAAAGCACTTTAATTTTAGTCTGAGAGGATTATTCATCTCCTGTTGTACATACATTCACTGTGTGTACCAGTGCTTCCCAAAGCAGCTCCAGATCTGTCTGCCTTCCATGCTAGCCTAGTTTAGACTATAGGCTGTTCAGAATAGAAGTTACTGCAGTGCCTGTAAAGCAAAACCAACCACAAAATCAAACTAACATCTAATTTAAAGATGTGACTTTTGTCTAATGCAAACAGACCTACATGGAAAATATTTCCTAAGTGCTGTGCTGAAACAAGGGAATGATCTGTGGGATGAAGATGACAGGGAATTATCTGAAATTGAAAAATGCAGGCTGAGGTAGGAGACATGACGTGGCTGTCAGTAGCAAGAGCCATTTAGGATCGACCAGAGGAGTTCAGGCCTCAGCCTCTGCACGCCAAATACAGGTCTTCTAAATGATAGAGTGGGAATTCCAAATAGACTCTGGCCAGCCTGCTCAGATCTCACTGGGCCACAGTTCCAGGCATGGCAATTAGACTTGCCAAAGGCCAGCAGCAGTGGGGAGCTCCCTCTTGTCCAACCCTTCCTTTGCCCATCTGTGGGTAAGGGGCCTGTTTCATTCACTCGATCCACCTTCCTACACATTGCTTTGCTCATGCAACAAGGTGGGACTAGTGATCTTTATGCAACCTCTGTATTGTGACAGTCTCTTGTATCTGGATTACCAAAAGCCTTAAGGAGTTACTGCTTTTTAATTCCTCAGCAGGCAATATGGTATGTACCTCACATAAACTCACTTATTCCAAGCCAAGGATTTATACCAAATCCTCTGCTGCACAGCTTCTACAAGAAGATCAGTTTCCTTTCATGATTAAAAAAGCAGGTAATTAGACACAAATGATAATAAAGAGGCCAGACTTCCTCATTTTTATCAGCATTTTTTTTAAAAAAAAGCTCAATGCATCAGTCTTGCAATTTTCTCTTTCTCTGTGTGGAGAACATACACTCAAATAATTTAAATATAATTTCAAGACTGAAGGTTTTATGTGAGGTTTGTGTGAACAATAAAAATAGATGGAAAGCAAAAGAAATGGAAATAAAGCAGTTGAATCTAACTGAAACAGACTTTAAGAGCTATGCATTCTCCTCCCACTTCTCTGGTACAAAGAAACTAAAATTACTGGGAATTTGGGAAAGGTCTAACAGACAATGGTCGACCTGCTTCCTGCTTCTCTGCCTACCTTCCTCTATGAAGTGGCTACTTCTTAATCCAATGCCTCGAAACTAGAGTGAGAACTGATTTCTCCTTCAGCACAAGGAAGGATCGAGCACTGAGTCCTTTGACCCCAGTTATACGGATATATGGCTTACATGCCATCCTTGAACTTGCAGATATTTTATGGCAATTATTCGGTTATTTTGGCCCATATTCTTACAACTGTGATCTGTCAGTTAGAATGACCCTTGTCTAAAGAGCTGAGAACAAAAAACTGAGAAACACAATTTTTATGGGAGCTTGTCCTAGTAAAGTTGTTAACACTCGGGGGGTTCTCCCGGCCCGTGCTGGTTGGGGTCTGAGGCTCAGACCCAAGAAGCCGTAGCAGACCCGCAGAGGTGATCCCGTGAGGAACCGTCTCCCAGGGGGTCGTGGCTTCTCTCAGCCGTTGGCCGGGGTTGCCTGCAGAGATGCCTGGCTCAGCAGCCATCAGCTCTTAGTGATTCAGGGAGTGATTTCAGCTCTGCTCTGCAAGGCAGAACCCCCATGGACAGGCCCGGATAGAGAGAGGAGAGGACTCGGCTGGTGGTTCCGCAGAAGCAGCTTTATTCTTGCATCTTCCGCAAAGGGGTGACCAGAGACGAATCCTCCCCTGACTCGGGGCAGAGGGGTCTCTTTTATGGGGGTACAGAGGTGGGTGTGAGAGGGTGAGAAACCAATGGGTATTAGGGTATTTTACATACAGTTTCCTAGAGGATCATGGGTCTGTCTTTTCTCGCTGTAACCAAAAGGATTCCCTCTTTCCCAAGGACGGGCCTGCAGAGGGATTGTGTGACCTCCTTATCTCCAGGCCTCCCTGCCAGGGCAGGGGCCTGTCAGACCCCACGTCTGGAGATGCTGCAGTTCCCTTTATCTAAACAAGGGCTTCCTGCCAGGACAGGGGCTTGTCAGACCCTACATCCTAGGTACTTGAATATTCCTATAAATACATGTGTGTCCCTACCTATAATTATTTGGGTGAATATTTGATTTTTGCCAGTCCCTAACAATCATGACTCTGGAACAGCCTCTTTTCCATGTGTGTCTGTAAAAATGTTAGAAAAAAACTGCATCTGTGACAGCAAACACCTTGAAGAATCAAAAAGTGGTTTCCTATCCATCCAAAATTAGTGGACAAGGCAAGAAGCAAGAAGGCCATGCAGCCTAAGTAAGCTATTCCAGGTGGAAATGATGACTGCACCAGAAACAGGTCAATTCAGTGTCCAGAATATTTTCTGTGGTATGAGACTATCTAGAATTAGGCTAGATCATTAAGTTACAGATAATTTTGCAGCCAATTGTTTCAATTTACCACATTTTGAATATGTGGTCAGTGTTTTCCTTTCAAGACTCCCCAGCTGCTGCTTACTTAGCCACTCATATTTTCTTTTCACATTTCCTAGCAAGAGGCACAGAGCAGAAAGGTCTGAGGGCTGCCTTGACGCGAGCTACAGTGGCAAGAGGGTTGCAGAGGTAGGGGTGGAACATGCACTGCTGCTGAGCTCTAGAAAACCCTCTGTTGCACAGGTTCTAATGGGAAAAATTGTTGCTGAATGCAAAAGAAACAGATCTCTGCAAAACAGTTTTGACTTTAATGGGAAAGAAGAGCTTTCAGATGAGTAGGGGAGTGGAGAGAAATCTTGGTTACACCTGCCTTCCTGCCTGAACCCCAACAATTATATCTCCAGAATGTCTATTACAGTTTTTGTTGATTTAGGCCTGAAGCAAAAAAGTTTTTTAAAAAATCCTTCTTACTAGACTGCGGGATTAGGCATTTATTCAAAAAGCAATGGCCCACCCAATCAGCCTGCTGGGACCTTTCCCAATGAAAACACCTCTCTGCTGCAAGCCTGTAGTCACTTTCAAGTGAGTACACGGCTGAGGAAGCAGGGGGAGAAAGGAATTCCTCCAGTTTTTTCCTTTTGCAGCTTTTCATTAAACTACAACTGTGTGTGCTCCATTTCTTCAAACATTTTTGTTTCATGCAGCAGGATACGGCTGGCTGGGTGTCTGCAGAAGTAGTTTGTCACAAGAGCAATATGCAGTCATTCTTTTTTCCCTTTTACTAACATAAAAATCATGAGGTTCTTCGTAGTCAGTCATCATCCAGACAATGAGAATGAGAAGCTAATCCAGAAGCAGGAGCTGTATGGCCAGCACTGTTTCTCCAAGGCACAAAGGAAAAAAAAGAAAATATGCTGGAGCTCTGCAAACAGAATTTCTAACTGTTTTCCCAGCCATTCATATCCCTCCTCCTCCCCTGCTTCTGGGCTGTCTTGCTCCCAGGGGCTGGGACTGCTCAGCAGAGCCTGTGGCCATGCTGGTGCTGGTGTCTGGCCCACTGCTAGAACTGTGACTGGAGGGAAGTGGAGATGACTGAGAGGAATTAGCCCTGCTTCATGCAGCTTTTCCTGATTTTTTTTCCCTGTCCTCAGAATGGGGTGAAGAAAAATTATGCAGCTAAGTAACTGTTCAGTTGGGCTCCTCCCTCAGTCCATCCTTCCTTCTCTCCACCTCCCCTTTTTTTTTTGCTGTCCATCCCACTGACTACGTGGACACTGTGGAGCAGAGCCAGGGCAAGGGACACAGAGACACGTCCTCTGTCAGAGCTTTTCTCCCTTTTCAAAAACTTATCTTAGCTCTAGGAATTCTTCTTGCAGCTCTACATTTACCAGGGAAAGAAAGAATTTAAGGAACAGATTAAAATTAATGTATATCATACTGAAGCTCTGGTGATTTCCCACATCTTCAGCCTCAGTTAATTTCTGTTTGACTGTATGGCAGGAGCATTTTCTTAGCAACATTTTTCAGATTTTTCCCTTAGCCCCTAATCTCTGAGACAATAATTTTGGAAAACTTAGATCATATCCTAGCGCTGTTGATTATTTGATACATAGCTTGATATACTTTACCCAAGGTGAGAGATGCCTTGGGAAACAGCCTCATCTCAATAATAAAAACACATGCAAATCACTGTGAAAATTTTTATGTAGATGTTGTATTGCACTAAGAGCAGTTTCAACTTTTACTGTCTGTTCTTTTGTCTTAGTCTCATGACCAAAAAATAGATGTACTGCATGCTGAGGTAAGAAATGAATGTAGCATGCATAGGAGTCTCAGGGGGCTTGGAAACTGTATTTGGAAAAGTAGAGTATGAATGGGAGTGGACTGTGGATGACTGTGGGGCATGAATCTGTGACGAGTGGGTTATGCCAAAAGTTTGTTGGAGTGGTGTGGAAGAAAAACAGAGTTCTCCAGCCTGCTGAACATTTGTCACAATGGGGGTTATTGTCTTCAGGATGCTTGGTGAAATATTTAAGAAGGTGCCAAGAAGGAAGAACAACGTGATGGTTTGGCAAGTAACACAGAGAGAATTGATAATATGCTATCAGATGCAGAGGCCTTTCTGCACAACTCTGGGAAGACCACCAGGGTCTGGGAAAAAAAGTGTGACTGCCAAATAACAGCAGAAATTTCTCAGAAATTTTGAGAAAAGGCAAAAGCAGGTAGAGGAAGGGAAAGATGCTTTAAAACATTAAATTCCCTCTGTCTCTGTTGGATATCACTGCAGCAATGAAAATAAGAAGCACTCAGCCCTGTTTCTATGGCTGCTTAGTTTTTTGTGGGAAGGTAAAAACAAGAGGTTAGTTTCACTAGGCACCAATTTTGTTGTAACATAAGTGGTATTTGTTCCTCAAACTGAAAATACCTCAGGATTTAGGCCCATCTAATTTTCTTTATTCCCCACCAATATGGTTGGTGGAATTATGTGAACTTCTTGCTCCAAAATCCTCCTGTTGCTGTTCCTTCACCCTTATCCCAGGTAATTTCTCTTTGCAGCCGGGGTAAGCTACCTCAGGAACATTTCCCTTCAAAACAGCTGATGTCTTTTGCACTGGGGAAGTGGGACACCCATACCAAATGGATCCAGTCCTTGAAAAGTTCCTACCCACCTTAGTTTCCTATGAGGAAAGGGGAGGGAGGAATGGATGAAATTCCCTGGGCAGATGACAAATAAAGGTTGTAATTAAATAAATTCTTGAGGAAAGCAAGAGAATGAGAGAGCACATAATAGAGATAACAGAACTCAAACTGAGAAGAGTAGGCGGTGGAAGGGAAGAAAAAATGTGGAAAAATGCAGAGGCCAGTATTGGGGAAGACCAGTTACATTAGAGAGCTGCTTCTGGGAAGTCAGCCAGAGTATCTCTGTAGGAGTCTTCATCTTTCTCTCTGACTGTAAAACAGAGCTAAGGCCTCATACAGCATCCAGTTAATGAGCTTAACCAGTGGTAAGGGGAACATCAACTCAGATATGACCAGATACCAGCCAACCAGTTTCCCTAACTCTGCCAGAATGGAAGTTACTGGTTGGAGATTCAGACATCTCCATCTCCTTTCCTGTGAAGCCTGAAGGCATTCATTAACCTCAAATTATCCCTAGTACTTTGCATTGTTCTTTGTACTTCAGTAGCACTCTGAGGGAACACCTACATCCCCAAACTCCTGTTATTGCTTTTCTAATAATAGTTCTGCTTTGAATTTTCACATTTGTTTTTATAACAATGTTTCTGAAATTTGGGAAGTCAAAGAGATCATGTAAATTATTTTACTGTTCAGGACCACCGCTCTTCATCCTTAGAAGAAGATCCTTCTCACTTCCATTTGAGTTTTACCCACAAGGGCTGAAGAACAAGAATGAGCAAATTGGCCAAAGGAACCACAGAGAGGTTAACACGGGTGAAATGATCCAGAGTCTGCAGATGTCTGAGTTGCACTCTGCAAATACAGCCTTGTAGCTTGAAGACCTGTGCATTTTATTGGTGTGAGCTTGGGGCAAGTCAGAATAGAAAAACAGGATGTCATCTAGATTCAAGAAAAGGGCACCAATGTGCCTAAATTTTCTTAACCTATAAAACCAGAGACATATTCATAAAGCATTTTGAAATTTCTAGCATACTGCTGGAAAATATAAATATTATTATTTAAATAAGTTTTGAGTTGAGTCTTTGCTGCATATCAGAAAGTACTATTTTATTCATATTTATTTTTAAGTATCTTGAAAATGTTTCTTATTTTCAACATGGACTTGTCAGCTTATTCTTAGACTAGTTTTTTTATTTATTTCTTAATACCACACATTTGTTTTAATACCTTGTAATCTTGAGACAGGTCATCTGGTAGGACCAACAGAAGGGTTTAGTGCACTGGGTCCTCTCTAGGTCTTCAGGATAACACTGCAAATATTAAGGTATTAAAACCATGAGGCCTTTCAGCATTCAGCAGGTTCCTGTTGAACCTCCACACATTCATCTCTAGATAAAATAAAGAGAGCTGGCAGAAAGAACATGCCTTTAAACCCAGGACATTGCAATACAGAGGTGCAGGTATGTGTCTTCTGTGGACTAGTAGCTGTAATGTCCTGAGGGAGTGCACAGCTGGAGGCAGCATCTGAGCTCAGGTTGTGAAGTCTGTGGCAAGCTCTGTGATGCCTGAGCATCTTCTTGGATGACTGAGCCAGTCTTTTCTGCTCCCTCCAACTCATAGATCCTGGTGATGAGGGTCCAGCAGTCACTGGGATAGCAACAACAGTGTCAGAACTTAATAGCTACATACAGACAGATTTGAGGTCCTGTCTGGTTAAATGGAAAGCTCTTACCCCAAAATGTGGTTGTCTGAATTTTATATGAAGTGCGTTGGCATATGTTTGTGTATGTGTCTGTGAGTATATGGTGTATGCTTGTATGTTCACGAGAGATAAAGAGCTGAACACCTCTGGAAGATGTTTGCTTTGAGACTATGCATACTTTACTGCATGTGAACAAAACCTCTGAAACTTAGCCTAGAAATCCCTGTATCATTGTTAAGATACTCTAGCAATTTCCCTGTCGGATAAAAAAATTATCTACAAATACACACGAAAGCATCTATGTTTTCCTAGGTAACATGTGTGAGAAAGTGTATTTGCATGGTAGTGTTTGTGTCCTAAATAGCTGTAAGTGGTGATGGACTTATGCACCAAATGTAGATTTAGAGGATAAAGTCTTAGTGTGAATATGTGAAGACCTGCCAACTATAATAAATATTAATGTTTGCTGTCTGACCTTGTTTGGCTCATGTGTTCTTTCTGAAATGCCATGTACTACCTGAGCCTCTGCTGTGGCTCATTATCCTATGGCCCACTTGAATTCTTGTACTGGACCTGAGATATGCAGTTTATGTGTCTTCTCCCTGGCCTTCCCCAGCTCTTACCCAACAAGCGATGCACACAACCTACAGACCAACCAAACCATCCTCCAGCAGGATAGGCAGAGTGCTGTGCCTCCTAGCTGCTCTCTGGATGGTGATGAGAAATTGGAGGTATTCAGTTCCAGGGCAAGGCAGGTGGGAGAACCCAATAAAAATCAACACACCTGCAGGGTCAAGAATTACCCTTAGCAGGGTAAGATGATTCAGGGAAGGAAGGTGTGACAGACAACTCATTAGCAAAGGAGAACAATGAACTGGCAGGAGGCATGAGCAGCATGCAGAGAGAAGTTTTATTCAGAAGAGGCTTTCAGGTAGTGGGAGAGGAAATAATCAGAGGAAGAGTGACTTGGGGCGAGAAAGAAACAGGTCACAATTTTAGGGCTGTAACACAAAAAATGCCGTATATAATATGACCAAAATTGTTATCCGGAGAAGATCTACCAGATGTAGGTTATATTTTCTGACTGAGCTATTTGTGAAGATGGATCATAAAAGGGGTGGCAGGACATTGGCTATATTTTCCAGTTCTCTAGACTCAAAGACATAATGCTAACCAAGGCAATTTCTCCTCTCTCAAGTTCAAATCATTCCTGCTGTTTGTGAGGAAATTTCAGCTGTGGTTGGTACAGTTCAAGGTACCCATCACCTTTGGGGGTGGATGCTCCATTTGGGATCACTGTGCTGACTGTCAGAGAGGCCATGGATGTTGTGGCAAAAGGGTGCTGCTCCTTCCAGGCGAGACTCGTCTCTCTCTGCGGTGCTCACGTCAAATTCATCCACGCTGGCCACAGCCTGCGCCAGAGGAAATCCAAAATTTTGGAGAAGGCTCTTGGAGCTGGTGCCCAGCCCTCCTCTTTTCCAGGCAGAGGAGCAGCAGTGTGTGTATGGCATGGGGGGCTGGTTTCAAGCAGGAAGAATGTGGCTGACAGGGAGGTAGGAAAACAGGAGAGGGACAGGCTGCAGGAGCTGACAGCAGTGTTCACCATTCTGCCTGAGTTTTGATACTCACACTACATGGAAACAGAAGTAATTCCTTACATTTTCTGACTCCCCTCACTCCCAAGTAAGTTAAGGGGGGACACTTGCTTTCATAGCCAATCCATTTTTTTATCAATAACATCAGCTGAATCTTTGTATGATTTACATCTTCTGGCTCCTTTGCTTTCACAGCAGCAGTGCAGCAGCCTTTTTCACCTCTTTCTAGGCTCCTCCTGCATGACTTTTTCCTTCAAAGTTGATGGTGACCCATTTAACAGTACTTTCTTTGGTATATGTGGAAAATTTCAGTAAGGGTTGACTTAGGATACCTATTCCTCTTTAACCCTTGAAAAACATTTAAAGTGTCTGAACATATAGCGCAACGGAGAGCAAGAATCACTTTGAATGGAAATTGTATCTGACTATTACAAGGACTATAACTTTGAAAAATAACAGTCTTTTATGACTTCTCACATGACAAAAATAGGCGATATCAGAGAAAAAGTGTTCTAAACCTTGTGTGGGATCTCTGAAAATAATTCTGACTTGAAAACATGGTCCAAAAATAATTTGCACAATTAATTAGGCTCAATTGATTTTTTTATGCATTCCATGGCTTTAACTCTGAAATAAAATAGGCAACTGCTGCTTTTTAAATTAAATCCTTACTTCGTGCTGCACGGCCTCAAACTTGCTCATCTGAAAGTGGGGAAAAAAACCCACATACCATTACTTTCAAAACCTCTCTATTGTATTTTTATATTCTTTTTTTCATCTGGTCTTTTTCAGTCTAACTGCCACTCTGTATTATAGGGTGTATCCAAATTCAGGGAAAACCTCTGGCCAATTGTTTTTGAGGAACTTTCCGAAGGACTGCGCTGCTCTCTTTGCGAGACTGAGAGTGCCACGTCGCTCCCTAGTTATAAAGGCTGAGAAAACCATCATGGTTACTTTTGCAGTTCTTGATGTGGTTCTGGGTGGTAACTTCCGATGGCCAGCATTGTTTTTTTTTCCCCTTGACTGCAGGGATATGCCATGATTGTACTTGCTGAAAAAACTGTGGAGGCTCTGAAGTGTAAAACTGGATCACAGGGACCATCTAGTGTTCTCAGCCTGCACCACCACGGTAGCAATGCCCTGTATCTGCATAACACAGCTGTTAATGCTCTGCAGTCTGCTGGATTAAAGACCTCATATTTCAGAGAAAGAAACCTACAAGTCAGCACAACTAGTTTTCAGCTGTTCTAATTGAGAAGACAACAACCTGATGTTGGGACAGGCCCTGTTTAGCGTCTTTGTTGATGGCATGGACACAGACAGTGGGATTGAGAGCACCTTCAGCATGTTCACTGCCCACACCCAGCTGTGTGGTTCAGTTGACACACTGGAGGAAAGGGATGCCATCCAGAGGGACCTTCACAGGCTTGAGAAGTGGGTCTGTGTAAGTCTCATGAAGTTCAACACAGCCAAGCGCAAGGTTCTGCACCTGGGTAGAGGCAATGCCAAGCACAAATGCAGGCTGGGAGGAGACTGAATTGAGACTGGATCCCTGAAGACAGCTGCATCCACTCTGGGACCCTCAACAAAACAAAAGCATGGATCTGTTGGAGGGAGTCCAGAGAAGGACCACAAAGTTGATCACAGGGCTGGAGCACATCTCTTACGGAGGTAGGTTGCAAGAGTTGGGACTTTTCAGCTGGGAGAAGAGAAGGTGCTGGTGAGACTCTATAATCAGCCTTCCAGTACCTAAAGAGCCCCACAAGAGACCTGAAGAAGGACTTTTCAGAAAGGCACATAGTGACAGGATAAGGGGGAATGGCATTAGGCTGAGGGAGAGTAGTTTTAAATTGAATAGTAGGAAAATATTCTCTACTGTGAGGTTGGTGAGACACTGGAACAGGCTACCCAGAGAAGTTATGGATGCCCTGTCTCTGGAAGTGTTCAAGGCCAGGTTGGATGGGGCTCTGAGTAACCTTGTCCACTGAAAGGTGTCTCTGTTCATGGCAGAGGGATTGGAATTAAATGATCTTTAAGGTCTCTTCCATACAAAACCAGTTGATGTATCTGTGATTCTTATTTACTTTTCTTTATAATGAACAACAAATTTATTTGGGGAGTAATATTTAGTTCTTAAAAATTATTTCTCTGATGAAATATTTTTGTTCAACTTAACCATCTTCTTAAAGTTACTTTATTTCTTAAATTATGACCCTAGGTTTTTCTCTACTTGGCACCGATCTACTGTTGGTCTTGAGCTGGTGTGCATCTGTCACATTATAAGGAATAGATGTGACTGTGTTCTCTTCACTTGATCTATGTCCATGTCCTCCCACTTCCAACACCACAACAACTCTGCCTCCACATCCTTTATCAGGCAAGAAGCAAAGCAGTCTTCAAGGCATACAGGATAGCCTGTGCTGACTGGCTCTTCTGGGGTAAATACCTCCATGAAGGCACTAAATTTAAGTCTTCTTCCTCCAGGTGCTTTACCTGGTGTTTTCAGGAACTGTCTCTCTGACATAACTGCTATCCCATCAAATCTTGCTGAGATTAATTACCAGTTCAGGATTTTTTTTGGGGTAGGCTCAGTCATATGGAAAAAGCCATTGCACAATGGCATCATAGTTCAATGAAAATAAATCCATGATGGATGTGAGAATAAGCTCACTGCAGATGTTCAAGTGCTCTGGCACAATGTGTTGGTGTCTAGATGCCACAGTCACTTTTGTTTGTGTAAATCTGGTCTTTGCCCTCTCTACAATTACCTGAAAGGGCATTGTATTAGGTGGGAGTCGGTCTCTTCTCTCAAGTAATAAATGATAGGACAAGAGGAAATGGCGTCAAGTTGCACCAGGAAAGTTTCAGATTTGGTCTTAGGAAAAGTTTCTTCTAAAAGGGTTGTCAAGTCCTGGAACAGGCTGCCCAAGGAAGTAGCTGAGTCACTACTGCCAGAGGCATTTAAAAGACACGTAGTTGTGGCACCTGGGCACATGGACTTATGGTGAACTTGGCAGTGCTGGGTTAAACCATTAGAGTCAATGATCTTAGTGGTCTTTTTCAATCTGAACAGTTCTGTGCTTCTGTGATCTCCCACCTCCTCCTCCTTTTGTCTGCTGGCACCAGTACTCACATGGCTCATGTGAACGAGGTAACAGAGGAGCGAAATCTGAAAACTGCTACTGGTATGCTGGGTTAGATGTCCAGGGCTCTCTAATTAGCCTGAATTTATTTCAAAAGAGCCCTTTAGTGGCCTTATTCTGCCAAACCAAGTAACTTTAATTCTTTAGTAACATGGCACAAGCGTTATCTCTGGACTATGAAGTTCAGACACCTCCATTGGTGTCAGACCACTATAACACTTTAGGAAAATCTCTGAAGCCTGTGTTGAAGGAGGAAGAAAGGAGCTGGGATGTGTCTTGAGGAGGGAAACTCTGCTAAAAGGAGGTTTCATACAGCTCCTGATGCCTGTGTGCAATTTAGCTGCAATTTGCCTTTTGAGCTATAAGGGTAAGCCTGTGATGTGCCCTTGAAGGCCATGGCAGCAGCTGTCTTCAGCCTCTAATGATGGTAACCATGGATGAGATGAAGCTGTTTGATTGACTAGATAATAAATACACAGACATTTGTCCCTGAAATTTCCAAGGCAGCCAACTTCAAAAGGCCAAATTTGAAGCAACTGGACAAGAAAGTATTTCCTAGCAGAGATTTTATCTCTGTCTTCAGACTTTAATGGAACTGAAGTCCAAACTTCTGTGCTTTAACATGCACAGCTTTCCTACGAGCACAGTTGCTGTTGGAATGTATGTATTCTTAGACTGATTTTTAAAAACAAATGCACTGTTTTGTAGCTGTGACTGCTGGAACCTTAATGTACCTTCAAAGGCAACCAATCTGTCTATCTTCAAGAAGAAAAAACTATCACACACACAAAAAGGTCTCTATTAGTGTTTGTTTTTTCTGTTTTTCTTATAAATTTTGTCATTTTTCTCCTTTTCATCATATAAAATTGTGATAAATGAGAATGAAACATATGGCTTTTCTTCGCATATGATGAATATTAGCAAAGTAAAGTACAAAGCATCAGTCTCACAGGTAATGGACTAGTGAAAATCATAATGATTTAAATAAGGAACTAGTTACAGCAGATATAGCAGACTGAAATACTTTCCTGTTTACCTCCAGACATGAATAATTTAACACAAATCACAGGAGCTATTCCAGTTTTTAAGTCATGTTATTAAGATCTAGATGTCATCCAGCATCAAGATGTAATGACAGAGTTAGAAGCACTTGCATTAATGAAAACTAGAGAATACTCTTTTGTTGTAGAAATAGGTAGTTTTTCTCTGTGATTCTTTTTTTTGGAAAACATTTAAAGAAATTATGTGTGTGCCACTTTTCTGGTTTTAGAGCTTAAATGTCAGAGAAAATGCATTTTGCAGAAGAAAGGACTGACTGAGCCTCTGGCCAGGTCAATCATGAAACTCAGAGTAACCTCAAACAGTACTTATTTAATTCTCCCGTCAAACACGATGATTTCTACCTTTGATTCTCTTTCCAGTTTTACAGGGTTTCTGGAAGAATTCCCTTTCCTGACATGCAGAGATGTACATATAACATACCTGCACAGCTTCACCAGTTTTAATCTTGCCATAATGTATTCCTAGCAGCAAAGTTCTGTTAGAGGAGGTTGTGTAGTTAGCAGCAGCACCACACGGTGTCTGTAGTGCTAAAGAGAAGAATTCATATGAACTACAGCTTGAAATATTTTAGCAGTGAACTTTTTGGGTTTTTTTTGAAAACTGACCACAGTTGCACAGTGACAAAGAGGGAGAAAGTAATGAAAGTAATACAACGTTTGCTACTTTCTAATAGGTGAATTATAGGAAAGTGTCCAGGGATGAAAACTTAGAAATGTGGAATGATAAGGCTTGAAGGGATCTCCAAGGGTCAGCTGATGCTGCAGCTGTATCTATGTCATCCTTGGCAAGTATTTGAGAAAAAAGCTCATGTCTCATGAGTGATTAGAGAAGAATATATAAAAATAAAATTTCCCCACCTCTTCAAAAAATATCTTCCAGGGTTTCACTAGACTTAGCAGTGGATTTTTAAATTTCTTTTTTAAACTGTCCTTTTTGTTCAATATCCCATCACTGTGGAATTTGAGACCAAATCTCTCCTTTCCTCTCCCACTATGCTCCTGTGAATTTTGTCCAGTTGGTCCATACCTTTCTTGAAGTACAGTGCCCCAGAGTGTACTCAAGTCTTCAAAGGAGACCTTATCAGCCCTGAGCAGAGCAAAGGTACTGACTTTTGTGCTTTGCTGGCTTAACTTACATGTTTCATTTTAGGGCAATACTTGCATTTTCTTAGTATTTTAAATTTTTATTCAGCTTTCTACTTTTAAAAAAATCTCCCTTCTCTTTTTCTGTGTAGCAGAAAAAAAATTGTTTCTTGTCCAGTTACTTTTTCTGTATCAAATGAAGTATCTCACTGTCCTTGCACCATGAGTTGCCAGAGCTTTACCTCCAAGTTTTAAGGATATGATTAACCCTAATCTTCACAATGACCGGCACTGTTCTCAAAGTGGTCATGTCTTCTGATCCTGACCACTAGTGATGATATTACAGATATCTGAATTAAGCTGAGACCTCTGGAGGACTTCACTCAATGCAGTCCTCCCTTCTCATATTTTATCAGTCACAGTTGCTCTCAGGAGATGACTTTCCACTCACTCTCCAATAGTTTAATCTAGGCTAGACTTACCTAGTCTGATGGTGCATTAATTAATGCTCGTTGCAATTTATTTCCTGGTTTGCTTGTTTGTTTGGGTTTTGGTTGGTTTTTGTTTTATTTTTGTTTGTTCTGTTTTTTTTTTCCTGAAGAGTTACAAACAGTTTGTTGGATTATGACAGGCATTTTTTCAGGTTAACTGAAGTTTAACTACTGGGGCTTTTGATTCTCTGGTTCTTCCTTTTGAATTTTTTTAAAACAAATCTCTTGTGTGCTGATGAATACCACATTTCTCCTTGAATAATTAAAAACATTTGCTAGCCGTGCAGAGAATTATTATCCAACCTCTTTTAGGTATCGTGGGGTGAAGTCATCAGAACCAGTTGAATGAAGTATATTAAATACTTGAAGATGAGGTCTTTCTTTTCTGCCACATATTAATTATGCTACCTTCTTTTTAATGAAGAATCTTAGGGAAAATCATTATCCTATTCTCCCCTTAAACTTTTTTTTTTTTTTGCGTGTGTGCCTTGTGTTAATTGCAGCTCATTCTATTCCTTGCCTTTCCAAGAAGTTGTGCTATAACTCTGCATTAATGTCTTGTAGTTCAGCCTTTCTTTTTGTTTTTGCCTTATAATTGAACTCCAGGATTGCTAATTTTTTGGTCAAAATGACCTTATACTATAATTTCTATGCCCCTCCACAACTGGTAATTAACACCCGCCCTTGTTAATAATTAATTGTTATTCTTCTTCCCTTCTAACTTTTTTCCTTTAACACTGACAGAAGCTGTTATAAAGAAATCCTCAGAGTTTAATGGTATTTGCCTTTCTGAAGTCTGTAATTCTGCTTTTTCTTTCATTTCTCCTACCCTAATGATAATGAACTTTGTCCTTTAGTTCTCACCTCATTTACCTTCTGCTTTGAGAGAAGCATTTTCAGCTCTTTATCAGAATTGTACATGGCAAACCATCCCATCTAGTTGCTCTCTCCATCAATTTATCAGTAGCCTTCTTGAGCTGGATGGAAAGTCTGTACTACTTGTCTAGTTTGTATCTGAATAATATCCACTAACATCAACATGTAACACGAGGGACGTTTCTCTAAGAGCTTACAAAACATCATGCATATGATCTTCTTTATGTGTTCATCAGCATCATGAAGTGTCTATTTTCTCTATTAATCACCACTGAGAAACAGTCAGCAGAACGCACTCCCAACCAACTCAAGGTATTTGTATGTATCCCTGACTTAAAGGGCAAAGTTTGCTTCCTTTTTGCCTTGCCTCTAATTTCTGAACAAGTTATTCCCTTGTGGAATAATATTTGTTCACAGAAGTCATCTCACTAATTCTCTGTCAAGCCATGGCCATGCGCAAGTTCAGGCACAAAGGATTAAACCTGCAGGAAAGCAGGAACAGCTGACACAGGCTGAAGGCCTGCTACAAAACCTGTATCTTAATCCCAGATTAGATTTTGACTCAGTCTCTGTTCCAAGTCGTGGTTTGGTATCCTAATTCTCCTCTACGTTTCTGGTTTGCATTGGCACTTTAAGCACATTTATGCACTTCTCCTATTTAACAAGGTTCCCGATATAACTGTTATTCAAAAAGAAATTTATCCCTCATTTGGAAATACACTTGCACTTAATGAACAAATTATTTGCATGGATAGTTCACACATTATTTAAAGCCTGTGCAAGTCTATTTGAGATGTGCAATCATTTAAATTATAAGTAAGGATTTGTTGTAATGAGGGAAGTGAAAACTCATCCTTCCATTCTTAATTCCTGTAAATAAAATGCATAGCCTCTCAATCCATGCTAAGAGATGCAGAGCAAGGTCTGCAGATTTACAGCAGGATTTTTCCTCCTTCATGAATAATAATAAAAGTATTTGTTTTATTACTGAGCTGGTGGTTGAATGATTTTCTTGCTGATCCTTTCAAGATGCACGTTTTCTTTTGGGGTTCTTCTGTCTTTTGGGTGTTCTTTGATACCTGAAAGATAAAGATCCAAGATTTATTTGCAAAATTTTTGTAAAAATAGACTATTTAATCAGCCACCCACAACACATTCACAGCTGAAAGCTTGATTTTAGAGTGGTGTGAAAACAGTAATGAGGAGAATTATAATAAGAAAAGAAATCACTGACAATAAAGCTCTACTAGAAAAATCCCTGGAAGTCAAGCTACTAAGTTCTCCCTGTCATACTTCACTGCCTTTGTAGGGAGAATTTTAGTCTTTAAAGCAGTTTCAAGAGTTGAAATTAAAGAGTAGGCCAGTGTCCTTCATGATGACAGACACAGTATGTACCAAGCCACTGGCTGACTGGCGTGTTTGGTGGGGGCATGAGTCAGGTGTAGTAATGACTTTCAGGTTCTGGGGCTTTTGAAGAAGCACTGAAATCACCTACAGGGGTATGAAAATGTTGTTGCCACCCTTAGAAGGTGTTTGCATATCCCATAGTTTTTGATTAGATCAAAGTGCATGGCTTTTATTACAGTTTATTGCAGCTTTACCCATAGGCAGTAGTGACAAATCCAACATCATACACTATGTCTCCCACATAAGCCCATCCTTAACAAACAAAAGGTGAAACAAAGAGGTACCATGACCATCTTCCTGTCACATGAAAACAACTATTCTCATCTTAGTGGTGACCTCTGGGAAGCAAAAACCACATTGCAGTTGTTAGTGATAAAAATCTGTCATCCCTGCCCTTAACTAATTGGGCCATGAACACACCAGACAGCAGTTGCTGGGATTGTGCTGGCAGCAGCAGGGGGCAAGAAGGACATTTCTGTAATGGTTATGGAATGAAATTGATGGGCTCCATCTGCTTTGTACTACTTTTAGACGGGCTTTTATGTCTGAATTGAGGCACTGGAAGACTGAAGGCTCTACTGAGCAGTCACTGCTTTATGTCTTTATGTACCCTGTAGTGCAGCAGAGCTATTGTCAAATATCAGACTGTTAGGGCACATTTATGAAACCAAGCCATCAACCAGACACAACTATCAGTGCAAGGTGGCCCAGGACACCTGAATCAAAGTACTTCAAAGAAGAAGTGTATTTAAAACAAAACAAGACAAAACAAAACAAAACAACAAAACCAAACCAAACCAAACCAGCAAGACAATCTTTTCAGACTGAGATGAAGCCCAAATCCTTGTTTTGGTAAGGACCCTTAAGTTCTGAGTAATGGAAACAGAAGACCTTGAGCGCAGGAGCATCAAGATAATTATATACTCACCCCAAATCAGTTATGCAGCTTGGAAATGTTTTGTTTTCACTCTGTTTTCAGAAGTATAACATACAAAATCAAAGTCTCTTTCTATTCTTATATAAATGAAAGCGATGAATTTTTAAAAAATCAACACAGTACTTATAGACAAATGGAGCAGGCATATATCTCCTGGTTTTGCAATGTGTTATACATACTCTATTTTTCATGCCAACAGAATTCCACTATTTTTCAGAGCTGAATTCACCTGCTGTAAAACTTGCAGTCTGGTGTATCTCACACTACATTAAAAATGGTATATTTTCCATAAATTCACATGCCTTTTAATTGTTGAATTAAATGAAGGTCTCGTATAAAAATAGCACAGTGGCAAAATAATACCAGGGTATTTTTAGCTTTCATATTTTATGAACATTTCTCTCACATTCCTGTTTGGATGTTATCACTCTGCTTTCTAAAGGCAAATATACACTGATGGAACTTTGTTTGGGACCCATCTTCACACAGTTTCAATGGAAAGATGGCACACTCTGCTGGCAGCGCTCTTCCCAGGATTTTAAAATAATGCTGTGAGGAACAAAGCAATTTCAAAATGACTAGCTACAAGGTTGTTCAGAATTCATTGCTCATTGTCACCATCATAGTGATTCAGAAGTTGTTTATAGCTATTTTTTTAAATTTTAAATTAGATTAACTTACGGGTACAAAACATATATTTATAACACTTCAGTTATTTAAGATACACAATTAAAATGCATAGCTTTGCATATAAGCAGATCTTTCAGGATTTTGGGGAATACAGTGCAGTCAGCAGAAGGACTCCTCTTATTGTTACAATGCTCAAATCTGGCTCACCTGGGAAATTTAACTCCAAAGTGACTGGATGTAACTCACATGCAGTTTTATGAGAGTTTTACATTTAACTGCCTTCCTGAGGCTGAGAAGATTAATTTTTATCAGAACTTTAACTTGCCCATAAAGGAGATGTTCTGCCTGAACCATATAGACACGAAAAGAGTCACCTACATTTCAGAATGCCTCAGAGTAAAGATTGGCTCCATCAAAAAGGAGGCAAGTGGACTAGGATAGTAACTTAAACTTTCGTGAGACAAGATAAAATGACTCTGTTGTCCCAGAGATTGCTTACTCCATCTGTGCTTCATCTTCATCCTGCAGCTTAGTCTGAGCTTGTACTTGAATGTGGGAGCATTTTAGGGATGCTGTCATGGAAGCATTGGTCCTCTCTACCTAACAGCTCACATTTTGCCCCAAGAATCTTCCCCTCCTTCCCCTTCCCCTGCTGCCTTTGTCATTCAATCCCCTGACAACCAGTGTTAGCCCAGGATGCTTTGGGAGACCTCTCATGAAGAAAGTCCACCAGTTTTGTATTAAGCAATCAAATCCACAGACATCACAAATTTAGCTACAGGTGCCTGAAAAATTATTCTTCCACCACCATTGGCTGTGTTTTTCTATAATTATGGGCCAAAAAAGGTTTATTTTTCATTTTAAAAGGGCTCCTTTTGGGCAAGGGAAGAAGTTTTGCTTTGATTCCTTCTTTCCAGAAGATACTCTTTCCCCACAAGATTCTGAAGTGAATAAGGTGGCAGT
The DNA here is from genome assembly GCA_020086605.1 of Lanius collurio. Lineage (NCBI taxonomy): Eukaryota > Metazoa > Chordata > Aves > Passeriformes > Laniidae > Lanius > Lanius collurio. The sequence goes on along the minus strand of JACBWW010000017.1, from coordinate 20,855,789 downwards.
GGAACTATACTGTAGCTGATTTTTTTGTCTCCTGACGTCCTCCAGTTCATCATTTTGCCCATGAGATAGTGACATGTACCTCAGGGTGACGAGCTGCCTTCTCCATGCATGTGGGTGTTTTGTTTCTTTACAAAAATCATACCATCTGAGACCTATTGCAGTGAACTACAGGATCCCACACCCATGGTGAATTTCAAGCTCCTTTTTGGTTTCCCAGTGAGTTTTACATTTTTTTCTGAGATGTATCACTTGTAAATCCACATCAGACTAGCTACCATGTCATACCTCTATAAACAATCACTAAAAAACCAAATAATAGATAAAATTATTAACTGCCATATAAGATATTAAATGAAAAAATCTCTCTGCTATGAAGTAAATATTCAAAAGAAACCTACATGTTTTGAAGTTGAAATTTATATTTTGATTTTTAATTTTTAACTCATTTTGATAATTTTTTCAGCCTTCTCAATGCAACAGCACCAGGACCTTATCAAACTCTAGGTTGTGCTGCTGCACTTCAATACTTCTGAAGTTTTGGTCTTTTGCTCTAGCTTGTTTTAAGTCCCATCATGAGTTATGTCTTACCCTTGTTGTAAATCATAACAGAATAAATTGTATTAAAAATTAAAATGTTCACTTTTTCTCAAGCTATCTTGAATATTTGGACCTCTACTCAAGAAATTTCACAGCACACATACACCATGCAGCCAAATGGATCCTTGATGTTGCACAATAGCAATACTAACACAATAATTCTGCATGTTTAATGATGCATAGATGCTCTTTGAAGTATTTCATGTGGGGTTTGTTTCAGTGAATATTGTTTATATCATAAATACCACCAACATATATATTTTTAATTTGGCAGTCGGCAGTTTTATTGATGAGAGTTTTTTCTGCTGTTGCCACAGAATTTTTTTCCTCGCATGAATCCCAGACAAGTTCTGTAAGAAACAAAGAGGTATCCGTGTCTTGATTTTGTGAGGTGTTGAGTACTTGATTTCAATGAGAGTTTCAAGCCCATACCCCTCTGGAACAGGGAAAGTGAAGTGGATTTTGGCAGACCTTGGCCTCCCTGAGAGACAGATGGGCAGAGTTCCTTGGGACTGAGTCCTCAGGGGCAAAAAAGTCCTGGAAGGCTGGAAATTCTTCAAGAAGGAAATCCTAAAAGCACAGGAGTAGGCTGACCTCATCTGTAGAAAACTGAGCCATTGGGGAAGAAGCCCAGTCTAGCTGAACAGAGAGCTTTGACTGTAACTCTTCCTGAGCTGACAGACAGAATGGAGCTCACGTAATCCAAGGGAAAATGGTCAGAGACCTGGTGCAACACGTAGACACACTCACAAGTCTATTGGGCTGGATGGGATCCATGCAAGGTATCATGGCACTGGCAGAAGTGCTCACTGAGCCACTTTCCACCATTTGCCAGCAATCCTGGCTAACTGGGGAGGTCTCATGACAGCCGTCCACAAGAGGGGTCTGAAGGAGGATCCAATAAATTATAGGCCTCTCAGCCTGATCTCATCCATGGGAAAGGTCGTGGAGCAGATCATCTTGAGTACCTTCACATGACACGTACAAGAGAAGTAGGGGATCAGCCTGCAGGGGTTTGTGGAAGGCAGGTCCTGCTTGACCAACCTGTTCTTCTGTGACAAGGTGGCCATCTTGGTGGCTGAGGGAAAGTCTGTGAATGTGTCTACTTTGACTTCAGAAAAAGATTTGACACCATCTTCCACAGTTTTTCCAGAGAAACTACTCTGGAGAAAAGGAGGGTCAGGGGTGACCTTATTGCTATCTGTTAAGGAGGTTGTTGCAAGGTAGTGGTTGGTCTCTTATCCCAAGTAACAAGTGATAGGACCAGAGGAAATAGGCTCAAGTTTCACGAGGGGAGGTTTAGACTGGATGTTAGGAAAATTTTTTTGTGGAAAGGATTGTTAGGAACCAGAAGCAGCTGCACAGGGAAACAGTGGGATCACCATCCCTGGAGGTATTTCAAAGATGTGTAGATGTGGCATCTAGGGATATGGATTATTAGTGGACTTGGCAGTGTTAAGTTTGCTTGATGGTCTTAAAGGTCCTTTCCATTCTAAGCAATCTATAATTCTACTTTTGTCTGCCACTAGCTGAAGTGCATAAGAAATTTTAATATGAAAGAAACAAATGATGCAGGTTCAGAGAAGTTAGACAAGTTAATTGCATCCTTCAGTTTGTAGGTCCTAATTAAGTGAAAGTGGAGAAGCAGGATGTATATTCCTGTTTTTATTCACAGTACTGTATCTTGCATTCAGCTGGGACATTGGGAACAGTCAAGGACCTGTACTTCCTCACTTGTCAAATGGAAAAAGCTGTAGTTTCTGG
>JACBWW010000017.1:20791662-20838447 GCA_020086605.1 Lanius collurio | reverse complement strand
ATGCTTTCTCATGAATGCAATAGACAGGAGAGAACAAAAATGTTTTATTGTTTCTATGGAATATGCTTGTTCACTTCTGCGTTACAGAGACAACACTTGGCTGAAGTGAACTTGCACAAAACCTCATGTAGGTCCTCATTAAGTGAACAATCTTCTTTCTGGAGGTTATGTTGTGAGGGCTGGTCTCACATGATTCTTTGAGTAAAATGCTTAAATAATTTGAAGAATTTTGTACTAGTGGTTGGAGCTCAGCTCATTTTCACCTGCAGATGTCCCCACTAAATATGAGGGCCACTGAAGTATCTGAGGTGAGCATAGTTTTCACAATTATATTAAAATGTGAATATTTAATAATACCTTAGGAATATTTAACAAGAATCACAGCAGAAACAGGGACATGCTGTCTCACTTTCCAGGGTCCAGATTCCCACCTAGAAGACACCCCATGCAGTGCATCTGCCTTACTGGTGTGCTCAACTAACCCTTGGAAAGTGGCCTTGCAAAACATAGACCTTTCCTGCACTCTCTCAGTTCTCACTTTCCTTTCCTGACATATTTAAGTGAAATAATTATGCTAAGTCTTTTTGCAATGGAAGTTGCTGTTACTCAGTTTTTGTTAGAAGTGTAATGGGCTGAATGTGCTTTGTTCAGTTAGCATAATGTCTGCTCTCCTGTGCATAGCACATTTAAGATTCCAGAGCACATTGATCTGAGGTTTCTCACACATAGCAAAAATCACAAAAGCCCTACATTGATTTTATTTCCAGTAATGTATATATAGACCATTCTCAAGGAGTTACTTGGCCCAGTGTGATTCATTTGATCCTCCTGTAGGACAAGATGAAACCAAACTACACTAATTATGTGTGCAACTGAGAAAATTATAGGGTTTGTTAAACTGAAGGATTCAAAGCACAAATCATAATTTTTACCTTCTAATAAGCAATTGACAAATAACGGTGATATATTTAACAATATGTTTTATATGTGAAGGAAATTGATTACTATGTTGACAGTGATTTAAGGTGATTACTTATGTAAAGAAATTTCCTTAACTACAGCTAAAGAACAGATGGGGTTCTTGCTGCATTATCCTCTCTTTTCAATCTTACAGCTCAAAGAAGACTGATGCTCCCCTTCAAACTATCAGCTGGGGTCACCTATGGCCTTTCATCCCAACACAGCTGTGTTGCCACACCAAACGGTGGGACCAGGCGTTTTACTGAACTCAGATCCTGGGTAACCTGATAAAGCATCCTGACAAAGTAATCTCAGAGGTCAGGACTGGGATCATTTGTTATCCAGATGACAATTTATGAGGCTGCAGAGTTGCCATTTGTGCCTCAGATCTGTTTAACAGATGGAACTTAGGGGGAAGTAGTACCCCAGCCCCCTGCATCCTGCTCTCTGTCCAACCATCCAAAGTACTTCTTTAGATTTGTAAAGTCAAAATTAAAAATTTGCCTTTGTTTACAGACTAAATTTTCAGGGTTTTTTAGAAAAGGAACATTCAAATGCTTTTCATTGCTGTTATTGACATTCACATTACACTAGTCACCTTTTTTTTTAAAGTTAAGAAATGAACAATTCCAGCAAGTGAAAAAAACTTATTCAGAATAAATTAATCACCTCAAACACCTATAATCTTCTCTGTGGTTTTGTCTTTTTCTCTAGCACAGAGGAATCTGAAGTCATTCATTTGTAAAAAGGAGCTTATTACAATGTAACATTGAAAATGCAATTTGCCACTAACGAAAAAAAAAATAGAAGGGAAACAAAGAACAGAGGAACATAAAACTGTGATGTACTCATTGAACCATTAAAAGCAAGTCCTCTGAAACTGCCTACAATGTTGAATGTTTTCCTTGACAGTGCTAATCTGCTGCAGAGATAATGGGGTATGAGATCCCTTATGGAGTAATTTTGTACTGATATGGGCTGCATAGAAGAATGGTGGTGAGAAGATTGAGGGAAGTGATCTTACTCCGTGTTGGAAGTGGTCCTGCTTCCTGTAGAAATTTGGACTAAAAACCCTCTCTAATCAAAACTTCTGTTATTGTATAGGTGTATATGTTACATTGCATATATGTGTAGGTATATATTGTACAGCACATCCTCACTTGTGCTGCCCTGCCTTCACTGGACCCAGCTGGAATGGTTAGTCAATGCAAAACACTTGAAATGCTTTCACGAGCTTGTCTGTAATATCAGGTTTTCATATCCCCAAAAATCTAAATTTTTAATGCCAGAATATATTTTTCATCAAAATTCTGTTTCTGTGTTGTTCTAAATTCAACTCAGAATAAAAAAGCAGTTTTGAAAAGATGATATGAAATGGAACCAACATCCTCAGGTTAGTGTTCGTCTTCTTACCTTATTAGTAGCTCTGGAATACTGGATTTCAGCATTTGATTGTTGTGTTAATGCTTGTGTTTTATTCCTCTTTTCCTTTGTATTGTCTTACTTAGTTTGCAAGGTGTTTGTAGTAAACACTACTGGTTTACAAAGCAGGAAGCAAAGTTGAGTTGCTATAGAGATGTTGCTATAATGGTAATTAAGAGAGTAGAATATTACACTCCCTGAGAGGAAGACACATACAAATTCTTTCAAATGCAAAGGGCAGTGAAACATGAATATTTAAACAAAGACATAAAATATAAAAAATACCCAACAATATCTGTTTCAGAAGAATTTTAAGTATATGGAGTGAAACACTGAACATTAAAGAAACATTGCTGTTGATGCTGTTTCAAAGTTTATGTAATTTATGTACAATGAACATTGATGTTACTGTCATGGTGGCATGAAATTAAAAAGTGAGAGAGAAAAAGTAAAGGATACATTTATCCATAACCAGCATCTGCAATGAACCTCAACATTTTAAAGAGTCTCTGTGGATAGGTGAGCACCTCAGGAGAGATGCTGAAAAAATTGGGTATTCTGAGCTGCATAGTTGAGGACTTCCAATGGAACTGCAGACAACTATGAAATGGAAGACCTGGAGCTGGTATAACAAAGGGTAGATGGGAACAGAACACATCCTGTACTCTAAACCTGTTCTAAAATAAGCAGTTCCATACAGCTGAGATTGGCAGCTTCAGTAGTCACCACATTTAGAGACCTGTCTGAAGGCTTGTGCTGAAAAAGGAAGGCATAGTGGTGGTGGTGTCAGGAAGCCTTTCCCAAGTCATCCCACCCATAGGCTGCACCATCCTGCCTCTCTGCATTTATCTGGCTCACCCAAATGTTAGAAAAGTAAAATCTTCAGGACCCATGTACATTTGTGGAACAGATGAACTCATTTTTATTTATCCTTCCTCCCTGACTTTCCTGGAGCGTAGCACTCAATAAAACCCTGTGTCACCAGGTCACTTTCATGGCTTCTGGGCCAACACTGCATATGTGACCCTAGGGGAAAATGTCTCAATTTTTGAAAGCTATTTTTGAAAGTTGTTTCACAGAACAAGTAATATGATGAGTATTTAAATTAGCTCCACAGGAAATGTGAAGGAATGAAACAAAATCACTGACAGTCTTTTAGGTACAGCAAGGTACAGATCGTTTTACCTATAGTTATGAATTTGCATGAATTCTCCAAAACACAAAACTATTGCCTTTTTCAGTGACCACAATCAGGAACAGGGGAACAGAGGTCTTCCTGGTTATTACTCCCCCATGAGTCTCGGGTATCTGGCTCTTCTGCATGGCTGTTCTCCTGCTAGATTAGGTGACTCAGGCTGGAAGCACAGAAGAAGTGCCTCTCGGAAATTACACTGCAGCTGAAGCTTAGTATCTGGAGAGGTCTAGTCTACAGAGAGTGATAGCCTCCTGTCACTGGAGGTTTATGGTAAATGGTTTATTGTATTCACTGATCACCAGACAAGTTATGTTTAGTAGGTCAGTAAAAAGCAAGAAAGGGCATAATTTTCCAATTAAAGTCAACACAGACTATAAGCTCTTCAAAAAAGGGGCATGATTGCACACTGGAGGCATCATTCTGTCTAGAGCCATGCCTCACATTGTAGTACAAATAATGGAAATATAAAATGTACAGTGCTATCCAAATGGAGAGGCCAGGAACAATACAGATTCATTTTCACTTTCCAGATGAATGAGATCTCTGTGCAAAAAACCCAAACTGGATGTGAATCCTGCTTTTCTTCTTCTTCCACTTTGGGACATCTGTTCATACACCTAACCAATGTTATTTTATATCACACATCCCCTGCTTCTAGCAGTGCCATGTAAAACAACCCACAACTGGAGGGCGTTGTTTGAGTAATGATCACCTTAGCTCCTCTTCAATACAACTGCACATGCACAGCGCCAGAAGAAGGAAAGCTCCTTGTCCAATGTGGATCATGAGCTGTGTTCAGCAGGTGACCTCTCTCAGCAGCTCCAGAGGCTGGCTGCTGCCCAGGCAGCTCAATGCACCATTAGCTCATCCACACCACAGCAATCCTTGTTAAGGATTAGTTGTTAGTTCATCTCACCAACACCACCGATGGACAGTGCTTTAGGAAAACTTGAAATGCTCCTGTGAAGTGTGAAGGAAGTTCCCATGGCTATTTATCTCCTTCTCTGACCCCTTCATGTAACTTCATATAACTACTTCAGAGAACTTTGCTCTCAACTTTCAGTGGTTTCTGCTTTTCCTTGTTTCTTGTGTGAGATTAATTAAATATTTAATTACCTAATGTATTATTCATCTTCTAAGCCTCAGAGCAATCATATTTCATTTTATTACTCTCCCTCCAACACTATCTTCCTGCCTCCAGCTTGGTGTATTGAGTTTCACAGTGATTCTATCCTAAATAAGCCAGTTCCTTACACACACTGAAGCCATTTTTTGTTCCTATCATGTTCTGCTCTACTTTGACAAAGTCAGTGCACTTCTTTGTGTTGCTCATATTTCTTGGGGCTTTTTGTCTTTAGCACTCACCCTTGAAGTTGTTATGGTATGTTATATGGAGGAGGAGATGACCTTGCAAAATGTTTCAATGGTAAGGAAAAAAAGCTCCAAAGTTTCAGAGTATTAGAAAAGCCTCTGCAAGCAACAGTGGGACTCTTGGTTATTTCTGAAGGGAGCACATTTTCCAGGGCTGTGACCCTGCTCTGGAACTTCTTCCCGAGCCCCAGGAACTGGGACAACTGTGGTTGTTGTTTGTTGTTGTTGTTTTGAGCTTTTGTGTGAGTATTGGATATGCTGAAGAGTTTCTAGCAATTGACTATACTGGGTGATCAGGGACACCAAGGTAAGAATCGTTTCATGCCTAACTTTGGGGTCCCATGAATACCTCTCTCATTACTGATGCAGGCATTGCCTTTACAACCAGGGTGGTGATGATGCTTAATTTCACAAATGATTATTAATCAGCCACTCATGCTCAAGAAGACAACAGCATGATACCTCCTCAAGGTGACTTGTCTCCTGGTGAGACTCCTCAATGAAAGGGGTCTTCTGGTGGTCCATTTGCAGCCCAGTCCTCCATAATGTTCTCCATTGGGTAACTTGATGGGGTTTTCTCACACCAGCCCCACAGAAAGTTGAGAGGCTTGTAATGAATTTAGAAATAGAAAAATGTATTCACTAATTTTCAATTTCATATGGTGAATTTGCAGATGGAATACAATTTGGACTCAGGATTTTAGTGAGAACTGTGTTATTAAGCATTAGAAACCTGGCTTAAAACATCAGCAAAAATACCAAGGTTTCTAATTGCAGCAGAAATAGCTCTGCCCAATCAAGGGAAAAAAAGAACAATCTGAAATGCAACTGCTTCCTAAAATGGCATAGTGAAACCACAGCATCAAAGAAAAGTCCTTTAGCAGCTTGAAATTGGACTGAGTGCTGAAATGTCTATTCCTTGCTGACAGCGATACTGATTTAGAAACATAAGCACATTGTTAACCACTAGATTTTGACTATGGAATCAGCCAGTTGAATCCTAATGGCACTTTGTCCTTTACTCTGCTAATCAACTGGCATTCACATACGTGCCCTGAGGAGGCAGCAAGAAATTTCAGACTTCTAAGTTTCTTCAGATTTGGCACACAGGTTTTTATTGCAGGGGATGAAGGGTCATGCTTTGAGAAGTTCACACTGGGAATGTTAAATTTTATACACACAGAGCAGATAATAGAACAAGAACTAGCTTTGGGAAGGCTTAGGTACATCATATTGGAGAGTGTGGGTCTTGTGGTCAGAATGGCTCTGATTCTCCAGCAGATTATTTTCTTTTTAATCAATCCATTTTATATTTGTAGCAAAATATTGCAATTCTTACCTCAGTATTTTTCAGGGTCGCTCTTACATGTTCAACGTGACCAGTCACAGTGAGGGTCTGGCTACCACGGCACAGAGTCAGACAGACTCTGAAGGGTAAAATAAGCTAGAGGATGCAGTGAATTCAGGGGGAAGGGGAAAGGGTTATGTCAGTCAGTGACCTTTAGGCGTTTGCTGAGGTAGACTGAGATTAGGGCACTTTTCCCTAGCAGACCTGTGAGCCTATTACTCAGTGTTGCAACTAGTACTCTTGTTACTATTGTCACCTCCTCCCTGATCTGAAACTTTTCCAGACAGTGCACCCCAGGCACCAGTACAGGCTGACCTGGTGGAAAGCAGCTCTGTGGAGAAGGACCTGGTGGACAACAAGCTGTCCACGAGCCAGTAGTGCCCTTGTGACCAGGAAGGCCAATGGTATCCTGGGGTGCATTAGCAAGATGAAAGAAGTGATCCTGCCCCTCTGCTCAGTCCTAGTGAGGCTGTGCCTGAAGTGCGGAGCATGTCCAGTGAAGGGCCACAAGGATGGTTAGGGTGCTGGAGCACCTTTATTACGAGGAAGGGCTGAAAGAGTTGTGCCTGTTAAGTCTCAGGAAGAGATGACTGAGAGGGGACCTCATCCATGTCTATCAGTATCTGAAGGAAGGGTGCCAAGAGGACGAGCTCAGGCTCTTCTCAGTGGTGCCAGGCAATAGGACATGAGGCAACAGGCAGAAACTGATGCACAGGAAGTTCCACCTGAATAGGAGTGTGTGAACTTCTTCACTGTGTTTGAGCACTGGAACAGGTTGCCCTGAGGGGCTGTGGAGTCTCCCTCACTGGAGATACTTAGGAACTGTCTGGACACAATTCTGTGCCATGTGCTCTAGGATGACTCTGTTTGAGCCAGGAGGTTGGGCTACTGTGGTCCCTTCCAACCTGACCCATTCTGTGATCCTGTGATTCTGTGAGTGTCTGGGCTCTCTCTGTAGTACAGTCCAGCCCCATGATAACCAACAGTGAAGAACACACACTACAGCTCCATTTTGCAACCCAGGAAGAAAAAACAGCTTTTTATGTCTGTGGTTCACATGCACATGTTCACACGTGGTTCACTTAGAAGTCAGAGTTGCATGTTCCAGTGGTGCTATCTATACATATAAAAGTAACTAGAGTATCTGGAAGACCGTACGTCTCTGTGGTCTCTGCTGAGGTCAAACAAAGAGGGGTGGTGGTGGCTGGACAGCAAGTCAAGATGATAAAAATTCAGGAGTGTTCTGTAATCCAAGCACAGGATGGTAACAGTCAGATATGGCACTCACAACAAAGATATCACCAGGCTTTGCACAGTAATGGTAAAGGATGACACTAAACACACCAAAGAAGCCTTGAAGTGTAAAGACACATGGTAGCTGAGAAAGAAAGTTCCCCATTCAGCAATGTTTGAGGTGTACCATCCAGCAGCTGGAACAAGAAAATGAAAATATTGAAGATATTCCTGAGATAAATGTTTTTCAGTTGACTAGAACTATACTTAGGCCAAATCACTGGTACCAAACCAACTGGTTTCAATTTTAATAGGTTTTTAAATGTGGCTTTTTAAGTAGAAATCAACTGTGCTGTGTGGGCAAGTCATTCTCAGTTGCCTCAGTTGCAGCGTTTGTTTAGCACGCTGCAAACCTTCCCAGAGAGCGCTGTGGGGCTGCTTCGGGGCGAGCGGCTGCTCCACTTCCCGCGGTCCTTCCGGACAGCCACACACTCCTGCTCCGGCTGGCTGTCGGCTCCACACCACGGTGGTGGGAAGGGAGGCGAGAAGGGTGTCTGCATGGGGATCCCAGACAAGCTCTATTTACACAACAACCCACTTCCCACCAGCAGAGACACCGCATGGTGAGGAAGCCCGGGGTTTTATAGAGGTGCAGGGGCGGTACACGGGCGGAATTGGGGTACTGGAACCAATAGGGAGAACCTGAGGGTGTGGCCAGGACTAGGAGCTGGGGAGGGAGGACAATGTGGGAAATGCAGGTATTTAGTAAGAAAAGGAGTTGGGAAGTACAGCACTATAATTCTCAAGTAGAAAACGAGACTTTTCCCTTGAAAAAGGGTCAATACATTACATTTGGATGTTTTCTCAATTTTTTTAGGTTACAGGATTCTCAGGAACAATTTAGTTTCCAGTAAATGTACATTTTGTTATGAAAAAAATAATAGTTGAGAAATTGCTAGTCACATCCCAAGACAATTATACAACCACAATATTAAAACATGACGCATTACCATTTTATTAAAGAAATTAAGAGCCAGAGGCAAACAGAGAGTACTGTATTATAATGTAGGAATATTAGCATTAGAAAGCAGTGTGGAACCCTGTGCAGAATATTGATGAAGATCAGCATGTGCTAATCATACATGAGATACATAGAGAGGAAATGTGTGCTTATGTTCAAGGTTTTATAACTTGCCAGATGCAAGATTCAGTCTTACCTTAGAAAAGACTTAATGGCTAATTAAATTTAAGTTGCAGTACAGAGGGTTAGCAGGTGAAGAGGAGTGGTGTACTAACTGGAAGAGCAGAATGTATGAAATTAAATGCCACAGCTTTCTATGAACCCTGACTGATGGGATCAGGTTTGCAATTTTGAGAACAGACATCAAGGGCTCAAAGCTGTCAATAAAATGATCATCTGGACGTTTTATAATCTATAATGATGCTATTTTCTGGGTGATTGCTCAGGAAGGAATCACATCCATTTGATAATGCTGTATGCTACTTCCCTTTATTGTATACATGGTGTATTTTACTGTATTTTCATATTTACATGCATGCATTGAAGATATACATATTTGAAATTATTACTGATTTCAAAGAAGGATATATTTGCAATAAGATTTAAATTCTTTTAAAATAAGAATGTAGCTGAAATGAAAGTCTTAGAAGTTATTGTAATGGAAAGAGAAGTTCTTCACATATGAACTGATTTGAATTACAAAAATTCAGGCTTCTTCCTTCTTTAACAGTTGCCTTCAACTTTCTTCTAAAAGTATGAAATCTGCAATTTAATTCACTTGCTGCAGAAGTTTAGTTCAGCTGCTGAGGTATTTCAGTACTTGGTAACAAAACCCTAAAAATAAGGATTACATATTAATACAAATTTGGCAAAAAGCTATCTGGGGAATTGGTGTGATTGCTCTATAACACCTTTATTTTTTAAATTTTGTTTGCAATACAGCATGATGTGAATAGCAACAGTCCATTCCAGTTTGCTTATCCTTATTTATCTTCCTTCCTCACCAAAAAAGATGAAAGTGAGATGCAGGACAGAAGCAGTTCTTTTCCTTGACAGTTTCAGAGAATAGTTTTATGGTTTGTTTCTAACACTAAAAAGCTTGGATACGAAGTAATATTCTGTCCAAAGATGCTGGGAAAATGCTTTTCTGATCTGATCAGTTTTAACTGAAAGGTCCCTCTTCTTTCACAACATCTCTTTGTTACTTTCTAACATTTTCTTATGTCTTTTCCAAAGCATTGATTGCTAATTTATTTCCTTCATTTTCTGCTTTCATTCTTTCTTTGTTATTATATGTCTTCTGGCTTAAGAAAATATAAACATAATTGACATTTTGTAAACAGTTCATGTAAGATGAATGGTAGCAGTGAATTTTTATTAAATACACCTTCAACTATTTGTTTTCTAGTTAATGGAATACAGCTGTCCCTGAATGTACATGTAAATATCATTAGCACTTTCAGGAGCTATCATGTGCATCAGGGAAAATTACATTTTATCCTGCATTCTTCTCTTCTGAGCATTAGTGCTGTGTATTCTATTGTATTGAAGAGTCAGGAGGCCACAACTTTCAAAGTAGGCTTTTCCTAGTAGAGACAAGTAACCCATCTTCCAGCCAATGTTTTATTATTCCCTGTTTCACTATTTCATCATCTAGTTGAGAAGCTTTGTGACATTAACAATACAGACACATTGGCAGTTAATTTGGCACTTCAGTACAAACACGATGATACAGTTTTCAGGTCCTGATTAGGACAGTGAAGCCTAAACAGCTGAATTACAGCAGAAATCATTGACACAGTCAAACAAGGGGTGCTCTCACTGGAACAGAAATCTATAATGTTATTGTATCATTCTATTCTTGGCTCCTAAAGTGATATGTAAGATGAAAGAAGATAGCTACACAAACAAAAAATAATCTAAAATGGTACTAACAATGAATGAAACTGATGAAGAGACTCCGTAGGTTATTAGAAAGATTACTAAAGTAGAATCATCTTTTGAAGTAACCTTGCTTTCTTTTCTGTTGGAATACCTCATAGTCCACATATACTTCTGCACTTGCCTCTGGCTCTGCATCTCTTCACTGTTGCCACATTGTCTGGCTGGAGCTGCTGGAAAGAGTTGAACCCATTTGGCAAGTTCCAGCAGACACCAAAGATTATTCACTCCAGAGGATGCAGGATATGTGACCTCCAGAGTCCAGGGGATTTAAGAGGCTGGGTCTACCTCTCAGAAATATGTTGCATACACAAGGAGAATTTAACAGGAAAGCCCCCAAGGAATGCAAAGTTTGATGCAAGGAAGAGGAGCAACAGACGAAAGAGACTGGCAGAGACTGGGTCTTCCAAAATTGAGAAAACATATTTAGGATAGAGGTGGTGAATAAATGGAATTATCCCAAGAGACAGAACTCCTGCAGGCTCCTTGAAACTAAATAAAGGCTGGTTTGTCTCATTAATTTTCATTAGTGGCTGGTTACAGACAGTGTGATTGAGCAGGAAAATGTTAATGGTTACAATGGCTGACTGTGCACTAAACATAATTGAAAGTTAATGCTGCTTAGGGAATTGGTTTGCACACTTAAAATCAACATTAAAGTTATTGCATTTTTAAATCAGTTGCTAATTCCTTCTCATAGCCCAAAGGTCTTTAACATCTTAACAGAATAATTCTAATCAAAACCATGCTGCTTTCTTTTGATGATGGAAATGAAGGAAAGCATTCCTTGTCTACTAACTTACTTGAATTTGTGTCATTATTGCTGCTTGCTTAATATGGATGTTCTTTTAGTAATCTGTGTTCCCATTAGCTCCTGTATCTTTTTTTTTTTCCTGAAATCTTTTGAACCTGTTGGTCATTTTCAACTAGTCGTGGCGGCAAGATTAAAGATAATCTTGTTCCTAAATGTGTGGTGAAAATTGGTCATGTTTACACTTTGAAAGCCATGTAAGGTCACCAGGCTTAAGTTTCACAGCGTGGTCAGGCAGCAAGGCACCACTTGGAATAGGCAAGAGTGGATACCATCAATTTTTGAGTTCAGTAGTAAAGCAAGAAGAAGAATCTCCCCAAGGGAAAGTGGGAAGGAGAGGAAGAAAGTGAAAAGGTGTATGCTAGGACTTAGGACAGACACATGCAAATAAGAGACTTTGTTCTTTTATTTTCACAGCAAATGGAATTGCTTGGTTTTCTCTGGATAGTGTATTGCAAATGAATGTCAAGATGTAAAAGCATATATAAGAAAAGTATTTCTGACTATCTACAACACATGTATAATTCTTCTTCCCAGTTATTGTTCTTTTCCCCTATTGCCTCTTCCAAAGTCCTTTTCAGTGTGGATTAGAGTCCCTGAATTAGCTTTTCCAAAAGTAGAGCAAAATGTGGCGTAAATGTATAATAACTAGCATCAAATAAGACCAAAGGAATTTGGATTCAGGGGCTTCTTGGTCAAGCAGCAAAATTAATCAGAAACACAAGGAGACTTTATAAGTCTCCTACAATTTCAGAGATAATGCTTTTTGCAACTATTATCAACTTTTAAAATAAACAGCATCATGAGAACAATAAAAATTTACACAGAATTTCACAATGTAAATTCAAAAAATCAACTCTTCCTGATTGGGTTCGACAATGGTTGGTGCTCCACTGCACCAAGATCTCCTCATCTGTTGAACACAGAACATAAAGAACAGTGATGATCATCAGCTTCCAAAGGCTTCTTCCCTGGGCAGCTTTCTAGAGAGCAGAAGCAGAGCTAGAGCCCCATGGTCATGCCTGGATTCAGGGAGTTTTCCCTTGTCCTCAACTCCTTGCATTCAAGGACAGGATCTGAGGATATAATTCAGGCTCCTTTCTCTTTTTTCAATTATGAAAAGATGATAGCTGGACCTAGGCCCACTGGAGCACTGCACATTCTGTGCTCCAATTTCCTTGCATCTGATTAATTCCTTCTGAAATAGCAGTTGTCTTCAATACAGAGTTAAGGCTATGAACCAACTCCTTTTTAGTATAGTGATATGAATCAAACTGTATTAATGAATTAACTGTACTGTGTATAAGAGCTGTGGGTTACATATTATTGTGATTTGTTTCCTTTTCTCAGATGGTATAGCAAATTACCTTTTAGTGGCATGCCTGTGTTATTTTTGGAAATTATTTTTTGCTCTGTCAGGCAAATTATCTTGGTCTACCAGCAGAGTGTGCTCACTCACAGGAACAGCACTTTTCAAGTAAAAGCTGAGAGGAGATTTGGAATAGAAAAAAAATAGGCTAGTAAAAGGGGAGGAGGGGAAGCTTCCCTTTATGGTGATTTTTTACCTCTGGTGGCCTTAGAAATCCTTTTTTTTAGTCACCCAAACTGACTGGGTGATGATAAATCTCAGAGTAGATATCCTAACTTTTAAATTTGAGTTTAAATTTCAGGATAAATTGAAAATAAATAAGCTTTAGATTGAGTGAAACCCACTACAAATGTTTCCCAGAATATTTTGTTCCAAAGATACTAAATTTTGCTCCATAACTGTTTGGAAAGGTTTTTTGGAAATGCTTCTTTGTTTCATGATGTCATGATTTATGATTACAGTGCAAGTACAAACATTAATCACTTTGGTATTAAATACTAACTGAAATTAGTTACTTCCTGCTTTCAGATAACCACCCTTAGACTAAATGTAGTGACATCAGTAGATCCCCTAGGACTCCTTGTGGTAGGGCAGATCTGGAGAGAGCTGGATCTGGAGTGAGCTGTAGAGTACATCTGGCCTTGCTGTGTGCAGGTGACATTTGGGATTCTGGGCAAAAGCTGGTTAGAGACATGTTGCCACCTCAGTGACAGACCTTTAGTTAGAAATATAACACATTGACCATCTAGTGCATAGCTGGATGCAGGGACAACCTCTGGTTGCAAATCAACTGGGTAGAAGTCATGCCTGCTCTGCACTTAAAGCTATGGGGTTTTTTCCTGCTTCATATTGGTTCCTATGGAATAGTTCAAAATTTGCAAGTGTTTTCTAAGTTTGAGGCTCTATAAATGTGCACATGGAAGCTTTGTGTTTTTTGGAATGAAAAGAAACAAGAAAAACATTTTATCTCAACTCTTTCTACCTAAGTGCTAGAATCCTCTTGCTCCTGAATTATAAGGTGTGGGCTATCTTCTCCAGCTAAGAAGCTTCAGGCTTATCCACCAAACCTTCCTACCCCGCTGCTTCTAAGCAACAGCTGACTCCAAAGAAAAATCAGAGTTATAGCCCACAAGATGCACACCCACATAAATATGAGAGGTTGCTTGAGGGTTTCCAAAACACAGAAAGCTAAGTGATTTGAGAAAGAATTTGAATTTCATACCATTTCAATTTACTGACACTTTCAAGTAATTTTCTATTCCTAAAATTCTGATCACTGACTGTGAATAATATGTTTCAGAACACTATCCCAAGACAAATTTATAAGCTCTTAGATACTGAAGATTTAATTGAAGTGTCAAAGATGCTTTAGGCACTGATCTTGGTACAACTGATCTTCTTATGACTCCAGGTTGTGACTGGAAAAGCAGTCACAGATATTTGCACTTGACATCTGCTGACATGGGGCAAGACTTTCCATCAGACTGAGGAACAGTGGCACCCTCTTTTATTGTCATAGAATCACAGAATCGTAAAAACTCCTGAGCTGGAAGGGACCCACAAGAATCATCGAGGTCCAGCTCCAGACCTTGCACCAGATCATCTGAAGAATCACACCATGAGTTACTACAAGTCACATTCACACTGGATGTTATATAGGGGGAAAAGTCAGGGTTTAACTTCCAAAGCAGCTTGCATTTAAGCTGACAAACCTTAAATTTGAGGCCTTTGGCCATAGATTGACCCTGGAACATACCCTCAGTCAATCCAGCTTCTGTTTAGGTACTTTATACAAAATGACTGCAATAATGTAAGAATTGTCAACCTTATTCTTTTTGTTTCTGCCACATTTTGTGCTGATTTTGCCATGACTTTTCCCTAATCCTCTATTAAACACTGGAAGTAAGTCAGGTTGGATGAGGCTCAGGGCAACCTGACCTAGCCTAAGATATCCCTGCTCACTGCAGAAGTGTTGGACTAGGCGACCTCTAAAGGTCCCTTCTAACCCAAAATATTCTATGATTGTATTTTAAACACATTTTCCCTCAGGCAGTATTAATTCTCATGTGTCACTAGTACACTTTAGACGTTATTAAATGGCTATGGAGGTAGGTAGAAGTAAATTAGTGACCAGATATTCCCTTAAGGTTATGCAAAGGGTAAAATGTTAAGGAACACCAAGAAGAGATTGTTCGCTAGTTGCAACCGTACTGCAACTGGTGATTTAATAAGAACATTGCTGGTTTAGCCTGTGCCCCTCTAATTCAAGATTTAGCTGGAAAGCAGGACAATGACTGCATGACACAGCTGGTCTCCATCCTGACTTATGTATCAGATATATTGATTGATACATCAGCAACTGCTTGAATTTCTCTGGAAGCTAACACCTGACAAAAAGATAGCTAAGTGTCATACACAAAACATGAAAAAAATCCACACAGAACACATGGTCTGGATGTGTTCCAAACTTAGCTTGAGACATGCAAGCAAAGCTTGGGTGGAGTGGAACCAGCTTTAGAGATGCATCTTTCTCTCTGTCAGTTTTAGAGGTGGAAGTGTTATATTCAACTATCCTGACTAATCACATAAAGTTGTGCAGGCAGAACTGAGGGAGAATCTAGGTAATCTTCTCTTTGCCGTGTAAAAGATTCACTGGCACTACTGCATGAGGCTTGACTGGAGGATATAACCATCTTAAACCAAAACCATCAACACTTTAGGTGTTCATACCTGTCTGCATAACTTTTTTATAGTTGTCAGGCTAAATCCAAAACCAATAACCAGTTTAAGAACAACATCTTTAGTGATATGTTATTCACAATAGGAAAGGTAAATTTTATTGGGAATGTCACACATTACAGAATCTGCCAGGATCCCAAGGCCACCAATGGGCTTTAATGGTCTTGACCAGCCTTTCTTGGCAACATCCAACTACACTCTCTGCCTGCTGCTCCAAGAGCTCCTTTTAGGTTCACCTGGAGCCATTAGATCAGATTATCCAGGGCCCTCTCAATCCAAGTATTTTATATATTTAATGAGAGAGATTTCACAACTTCTCTGGGTAACCTTTTCCAATGTTAAATTGTTCTCATGATGAAGAATTTCTTTTCTTGTATCTCACAATAGAGAATGGTATAATGGTAGAACAGTAGAACCCAAACTCTTTAAATAAAATAAACTTTTTCAGCATTTGACATTGGTTTGTTACTGGGTGTTTTCCAGTGGGTGCAGCTATGTAGTTTATGTGTTGAACCAGATGCACAAGTAGTGTGATCCTGACTTACATGGTATAAATCCATTTTATTTTCTTACTTTGGTATCTGCAAGTGGAACTTTCATTTTTCTCAGCAAAGATACTGATTGGCTGAAGATGTGCCAAAACTTCTGAGGAGGAAATCATCAACAAAAATCAACTACATTTCTGTAGGTAAACAATAAAAAAAGCCATCAAGTTACTGCCACTGCTGGTATAACAGAACATCCTTATCAAGTGATGAAGGTCAGGTCAAAACACTGTTCAGTCTTTCCATCCAGGTTGTTGGGTGTGAAACCCTCTCTAGAAAAACACTCAGTTTTCAGACCTGGGAACATGTTATAACCTATAGTTATTATTGAGGCGATTTAGAATGTATTTGTATTCACTAATTGTTTTGCAATTATTGTCCTTTTTTTTTGTTTTTGTATTGTCTTTTATTTTTATTTTAGATGAGTACTAACATCACACAGAAAAACCATTGCTTCTGACAATAAGCTGCACACTATTCATGTCACATTGTGCTGGGTTTTTGTGCTTAGATAAAAAGAGTCATAATTAGTCAGACCTTACTTTTTTACATATTTCCTAGTAGGCTAGGGTGAAAATATCCCATTAACACAGAAGGCCTCAGGTGATGTAGATAGTGATCTCATGGCATCTTATTTGTTCATATCTCAACCTATATAAGCAATGCCTATTGACCAGATTAAAAAAAGAAAAGGCATTAATTGATGACTCTCATTTGCCTTCATTCATAGAATTCTTTTTTTACTTTTTTTGCCATAATTCTTTATATTTCTTTGGTGATTAAGCACAGATTACTTAAAGGAAAGTGTCTATTAGCAATAATAATTAAAATATTTACTCAGCTAGAGTGACTGACTATGTGATGACTGATGAGCCATTTTGTCTTTTCAGATCAAATGGTAATTAAGACTGTTCAAAAATCAGGTCTTTCCTATAGTCAGCCTATAAGTGAGACAAGTAGAAATGCATCAACTGAAAAGAATTCAATTAATCCACTAAATTTTGAATTATATCCTAGGAGAAGAATCAGTTGAGTCACAGTTCAGCTGGAGAGGTGGGAAAGAAATGTTGATTGTTAGGAATTTGTATTTAGTTATCCTCAGTCTGTCTCCTTTCTCCCAAAGTGAAAGATTTGTGCAAAATTTTCAGTAAGCCTGCCCATTTCATCCCATAGGAAAGAGCTCAGCTGCATTCCTCTGTTCAGTCCCTTCCATTTTTACTCTTCTCACTCTGTTAGTTCAACTACATTGTTTTGCTCAGTTTTTCCCTTTTGTGTCCTAAAATAATTTTGTTCTCCTCTTCTTTAGCCCCAATTGCCACTTTCTTCTTGATTTAGTGATGTTGTGCCCGAGACCATGCAAATCTCACCTCATTTCAAGTTTTTTCAGGTGGGCATCAAAATTTCTTCCATTTATACAGCACTTTTATGCGACAAGATTTCTCCAAGCCCACTCTGAGTCTCTGAAAGTATCAAAAGGGCAATATGAAAAATTGTAACCACTTTCAAAAGGATAAGTGAAATATTACGAATGTTCTAGTTTGGGTGGCTGAAAGACTTGTCAGATTCACACAAAGTCCTTTGGCAGGAATCCCAAAGAACATCATCCCAGTCTGGAGTCCTGTGGCTTTTGTGGGAAAGACTTTTGTGGAACAAAATAAGAATGTTAACATCAATGCCATAAAGTCACAGCAGTAATGTGCATATTCTGGACACTGGAAACACCAGCCTTTGATTTCTAAAATCAGAGCTTGCTAACAACACACTGAGGGGAAGTTGTGGATGGTTTCTCTTCCAGAGCAAAGATAGGGTTGGGAGCAGTCCTCTGAGAAAGTTCATCTGTGAGGATTTAACAGTATTTTTGAGAGAAAGGCTTATGTTTTGAAAGGAACAGATTCTCTCAATTGGCAGAGAGAATCTGTTCCCAGATTCTCCCAGGGGAAGTAGGGAGGTAGCCACATTTTCCCTCCAAGGACCAAGGCCCAAGGCTGCTCCTCTGTACTACCTTGGCCAGAATCAGGGGTCCTCACTCAACTTTTGTTCCTTAAAGTGGCTGAATAAGCTCAAAGTCTAGTTTATCTACAAAAACTGCAACTTCTCACAAACTAAAAATCCATTAATGATTTGGTCAGAAATAAGTTTGATTTGATACACACACACACACACACACACATATATATATATATGCAGTGTTTATCAACAAATTTCCCCAAAGATGCTAATACTATGGAGTTCCAAATAGTGGCAAGTTGTGTTATTAGAATTTATTACACTTTTTAGATTAGAAAAAAGTCTCAAAAGTGCTTGCTATGCTATATAGAGGCATTTTTTCTTTCAGAGAAAAATTAATTTCTTTGGACACAAGACTGAATTCTAAAGGTGAGAGAGAGAGGACAGTGCTGGGAAATAAGAGTTACATCCATAAATAAATCATTAGAGCATTAAGAACAGAATAAGAATGGTGCCTCACTTTCATTAACGCTCTTGTGGGTTTTGTAGGTAATCACTTCTCCTAACCTTCACTAATTCTCTTTCTTTGAATTCAAAACAGTGCTAAAGCCTTTTCTGTCTCAATTTCTCCGCTCAGTAAGCAGGAAAAACACAAGACATGGTGCAGGCTGCTGCTCTGGGATGTGGTCTTGCCAGGGTTCACCTTAGCTGAGGAATGAAACAGCCTATGTGTATGACCCTACAGACCTTTTGTTGACTTTAACTGCCAGATAAGAATTAATTCTTTTAGGAGAAAACATTCCCAGCATCATCTATGCCATAGCCTGGTGATATAAATGGAATCTTTCCTCACTCATCCTTTCTTCTCTGCCAGGAAAAGACAAACTCCTAAAAAACTGAGGGTGGAAACTTCACCACTGGTAAGTCAGAGACAATGACAAACAAGGCAGCCCTTTAACTGGTAACTTATGAACTGCTGTTGTACCTGTGCTGGTTTTGGCAGGGATACAGTTAATTTTCTCTGCTGTAGTTGGTGTGTGGGTGTTTTGTATTTTTGCTGGAAACAGTGTTGATAATCCATCAATGTTTTAGCTATTGCTGAGCAGCGCTTGCACAGTGTCAAGGTCTGTTCTGCTTCTCACACTGACGAAACCAACAAGTGGGATGGGGATGCAGGAGGAGTTGGGAGAGGACACAGCCATGACAACTGACCCCAAGAGATATCTCAGACCATATGGCATCATTCTCAACATATAATGCTGTGGAAGAAGGAGGGGGATGTTTGTAGTGATGGCATTTGTGTTCCAAACATCACTGATATGCATGCTGGAGCCCTGTTGTCCTGGGCACAGCTGATCCTCTGCCTGACTATGGGAAGTAGTGAATGAATTCTTTTTCTTTCTTTGCTTGCATGCACAGCTTTTGCTTTACCTATTAAAATGTCTTTATCTCAAACAGGAGTTTTCTCACTTTCACCCTTCTGATTCTGTACACCATCCAGCCTGGGGAGGAGTGAGCAAGCAGCTCTGTGGGGCTGAGTGCCAGCTGGACTGAAACCATGACAGTACCTCAGGGTCAGTATGGAAATGATGGCACAGCTTTTCTGCATGTCAATACCAAATGGCAGTCCCTTGGTATGAAGAGTTTACAATCAAAATAGATAAAGATGGACCAAATGTTACTGTTTTCCCCATTTTGCCAGAAGGAAGTGCAATGTCTCCTGAGAATGACACACAGATCATTTGCAGCCTATGCTCAAATCAGCTAAATCTGCACCTCTCCATCTTCCAGCAAATGCAAGCTATATCCTTATGCCTGTGGCAGGTACCAGTTGTGTCACCACAGTATGGGAGAACAAAGAAGCTTCGTCAGATGAAATCACAAGGACTTAGATTTTTCTAGATCAGATGTCTGAACCAAGATACCAATGCTGTAAATACTTCAGAAAGGTGTCCAAAACTTTGTCACATATTTGAGAAATAGATGAGGGTAATATTTTTTTTTTTTTTTTTACATGTTTCAGTTACATAATCACTTCCAGCTTTGAATGTTCCCAGTGGATTTCTTTCCAGTATCCTGTCAAGCAGCCAAAACCATAATTATTTATCAATAAATGGTGACATTTTCTGCACCATGTATCTTCCTGTTTAAATGTCTCCCCGAATCCACATGCTTCATCCAGTTACATAAGCTCTTTCATGTCTTAACAAAACAACTTATGCATTACAGTCTTTGTTTACGTGGGAGTCTATTTTTTCAGTAATTATCAGGCTAAATCATGACAGATTCTTTTGGGAATTTATATATTTGCTTGTTTATTTTCCTCATTAATGGTCATATGTTACAACAAATTGTCAATTCATTGTAGTGGAAATTGGGCTATATAAATATTTCTGCCTCCTCCCTGGAAACTTTATTTTAGTTGCTTTGCAATAATGAAGTGTCCTAATAGGAAGATGGCAGAAATTCTACAAGTGATTAGCAGTGGAAAGACGTGACCTTCAGATGGCACATACACATATTTCATAGTATTCTTCCAAAAAAAAGTACTGAGCTTTGAGTGGGAAACAGCACTGCTCAGATCCCTGAAAACTGCCAAAAACTACTGACCCATTTCCAGGCCTTTCTTTTAACATTTTAAGATAGTGGGAACTTAATTAATATCCTTGTTAAGGGTGTTTTATTCTGAAGATATCCTTATATGCTAATTTGAATTGAACAGTACATTTACTTACCTTTAGGAGAACCAGTAGTCATTTACAACAATGTCTGGAATTACTTGCTCCAAAAAGCACCATCTAAAATGGATAAAGGTAAAAGGACTGGAACTTTAATAGGAAGATTTGAATTCTCTAAAGGTGGCTTACAGTCTTTTAGTCTTTAATATATTTTCATGGCACTGGGTTGTCTAACCAGGTTAGATTTTATACAGAAGTCAAGTCATTCGTAAACTAAAAATTACAAGCTATTTTTCTCTAATAATATTTCTTCAAATACTACTTTTTCAACACAGCAATATGAGATGATTTTTTGTATGCTGTTTCAATTAATTATATAATCACATTTTAAAAATTATAACACATTTCTAGACATCAACTCTCATATTACTGTTCAGAAGACCTTTTTTGGAGGTCAGAAACTTTGGAGTTGTCCATGCACCATTTTCTCTCTTCTGCCACCCCAAAAGCCCTAGCTGAGCTCCTTTCACGATCTGCAGCTGCATCTCCACCTGCTGGCAGACAGGGCTTCACTGCAAACACCACTTCCATCCGAGTCTACCAATTGACAAGGACTCTTGTAGTATCCAGTTGTCTTCAGTGTTTCTAGTTTTAGTCTCCTTCTCTGTTGCCTCAGGCACCATCACTGTCCAATTCTTCTTATTCCTTGAAACCCTTGTCTCACAGTTCTCCACAAATGGTTGTTACATTGATTTCTGTTGCCTCCACTACCAAGGCGTGAATTTTTTCTCCTGGATGTAGGATCTGTTTGTCTTAGGCATGCTTGGATAGAGGACCATATATTGTTTGCTCCCCAAGTCCTGTCTGAATATTCAGTAAGTCCCTTAAATGTGGTGGAGGAAATTTGTTTTTCTGACATTGTTTTTTCATTTTTAGTGCTGCCAGCAAACAATTTATCTATAGCTGACATTATGTTCAGAATGGGTATTTCATTTGCATTAGGCAGAGCAGAAAGTGATGATCTTTTTCCCTTAATTGCAATAAAACAGCAAAGAAAACAGTGCTCTTATGTCTGTATCAGGGCATAACTGTGAAAAGACTAAATGTAGGTGGTAATGAGATCATTATGTAGAACAGAATTATGGAAAACGCTTCAGGCAATTTTCAGCATCAAAGTCTATATTCTGACCATTTTTTTAATGCTGGATAAGCAAAGCTGTAGTTGGAAGTCTAGGGAATTTGGGAATCTTGTGGTCAACTATAAAGATATTCCTCCTGTTACTTTCCCAATCAAAAAGCTGATGAAAAAGCAGTTAGCCTCTTGTTTACCTTCATTGTGCAAGATGTCATTCAATCATGCACGAGTTGTATGGCTTCAGCACCAACTGGCAGTAGCTTCTGAAGAGCCACTGCTGTCATACTTTAGAGACAGTGTTCTTCCCAAAGATCTGAGAATATTGGAGCAGATCAATAGTGGTGACCACTGTACCCTGTACACTCTGTAGCACCTGGACAGCTTTGCTGTGACACCCCTACACCCTGCGTGGATTCATGAATCAGCACTTGGTTTCTCAGAGCAAAACCAAAATCACCAATGCCCAGGGTGCTTGAAAATCTTAAAGCAGGGACCTTCTGGTGTGATTCAGCACAAGCTGGCCAATGAGTAAAAACCAGTCTTTTTTCCATAAGTTTTAGGAACACAGGACTTTTTCATAACAAAATATTTCACACCTTCTTTGGTAAGGAAAGAAAATGCCAGAAGGATTGGCTGTGGTAAATATCAGAGCATAAAAGCAAATGTTGCTCCAGGAACTGGGCAATGTTCCCATTGCTCTCTGTATGATTCAGAGGGAAGAGAGTGTGACAAAGGCTGTATAAAGATATTTTTATCTTTTGTGATTGATGGATAGTGGTGGCGCATTGGTTTCTGGGATAATTTAGAACACTTTGACACGAGTGTTTCAAAAAGATAAACCTTACCTGCTGTATTCAGCTGTTTCTTTCTGTATGATAGTACATGAAATACTGATTATTCCATACCTGAGGTGAAATAGAGCACCTTCAGTAAGTGAATTAAATTTAGATATAAATCACTTCTAGTAATTTATCTAGCTTTAGTAAGTAAATTAAATTTAGATATAAGGACTGGCTAGTGCTGTGTTTATGTAAAACGCACAATTATCACAAAATCAGAGGAGTAACATTAGGGAAAAAACCTCAAAGAACAAAGCTGGGTACCAAAGAAGAAAAGGGTTTTTCAAAATACTACTGGGCATATTTGAAACAGTTTTCAGAAGGCAATTACCATGATTGCTTTTGAAGCAAGCAGATAGGCTTGACCCAGAATAAATAATACTTTTGAATATGGTAACTAATTTATCTGAAACAAGTGAGGTGTTCCAAGTTTCCCATTTTTGTATAACCTTATTTTTCACTCTTGAAGATTTCTGAGTTGGTCAGAATTTTATCTGTCTTCCTTGAATGCATGAATTACCCAAAGAATAAATTTGAAATTAAATGATTAAATGAAGAAAGGAGAGCAAGGATGTATTTAGTTATCAAATGTTCACTTACTTTTATTTAGACTTCATAATTTACAACAATTTTTTTCCATGAGGTGTAAGACTCCCTAGCAGAATACCAACATTTGTTACTCATGAACTTAATAAAAAATCCTTGACTTCAATGGTGTTGGTATTTACTTAATTTCTATAGAAGAAATACCTATGTTTTCTATCAGTTTAAATTCAGCTTATTGATTGCTGTTTTACAGAGAGTTTTTTTTGTATACAGTTAAATTAAATGGAAGGAATATTGCTGTGGTCTTAGTAGTATCTACATGGAACTGACATGTCTTTTTAAGTTGTACTGCCCAAATAACTTTCTAAATACTGTGACCTCTTTTCCAGTCTTCATTGCAATATGTTACTTGATGACTTGAATTGCATGAAAGTGGAAAAAAATTTTGAAAGATTTCATTTTGCAAATCTAGTGACAGTGAAACATGCCCTGAGCATATTTTTGCCTTAATTGTAAAACAAAAAGTCAAATTATGTACATCACAAGAGTCCTCTGAATAAATAATATTCATTGACATGCCATATACAGAAAGCTGATAAATTTTCATCATCCAGAAACAACACGAGTGTTTATGCAATATGGTGGTAATTAGCATAGTGCCTATCATTAATTTGTGGGTTTGCACTTGATTTTTAATGTCATGAGCTGTGTTCTCCAAGAACATCAGCATTCACAGTATAGATAGTAAAAAAAATTGTTAAGTCATTGATGTAAGAGTAGTAATAGTAAAAGATCTATTCCTGCTGCGTTTGTTAATTATCCTTACATAATCCATGTATGACTTTCACTGAACAATCATTAAAACTGAATATTGCTTGTGGGAGCTGTTTAGTGATGTCATGATGAGACACCAGCAGAAGTCATTCTCATAGGGTAAATGTTTCCACAGTTCTTACCCTTCATCCTACACATATAAACAAAAAACTCTTCATTTTTGCTGCTCCTAATGCCAGACAACGTTCTGTCAATATATTTGGGTATACATGGGGTCAAGTTGGCTAGAAATAAGTGATAAGAAACTTTTACAATAATATTATATACAATGTAAAAATAATTAAATTCAATTCAGCACCACTTCTGGAAATTATATGTCATCAAAACAAAATCTGTAAATTCACAGAAATTTGCCTAAATCTGCCCCAGAGCACTAAAGATAGAAGAGAATGATTCACTCTTTGTCACTGACCAGCCCTCTCACAGGATGAAAACTTACTGAAGTGTCAAGAAAGGCTCTTCCTGAACCATATTTAGATTGTCATCATCCATCACAGTCTCTTAGCTTCTCAGAGCTCAGGAGCCTCCAGTCCTATCTGATACTTCCACTTGAACAATTTGGTTACATATAACTCTTAAATTTTGTCTGAATTTTTTATCAAAGTTAAAAAACACACATATAGCAATGCTGTACCTTACAGATAAGACTAATTACAAATTCCAGACACAATTACTTATTTTGAGTTAAAGACAAAAGTATTTCCCTTAATAACATGCAATCATATGCAGCACAAATGTTCAAGAGATTTATCAATCCATACATTTGTAGTGTCTTCACAAACTATGCATCCCAGGTAATTCTAAGATATTCCTGCAGAACAAATATGTGTGAAAATGGAAATGTTTGTCCAGAGTTACATATGGATGCTATACATTGACTGGGGTGAGGGGAAGTGTCTGGGCACACTCTCGTAGAGTGACGAAAGCAACATCACATGTGGTGGCATTAATATGTGGGTGGGTAAAGTTGCTCTAGCTTCCTTTCTCAGCATGGTTTTCTCACTGACATTTCTAAAAGGACAGTTTGTTGCTGAATCGTGGCAGGCTGAGCTCCTCCAGCCCTGCTGCATTAATAACAGGAGCATTACACACCATCCCCAGCTTGCCAGAGGGCACGGCACTGTCTCCTTGCCCCAAAACACCAGAAGCTGTCAGTTGGCATTCCCATTTCTCTAACAGGTAGCAAACTATCAGGCTGGAAAATAAGCGTATTTCCTTTAGAGGCCTGATAATACCATAGGAAATAGGTTTGCATTTTAAAACTGCCTGGTATCTATTATTTTTGGTGCCTAGGAGGTGCTTTGACAGAGGTGTTGGGCACAAAGGAGTCCCACTGAGTGACTGAGTATGATATAGATGTGCCAGTGCTATTCTTTTATCTGCGTTGGCAGTGCTGGATTAACAGCTGGGCCCAAGGATCTTTCAAAGGTCTTTCTCCACCTAAGTTATTCCATGATTCTATGATTAATGCGAAGGATGAAACAGCCTAGATTTTCTATGCTTAAAGACAAAAGTCTCTTTATAAAAAAGTTTCATAACAATTTGTGAGAGTCTAACTACATATACATGTACATATACCTTAAAAAACAAACCAAAACAAAATAAAACAAAAGATTGCATGTGAGGCAGTAAAATTCAGCATTTTAAAAGTAAAATATTAATAACTTTAACCATTCCTCCTTTCCTGGGCTGAAAGAGTAAAACAATCTTGGTGTAGATGTTGGTGTTTTGAGTTTTGATCTGCCCATGATAAAAAACATTTGGTTAGATCTAAAAGCACAAATGATATTAGATTCTCCACTCTGTAGACATGTGTTACACATATTGATCTACAGTAAATTAGTTTTTGAATTAAATTTAATTTTTAAAATGAATAATATTTCATGTATTTAGCACATATTCTAATCAATACAACTAAATATTGCACATGGGAACCATCCTACAATGGAAATTCTAAACTATAAAAGTTCAAAATATCAGACCAAATTATTGGTGCTAATTTGCTTTGTTATTTCTGTTTACACACCTATTAATCTGCTAAATATTCTCCCTAATTTTCTTGGTGAGGAGCTAGCCAGGCTCTTCTTCATGATGGATTTGAGACATTACTAACTTTTCAGGATGAGAGTAATTCAATTCTTTATGAATTAGTGAAGACTATCTTGACATTATGAGGTGATAAAGTTGGAAATAAAATTATAAATTAGCATACAAATTGTTTTCTGATAGCAAAGACTGCAGAAAAGCCTGTAGACAAGCTGACTGCAAATACTTAAATGCAGACTAGCCATGTCCATATTTATAATTTTTCTGAAGTGAATCAATGCTTCCACTGAGGTCCATTAAGACATAATTTTTAAAATATGTTATATTTTCAGATTGCTGCACATTAACAGCTACAATCATCCATTCAGTTAGTAATTCAGAATTTGCTAATAAGTGTGTGTTATCTGTTCATTCAATTTAACAGTACTCTATTGATCTAATTCAGATGTCTTGGGAGCTGTTCACTACTTTAGAAATGTCAGGAAATAATTGCTAATTTGGTCTTTAATCTGATACTTGCTAAAGTTCTCCATTATGTAACTCTTCCATTGTTTCTATTTAGAAAAATGAAAGAGAATGATAATGGGAAGGAACACTTAATTACAATAATGAAGTGTAATGTCTTTTGCCTTCTGTCTTTCCTCTGCAATGGAATGGAAGAGTGGTAGTTCAGCATACAAAAAAGCAGCAGGATTTCAGTTATGAACTCCAGGTAAAAAGGAAGCAGCTGGTAAAATATCTGGCTCAGATATTGTAACTTAGTTGGCTTTTTACAAGAATCTACCTTTACAGTCATATTTTCTTTTTTTCCATTATAACAATTTTTCATTCCTTTTCACTTTAGAAATGTAATAAACATGCACAGACTGTAACTACCATAGAACACTATTAACCTCAATCATTTTGCTGAGGAGGTGTTTAGAGCACTCATACACTTATAGCAGTTTGTGAGGTGCTCTGATAAGTGTGAATCTTCTCTAGACTGATCTGACTTGCTAATCACCATAATCACCATGTAGGTCTGCATTACCACATCTTAATAATTATGCCAGTGGTGAATGAGAACTGGGATATGTTATTGTAAACATTGTGTTGTAAATGTGTTAATTGCTATTATTGTAAACTTCTTTTTATTTCTCTCACTTCATATAACTTGTTTGTTGGTATTGTCAATATGTCATTCTTCAGTGACATAATTTTATCCTCTCTGTACCACAATTGTGTAGCCATTCATTGTGATTTTTCTTCTTGAGAACCTAATGTTTAAATACATATGCCCAGCATCAAAAGAACTGTGGCAAGAGAAGCTCAAAATCTTGTGGTTACTGACTGTACTTAAATAACCTGATGGTGTTTGCTGTGGAATAACTGCAAAAGTTGTGTGTGAAGAAAACAAAACAAAAAACCCAACCAAACAAAAACCCCCCAACCAAACAAAGAGGGAAAATAAACTGTATGTTTAAAGCATATTTTGCTATAAGAAACGGGAAGAATATTGCAGGAAGCACCCAGCCTCACAAACCCACTTTTCAAATGGTGCTGCCAAAGCCTTTGGGAACTCTGTGTCTCTCCTGTAAGCTGGATGCCTAATGCACTCTTTATAAAAAAAAAAAAAAAAAAATCTCTTCTAGTTTCTGTTGTATCTTTATGTGCAAAGGTCCTCTAGGAAGCACTAATTAAACATCTGATTATTCAGAAAATATTTTCTTCCACTAGAGTCTTCTGAAATTCATATATGCTTCAGAATCTGTCTGTTCAACTTATATCTAAGACTCCACAGGTAAAGAAAAAAGTCAAATTAAATCACTTGGATATATGAGGAAAAGAGTTCTTTAAAGCATTCTTTAGAATGAATGAATGAATGAATGGATGAAGTCTTTGCTGGATAGTACAGGTTGAGAAATTATTGAGTTTGTAATCACTCAGTCATTCCTTCATTGTTATATTAACTGCCAGAACTGGAAATTTTGGATATTTCTTACCTGGGTTTAATCCTTTTTTCCCATCAGGCAAGTGTCAGGAGGGCACTGTGTTCTTCTCCCTGCTCCCTCAACCCATTCCTTCTCAGCAATATCCTGTATCTCCAGAGCATGGAGCCGTAACACCCACACCAAATAACCAGTGGGATCCCTGATGAAGGTAAGGACTAAACTTATCACCAAGCCCTAAGAAAATTCTGAAAGGAATAATTTGCCCACGAAATGAATGGCTTTCTGATTTTTTTCCCACTTTCTTTTTTAATGTAGCTGTGCAATTGTACTGCCCTGCAGTGCACTGACTAGACTACATAAAAGGAAAGATAAATGATCCTTTGTCCTCATTAGCCTGTGTGGGGATGTATCTTGAGAATGGACTCTGCACAGTGAGACCTCAGATCCTTTTTCACTCTGGAGTTCCCTCAAACTCATCACCTTCCAGATCAGTGAGAGGGGCTGGGTTGTGACACTGACTTTTGGCAGCTCTCCCAGAAGCCGTCAAAATTTTAGTGTGGGCTTTCTCTTCCTGCTTTTGCTGTTGAGCCCCTAGCAGTGAACACAGCTGCCAGAGGAGCTCCTCACCATCCCAGTCTGCACTCGGTGAGGATGAAGCAGCAGTGAGTGCACTGCTCCTTCCTTAGTTTCTTCCTGTTTTCCTGTTGCTTCAGGAGTGTCAGACAGTCTAATAAAGAATTGTCTAATAAATACTACAAAGGTTTGAGATGTATGGAGATAATGTGCATGAAAGAGAACACAGGTCTTTCTGAATAGGGGAGAATTAAATCACCTGATTCCTAGTTGGAACAAGATTTTACAGTAATACAATCACTTGATCTTCTCTTTATGCTCTTTATGAACCCTTTCTGTTTACTCTATTCCATGCACTGTAAAATGTAAAATCTATTTACACATAAACTATGCTACTGACCATATTCAAACCAAACACCCCACCATTATTGTTACCAAGAGACGGAATAAATTTGACTTTGACAG
Source organism: Lanius collurio (assembly GCA_020086605.1). Classification (NCBI taxonomy): domain Eukaryota; kingdom Metazoa; phylum Chordata; class Aves; order Passeriformes; family Laniidae; genus Lanius; species Lanius collurio. The sequence goes on along the minus strand of JACBWW010000017.1, from coordinate 20,809,498 downwards.
TTTCAGATGGCTCTGCTGGAATTTAATATTATAGAGCATTAAAACAAGGATAATAATTATTTATGCAAGTGCATGAAAAATTCTGTTTGGGATATGAACTGCAAATGTTATAGTAGATATAAAGTCAGATGAAATAGTTCAAACTGCATGGGCCAACATAACTTTGAGGTAGCAACTCAAATCAGTAATGAATTGCTTTACTCAGTATGGTTATGATTTATCAAGGATTTTTATTTCTTTGCCCCCTAGAGCAGAGGCCAGACAACCATACTGCTGAAAGGAGACAGGGAGTTTCTCCTTGATTAGTGATTATATCTTCATGGCAAAACACCAAAAGGCAAATACATTGATTTTTCTTCAAGCAAGCTCTCAATAATGTTAACAAGAGGCTGTCCAAGGAAGTGTCGTACTGTGGTTACACACACAGACACAAACAGTGAAAGCCTACTTAGATGTGGAAACTTTTCACAAGTGTCACTGGCCTTTGCTCCTGGTTCTCCCAAGAAATTTTTTTTTGTATTTTTGTATTTAATCACTATGAAGGAAAAGAATTCAGCTAAGCATTTTATTTCATTGATTGCCAAGTAAAAATAGTCAATAAACTTATTATTTTTGTAAACACTGCACTTGGTATCTTCTGCAGGAGATTTAATGTACACAATGAGACCTTTTGTAAGTAATAGATTTCTTGTGTGAGGCCAAAACTCTAGGAAAGGTTTTCAATTAATTTCTATCTCTGTGGCACTATTGAGTTTTACATCATTAATTTAGTTTGGAATTGATGAAACAAGATGATTCAACAACCTCTGAAAATCAATCATGACCAAACAGTCCTTAGCCTCTCTGTTCAAACTGGCAGTATGTCAGGCAGCAGGAGTATTTTATGTTGACAGGACCAAATGCCAGTTTGCATAGCCAGAGGTAGTAAGCATGCAACCACCCTTAAGTTTTTCAAGGCAAATGAGCTTTAATAGTCAATCAACAGAAAATTGAATAAACTGTCCAGGATAAATAGACCTGAGGACTTTATTAATATGATATAAAATAATGGTTTTGCTATATTTAAAAGCCTCTTTATTTTAAACAATTATTTTATTAGTATGATGAGTTGGGATTTATTGGATCCATGAGCAGTCTTGGAGTGAAAGCACTCCAAGTCTTTAAATGCTCACGAGAGTACAATTAAATCTCTCTTGCAAAAATCTAATTAATTTTGATAGAGAAATCTTTTACAGAAAAAAAAGTGACGTGAGATGACCTCTCATCTATCCTTCTCTTTCTTCCTCTGTTTTAGTTTTGATTCATTGTTAGTATTTCCTTCATAATTTGTGACAGGAAGGATAGAAAAAGGAATAAAGGGAGCTCAATTTAGGTAAACTTGTGGGGAATGCTTGACAAAGAAGACAAGGACACTTGGTCCATGGGAAGTGAGTTCAAGGAAGAGGGAAGAGATATGCACATCATGACTTGTGTTTATTGGAGGTTAAGGTTTCAATTGGTAACATTCTAACTTTGCATTCCCTCATCCTTTCCCTTATATGAGCATCACGATTTTGCAGCATGCTCAGCCTCCATCTCCTTTCTGTGCCCTACTATTACTCCACTCCTCTTTTGCCTCCAGGATTTTAGCAAGAGCTTCTGTCAAAGTCCAAGGTGTGTTGCCATAGTTTGGGATAGGCCATGGCATGCTGTTACAAGGGTGGTACTCTTGCAATCCCTGTGTAGTGTGCCTGCAGAGATCTCCACTCACCTTTTATTTCCCAAATTCCCATTTGCCTGGACTGTAGGAGCAGTAGTGGAGGCTGGCTTAGCTCAACTTTCTCTGCAGATCATACAGTCTTGGGAGAGTTTTCATGACATAACAGCAAGCATTAAATAGGAGAATTAGGCATCCTACCCAAAACACATATTTCATACAAAAAAAACCTTACTTCAACTAAAAAATATGTAAGAATTAGATTATACTTTAAAATAATTCAATGTTTTTGCTTTATCCATTTTTCAACTATTATCTCTGGCCTATTTGAAGTATGACTTCTTGAGGTTGGAAATACTTAAATAGCACAGCAAAAAATATTAGAAAAATGGTGAGAGAGATAGACAGCGGAATGGTGGAAAGTCTGATAAGAGCAAAACAAGGGTAAATGATTGCCATTCTGAAACAAATACATTCTGTAAAAGGAAATGCTGCCACTAAAACTGGCATCCACCCAGGAAGAACTGAGAATCACCATCCTCACATGAACCCCCTGAAAACTCTCAGGTCCATATCTTAGAAGATAATTAGGTGAGGAACTTCCATTGATTTCCAATTTTTACGTCCTAAAAAACCTCTGTGCCAAATTTGGTAAAAGGAAAGCTCAGCATGCTGAGGAGCCTGCAGGAAATGACTCTAATTAGCATTTTGGAAAATTGTTGAAGCAATGTTAAGATGCTGCTTTTGTACAGCAGGCACAACCGTACATGCAAAGTAAGTGTATTTGCTTTGACAAATATTTCTAGGCAATTAAAAAACACCTTCTTTAAATATACCAATGAAGTCTAAATGTAAACATTGCAGTCACAGGCAAATACTGAATATGAGCAACCATATAATAAATGTATGGGATACAATTTTCTTGAAGTTTCTGCGCAGATTTTTTACCTCTTCTTTATGATATAGGGGTAGCCTGTGTGTCACTGACAGTATTAATTATCTTGCTCAAAAAGTTTCACAAAGTTACATTTGGAAATGCTTTTCTGTATTTGGATTATGAAGAGAACATAACAGATCTGCAATGTTTATGGGTCCCCTGAATTAGCAATATGGCATCATAAAGGATACAGTCTTCATGGTGGAAATTACTTCCATTACAAAACATTGCATACTGCTGTCTAACAAGCTACTATCCAAGTCTAAGATTTTAGGTTTAAAAAATCTTTTGTCTTATTCTTTTAGTTTAAACAAACATTGATATTTTATTTCATAATTTTCTGATTTTAAAAATAAGAAATTATTAAAACAGCCTAAAAAAACTATTCAGGTTCCCTGATGTTGTCATAAGAAGGAGTCTTTTATGGAAAATACACTTATTTGCACTACTGCTTATCAATTTGTAATGGCACTCTCTATACTTCATAAATTTTATCTGCCTCACACCAACAAATTTTCTGAAAGTTATTTTTGTATCTTGAGAAAAAAAAATAATGAAAAAATGCCCCCCAAATGTTGAATAACTTGAAGTTTCTAAAAGTATTAATTCTGGTAAAGGCTTGCAAATCTGCTAAATCAATATGTCCATGTACATCTGTGTCTGCATCTGGAGTTCCTTTTTTAATAGAAAACTTCTGAATTTAGATCCTCAGTCTCACTGACTGAAAACATGTTAAACCGGTAGGAAGTAGAGTCCTGAATATTGTTTCTGCCATGATATCCTCTCTGAAAGATCTTTTTGGACATCTGTTTGGCCATATGAGGAATTCAAACCATCTGGAAGGCACCAGTTTGCAGGCCTTTGAGAGGGCTTCTAGATCATATTAACTTGGCACGATTCATGAAAGCAGCTCTCCAGTCACTCATACCCTTGCATAAAATTAACTTGATATCTGAAGATGGGACCAAGCTCACAGGTAGCAAAGTGCATTCACAGCCCCTGTGAGGAACACAGGTTAGGGAAGGGGACTGTAGTGTGGTACAAACAAAACACACAGGCATGATGGATAACCAAATGCCCAGAGTTAACCCTCAAGGGGTACGGATTCTTCCCCTTCTGGTCTGGAAATTCTCTCTCTGAGGAGAGTAGCTACAGAAAGCAGATGCTACATTGGCTCTTGGATGTTTTACTGAACTCTGAATTTGTTCTTAAATTTTATGTCTAAACAATCCCACTCAGATCTTCTGTTTCACATCCAAACCCCTTATCTGAAGCAATTTTCTCTTGGCACTTTTCAAGCAGTGAGGGAAAGCATCACTGTCAGCTGTAGCTCTCCTCTACCGGTACACAGAACTCTTCGGCCTCAGCCTCTGGCATCCATATGGCAGGTGCCACCAAATGCTCCTTCCTGGGACACTCCTGGAACAGCCTTCACCAGCTGAGCTCTCAGCTGACAGTTTTGAATGCAGCATCTCAACACACCCCAAAGGAAGAGTGTTCCACGGAGGTTGTTCTCTAGCTTTATTCAAGATGAAGGCTTTGGGAGATAAATTCTCTGACACAATATGTACTTCCCTAATTTCCCAGAAATCTAGGTATCTAGAGGTCTTTGGTTTCAATAGTTCCCCCAGTGGTTTTATTTTGCATTTTCCTCAGCCAGAATGCAATGTCAACTTAAGAATTTCAGACCTTTTCCATATGTTCAGATTAGTTGTATGGAATATCTGGGATATACCACAACCTTAACAGTAGCTAAACTAGTGCAAATTTTAACACTTTGTTAAGCTTATATATTTATTTATAAAGGTCAAAAATATATGAGCTTTATTAAGTTTGGGAGGTTATTCAGTTCTATTTAAATGCAGATTGCTCAATCTTGGTTTCACTCAGGTCTTTGTAAGAAATATTACACACAGCAAAACTGCCTGCAAATCCTAGATCAACCTGGAGTGTAAGTATGAAGTGATCAACAAACTGTCTAAAGAAAATTAACTCTTCTAGATTTTGTCAAGTTATCTCTCACCAAAAGAGGAAGAAATAACAGCAACAACAAAGGGCTTAGTCCTGCTTTGATCAATCTCTCATTGTATCCAAAGAATGTATCATTGGGGAAAGCATTGCACTGAATGGAATACTACTCAATGTTTTTATTTTTGTAATGTGCTAGGCAATGTGCTTCGATAAAAACCCCTATAAAGTTGCTCTAAGAAATGCTCTTCAGTTTTAAATGGACTTGAAATCTGTCCTACAAAGAAAAAGAAAGGAATCCATGGAGGGAAGGGCAACATGGAAAATGTGTGAGGAGAGATCAGAAGTCAGGCTATGCACACTGTTTGTAAAGTACCCTCAGCAGCAAAAAAAATTCTTTTATGAATGGTCATGTTACCTCAAAATATATATGATCATTTTATGTTCCTTCCAACCCAAGAAGGTGCTTTATTCTGTATTTTATATTAGAATGTGGACAACTCTTTGATTTTCATCTGCAGTTCCTGTTCAAAAATGCTGAGAAGCAAAACTTTAAATAGAGCTTCTACATGGCTTAATTGTTTTGTTGGGACCTAAGGGAGGGTTATCACATGGAGCACAAGAGACATTTGTCTGCAGGCAGGATTATGCTGTAGATGTGTGTTTTGACAGAGATTTACATGATAGAAACTGCTGTTTAGCCTCACAGAGTATCCTTACCCAGAGAAGTTCTCTGGAAAAGGACGTGTCTCTGCTGCAAGCCCTTACCATTTACACAGCTCCAGCCAGATATGTAACCATGTGCTTTCTTAGGAAGTAAATTTAAAAGTCTCCATTTTGAAATTTAGCTTCAAGGAGGAAGATTTAGGTTAGATAGCTCAAATGTCAGAAAGTTACCAAGGCCTGAGAGGTAGGCCACTTCATTATCTTCCAATTTAGGATGCAGTTAATGTTAATAAATATGAAATTTATAATGACACAGGTGGTGGTATTTTTAGAATGTATCAGCTGATTCTTCTAATGATTACTGAATCATTCAGCTACAGCTGACACTTAAATTGAAGAACCAAGACTAATAGCTTAATCTGAGGGTCTCAAATGGATATTAAATAGTTGTCTAAAATGTTCAATCACTTCTTCTAATGTTGTGATTTGGATCTGTAGACCTTTTAACATATTAATCATATGAAATAAGTTGTGTTCTTTATGGAATAGCCAAACACACTCAACCCACAAAGTAGCAATGGCATACAGAGATAATTGTCCTTTACAGGACACTGAAAAAAAATTCTTAAATAAGGATTTTCTCTTTTTTTTACAGCCATTTCATCTGTTGATTACTTCCATGTCTATCTCATGAATCACTGTTATCATCACTTTATTATCACTTTTCTGTCAAAAGACTTAGAAAGGCTCTTTTAAAGTAAGAGTAATGCAGTTAGGCTGTTGATTAGACTGAGCAGAGACCTGACCAAACCAGCAGTAGCTCCACCCCAAGCTATTCCTTTTGCTCATCTCTCTGCTCTCTTGCAGCCAAAAACATCCAGAAGTATTTTCATGCTTGCCCTGTCAGGGATCCCTCTAATTTTTATGCAATATAGATACAACAGCTTTTATTCCAAACCAAATTAAAATTCTTAGCAAAAGCACTATCATCTGTTATAGCCATAGATCTATATATGGGAAAACCCTCTCCCCATTGCTGGAATTTTAAAATTAAATTTCTAAAGAATTTTTCCTCCTTTTAAACTGTTTTGCCTGGATTACTTTGTTATCTCATATTATTTGCTAGCACGCATCCTACCATAAAACCAAAATAAATTGTTTTTTCTCTTCAATGGTTAAAAGACACTTTTCATAGAACAGTAACACTATCAAGTAATTATGTCTGAAAGCAGGCCTACCATCACATCAATAACCAGAAAAAAAGTGAATTTTTGCTAAGTGGCATTCTTGTGAGGAGGTAAGTATGTTCCCAGTTTTACAGCAAAAAATTGAAAAATGTTATCCAAGATCACTCATTGTATATATAGTAGATGCTCAAAATTTTTCCACTCAAGTCCATGTGCCCATGAGGCATCACCAACTCCTACAGCTCATTAGTGATATTTTAAAAGCAGTGCTTTATCCTCAAGCAGCCTGCAAAACCAAGGACAAAAATATTTAACTAAGTCTCAAAATATCTCTGAGACCAAGAAGTGGGTAGTTTACATGTCTGATAATGAATGCATATCTACGTTTAACTTTTTGCTTGGAAAGGGAGAAGAATTTTCCAAATGCTGCAACATAAGCACATTTAATGGAGTGCTTCCTTTTGCTTATAGATGTAGTTTGCCTTAGGGATTGCAATCTTTATAGTAATAAATTAACCCCTCTAATATTCTCTGATATTGTCAGTGAGCTGCCTCCTGATGGCAAAATGGTCCTCGCGAACTACCAGTTGCACAAGCCTGTAAAACTTACAAAACCGCTGATTTTGGCTTTAAACATCTTTGGACAAAATTCAAAAATGTCTGAAAAACAGAGATAGAAACCTAAGCATCTCTTTTCTTTGTTTAGTGCTCTACCTGGGATTAAGATCTTTACTCATTTTCTGGCCTTTTCTTTACCAGCCATAAAACAAATCTCCAGTAAACGTCTCATCTTCAGATTCTGTTATTTATAGAAGTCCACCTGCACTGTGAGAGCTGGTAGAGGAAGGACACCAGGAATCACATACCTAAGTTAAGTCTGGCAGCAGATCTTTACTGGAAACATGCTGTCTTGGAACAGAAGGAGATGGCAGGGTACCTCTCAGCCAAAGCAAGGAACCAGTCTTTCATCCACTAGCATTTAATTTACCAGGCTCCTTAGGTGCTCTGGCAGGATTGTGGGATATGAAGAAAACAGGCTCTTGCTTCATCTGTGTGTATGTGGGCACAAATCCTATCCCTTGAAATGATAAGACCAACAGAAGTTTTATAGGATCCTGAAAAAAATTCAGGATGAAGGTTGCGGAAATATGAAAAATTCCATGACCCCCATATGAGTTCTCTCCCTTCAGCAGTGACTGGTCCCTGGATATTAATCTCTACTGATTCATGAAGAGGTTTCATGCTTATCTATAAACTTTTAACCTATGAGTACATTTTAAAGCCTCTGAAATTACAAACACCAGTCTTCTTTCATGCACAGAAAATCCCTCTTTAATTTGCATATCACTGCCTACGCTCTCCTCAAGGCGCAACAGGAATCAGTAAGACAAGTAATTTGGTGGGGTTTTACTACATTCAGTGAATATTCACACAAATCAATGCCGTTTTTGAACTGTCCCCTACGGTAGTGACCATGATATATTGCAAATGCTTAGCCAAATGTTCCTGTGGGGAAGTCCTTGAGTTATTCATACAGAGGCATTACTGTCACCACAGTCTTATAACTTTGGTGTGACCCAGCATGGAACACCTATAAAAGTAGTGCCCTGAGCTGTATTTTTGTCAGTTTTAATTCTCAATTTTAAAGTGTATTTTCAAGGTCCATGAGGATTTTTGCCACAGGAGAGAGCCATGGACCTGGCTGGCTCTGCCTCTGCTGGCAGGTTCTTACTGCCCTGAGACGTTTAAGGCCTCTTTCAGATTAGTTATGAAATTGTTCCATGGAGCTTGAAGTGAGCTTTTGTAAGGAAGTTTTAGGCAACCTATTATGGCCCTGAATGCATCCCCTGCATTCAGGTCCCCAAGGCAGCCCAGCTGTTCTTTGGGGGAGAGCCCTGGGCCTGTGGTGGGGAGGCTCGTGGAAGCCATCGGCTCAGGGAGCCCTCGGCCTATGTGAAGCCCTGAGGTGTACACTTAAAGGAACAAGTATAAATGCACATGAAAAAATAACAGTTGGGATGTGAGACTTAGTAGCCTTAGAAAAATAAACTGTAAATATGCCTCCAAGGATCCTGCAATAAGCCTTTCCTCTAGCATTCCACGAGAGAGATGGGGAATTCTCTGTTAAATTTGCAAATTCTGCTCATCTACAGTGAATTTGGGCCATTTTAGCAACTCCTCTCTGCTGTAGCTGCATTTTCTAAGCCTTTAATCACAAGCTGAGATCAAAATGTTACATAAATATGAGATATTTCTATAATACCCATTTACAAAACATACAAGGCTGTGCAAAAGTGAAAAGCTATGTAAGAGTTTAGTGCTGGCTTTAAGACCCCATTGTGGGGGGTTATCAGCTGCCCACTGCTTAATTCTGTGGCAAGCTTGCTTCTTAAGCCTCGGAATATTCTAGACCATTCACAACAGCCTAATATTCCTTCAACTGAGCAGCCCCACCTAAGCCAGTGTTAATGGCAGCTGTCCCCAGAGCAGAAGTTGAGAATAGAAATACAGCTCATACCTCCTTGATGTTAAGTCATTTATTCCCTCAGTCCTGGAGGGGAACAGAGCACCCGACCCGGGCAACAGTCGGCGAGGTAAGAGGGCTGGGCTTTCCCCCCTGCTGGCTTTATCAGAGACAGGGGGAAAGGGGATACCAGGGGCGGAGACGGGACAAACAACCAACCAGATCAGAGCCCGGGCGGCTTGAACCTAAGATAGACTTGGCTCAGTCACATGGCAGGGATCTGGCCCAGAGGGGTGGGGGCCCAGGGGGATCCACCGCAACACCCCATGATGCTCTGTTCTTCTTAATACCAGGGGTTAGAGGATGTTGAGTCCCTTGTGCTTAGTTCTGCCTCTTCCAATCCTTCTAAATGCTCCACCCAGCTTATGGGCTAATGAAAGCCACATGTATCTCAGATGTGTAGTTCCAGAGCACATTTCCACCTAGCCAAACCATACATAGCTCTTTTGTCTTCTCCTGAAGTATTCCCAGATTCCTGAAGTCTTTGAAGTCATAGAGAAATTTGTTATGCACTTTGGAAAATAAGGCATGAAAAAAGTGCCATTCTACCTCTTACACTAAAAAAAAAGGAAACAAAGTCATCATTAACCCATTTTATTTATAAACTGAAAGGTGATAATGCAAAATTGCCTACAGTCCTTCTTGATAATCTCTTTCTTCTCTCCTAAAACCCATGGGACTATAGCAGGACTCTGGCTATCGACTAAGACAAATATACTAAGAAAGGAAAAATGGGTTCTCCTTAGTCAGCCAGGAAAAAGAAAAGAGTAATGGTTTAGGTTAAATTAAAATAAGTTCTAAATTGTGTTTTTCCAAGTCAATCAGGGAGAAAATTAAGAAGAAAAAATACTGAAAGCAATAGAAGGGACTATGCTGCCATATATTCTGAAATATGATGGCACTTGTATCCAAAGGATGAATACTGCTAACAAACTAACTTCTATGATCAGTGAATGTTTAGGAACATAACTTACAGGCATTGCTGACAGAAACCTTTCCTTTAGAGCTGTTTGTGTGGGAAGAAGTAAAATGAAAATTTTATGCTCAATTTCCTTTTTTTCAGTTCGAGGCTCAATTTGTGAACATATGAAAGCCAAGCACAGCTAAGGCGAGTGCAACTCTTGTGTCCCATTTTTTCATACCCCCATGATATCCATGATTAATAAGCTTCAAAGAGTACAAAACTCTCCCTAGAGGAATGTTTCATATAGAAATAGGTTTTAAATTTTTCTTATGAGAAGTTAGGGAAAATTCATATCATGACACTTGGCTTCATTAAAAAAAAAAAAAGATAGAATGCAAATTTACCTTTTAAATGTAAATTTTTTTTTCTTTTTTTTAATTCATGGCAAGGAAAGAAAATAATTTGTTTCAGAGGATTCTTATTTCCAATTCTAATGTGTTTACTAAGAAAAATTTGTAATATGTAAGTATTCTGTTGGCTAATCAGCCCTTTTTATTTATAACTTTTTTTATTTATAACTTTTTAAATGTTTTCTAACATTCTCACAAAGCCAGTGGAAAATAAACTGGTGAAGAAAATTGAATTGGATGAATGGACTGAACCTCAATTGCTTTACAGATTTCAAGAGCATTTAGTGACAGGACAAGGGAGCATTTCTTCAAACTGAAAGAGCATAGGTTTAGATTAGATATTAGGAATAAATTCCTTACTGTGAGGGTGGTGAGGCACTGGAACAGGTTTCTGAGAGATGTTGTGGGTGCCCCATCCTTGGAAGTGTTCAAAGCCAGTTTGGACTCTGAGCAATTTGGTCTAGAGGAAGGTGTTTCTGCCCATTGCAGGGGAGTTGGAACTGAATGGTCTTTAAGGTCCCTTCTGACCGAGGCCATTCTAGGATTCTTTTGTTAGCTCAGGTGTGCAGCAATCTAACAAGCTGTGTGTTTCAGATGGACTTGATCACCCAGACATGTGTATGGTCATGTGGTTCCCAGACTAGGACTTGCTCAGACCCCGTGACTGTCCAGGCCCGAGCATGTGAATAGATCCGAGACTGGTGGAGGGTCCCCAGGGATATTCCTTTGGTTTCTGGAGAAGCCATGCTGCAGCCTGCAAGTGAGAAAGGCTGAATACCCGTAGCAGCTCTAAGCCTGCTATGGGTATCAGGATTTTTCTATACAAATAAAAAAGAAAGGAGCAACAAAATTGCTGGAAGTGGGAGCTTACTGCTCTAAATTTGCTGTTACCTTTGTTTAGGATTACAGATAAACTTCACTTTTCTGAAGGTGATGAATGATGTAGAGGAAATTTCAGTTTCCCAAACAAGCTCCCACCACCATTTTGGCTGTTTGTATCTGGTAAGTTTCTCACTCATGACCAGACCATCATAATTTTATTTTGTCTCAGGCTGAATAATTTTTCCTCTTCCTTCAGCCTCCCAAGAACTTTCAAGATAGAGGCATATGCACACATGAATATTCATTACTCCTTTAGGAAACATTTATGCAATATCCACTTTTTGAAAACAAGAACAAAGAGTTCTGAGTGGGAAAGCAAATTTGCATTTTGGTTTCAATAAATAGGTGTGATTTTTTTTTTTTTTTGAGTATTCAATCAATTTGACAAACTGAGACTGAGATTTAGCCCTGTTGCCTAAATCCTGTGTAGGCAGAGATTTGCATATTCTGGTTCATGGCTTACTAGTAGACCATAGTGAAAGTAAACAGCAAATTGTGAGATCATCTTTGCATTGTAGTGACTTCAGTCGAAAGGGCTGAAGAGGCTTCATACAGGTTAATGACAAAATTTGGAGGGTTCATAACCATTCTCTGATGCAAAATTGTTAGAATCCCCTGGTGTGATAGAAACTGGCACCCCAAACCAGCACACCTATGCAGACACACAATACACCCTCACTGTTCAGGGCCTCCACTGATCTACACCTTCCATCAACACTGGTATCATCGGGTATAAAGGGTAAACTCAAATTTACCAGGTATCCCACAAAGCAGAGCTATGCCTGCTAATCATCTCTGAGGGAGCCCTTTAACACAAAGACAATGAAGTATTTGCACAGCAAATAGACCTACCACGTCTTTTATTTGTGAAGGAAAATTCATGGACTTGCAAGAAACATTTTTTCATTTAATCAGGTCTTTCATAACTGTTTCCTGACTGAAAATATTTCCATCTCCCATGGAAAAAAAGAAAACCAAAACAAAAAAACCCCAAACCAGCAACACAAAACCCCACAAACCCCAACAAAAGATCCCAAACCTTTTTTGTTAAATCGCATTTCCTTGATTAGAAAACATTTTTAGGAAAATTGAGGTAAAAATATTTTCTATCATCTCTGTCATTTTTTTCTTATGTTCTGCTTTCTCATACTTTGGACTATTGAAAAAAAGAGGAAGAATTTCAAAACGCCAAATGGACCAAAATGCATTTATTCACCTTCTAACTGAAAGAGAATTGTGAAAACATTTAAATATAAGGAATTTTTGAAACTGCTTTGCAGTTCACATAATTAAGTTTCTTCATTACCACACCATGAGAACACTGAATAAAATTTTACTTTACTTTTCTATTCTACTTTAATTAAATTTTATCCACCATTTGCATAGTTCTTCATCAGTTCTTCCAGCATACTCATATTAAGGCATAGCCAGTCCTCAGAAGCTTAACCTAAACAGTGCCTCTGGAAATAGCATTGCTAACTTGGTGGTGGTTTTGCTTTACAGTGGTAAAAAAGAAGAAAATAAGTCAAAATTTTGGTAAACAGTGTGTATATGTACCATTCCAAGCTTCCTTCTGCTGACCTTAGGAATATATAGAAAGCAGTAAATATTTCTGATGGTTGACCATCCTTTTATTATCAGGAAATAAACACAAAAAGGAAGCAATAGTTAAATGTGGCCTTTGATTAATAAAATGTCTTCCATGCATACACTTCAATGAATTCACTTATTTAAAATTGTTTAAAAAGCACTTATATTAAATATTCATGACTAATAGTTAATACTTAACTTTTGACTCTTCTGCTGGGAGTATTGCTCTTGAGTCTAGTGTTTCCTGGAAATCTCAGTAATTTGAAGAGGGAGATAAAATTAGTGTGAAGATATCAGAGCTTCTAGAATGTGACAACTTAAGCAAAAGTTGGCAGTTAATGTCTCATAAAAGTTGGCAGAGATACAAACTGTGGTGGGAGTGGGTTAACACCAACTTAGTGTGAGAATTACCTCTCTTCTTTATGGTAATGAAAGGGACCATATTTTTCCTGATTCACTTACTTAAAAATATTTACTTCCATCTTAAAGGATTGATTTCATCTACTTTGTGAAGCTGACAGTTCTCTTTACAATATAGCTGGGAGGCTTTTTTATTTCATGATTATGCCATCCTTCATTTTGCTTCTTTGCATTTTAACAATCTATTTTTTTTTTTTTTTTAGAAAAATAGGATAGTGACTATACATCTCTACACTGGATATAAATTAAAAAAAACAAAACCCTTAGTGATTTGTTCAGGGGGTTTGTTTTTCAGAGTACACAAGCATGAAATCACTGAGTTTAGGGAAGATGAAGATCCCTAATAATATCATATAGCAGAAGTAAGATTCAGTATGATTCAATCAGTATAATGTGACTTCACACCATCTATTTAAATATTGGTGAATCAAATTTTTGTTTTAAATAGAGGCTAAGACACAGGGATGCAGCAGGGATGTTAAGATGTTCTATTTTGGAAGAAATGTGCCTTTTTATGTGAATTTTCCAACAGAAGTAGACAAGGCAAAAGCTCTTTCCTTGACATAGGATGCCAGCATATGCAGAGCAAGCCACAGGTATATGACCTAATTTTGAATGGGTTCATAGCAGAACCAGAAGGCTTTTTCAGGAAAAAAAATCGAGTCCCATAAAAACAAGTCTAAACTGATTTGAATAATGAAGCCAGTAATTCTAGCTTCACTAGGCTATAAGAATATGAGATGCTGGATATGCTCATCCAACAAATGCTGGTAATTTCCATCAGAGACCTCGGAAGTTTGTCCAGAAGGCCTTCTACCTCAGAATATGTGCTCTTCAAAAAAGAATATGATTAGATGTACTCTGAACAATTCCACATTTAATGATACTGATTTTATAACATGGTTAATCTTGATCTACATAAGTGAAAGACAGAAGATATTTAATTATTTTGCAAATTAAAAATTTTATTTAATTACAAATTAAATGCTATATTTGTATCTTTTGCACTGAAATAGGAACAGATTTGCTTCTTTGGTGGAAGCTGTACATGAGTGTAAGGCACTTGACCAAATGAAAAAATCGATTCCCTTGCAGTTCATGTCTATTGTGTCTTGTAGAGCTTTAGCTCATCTGATCTTTGCCATGATATTTTCTGCTATGTTACAGTAAAATTTAAGGGGACAGAGCAAATTATAATCATTAACAATAAGCACAAAAACCCACAGCTGTCTTGATCTCGTTTTCAGCACTTTCTCTTCAAGTGGGAGGTTGGATTATAGATGTCCAGAGATTATTTCTATGACTCACACTGCTCTTTCACTATGAATAAAAAATGCAATTATTCTTCTTGGATTTTTACATTATTAAAACCTTTATTATCTAACCATTAATTATTGACTCATATAAATGGATTTATATGCATAGGAAGCATTGGGGTGATGCCTTAGGTTATAACTTTTATATTTTTCAAATCACTGTACTGTTTAGTGTGTAACTGAAGTTTCTTGTAGCCTGTTAATTTCTGCTCTCTTATGCTAGGTAGACATAACAAAGCCTCTCCAGGCCCTCTCTCCAAGTACACTCAGACCGTCCTAGGCCCAAAGTGTGTAAACCAAAAGCTTTTGAGAGGGAGGCAAATGGAGGTGAAATTACATCATTAACGGAGGCTTTGATTGGAGAATTAATCCTGATATGCAAATGAGCCCAACTTATAAAAGTGTGAAGGACTCGTGACTTGCCATCCAACTTGGAGTCCATTTTGGCATTAGCCTCTGGCTCCCCAGGGTGTACCTCTGAAAGCCTTTCAAATAAGTACCTACCTTTATTCCCTTATATCTGTCTAGAGTCTGGTTCTAGGAGGCCTCTCAAGGCATCAGGGCATAAGAAGTTTGTCAAATGCTATTTACAGGACCCTGTGTGTTTAATAATATAACTACAGCTGGTTTCCCTTCTGATATTATTTCCTCAGATTCAGGACATTTTTGAGAGAATCTTTTCAGCTTTTCTCAGCTTTTTTGCTTCCATTTTAGTACTAGTGGGGAAGTACTGGGATGCTCTAATACCATTAATGTTTCTCAAGGGCTAATTCTTGCTAATTTCAACTGTTTCAAAAAAATCCTTAAATTTTTATAATCAAGAGTGATGGATGAAGTCACAAAGCATGTATTAAAATATAAATTTAAGCAAGATAATGTTTGCTAAAGGGTTACATCTTAAAGATAAAGAAATGCCAACTGATGAACTTCGATTAGAATGAATAAATTTGATAATAATCCAGTTTGCCACTTGTACATATGAAGAAAGAGATGGTCAAGCTGCAGTATATTAGTTTCTTTTGGTGGTGATATTATTCAAATAGTTACTCTTATTTACACTCTTATTTACAATTTTTCCACAGCAGTTGATAACTTCTTCAGATTCTTCATTTAAACTGCTGCTTTAATGAATGTGAATGATACCTGTCTGTAAAAGCTGCCTATGTTTTAAATAAACCTCAAGAAGGGCAGGTGCAAATATTTCCTTTGGATTTAGTTTAGAAGGGTTAGGTGCTTTCTCTGACTTCTGCCATCAGCAGTGCTAGGAAGTCCTTACACTCTATACTAAAATGCAATTTGAGCAGAAGTATGTTCAAAAAGAAAAAAAATTACTCTGAGGCTCTGGCACCTTCTCTAACTACAGGAAATTGCTTGTACACCTTTTTTGTCCTCAGCTTCTCTTATAAACTTTATAATTAAGACCTGTCAGCGATCTGTCAGTACCTGTTTAGCGATCTGCATGGAAAATTTCTTATAGATAATTTTTTTTTTCTTTTTCTATGAAGAGTATTTAGAGGTCTTTTGGAAGTGTAGTCCTTAACCAGAGAACTTTTTCCCTACTCAAAACTTAAGGCCAGCACTTTTTTTTTTCCCAAACAGCAATATCTTGTAATTAATTTTTGGTTTTGGCATAAACTGACTATTTCTCGTTTGAAAAATATCAAAATGACTGTTTTAGTAACATGCTGCTTCTTTGACTTCCTGCAGTAGTGTCCTGCTTTCCACTCCTTTCTTGGAGAATTAGCACCATGTGGCCTGTGATCTCTTAGACTTCAAGTAAATAATCTTCTCCCCAATCCACTTCCACCTTCATTTTGCCAGAGATTCTGTACAGAATCACAGGATCACAAAATAAGCTTAGTTGTAAGGGACCCACAAGGATCATCAACTCCAATTCCTTACCCTGCACAGGACCATCCACAATAATCACACCAACTGCCTGACAATGTTGTCCAAACACTTCTCGAACTCTGCCAGGCTTGGTGCTGTGACCACTTCCCTGGGGAGCCTGTTCCAGAGCCCAACCACCCTCTGGGGGAAGAACCTTTTTCTAATACCCAGCCTAAATCACCCCTGACACAACTTCAGGTCATTCCCTCAGGTCCTGTCACTCATTGCCACAGTAAAGGGATCAGAGCCTGCCCCTCCTCTTCCTCTCATAATGAAGTTGTGGACTGGGATGAGGTCTCCCCTCAGTCTCCTCCAGGCTGAACAGACCAAGTGACCTCAGCTGCTCCTCATACAGCATCCCCTTCAGACCCTTCACTATCTCCTTTGCATGCTCTAACTGTCCTGTGCTCAAGTTTTACCACAACAACTCTTCAGTATTTTTCTGTGTTGTCTTTTATGTACAGGAGGGTTCTTCAACAAAATTTTATGAGCACTCTTCATTATTTTTACCTTTAAATCTCTCTTTTAACTCATGAAAAAATACCTAGGACAAAGGAAAAAAAAAAAGGGGGAAAAAAAGGTAGGAAAAAAAAGGTAGTCTGGCCTAAATTCATCCTGCCTACCTTTGGATAATTATTATTTGAATTAGGAGACCAGTCACACAGGGCTGTCTTTATCTGTCAGTGAAGAGAAGCAGTGGTCACCATTAATATTGCCATAGATAATAATAATATAAACCTAGGTCAATAAAAGTGGGTTCCTTTTTGACCTTGGTAGGCAGCTGGCACATGGTGGCTACTCTGTATTTGCTATTACAATCATTCCACTCCAACTTGTCCTAACTCCATGTGTTTGAATCCCAGCTGCTGATTATCCTTATTAAAACTGGGTAATATTTGGGCCTGTCTTTGTGACTTCTCTGCAGAAGGGGCTGGGAATGCTCTTAGGGGATTCTGAGTGACAGAGATCTTCAGCTGTTTTTTGGCTCAGGATACACATCTTAAATGGTTTATGTTCTTGTTTCCAAAGTTAATGCCTTTAAACTCATAAAGTTTAAATCGTTCCCAGGTTATATGAAAACAGTGCAAAGAGCTAATAAATGCATGTTTTGTTGTCTTGCATAATTCAGAAATGACTGACCCTATGAAAGAAGACGTGATGTTAAAGGAATAATTTTTCATTTCACATGGAATTATCAAATTTTTGCTTAATTTTGGACAGAAAAAGGATATAGAGATGAATCCAAGTCTCCACTATGCTTTCAAGTGTCTATTAGTTCCAGATCTTTTATGCCTTAAACATTTGTATAAGATCTTTGCCTGGAATTTATACTGGCCAGACTGAAGAACAGGATGTTCTTCTAGGATAAACTAATAATCCTTTTTGTTTGATGCATTATATGGAAATGAAGCTAAATCTGTCTTATTTTTCTGCTGATATAGAGAA
>JACBWW010000017.1:20666669-20786662 GCA_020086605.1 Lanius collurio | reverse complement strand
GGTTCTCAGACAAAAATAATAAATATATGTTTCTGTGACAATTTTATGATGTCTGGAATTAGGAAGGAGCAGATAGGAAAGGAAGAAACATCATGGAAACACCTGCAGCTTCAACTACATACATGTGTAACTACACCATCCCTCTACTGGAAAAAGCCTTTCTGGTCAGTTCAACAAATCCTCATGCTCTATATTTATTAATTTCCATTATTTTTCAATTTTTTGGTAACAGATTAATTTGAATCACAGTAATTATGTATAGAAAATCATAATATACAGAAAAAACGTCTGGGGTTTGGCTGTAGACCTCATTATCTCATTTTCTTATATTTTTTTCTTTCTTCACTATTCTCCCCTTTCCAGTGTTTTTGGTTGAAATTTGCTCAATTACTAAATATCACAAAAACCTGAAAAACAAATATCAAAATTCATAAATTATTTCACACTATTAGATACAACACACAGACATGATGTTCTGAAAAGGACCAGACTTGAATTTGCCATTGAGTCAAAGTGAGGGATTATTTTTGTTATGGCCTGGTGAATCAGGATTTCTCATCAAGCTAATGGTACCTCACAGCAGGTAAGGGTTTTCTCCATTAGCCAGACATTAAAATATTTAGCCTAACTTTGAAGTTATAGTGACATAGGAATGAATGCCTCTGCTGTCAGCAAGTTTCTGAGATGTGCTGCACACTCGGCATTGGAAATGCCCATGCTTGGGCAGACTTCTGTGTTCCTGATGATGCACTTGGCAACACCACAAGTGGAAGGGTTGAGGTGTGGGCCAGTTCTTTCCCTAGGTGGCAATGAGCATCCGGCACCTTTAGGTAGTGTCTGTTGCTCTTTCCACAGTACAGAGGTCACTTGATTTTTGACTTATCTGTTTGCTGCTGTTGTAAAACCACTTGAGATTTTTTGGGGCATTACTCAGGTGTCTGGTTCAACAATTCCTATCCCCTTAAAATTGTCTGAGCTCAGTCAGACAAAAGACAAGTCCAAAACTGGAAAAACAACCTAGTCAGTTTTTCTGGATGGGTAACAAGTTACATGCAGACAGGGATAATGCAGTCTTCAATTGGTCTTAGGTATAACACTGGCTTTATTTTCATTTTTGGCAACAAGTTTTAAATCTAGGCAGGTTACACAGGTTACACCTGTGTCTCTTTCTACCTGTGTCTTTTCCCTATTGTTTTTACTTTGTGATCTGATGTCTTTTTCAGTAAGGCTTCTGTCTGTTTCTTCTGTGCATTGTTTATGAGGTTGCTGGTGAGATGCATTACCACAGGCTCTTCTCCCTTTTGATAACCACAGCCTCCTGAGGGTGAGCAGACAAAGAGTGTCTAAACATGCGGAAAGATCATAACATCCCGGTAAGCATATCAGCTGCTTTACATCGAGAAATAGATGCCAACTTCTCCTGGTCTGTGACAGGAAAGCTGGGAAACTGGCTTATCTGCTGTAATTTAAACTATGTAATGCCATGATAAACTATGTAATGACAGAGGTATCAAGGTGGAGGTAAAGTTCTACAAAGACAGCCGTGACCATGTGTTGCTGTGGTAAAGGTACCATTTTGCCTACAAGTACTCTAAGTGCATGGCTACATGGAGAATAAACTTTGTACATGCAAATCAACTACCTGTTCACCAATCTGAAAATAGAAAGGAAGTAGGATATGAAATAGACTTATAATATTGGACTAAAAAATGCCTGACAACTCACAGTCCAAAAATAATTGATTTATCAGACTGCGTTGTTTCCTCTATGCTGAGGGAACATCTCCAGTAAATATACTGCATGTAAGATCTTCCCTGTCTGTGTCAGAAAAACAACAGAAATAATCTTTCTGGTGTGTTCCTCCTAGTCTCAAACTGTGCAGACAAACTTATTTAATGATGTCTACACTCATTGTCCACTTTGTAGTTGGAGAAATTCTACTACTGTTTTTCACTCTTTTTGAACTTTGCAAGGAGTTCTGTGTCCAGAACCATTTACCATATATGAAGATGTACACACTTTTTTTTTTGCCTAATCCATTTCCCATATTTTTGACGATATAATGAACTTTTTATACCTTCTGGGGAAAGACAAAAATATTGCAGAAACATTTGATCATTGATATTTTTACCTCAAGGAAACGCAAACGGTAGGACTATAAAAAAAGATCGTTACAATTATTTTTGTTTTGTGAAACCCAATTAATAAGTATGTAACAGTGGTGATCTTGTTGCTATTATTTTAGACCTCCTGCTATCCCATTAATATTTCTCTGTGCAATTGGTTTCAGTACATTTATTTCATGGTGCTGCTAATGATTTTGATTCGACCCCAGAATGGAGTGAGAGAATAGCTGGTCCCACTTCAAATGGTTATAGGCTAAAACACAGATTCTGTCTGCTGAGATCAGTCCTGTTTCCAGGGCAAAGGTAGCTTTGTCATATCCTTCTATTTCACAGTCTTGAGCCAAATGTAATTACAGCCGACATTTCCATGGCTTCCAGAGCATGGAAAAAGCCATTATAAGTAACTAAAGTTTGGTCTCAATGAGCTTTGAATAATTAAGATTTATGAAGTAAACTGACACAAACCTCAAAGGATTCAGCACTCACTTTGAATGTTTCCAAATTTAAACATATTAATTAAACTAATTTAACTTGAATTAGCAAGCTGTGCTGTAGCAATGCAGCTTCCAAAATGAACACAGTTTAGTTGTATTAGGTGGTTTAATTAGATAGCAATCTATTGCATTGTATTTATAGTAATGATGTTGGATGGTTTGATTGAAACAATATCTTGTTTTTATGAAGGACCACACTTTTATTCCTTTCAGAATGATCTTTTACCAGAAAAGTTGCTAAAAGAAATTACACATGCCAATTCTGTTTCACAAAAGGACGCAGCCCCACTAGACTTTCTTCTCCTTGAGTTTACAAAAAAAGTTGCAATAACCTTTTACTGCATCCTATTTTATTAACATCTAATTTTGAAAATGGTAATTACAGTGGAATGGAAAGCATGAACAATTTTAACTGGTGATTAGAAGCATTTATATGCCAGTGAACAAAACCCACAATATGCCAAAGAAAATTAAGTTTATCTAGCCTTTCCACTTGTCTTACAAATCATTTACAAATTAATAACCATTGACAGTTTTGTGAAACAGTGTCAGTCTTCATGATGACTGGCTGCCATTTAAAGAAAAATGAGTGTATAAAAAAGTTGTATAGGCATTTTCTATTCAAAAGCAAGCACAGAAGGAGGGGAAGGTAGATGAAAAAATAGAAAACACTTACACCAGATTTTAGTTTATCAACACAACTATTATTTTGCTTATACTACCAGAGGAATTTGGCTACATCAAAATGAAAATCAACATAAGATGTAACAGTTTATCAAATGAGTTGGGAACTGATTAATATAAAATATGGCTGATCTCCTTCAGGATCACTGAATCCCAGTCATTAAAAACTATTGTGGTTTAAACACTTTTGTGAAATCAAAGTAAAAATTTCCTCGCTATCACTTTCAATAGAGAGAGCATTGGAGCTCTAGGAGCTACCATATGCTCTAAGTCTTAAGGTTAAGTCATAAAAGGGCTTTTTAAAGTTTCGCTGTTTGTAAATCAAGGTGATGTCTCAAGATTTTTTGGCTAGAGTAAATATTAGAGAGCCCATGCACTTTTTGTAATGCATCAAAAGCTCATCAATTACAACAGGGAAGCAACTATTTGCATTTGATACATATTTTAGGAAAGGGCTACTTATATGAGCAATACAATAATTACCTGAGAAGAGAAATATTGTTCTTTCCACTATGTTGGCTTCTATATCTTAATCTTGCTATCTCCAGTTACGTATCTCTTTCATTCAATTTCATTCTAACAGGTCATTAACATGTTTAACCAAATGTCTGGAACTATTGAGGACCATTCCCAGTATAGTCATTCATCTTAATGAAGACCTGAAAAGACCACTCACTGTTGAAAAAAAGAATGTTTGAAAATAAATGGATCTTACGTGTACAATGATTTTTTTATGCTAAACTTAATCACTACCTCAAGCATCACTATTTCACATAGCCCTGTGAATGAATTATAGCAAGCATTACAATTTTGAAGTTGCAATATAGTTATATATTGCATATAATCACAATAAAAACTAGTTTCCTAACAATTCCACGCAGAACAGCATGTTTGAAAGCAACAATTTAGATATTGCCTACTAAAATGTGCAGAGGCTGTAATAATATCTTCATAGTGATGAAAGTTTATGTGTAGGAACAATATTTCATTATTATAAATAATTCAAATATTTTTTCATTTATGACTAAATATTTTACTTGTTAAACCTGAAAATTCTGGTTGAGTTCTGATTCTTTCACAGATAACCCAGGTCTGGCTGAGTAGGATTCATCTCCACTTAGATTTGAGCACCTACATCTGAACTAGCCATTTAAACTCTTTAAATCAACACAGACCAAGCTGGTCTCATTGGAGTAAGGTGTGCAGAGCTCCTCATCCTGGAATGCACATCCAAATCAGTTCAGATAGAACAAATTCTCATGTGTTTTCTAGTTCAGACAGAAGTACCCACATTGAGAGCCTGAGAAGAGGAAAACAAGGTGGGCTCTGAAAACTTCAATTCTACTTGTACATACCTGAGCTTGTGTAATCCTGATTTTTCCAGTAGGTGCTGTGTCTTTGGAAATGCTGGTCACTTAGGCAGCATTTCTGCTGATATATAAGAAGTTTGGCTCATTCACCACTGCAAGAAATAACTGAGACAGTTAAGAATCTAAGAACCTATTAATGACCAAACCTGTTGAGTAATGGCCTTTGGCATTCACATAATCACTCTCCATGAGATCTTGATGTGAAAGAACAATAATGGAAACAAATGACTGGAAAGAAGACTGAATAATTAATTACTTACAAATTCTATTTCCTTTTCATTTTCTTAGCAGCAATTATCAGTGTGATAGATAGAATAGGAATTGCCTGTGGATGTAATCTACCTGTAATTCAATAAAGCCTTCTATACTGTCTTGCATAACCTTCCCCTGGAGAAGCTGGCAGTCCATGGCTTGGACAGGTCTACTCTGGGTTAAAAACTGTCTCAATGTCTGGACTCAGAGAGTAGTGATGAATGGAGTTACCTCTGTTTGGTGGTGGATCACTAGTGGTGTTCCCCATGGCTCAGTATTCGGGCCAGTCCTCCAGAATATTGATGATCCGGACAAAGGGAACGAGAGCACCCTCTGTCAGTTTGCAGACAACACCAAGCTGGGTGGGAGTGTTGATGTGATGTAGGGTAGGAAGGTTCTGCAGAAGGATCTGGATCAATGGGCTGAGGTTCAACAAGCCAAGATGCCTTTTGGTCACAACAACCCCATGGAGCGCTGCAGGCTGGAGCAGTGTCTGGAAAGTGGCCCAGCAGAAAAGGACCCGGAGGTGCTGGCTGGTAGTGGCTGAACATGAGCCAGCAGTGTGCCCAGGTGGCCAAGAAGTATCAAAAATAGTGTAGCCAGATGGACTGATGTCTGTCAGATTGGACATCAGGAAGAATTTCTTAATGGGAAGGGTTGCCAGGCATTGAAAAGGGCTCTCCAGGGAAGCGGTGGGAAGTATTCAAGAAATGACTGGAGGTGGTACTTCGTGCTATGGTTTAGTTGCCATGGTGTTGTTTGATCAAAGGTTGAACTCAATGATCTTGAAGACCTTTTCCAATCTTAGTTATTTTATTCTATTCTAATTATAGCAAAAAAAAAATCACCAAATGAGATGGTTGGCTTAGATTCTTACACTGACTGTCAAAACTGAACTAACAAAATGCTGAACTGTCTGAACTTGCAAAAAACACTGGCTATGGCCTCATTCTTCACAGACAATGATCATTTTTATTGTTGTTTCCTTCATCTAGAGGAAAAACAAATGTGTTAAATAAGTCTTGTTAAACAAGCATCAGCCTGTTTGAACACTGGTCAGCACTTAGTCAACGTGTGTAGCTACTTGGGCAATTTTTTTCTGAATTCAGAGGACCAGTATAGATCCATAGAAGTGGTTCTAACAGTTGCTGATTTTCATTAGTGTTATTTTTCTCAGCACAGTACTTCATATATATCCTCACTGAATTTCATTTAACTGCTTTCGAGCCATATCATGTGAATTTTGAGACTGTTCTCCAAGCCCTACTTAGAACTTAGTGCCAGATGAAGTCTTTATAAATCATGCTTTTCATTTCATTATCCAAGCTGCTGATGAAAATATCAACCAGTTGTGACTCCAGCTGGGACCTTTGTGGAGCCTGACATGAGGCAGTCTTCCAGTTCAACATCAAACTCTGCAACAAACTGCTCTCTGTGCATCTGTTTTCATGATTGCTCAATTCAGATCCCTTTGTTGCATTGCCAGCATCTCTTTTTGTGCCCAAATGTATAAATGTCTGCTACTGACACCTTTCCAGCTGAGTTATTTACCCTGTAAAAAAAGACATTGGTTTGACTGTTTCTGACAAACACATTTAAGCTCTTGATTAATAACCTTATTATCCTCTAAGTACTTGTACCTTGACAGTTTAACAGTTCCATTCAATCAGATGAGTAGCTGACGAGACAATATTTTGCTCTTAATGGTTTTCAAGGTGGTATCTACAACAAAATGCTAACCCAGGTATCACTGTCTGCATGAATTGAAACACAGGGGACCCCCAGGTCCTGCTGGAACTAGACCAACCACTGTTGATTAAGCTGGTCTGGAAGTGGCCCCAGTACAAAGCTGCACAATAACAGAGCAATTCAGACCTCAGGGCAGCTGCAGCTGATGGGTGCCGCTGCTGTATCATGCACATACACATGGTTTTTGGAAACTCGTTCAGGGATCTCCAGTGTGGTTGTCATGTATGGAAGGATCTTCCTCTCTCAGTCCAGCAAGAGCACCAATGCAACACCCTGGCCATGCAAGGAGTCCATATCAAGAAGCACAAACAAATCAGAAAATGAAAAATACAATAGAATGGTGTAGTGATAGAAGCCAGCCAATTCAAGAGCAGGCACAGTAGCTGCCCCTTAGGCATGGCCTTTGTGAGAAGAAACAGGTTTAAACAGCTGAACATTGCAAAAAGCTTGAAACCACTCCCAGACATTTTTCTGAAGGATGCATTCACAGTTCAGCATGGATTTCAGTACAGCATACACCTTTGAGGAAGACCAGTTTGGAGAAAAAAGTATTCTCTTGTGGCCAACAAAATTATAGAATCCAGAGGAAACAAGGTAGGGAGCTAAATTATCCCCAAAATATTTTCAAGTCGATCAGTTTCCTTAGGTGATGCTAGTACTGATAATTGATGATGTGCCACACCAAATGAAAATATCTGAAAAATATCCTGGTTGTCTGCTATGTCCTGGAGGTAGTCTGTCAGACATCATGACGCACTTCCCAGCAAAGCTAACAAGGGAATTCCACAGGGCTGATACATTTTAATGGAGAGCATCTGTCTCTGAATACAGCTAATTTCAGTATCCCAGAGAAAGGTTACAAAACATCTGCCTTTTTTCCCCTGCAGGCATGGTACACTTGCTAATATTCTATTCTAAGACTTTGTTTCCATAAGCTAAAATATGCTTTATGTATTAAAGAGGATTTTCTGTTTTCCTTGCTGCTAAAGAACTGATACAACTTTTCAAGTATGCAACAGGTCAGTACAGCACTGATACCTTATTCAGAGTGCACTTGGTGGATACCTAAGCCTTCCTTTCACACTTATGTTTTTCTTCAGTGGCATTTGAGTAAAAAGGACATGTTTTCCTACATTTTAGGAGAAATACACGTTTTAAAGAATCCATAAGTTGTTGATTGTGGTGTTTTGCAGACGTTCATGCTATTATGACAGCCTTGAGAATGGATCTCATGAGAACCACTCTGTGTCATTAGGTGGCACTGTACAGCAATGCTGACAGCTTTAAGACTTCCTCAGCTCAAAAGTGACTTTTCAATTCCCTAATCTGATTTTCTACACACTGTAGGCTATAGAAATCCAACAAGGAGTTCATGCCTCACTTCAAAACTGTGCTTCAATGGAAGCATATTTTTAGATATAGGTTTTGACCTCAAGAAAAATCAAAATAAACAATGCTGCAACCACCTCATTTCCCTTCCTGATAGCAGAAAACAGTTTGTATTTCAGATCTTAATCTCTCTGTTAAATTATTTGGACCTCTTAAACATTACTGAGACAAAATATCTGTTTTAATTCAGAGTAAGAAAAAGAATGTGTGTTCCTATCTCTGCAGTAAAGCAGACCAGCAATAAATTCAGAATGACATTATAAAAAAATGTCTCCCTGTGGAAGCATCAGTCTGAGAAAGGAGTATTTGCTTTTTATTAGTGCTGATACTCTGATGCCCCTACAATTTCAGTTCCATTTAAACCACTTTTACTTTTGACTGACTTTATAATCTCCAGCTTGTCTTTTTTGCTAACAGCCTATTTTCTACTAGCTGTGTAGAAAGTTGTGGCATGTCAATTTTTTAATTTAATTTCCCCAAGTGCGACTGCACACAATTTTCGCTTGTCAGAGTGGCCTCAGGCAGTTACTTCGTGCTTTCCACCAAGAGCTCTGAAGCTTCATACAGAAGAGCAGATGAAGTTGTGTATATGCTCTTATATATTTGTGTTTTATGTACGCAGTTAAGACCCCGTCTTTACATAACTGCATTACAAAAGCAAGTGTGCTCTAAAATGTCTTCACTTTTGTCATAAATTCAGATCTTTCTGTCCTTATTATCAGTCTCCAATAAATACTTCTTGTGGAAGCAGGTTAGTATTGCTTATGGATAGAGTTATAGTAGGAGATCTGAAGAGCTGGTTCCTTTGGTAGCAGATGAAAAGCCAGTGGGGACACCACAGGCTCCAAAGCTCAGCAGCAGCCAGAGCTACCTCCAGCCTCAGCCTCATAAGACTGCCTAAGGCATCCTTGATGTCCAGATCTCAGAAGTGCTTCAGAAAATGAATGGCTTTTGGGTGGAATGATGACTAAAAGGCTCCTGATGGTGTGAGACAAAAAAAAAATACTTTATGAGTTCCTCCCACATACAAGAAAGAGAGATTTGTTATCTATCTATAGGTAAACAAGACCTATCAGTGACACTGGAAATCAGACTTGGTTGTAAACCAATTTTTCCTAAACTGAGATAAGCTGTAAGAACAGTCAAAATAAATAGTCAATATTTTACAATAGACACATTTTAAAAAATAATTTTAAAAGTGGTTTTCAAACGGAAAGATCAAGGGATGCCATTCTGGACTGATAAAACTGAGAATATTTTCAGAGTTCTGGGCTTTTCTTTTTTTCTCAACCAGAAATTAGTTTTGTCAAAACTGGCATGTATGAAAATATTATTATATTTTCCAGTTTGAAGTGCTTTGTGAAGTCTTCTGCCCAGTCTAAATTTTTTCCTCAATATTTTAGAGCTTTCAGGCTGGGTTAATCAGCTTTTATGACCTTCTTACATATAAAGTGAAGATTTCTCTTTGATTTTCTATCCAGAAGATATGAGAGGAGTTCCTCCCCCTGGTGATTAGCAAGGGAAATCAAAACACTTTGAGTTGCATTTTTCATTTCTTCCTGTGTAATTTCCAGAGCCACAGTCTATTTTTGTGTGAAGTCCCCGTGGGTATCTATGAGCTAAACAAACACACATTCAGAGCTTGCTTATTGTCAGTAATGAAGTAAAGGTCAATCTTTATATGAAGCCAGTGCTTGTGACTGTCAGAAAGAAAAAAAGGCTTGTATCATATAATATCAAAAGTAAGAGAAGGCAAATAAAAAGGTGTGCTAGGATCAAACACTCTTTCTTTAGTTTGAACTAGAAATGTGAAACGTGGGAGCTAAATCAGACTATGTGCTGTCTCTGTGATACCTAGCTCTGGAAGAGCACCCAGCCAAGACTCTGGTATCTTCTGGCCAGTTCCACTCACAAAAAGCAAGCACAGCTGGTGGAATGGAGGAAGTTGTCAGCATTCCTCAAGGCTGAAAGCACAGCATGAGAAAAATCGTGTCTGGCAAAAAAAGAGCTCCCCCAGAGCATCCTTGGGAGACAGAATCCTGTAGTGACCCAGCACGTTTACTGTTTCCATTAACAACCCTGGCCCATTAGAAATGAGGGAACAAAATTGGCTGATGACCCAAGGTGCAAGATACAGACGAATGCAGATGAAGACAGAGGAATATAGATGAACATCAGAGTATCCTGCTGCAGGAACTAGATGACCCAGAGTGCAAAAATAATAGAAATGATAAATGTAACAGTGCTGCCTGCAATGCCGTGAATTTAAGAGTAAAAATTTTTGCTGTAAGTGGGAAAAGCTTATTAGCTGAAAACAGCAAACACATAAAGATCAAATTATATGAGTTTACAAAGGATAGTCAACAGTCAAAAATACGATGTCATATGAAAAAACAAACATGATAACAGGATGTGTCAAGAGAGGGGTTTCTAGTAGAGCTAGGGAAGTGATGGCACATACAATTTCAAAAGCAGAAGGAGAAATGGAAAAAGAGGCATAGAAAATGTAAATATTGAAAAACATAAGCTCAAAATAATGAAAAGAGGTCTGCAAGGAATAAATGTAGAGACAAAATCCATTGATGTAGATGGGAACAGCTATTCCATTGAATTCAGTGGAGGATGGGTAGGTCTCCAGACTCATGGATGTGGTCTCCATATGCCACATATGTTATATGGAGAAAAATCTCCATACAATGTGTTTTAATCAAAAACACCTCTATGTGTTATTTTAATCCAAAGGCTGCTTAAATCATAATATTCCAATAGGAACTACAGGCTGTTTTTTTCAGTCTTTCTATTAATCTGACTCAAAAAAGTTTATGAAATTGATGTCCTGGAATGCACTATGGTATTTATAATGGCTCATGTTCTTTCTTTCAGCACTTGTATTTCGTCAAGCAATAGCAAAATGCAGAAGGAAAGATCACTGATGCTCCCCCAGCATATTGACTGACCTTTATGTCTGCTTTTGCTATTTATATTGGCAGGGAAGTAGGCAGAAAAAAGTAGGCAGGAAAACTCCCGATTTTTAGGAAAATCCTTTTAAAACTCATGATTATATTGAAGTCACCTCTAACCTTATCTCTTCAACTTAAAATTTACTTGCCAGTTTTCTATTTGTATATATAGAGATTGTTTGGTTGTTTTGTGGGTTTTATTTTGCTACATATTACTGTATTGGTCAAGTAAAAATTTCTAGGATGAAATAAATAATAATTGGCAGTTTTATTTTCTTGGACCAGAACAAAGCACAATACATTCTTTTCAAGCAAAGGGTAATGGAAGATATGAAAGTGTAAAGAATTTAATAATGATTATTCCATATTTTTATGTTCTACCTGCCCTCTACAAACATATAAAGAAGAAAGAAAAAAACCACAGAAAAATAGAAAGTCACAAAGTTCATTTGCCATTTATGCTAATTAATATCTATTATTAGCAACAGAACTTTTAATTAATTTCAAGATGACTGAGATTATAATTACTTTTATCTAAATAACTTGTGTTTCATTGCAAGGTTTGGTCAGTGAAGTTAAGCAGCAATTGCAGCTTCACTAAAGAGAAATATCAGAGTGAATATCACTGTAAATTTTCCTTCCTCTTTTTGCTATTTCAATTTTTATTTTCACCATTAAACTGATGATATTTGCTTTGAAAAACGAGTGAGGTTGTACACATATTTTCTTACTTTCCATTTCTTCCACAGCAGGTCAGACTTCTCATTTCCCTGAGCAATCTGAGCACAGCAGTTGTGAAATTGAGCCCTCCTTGCTCCTACTGCACTTTATGGCTTTGGATACACAGACAGTGAGGGAAAAGAGGAGCCTCTGGAGTCTGTAAGGGGTGAGTGCCAATGGCAGACTGGAAAGTGGAGGAAAGGCTGAATTACTTTGACAAATATTTGGGGCAATAGGGAGTGATCTGCTAGGCTATAAGGATGGATGAGGAGTAAAGGAAGAACAAAAGCAGGTTATATGTTTTTATATCTAACTGTAAGAAATGTCTTAGTCCTCTCTTATTTTAATGTTATTTAGCCTTATGTAGCACTACTGTAGATTTAACAGGGGTGGACAAAGAAAAGGCCCCTACCTAGTCACATAGAAGAGGAGGTTCTACATAGAGAGTCAGCTTTAGGCTGTAGCCTATGTGACAACTACGAAACTAGGAAGTAACATTTTTTGTACTTTCAGCAAGCCAGTTTGTTTTTATTCCTACAGGGTGCAAACTTTTAGCCCTGAGATGTGTCTGGGTGGCTGTCAGGGGCAGAAACAAGAGCTTCAAACAATGTGTATCAGAGAAGCCCTCCAAACTCCTTCTCTGACAGGCACCTAAACGTGGCTGGATTCAGTATTAGACTCCAACTTTCTCAATGTTTTATGTCTAAAGAAGTATGTAGGATTATATAGGTGTACTTGGTCCTTTACACAACTTTGTCCTTCAGGATTAAGGATGACAATCCAGATATTTTTATATAAAATAAATTATTTATGATGATAATGACTAGACTGAAAGATCTCAATCAGAATTATTTGCTACCCAGCATAAGTAACTATAACTACTAGCATGGTGCACTTTTTGAAGCAATATTGATGCAATTAAATTAAAGCTAGAAAACCTAGTTATTAAGTAGAGGCTGATGTTACTCAGCCACAATCATAACCATAGGAAAATCTCTTTCACTCAGCCTTGAGGTGTAGCCTTGATGAGCATCCTCACTCATGGGAAGAATCTCCACACACACTCTGAGAAGCGGTATGTTAGAAGACTCTACCATTAAAAAGTGGGAAGGGACTTTAACAATATAAAGTGATTGACTTTCAGTCATATGTATTTGGGCCAGTTATCAATAGAATCTCTTGTTGGCTCCTTTATCAGGTACTTTATCACTTCTGCCACATCTTCACCTCTGTCAGGGTGCTTAACTTTGGAATTGAATCAGGCTGGTTTCAGCATTGTTCAGCACCAGAAGCAGCAAGACAATGATTTCTCCATTCACCACTGACAGCTTTGCAAATAGAGTGTTGAGTTGTTTTACCCCCCATTCCAGGCAGAGCATACTGCTGCAATGGCTCATAGTTTAATTGCTTTAATTTGCACATTTAATTCTGAAAGAATGATTCATTGCAAATTTATCTCTCTAGAGCTGTCAGTTGTGTTCTTCCACTTAATGAATATACAGTGTTACTACAGCTGCAACTTTCTCTGTTCTTATGAGATTTCAGTGGATTATCTAAGTATTTTTGTATATATTTCCTTTTATAAGCAGTTCTAAATCATTTAGATCTAGATGAATAATACACGCTAAGTCATTTATTATGGTATTTCAACTTCTGTACACATGGACATTGGACTGAAATTTTCCCAAGCATTAACTGTCAAAACCAGTCATGCAGTAGCTGATATGAGTGCATATAGTCTGTACTTTTATCAGATAGCCAAGATGCTGGTTTGTATATATCCTACAAGCCATTTAATCTTCTATTTTATTTTGGATATATATTTCCAGTATAAATGTTTATAGGCTTGAGGGCTGTGGTTT
This sequence comes from Lanius collurio, assembly GCA_020086605.1. Classification (NCBI taxonomy): domain Eukaryota; kingdom Metazoa; phylum Chordata; class Aves; order Passeriformes; family Laniidae; genus Lanius; species Lanius collurio. The sequence goes on along the minus strand of JACBWW010000017.1, from coordinate 20,773,056 downwards.
TTGTATGTGCTCCAGCCAGACTTCGTCAGCTGAGTCCTTAAGTAATATTCAGTCTAGGAGGTTATATTGGTAATGACATTCAGGGAGAGAGCATAAAAGTAGCCAGAATACTACAAAAGTGCAGCCCCCAACACACCCCCCAGCGTCCTTGCAGCTCCTCCTTTTACCTCTGCAGCTTTGATCAATGGCTGAACCACATTCTGTGCAAATGTTTAGAGGCTTAAGGCTTTCATTTTTTCTTTCTGAATTGTCTAATTTACAGCACTAGAAATCCAAAAGACTTTCAAAAGTTTCAGCACAGTTTTCCATACCCACATCTGTGTAATACACAGAAACCTGAGAATCTTGTCTCTACACATAAAAGTTATGAGCTTGCATATAATGAAGGTAACCACAAAAGCTATTGTCATCATTAATAAATATGGTCTTGATTAAAAATAACTTCTAAATGTCGATGCACATTTTCACTGAGGCGGAATAATTAGAGAGGATTCTTTTTTTAATAAATTCATTCTACATATCAGTTTGGCTGTGCTAATAAGACAGTTTTATTCAGATTCATGTGCTAAGACTACAATATCTTAGAAATTTTCAGTATACTGATTTTGTATGAGACAGGCTATGAAAGAGCTGAAGAGACTCATTCAGATGCCAAATATCTGATTCCAGGACTGAATCTTGCATTTTTTCAGCAGACTTTTGAACAGTATTTTCCACTTTGAAACAGGCTCTTTCCACTTTGCATCTGCAGATCGAGGCAACTAATGGAAAACTCGGTATGATAAACAAACACTTAGAATAAGCCCGATTTAAAAGTATATACACTGTATTTTCACGATGTTCATTGTGTCCCCAGTTTCTTTGTTAATAGAAATATTTTTTAATAACTAGATTAATTTGTACAGTCTTGTATTGTTACCTAAGCTAGAAAAAAACAACCAGAGAAAAAGTCTGGTTTTTTGTTGTTTTTGAGAATAAATACTTAAAATTTGGCCAGCACTGTTGCTGTTTTGTGTAAGTTTTCCATTCTTGCTCCGAGATCCCAGGTGAAAATGCAGAAAACTCAGCCTGACTGCCTTGTATCTGTTTAATTCCCTGTATCTTGTCAAGTCATCATTTAAGGGCCAGGACATTTCCTGGCTCACTTAGCGTGAGGTTTACAAGGCAGCTACATATCACAACAGCCTTCTCTTGGGACTGCAGCTAAGCTGCTGAGAGATCTCTCTTCATTAGACTATTAACATAGTACAGCACTGTGATGGCAAGAAATTTCTCAAGCTACCTCCTTTGCAATGCACTTTTTCAAATTTTCATGCTGCTGTTTTGAAACTTAACGTCATTCATGACAGGCATTTTGGAGAATTTATTCTATTTTCTTCCTTTGTTTAAAATGAGTTTTTCTGTGACTGGTGTCAAAACATATCAGTATAGCTAAAAATAAGTTTTTTAAATATAGAGGGAAGGCAGAGCTATTTTTCAGGTTAAGTGACTGCAGCGATTTTCTGGACTGAGTCCTCAGTCATCTTGTATCAACACAGAGATAGCACAGAAATGCTTTATAATTTTAATCTTCTGTATTCTTCCAAAAATATTATTTTGCTACAGCAAACCCAATAATTTGTGCCAGAAGATAGGGCACGAATCATGTTGGCTGAACTGAATGCTGAGGAGGTGGATATTCAGTGTTAAATGAGAATGAAATAAAGGCAGCATACAAACACATTTGCAGGTGATTTTGTAAGGACTGACTGAATGAGAGGGATTGGATTAGCAGAGAGAATAAAGGACAGCAAACATCTCAAAATGTGAAAGGATGCATAAATTATTGTTCTTTAACAAAGCTGTTTTACAGCATCCAACTACATTACCGGAGACATGAACTCACAGGTGACCTGCTGACCGGGTGACCTGAACTCACAGGTGACCTGCTGACTGGGTGACCTGGTCATGACAGGAAGATGAATAATAGAAAGTTATTTCTTTTCTTCATCCAAATTATCATATGCTCTGACTCCATGAAGGATATATGAGAAAAGGCAAAATTCAAGGAGAATATAATGTTTAAAGTTCACTCAGTTTAGCTTTAGATTTAGAAGCTAAGGGTACCAGAAAAAAATAGGAGAAATGGAGCAGCAGGAAGCTATGCAATATAAAGGAATTGCAGCTCCACAAATGAAAAACTAAATTAAAAGTCTTCATTTTTATTCCCAATTCATATAGTGTGACATGTGGGGAAGGATTTGGCTGCCCCTGGGACTGTAGTTCCCTGTGGGTTCAGAGCACCCTATTACAACCATCATATGCCCTTGAACCCAGGTTCACATTTGGCAAAGTCGGTATCAGGCAGAGCAGCACCACTGCTGATAATTCACCAGATTTATGCTGCAGATGTGACATCTGCCATCCTGGGTACTTTTCAATTGTTGGACATCATATTAGAGTTTTTTAAGCAGTTTCCCTTAAGAGCTTTTCAGTTGTTTATACAATATCTACTAAAAAGGCCTGTTGTGACATTTTCCACATGTGACTGATTCTCACTGAATATTCATTTTCTGTATGCAGTAAAAGTTTGCCTACCTGTTATGCTGAACTGCTTGGCATCCCCTAAATGAGCTGTCAGCTTGATTATTACAAGCACTAAAATCAACTTAGTTAGCTATGTTACTCAAATACTGTATGCAACACTACGTTCCTTGAAGTATTTAACATGTCTCACATAAAAGCAGATTGAGTACCTCTACACTTTTATGCCACATGGACAATTTATCAGTACTAATGAAGCTATGGGAAGTGTAAATATTATCTATTAAACACAGGTACTTCTAATATATGTCTCTTTTTAGAGGTGACCAGAGACCACACCTAACGCTATGTCATTAAATACATAAATTCTCATATTAAATAGGAAGGTAGTTATTTTGTCATACAGGATGATTATTATGTCACTCTCTGCTGCTCCATAGAAGCCATGTTGGCTGTGCAATCGCAGCACTGTGATGATAGTTGCTTGCATGTGGTAGGCTGGAATCATGAAAGCAGTAAGGCTTTTGGTAATGCAAATGGGAACTGCTTCCTTCAAAAGTGAAATTCAAAATTCCTTCAAAACTGCTTCCTTCAAAAGTGAATTACAGCTGTGAGAATTTTGGCAGAAGATGACAAAACTTTGTAATCAAATTTTGGCAGAAGATGACAAAACTTTGTAACCAAATTCTGGTTGTAAAAATAGATGAAGTTCACTGATATTTCATAGAACCATAGAAAAGCTTATGTTGGAAGGTATCTTTAAAGATTGTCTAGCCCAACACCCTTGCAATGTGCTGGGACACCTTCAAATAGATCCATTTGATCGGAGTTTCATCCAGCATGGCTTTGAATGTTGTCAAGGATGAGGCATTCACCACCTCCCTGAGCAACCCATTCCAGTGTTTCACTACCCCCATTGTAAAAAAAATAGTTCTTTATATCTAGTCTATATACTCTACCCTTTTTTAGCTGAAAATCATTATTCCTTGTCCTTTCTCAACAAGCCCTGCTAAAATGTTTGTCCCCACTTTCTTATAAGCCCACTTTAAGTACCAAAAGGCTGCAGTAAGGTCACCCTGCAGCCTTCTCTGCCTGAGACTGAACAACCCCTGTCAGCTTTTGCTGAGGTACCTCTCCCTGAGGTCCCAGGGGAGGGACCCTGCAAGGTACGAGTCTGTCCCTGTCCCCATGTCCTGTGTGGCCTGTGCCTGTCTTCTGATTGGTTGTTGGGGGCTCCCCGGGCTCGGGAAAAGGGGGGAGTCTCGTGATTGTGTGGTGAGTCAGCCATGGGACCTCGGCCATGATGGGGCTGGAGGGAAATAAACATCCACCAACATCTATAGAAATATCGCTTCACATTTCCTTCCTACTCGTCCTGCCGAAAGCTCTTGTTGCAAGTTATCCCCATTGCAACAAGCCTTTCCCCTGAGAAGAGGTGATCCATGCTTCTGAGCATCTTTGTGACCCTCCTTTGGACTCGCTTCAACAGGTCCATGTCCTTCCTGTGCTGGGACCCCAGAGCTGGACGCAGCACTGCAGGTGGGGTCTCACCAGAGCAGAGTGGAGGAGCAGAATCACCTCCCTCACCCTGCTGGCCATGTATTGTTTGATGCTGACCAGGATGTGGCTGGCTTCTTGGGCATCTATACGTCCAGCTCCAATTTGGCTTTTAATATAGGTTTTAATAATAGCTTTAGATAATAAATTTTAGTTTACCTTAAAAAGGTTTTTCAGTTCTAGAAAAATTTTTGTGGTATAAGCCAGACACATACACAAAAACCAGACAAGATGCAGAGGGTCCTCTGCCCATGACACCCACTCTAGTCCAAAAAAGTAATTTAAAATGGAGCCACTTCCAAAGGAGCACACCAAGCACTGCTGACTTGGATAGACTTGCTCCAATTCTTGCAGTTTCTGAAAGAACTGACTTGACACTTGATGTGAAGAGGGATTGGGTCTGTGTGGTTCAGAATTTAATGTTTCATTAAGAGGAATTTCTTATCCAGACAGCATATAAGAAATTTTATATTCAATATTCTTAAAGTTTTTCAGAGGTTTTCCGTCCATCGAAGGTTCAGAACTATGTATAATTATAGCTGTGTATAATATTGTCAGAAAGTCCTTTCAAGATCTCAGGTTCTTTTCAGATTAGATCAGGTCCTTGGGTCTTAGCTTTTGTAAGAGACTATTTTCAACAAAAGCGTTTCCAGGAACAGTTGCTTCACAACACCTTTTTTAACCTTCTGTTTCATTCTTTCTGGTATCTGACTTTGTGCTAGCCATCTCCTAAAAACCCCCAAACTAAACCCTCAGACTGTTTGCTAAGCTCTGGTAATCAGATATGGCATATCACAAATTAATTGTGTCACAGTATTACTAGCATGGTTTTCTGTGAGAGGGATTGTACATAGTGAAACACACAAAAGAAGAAGGATGCTAAGCAAAATGAGATAAGTATTTGATTGTTCAGCGCAGCTGAGAACTAATCTTTCCCTATTGAAATTAATAGAATTGCTTCTACAGGCTAACAGATGAGAAGAGTCTGTCCTGATCTAAATAAAGGGAGGCAAAACCATAGTACCTAAGAGGGCCTGAGACTCTCACAGAACCTTTTCTAGCTGTGCTGGTGACAACACAGACCCTTTCTTATTGCACTAACATGCTGGGATTTTTTTCTTTTCAGATTGAAGGAGATTAAGAATTGTATAAACAATTGCATTAAGGGTAAAAGAGCAAAAATAGGTGGTAGACGAATAATAGACATCAGTGAGCAGCAGGCTTTACAGATGCAACAGTGTGTTGAAAGAGCCTGGTCTTCATAATGGCAATGACCTCTTTTTGACAAAAGCTTTACTTCTACCTTCCACTGCATCTTGTCTCTCGTCCTTCTGCAACTATGCATCAAAGAAAACCCAGCATTTTTAGTACTTTCTTTTGCTGTTACTGTTACTCGTACCTGAAATCTTTGCTGCTTCCAGTCCCTTTATGAAAGAATGGGTATCCCTTTCTGTCCTTGCACTACAGCCACAGGCTTAATCAACAGCAGACCTCCCAAGCCAAATTCATCGGTCACTGCTGGAGAGCCAGCCAGTCCTGGTGATCGCTGCAAGACCGGCCACTTCACTGCTGACAACAGGCCTGGAGCTGCAAGCCTGCTGTCCCCAACAGACAGGTCAAGGTATATGTGCAAATGGTATTTATTTTCACCTCATACATGAACGTCATAAATGTCACCTCCAAGAGCAAGCTGTGATACAGAGAGAAAGAGAAGTGAGGTTTTTAAATAAAGTGGTTTCAAAAAATGAATTTTAAGGGAGCCCTGAGTCCAAGCTCATGGAGAGGTACACACCTGTATTGCTTAATGTACAGCTACCTATCTTTCCAAAACCTGACATTTATCTAGGCATTCAGTGAAAAACTGCTCCTATTACAGGAGACTATTATTCTTGGTATCTCTCAAGACAGTATCAGCACTTCTATAATCACATTTGCACTCATTGTTTTAGAAGAAATTAACTATTTATTCTTGAAAAGGAGAAATATGTTTAGGCACATCCAGTGAGAATTGAAGTTTCATCATCTATTACAATGAAGTGAGACTGCCTTCAGGCATCAGTGACACATGACCAGTAAATACACAGCAAACATGCTAATAAGACTATGTGCCATGGTCAGGTATGCAGAAGCTGAAGAAAGACTACAAACTGTACTTATTTCTGTTTTATTTTGCTGTAGAGAGTTAAAAGCCAGAATCTAATATTCTGTAGTATCTTTTTAAAAATTAGATAAATATTTTCTTGAGCCTCCTGCCCAGTTTTGATCAGAAGAGGTAGATCTCTCAATGGCAATACGTGCCTACAAAATTTATAAAAGGGAGCAGACAAAAGGACATTGTGTGAATATTTGGAAATTCACTCCACCACATTTTAGGCATTAAGACTGTTACCTTGCTGGCCAGTCTCTCGTGATTGCAGCAGCCTGTGCCCTAGGGAAAGATGCCACAGGAGCACAGGGCATAGCCAAGGGCATCTGACCAATGCTCCCACCAGATCTTTCATCAAGGAACAAGCCAAAGTCAGGCTTCATTGGGCTCCTGGTGCTCAGGGAGCTAATTATTTCCAGACACATTTCTTCTTAATTCAGAGCTCTAGGAGCAAGAAAGGGCTGTGGATGAACTTTGAGTTAAAGGTCCTATGATGGGGTAAAGGGTTCCCACAGCTGCTGTCTATTGCTCTGCCTTCATTATCCCATGAAGATACTTTGAACAACATCAAAATGTGTGTTATCTGAAATAACTATGCTGCATACCACAGAAGTTCCTTCTCCTAACGACTGCATTCCATCTCCCTAACAGATAATTTCCTACTTTGGTAGTATAGTTTCCTTATTAACCAGGTTTTATGACTTTCCACAGTCTTGAAACCTTTGGTAAACCAACCTTGCAAATTATGGGCCTCCGTATAGTTTGTAAAGGTCTTATATTAAAAGTAATAACTAAGAAGAGTGAAAAATATATTAATAAATATTTTTCCTCTTTGAGTTAAAATAAAATGTATTATTTATTATTTCATCTATGAAAAGACAGCCCTTCTTAAAAGCAGGACACACTCTTTGACTATGTTGTAGTGACAGACCACTGTGTAATTTTTTAACTTAGATACATAGTTTGAGTTATTAGAATTGCTTGTTCTCTTCTCTGTTCTCTCACCACTCCTTCATTATTTTATTATCTTAATTTTTTTGATATTTGGATATTTCTGTCATTGGGTGAATAAGGAAGCACCAATTGCCAAGAATCACAGATATAAAACTAATGACACCTTTGCAGTTAATAGAACTTCAGTATTTCCAGAACACTTGATGTTTTAGTGTCCTCAAAATTTACTGCATCCATGGAAATAGCTGTGATATCTTCAGACAATATCTGCAATGGGTATAAAAGCTTAATGATGTTCATAAAACTGCACAAAAAAACAAGGAAGAAAAATTTGATTATTGTATTTCTTTTATTTTAAAAGTGTTTCAGCTGGTCCTATAATTACCCTGTCATACTTTTGTTCTTGGTTGTTTCAAAATAAAAAACCTGTTGATTTATTAAGGAATAAATCAACACTTTTTTAGTGTTGATTTATTCCTTAATAAATCTGGAAAGACAGATACTGGTTTCTACTATTTGAATATTCAGAATGCTCATCTTGGCATAACTGACAGAGAAGATTGTAACAAACTGGTTGGGGAGACAATATAACTTTCCTTCACACTCTGGTTTTGAGATCAGGAAGTTTTTCTAGGGATACTGATTTAGCTTAGTGGTATAGGAAAAAGTGAAATGAAAACATCTTAAGAGGATCAAGATATTCTATAGTGTATGGTTATCAAGAATTTTTGTGACACCTAAACAGCATAAAAACACAGAAAATGAGAGCTTGAAAAAACACTTAAAACCTTTGAATAATTACAAATTTTTTGTAGTAATTGATTTTGGTTAGAAATCTCTTGTATTTAAGAATGACCAATGAACCATATTGTCCTTGCAGCATAGTGAACACTACTTGGTGTTACCTCACTAAGGTAGATGTTACCTCACTAAGAAAGATGGGCTTCTTTGGTGTCTCTTTGTGCATTTCCAGCTTAATTCTTCTGCGTCACCTATGGAATTTTTATTTATTTTTTGGTCTGGTTCCTTCTGCCATTCTGAGAACCTCAAAGGAAGTTGAGGAGAAACGAAAAATGAAGCTGAGAAGCAGAATTCTTGTCAACAGGAATTCCTTACAGAGAACTCAAGGCGGAGTCTGCAGCCCCACCAGTTGCTTCACAGACTGCTTGAGACATAAAAATTACAAAACTAATTTGAATGTTGGCTGTATTCAGCCACTCATAAATAAAATAGAATAGAAAAACCAGCTGAAAACAAGCCCAAAATTGTGTATGTAGGTATGTCTTTTACATGACATTTTAATATATTATGTGTCTTTGTATGAAAAATAGCCTTGATCCTTTCATTTTAACTAATAGCCAAGAAAAGTTTATTTATTAAGAGTGGAGTATAAGTGATTACTAGCTGTGGATATTTTACACAATAATTTTTAGTCATTTTCCCATAGATGAATACATCTAGATTTTTCTCATTGTGTAACAAATCTCTGAATGGTATATACAGGCAATTTAATCATTTGAGTGGCTCTGGAACCTCATCCATCTCTTATATCTATCTGTGTGGCACAGTTTTTCCTCTGGCAGACCTATTAACTCTAATAAACTGGAATATATATATTGCCTAAATGGAATATGAAAGGTTTTATACTGTATGACTTACCAGTTCATCAGGTTTCTAAGATAGATTTTCTTTTAAAAACTGAATGTTCATGCATATTTATGATTATAGTTTGTTCCTATGAATTCTTCAGAAGAATACTGATCTTAGAGCAAAATTATCATCAAAGATTTTTCTGTTCTGTCTAATCTGGTCTAGACCACAACAAGAAAAGATCAGTGGTCTCAAGGAGAAATTAACATTTCTCCATGTTAAAGAATCAGAATGTTCTATATATGTGATGTAAAGAGCTTCCCTAAAGATAAAAGAAGTCTTTAGAAAATAATCTGAGAATTCTATGAGACACTTGTGGTTTGCTTTTCACCAGCTTTTTGAGAACTGTTGTACAATTAGCCTTTTTTTTTTTTTAAAGCAGAATTTTTCACCCATTCCGATAACTTATGTAGTGATAGAAGACAAAAAGATGTGCTAGATAATGAGTCATCCACAGAGGAAAAGATTAGTGGTGACAACCTGCACAAATAGCACTATGAACCTTCTGTAATGAGAGGCTGTTGAATGGTAACATCATAGAAAAAATAAACTTGTTGATTTATTCCTTACATTAAGGTAACACCTATGAGCTGTAAAACCATGACCCCACTGTGTTCAGCAAGTAGTAAAGACTGCCATCTGTGGCCCAGAATGCTTTGTATCAGTGACATCTCATAAGGGCTGCAATGCTGTCAATAAACCTGGCTGGCATCACCCCAGGTATCTCACTACTGATCTCTCCTCTTCTTCTTTAGCATTCATGCTGAAACTGTTCAGCAGAAGGTATCAAAAATTCTCTAGGTATTATCTATTATATTATCTGTATTATGTGTAAATTACTTAAATGAGTATTTTAGGTATGAGTAACACCTAATATCCTCACTGTATCATTAATTTTCCATTGAAAGGCAGCATAATGGATGTATAAAATACATGTAAATCCTCATGTATGTAAGATCCCTTCTGAAATCTGTCATGCAGGAAACTGTAGAATTGTGGAGTAAGATGGATATTTGAAATTGAGCTCTGAAGAGATGGCAAAAACACATTAGCTCTGATTCTGTGACACTTGTCAGGGAGAAAAAACAAAAAAAACCCAAACAGCAAAAATCAAGCAGAAGACTGTATTGATGAAGAACACTTCTCAAATTAAAAGGTAAACACTGATTCTCAAAGTCTCACCCAAGAGACTGGCTCAGCTTGTTCTGAACAGAAGCCTCTCAGCCCAAATGGACACAAAACAGGAAAGGGACTGAAAAACAGAAAATTAACTCTCCTGAAGCACTAGGGACCAGCTGCTATTTATTCTTTAAGGAACAATCTGACATTCAGGATTCTTGTAGTGAGAATAAAATTACTGACCTGCAACACTTAACTACTGTGCCTGAAGCTCTCCATGGGACAGTGAGGAAACAAGGAGACAGCTGGAGAGCTGCAGTCACTGCCAGAGCACAAATGGGAGCTCAGCTTAAAACCAGATGTCAGAAAAAACACAGCCAGGAGTACAACTTCAGAATGGAAAGACTTCCTGGAAAAGCTGAAATAGAAAATCCAGTTGGGCATTAAAAGTGCTGCTGCAAAAATGTGAAAGTTGAGCTCTCTGCAAGAAATACTTTGCTCGTTTGAATAATGCAGTGTGAAATGTAATGTCACTGATTCTCATCTTGTGGGCTCCAGCATAAAGAAAACTGCCTGATGAAAAAATTGCATCATTTATCAGCATAAGGTTTAACAATTAAAGTGAAAGGAATTACCTAGAAGAACAGTATTTTTTTTCCCCCTCATAATTAAAAAAGGGGGGGCAAAGTCAGGAAAACACTAATCTGTTACAACTGGTAAAATTCCCCTTTAGAGTTCTTATATAGTATCAGTTCTGGAAGATGAGGTTATTTTCAAGTCACTCAAAAAAACGTGTCTCAGGCTATCAAGAGAATACTAGTTAATTAAAAAATTTCCAGTAGAAGATAAAAGCAACAAGAAGGAAAATGGAAGGGAAAAATACTCAACATGTTGGCAAGTGGAAAATTGAAAAGATTAGAAATTAATGTGGGTTTATTTGAAAAAAAGTTTACTATTCAAGGTAGGATACATAAGATACATAAGATTTTTTTCTCCAGAAAAATAGAGGTATAACAAGCAGACCAATATCAGGACTAACAGTGAGGGAGGTAAATGGAAGGGAAAACCAGTGGTCTTCCCAAGGCAACCCCTGTTACCAAGTGTCCATGAAGGGAAGAATTAGACCTCCAAGACAGAGGATATACTTGTCTTGGACTGCAATATAATGAGCCCAAGCTGTGACAGTGACAAATATATACAAAAATTGTGCTATGAGAATTTGCAAAGAGAAATCAAACTACATTCATTTGTGAATATGACACATTAAGAACCAAAAGGCATTTACCACTGTAGTCAAACAAACCTACTTCCAGAATTCAAAGGCCCTTCATGACTTGATTAAACTGAAAAGTTTTCATCTGTGACTTCTGCCTTCAAAGCAGAGTTTACAGAACTCAGCATGTGGTTCTCTCCAGTAGTCAGAGTGGATGGCTGGTAATCAGAGGGCACAGAGCACTTGCTTCTCTATTTACTTTGTCCTTCAATTCAAGTCTTTGCAATAAGTCTGCCAACAGTTTTCCTGAATAGATTTTTTTATGTACAGCAAGAACTGGCACTCACTGTAGAAATTCTGAAAATATGTCCTGCTTTTGACTGAAGCATACCTTAAACTTACTGTTACTAATAACCCACAATATGTATTCTCTAAAGATAAGAAGTGAGCTAGGCTACTAATGGGATAAAGTGTGGCATGTGCTTCTCCTAGTGTATTCCTAAATGTAATAATCTCTTTTTAGTGTCCTGAAACTATTTTTTTAAAGAGCTGTCATCTACATATCCTTTAAGTCCTTCAATAAAAGGTAACACCAGTGGCATTGTCTTTCTGTTATTCCTTAATCCTTACAGGGATTTTCACTTTTGTAACAAAATTTAGCCCCTGATAGAATAACATATGACCACCTTTACCTTCCATATAGGTTTTTATGTATTCATATCAATGTCTTCACATCCTGCAATAGTTAAATTAGGCTACATAAGGTGCTTGCCTTTTCAGTCTCTTCTCAAAGGGACAATCTTTTTCCTTCTCAACTAATTATTCATGTATTTATTTTGATGGAAAAGGGAATAAAAGCACAGTAATGGTGTCCTGGTTTCAGCAGGGGTAGAGTTAATTTCTTCTCGGTTGCTGATACAGTGCTGTGTTTTAGATCTAGAATGAGAATAGGGTTGATAACACACTGATGTTTTGGTTTTTTGCTAAGTCACGTTTATCCTAATCAAGGACTGTTTTGTTGTGTCTCATGCTCTGCCAGTGAGGAAGGGTGCAAAAGAAACTGGGAGGGAGCATAGCTGGGATAGGTGACCTGGGCTGACCAAAGGGACATTCCATTCCACAGAAAGTCATGACCAGTATATAAACTGGGGGGAGTTGCCTGGAAGGATGGCTGATCTGGGCTCAGGAATGGGTGTCTGGCATCAATCAGTGGCTGGTGAGTGATTGTATTGTGCATCACTTGGTTTTTTTCCTTTTTCATTATCATTATTATAATACTTTGCAATTGTTACTGTACTTTAATAATTGAACTGTGTGTGGTGCCTAATTTCCATCTGGGCTTAAATCATGACAAATGGCTACAAGCTGCCATTCAATCTTAAACAAGAACAAATCTGTCAGACATTTTTCCAGCAAATGTGCCATTATTGCAAGGAGTTAATGCTGATTAGTCCTATGACTGATGTTACATAGAAGGTACAGCATTCTGCTGTGACCTTATAATATAAAAAAGCTTTAAAATGACATACCAAGAGTGGTAGACAAATTAAAGATCATCATGCTTCTCATTATGTTCTGTTTCAAGTTTTCTTCATTGTCTCATCAAATGCCCAACCCTTGTATAACAAGAAAAACTGTCCTCCTAATGAAAAGTAGATGTAATAGAAGTTCTTATCAGATACAGGTGGAGGCAAAGTAGTCATAACAATACACCAATGGCATTACATGTGGCTGTGTAATAAACTAAGGCATTCATAGGCTATAAAGTAAAATAAAACTGAATTAAATAATATTTGACACATGACAAAGCTGCCCAAGATGCCTTCTGGAAAGTGGAAGAGAGCATTTCAGAGCTTAAATATTTCAGTCAAGAGCATGGAAATCTACTTATAGCATAAACTTGGCTGTTGTCAGAGCCTTCATTCTTGGTCCAGTGAGTCTCCTGACATCCTGTTGATGTGCTCAGGCTATGAACTGTGTGTATGCCTCTGAAAGCTGGCAGTGTGCTCTTTGTGCATGGCTTATTGGTCTCACAGCAAACACCAGGGAGATTTCAAATATTGCTTTCCCTCATCACACCTCTCCCAGCAGGGAGGACTATTTTGCTAATATACTCTCCTTGAGACACCAGGCTTTTCAGGCATAATCTTACAGAACTACAGAGGACACCAGCCTGAGACAGGAAAGTTGGCTGCTTCAGTGTCTCATTAATTGGAGCTTTACCTTGGCCATGAGGGTGGGCCTTACTGTACTTGGTGGCAAAAATGAGGCAGTAATTCGTTGGAGTACATTCACCTGAGTCCAAAAGACATCAGCAAGTGGAGTCGAGCATACAATCTCCTCATTAGAGTGTCAGGCTCAGCTTTTCTCATCTCACAGGAAGGTGCCAAAAGAGTTTACCTGATTGTCTCTCTTAACTATAAACCAAGCTTAGCATGATTAGCTTAGATGCAAAGTGTTATATCTGAAGTTAAGCAAGGTGAAAGCCACTCCTGGTTTCAGGGCTCAAGAAACTTAGTGGCTGATCTGTACTTAACACAACAGTGTTTGACTCAAACCCATGTGCCTTCCCTTTCTCTATAGCCATACACACTCATTATTTGCTGAGAGGACATCCTCAGCTCCATCTGAGTTCTCATAAACATGCAAATTTTCCCCTTGGAAGGTACTCAAACTACTCTGGTTACCTTTCATAATAAAAAAAACAACAAAGACAAGACATGGTGGAAATTCTGATCTCAGTGTCTCAAGAAGCAGAGAAAGCCCTTGAATGGGTCTAACAGCTGTTAGAAATGCTAAAAGCAAAACAGACAAAGTACCTTCAGCTATAAGAACAAACCCATGACTACTATGCAGTTCTGCACGTTGAAAATATCAAAGACCCAACAGCCTGAAAAAGAGATGTCTTTCACATATCTAAGTTGAATAATCCTTTATTCAAAAAATCCCTCCTAAATTTTTCAGTGAATAAACTGCAATTTACCTTGTTACATTGTATAGGTGTGTCTTTGCATTTAAGATAACTGTGAATGTCCTTCTGGCAATCTCCTGCTCCTTCCTCTAACGTATCTTGCTCTTTAACAGCCAAAATTTTTTAAAGTTAATTTTTCATTTAATCATCAATCTAATGTTAATATATTCCTGTAACACTGTTACAGTCATTACTGTAAAGTATATTTTAATAAGAAAACCTAATCCCTAAATACATGATGATATACTCCACCAACTTTTAAATGATTTATACTATTAAGCAGGCTTTGTCCTTATGATTTGTTTTATTCACTATGCTTTGCTTCCACTGCAACTTCTTGAGCAATTTCCAGAGTTTTATGGAAAGCTAAAACAAATGTGCATTCCAGATCCCTACTGGTGGAGGACTTCTAACATTTTCTGCCACGTAATTTTCAAAGCAGAAAGTTCTGACAATGTTTCTTTTTCCGTGTCTGTTTTTTTGAGAATTGGATAGTGACTTTGTCTTACAGTACAAACAGTATGAGGAGGTTAGGAATTCCTTTGTACGTTCCAAACTCACTCCACACGCCAGTTTTCATCCTGATCCAATTAAGTTAATCACTTACAAATCAGCATCTATTTAAGAGTGATTGCTACACTGGGGTGACTTTGATTATTGCCTCTGCACAACTCTGTAATACTTCCCATACTTTTAAAACCTTTTCAATTTTTTTTTACTCTTTTCTCAAGTACAAAACTGTGGAAGCTTTCTTATGGTGGCATGAAAATCTTTTCTTTAAAGGCAATAAAAAAGAGTATTCAGTCACAAACATCTTGGTTCCTAAGTGAAAAATAAATTAAAGAAAATATGTTGCTTGTTTTAAAGATTTCTTTCAGGCAATTTCTCTTTCCAAAAGTAGCACTTAAAAAAAAAATAAAATAAAAAAATTTCCAAGTTCTGACTTCAGCTCAGCCCTATAGCCTACAGTATATTGATGAATTGCCTTATCACCTGAGCACTAGGTTATGCTTCCCTAGCTAGTTTTGAAAGCAACAATTCTCAAAATCATAATTATATCATATTCTATATTTATTTTGAATTGATGTGAATACATAGAGCTTGCTGCTATGATTCTTTATAATTATTGGACCTGCTCCCAGACACCTGAGAACAGTCAGCTGTAACTTTGGCTTGATTTAGGTCTAAAAAAAAAAAAAGATGATTAGCATTTTTAAACCGAGATATTAAAGAGATGCTGATGCTGAAA
The DNA here is from genome assembly GCA_020086605.1 of Lanius collurio. NCBI lineage: Eukaryota > Metazoa > Chordata > Aves > Passeriformes > Laniidae > Lanius > Lanius collurio. The sequence continues at coordinate 20,757,674 of JACBWW010000017.1, read as the reverse complement.
AATGCAAATATAAAGCATAATTAAAGTACATCCGAGAACAGTGACTTTCAAATGCATGAATATTCCTTGCTTCTAGCAGAAATTTGTGTGTTACTTGCCATGATTAGTACTCAGTGACAGCAGAGTAGCACAGCATACTCCAAGAGCTGAGGTCACAAGTGACCCTAATGAAACTGAAGAAAGCAAGGATTACACGATGTCACTTGGAAGAAGGAGCACAGTAAGATTCCATGCACTGAGACTCTTATATTTCTAACTCATCTATTAAGAAATTAAAAGTCTCCATTCCTACTATGAAGCCCAGTAGAAAAGAATAAGTGGTTTGTTAGTCCAAGGCAATCCAGTTCCAGAATCATTACTGACTAATCTTAACCATTTATTAAAAGAAGATTTCTAAGTACATCTCAGAAGGTAGGTAGCCATTTAAAAGTGACAGGGTCAGGAGTTGTATGCCTGTCATAATAGAAAGCAATTATAATAGCTGCTGTTCTTTATTGCTGGCTATATCCTGTATTTCCCAGGAGATTTTAGAAAAGCTAAAGACACTGATAATGCTTCCACTCCTCTGTGTATTAGGAAAAGAGGAGGGTTGGCTGGAATAAACAAGTCTCAACTTCCAGAAGAAAAAATAAGAAGAGTTTTTCATCAGAAAGTCTGCTGCAAACTGTCACCACAGAATGAGGCTTGGAAAGATTTATTTCAGCCATTCAAGCTGACAGTGACCTCTCTTTCCTGGAGACTGCCTTCAGTTTCCTTCCATACAGCCAAGAACACTTGCAGCCTTGGCAGCCTTGTCCAAATCCTTTTGTGTTACCACTTTGGGCTTTGTGAGGCAGAGAAGGGCTGTGTCTTGAATGCTCAAGGGTGGCTCTCTACCATATAGCACCTTCTCCCTCAAGCCTCCCCAGGCTCCATGGGAAAAGTGAAAGGAAACAATGTAATACTGCAGAATATGCATAATCCAATAGAAAATAATCTAATTGGGACATTCTTAACCAACTTTAATTACAAATCCCTAGAGTAAACAACACAACCAGAGCTAATTTTATTAAATCCTTGGTATTTTGGGGTGAAATGTACTGTTACAGAGCTGTACTAATTGAAGCTAAGGGAAAAGATCCTAGTATCACTACAGAAGCATCCAGAGGAATTTGTAATTCTTCTGTATGAAATTGGGTTTTAACCAGATTCTCATCTAATTCCCTGTTGGCTTTTATGACTGAATGAAAGCCACCTGCAAAAACGAAGGACAGTGACATGTGAGATGTAGCAGGAAGCCAAGTACTCCTCAAAGCAGAGGGAATTCAACACTTTGAACATCTGGCCCAGCAGGAACAGAAGGTCTGTATTCTCTCTTTACCTCCAGTCACATCTTCAGTTAGCCTTCACATCTCTTCTGGTTGTAGAGGCCCCAGGGTCTCGAGGAAATGCTAGTTTGTTCACTTTTAATAATTACTTTTTTTCCTGAGGAGCTTCATTCACAGTGATCTGCTGCAACATGCCCAGCAGTGAATCTTAAACTCATGCTTTGCCATTTAGGACTCTCATTGCAGAGTGTGTCTGTGTGTGCAGTAAAAATAGGCAAGTAGGAGCTGGTGATGCTTTAAAAAACAGATATGGAAAGAGAAATAGGAGCAAATTTCCACATTATCAGATTCTGCAGTTTTGCTCCTCACACTGTTTTGCCAGGGTCTTCAGCTCAAACCAGCTGCTCTCTGCCCTCTTCACCCTGCCTGTGGGCAATCAGCAATACTACATTTGCAGAAAGAGGTATCTCTGAACTTCTGTGAAAAGTATCCTAGGAAACAGCAGGATATCTCCCATGGCATGAAAACTACTCTTTTTGGTATGGGAAATAGAGCCACAGTAATGGTGGTAAACACAGGAACTCGTTGGAATGGCAGAATTTGACTTATGCTGGAAAATGAAAACTGATAAATTGGACTCTTACAGTAAGTATTGCTAGAAAACAAACAATTACAGCACATAAATGTGGAAATGAGATTTTACTGAATAGCCACATGCTCTGTGGATATGCTCAATACCTTGTCTCCTTGGCAGATGTTCCAAACAAAACGTAAGACTTCAGCTAAAAATAAGTGTTTGAGTGTAGAAAGACCAGGCATAAAGCAAGGCAGGAAACCCAAAACACACAAAAACAGGTCATCATCTGTCCAGAGGGAAAGAGACATTTTTTCATATTAAATTGGGTTGGCTCCCTGCTGCCAGGTTGGAGGATCATGCAGTACTATGGAGAGATAGGGAGCTAAAAATTTAAGTCTAGTTCTTCTAGACCTTCCTGAAAGCAGCCCTCTGCACTCATTTTGAGTCTTTGGCTGCAGGTTTATTTAGCCTCTGGGGAAACAAATAGATTGCATTAAATATAATTAAATGAAGCATAGCACAGTCAGGACTGCAGCAAGGTCCTGATCCAGAGCTAATGTGAAAATAACTAAATTAAACCAATTAAGTTTGGAAACAATACTCATAATACGATTATTGTATATTAAATCTGAAAGGGAAAACTGCATCATGGGGGAGGGATTATAGCACAGGTAGTGAATGCAATAAGATTCAAGGCAGTGGTACCTGCTAAACCATTGTATTTTGGGTAATTGTTCACAACACCCATATTTGCAATACCACCACAAGGCAATATTTCACAAGATAGGCCAAGATCCAAGGGGGACTGTTTGCAGGCAACGTGAACACATGGAAAAAACATACATAGCCATTTTATTGATAAGAGGAAGAAGAGAAAAGCATGGTGTTGTCTCCTCACATCCTATATTAACATGGGCTACTTCCCCTGTGGCCCTGATGACATCTCAGTTTAGAGCTTCGAGAATGATAAATCTAGAATTTTTCCCCACCTCCAGAGCTTTGGTAGTGAGTTTCTCTAGTTAACAATTTTCAGATAGAACAGGCATAAAATTCTAATCAGCTGTACACTGAACCAGGTTAGTCTGTGTTATTGAGCTTGATTTTACTTTTCAGATGAATTGCACATGTTTTGTTCCAGCATTGAAGGGGTGGTGTTTGTGATGGGAGCAGTTAACCCTGTGTCTGATTTCATCCTGTTCTTCAAATGGCTGACAAGACTGTGGAAGGGCCTTCATTCTCCACTGATTTAATTTTGGCAAGTATATCCCAGAAACTATTCTGAAAACATCCATTTCTAAGCTATGTAAAGGACGAGCTGATTGATGTTATATAACTGGTTCAAAGCTGATGCAATCAGGTATAGGTGTTTATTAATTTTGAATCATGTTTACCTGGGCCAGCAATTACAGTAACCAGTTGCTTTCTGTCACACAGACCAACAGTAAGTAGCAGGCAACTTTTTCCACACCCAAATGCCCAGGACGAGATCAGAGTAAGGCAGGTTTATGGCAAGATGTTGACTCTCTTCCTGGGGAAACAGTAGCAAATCATATCCTCAGCTGGTGAAGAAGTGGAGAGTTGGTAATTGCTGTGTACAGCATTGCATCCCATCTAACAAGCTGTCACCACAGCACGCTGGCATTTATTAACAATCAGGTAATAGACTGCTGTTGTAGCAGCTAGTATTCCAATTTTCATTACAGAAGGATTTCTGTAATGTCATTTGCCTAGTTTAACAAAGCTCCCAGATTAAACAGATGAACATGAAAGCATCATCTGTCAGCTACTGGAAAACTCAAAACTTTACCATACAAAGACCAGACTAACACAGTTTGTGGTGTTATTAACAGCAAGGAAAAATCAGACACTACCTTCAGTTTCCACTAAAAAGTAGATTATTCTCCTCAATTGAACTGTAAATAAAAGCTAATGTCACACTTCACAAAGGCCTAAGTGGGAGGGTTTTCTTGCAGCCAAGGCTATCAGGCTATCAGCAGTAGAGTCATGTTTTAAATGAAACTCAGTACTGGACGACAAAGAAGACAAAATCCAGAAAACCAACACAGTTATACTCTATATTTTTTCACGTAATGCAAGTTTTGATGCCAAGGAAAACAAATAATTCATTTCCAGTATAAACAAATTACTAAATTCAACTGTGTTCAAATTAAATCAGTAGTAGATATATCACTGGCCAAAGTATTAGAAGGTACATTTCAGTCTGCCTCCACCCACTCTCTAGCTAGATATTTCTTTTGCAAAATGAAACAAGGAATGTTAACAAGACAGAAGGAAATTATATTTGGGTGGGGAAGTTGTTACAGGTTTGTTTGGGATAGTTCAACCCAATGAACATCCGAGAAAGTTAAGAGTCTAATATTCAAGGCATAATTTACTATTGTACAAACTTATTTTGGTGCAGCATAAGTTACTAGTTTTTAAACTACCAAAATGAATTTTTTTGAAATGTGTTTTCTTGTTTTCAGTTAGAAGAGTGGCTCATTTCAAGACTTTCTCCACCAGCCTAAATCCCCTTTCCCCCCCCCTACATAGTCACCATTATTAACTTTTTCTAGTTCTGCTTGGAGATAAGAAGTCAAGGAAATGAGATCAAGCACAATTCAAGGAACAATTCATTTTACTAGGATGCAAAACATGAAGTGCCAGTCTCCGGTATTCAAGTGGTATTGGTGTGGTGTGTTAAAGCTAAGTGTCTGGGGGAGAGAGAGGAATTCTAGTCGCCCAATCATGTAGTCTCAAGTGCTCATGCATTTTCAAACAGAAAATTCAGAGAGCAGACCCCAGGTTTCTGGCATGCCAAGTGGACTGCTGAGAGAACCAAGCAAAGTGGGCTGCTGAGAAGCCAGCACAGCCTCCTGCCTCCCTCTGCCACCTCCAGATGTTTCAGCATATACATTTCCTTGATGTTCAGTTTCCAGCTGTGCACTGATTCCAGGCCTTCTATAATGATTTAGGTTTTGATCTTGAATAGATACAAGCAAATGTTTTCTACTGGATGGAGGCTTCATCAGGCAGCAATGAAACATTAATAAAAAGGTTAAAAACAATCCCTAGAATTTTATGTGGTATTAACTTCACTTGAGTCTGAATAAATCTCAGGGGCAAATACAAACATCACTTAGGACGCATGTTTAAAATAAGGCACAGTAACAAGTCAAATGCAATGTCTAAAATATGAACAAGTTCAATTCAGATGTTTCTCTCCCTTAAATCTGTGCTATTTCAGCTTTCCAGTTGGACACTTTTATATCTTGGCACCATAGAAAGGCCAGTATTTTTGTATTCCCTAGAGCTGCACAGAATCTGGATGGATAAAGCAGAGGCCGTATGATCCAAAATTACAAACTCATGCTTCCTAAGATAAATAGCATGAGACCACTGCAGAAATACAAGCATTCAGTTTTCTGAGATTTATTGTCTGAAATAGTATCTCAAAGTCAAAGGAGACTTACAGTTACTACAAGTTTTTATATAAAATAACTTCTACTGAGATCTACTGATAGGTTTCTTACCATTGTGAATGGGCAAAAACTGCATTTCAGAGATCTCAGCATTTTAGAATCATTAAATAAATTAGACAACAGAAGAACCTCTCCTGTCAGAGACAGGAAGGTATTTGGAAATTACCCTGCTTCAGAGCTCCTTTCAGAGTGTTCCTCCTCTCCCCCACCCCAAGTGGCATCAGATACTCCTCAATCTCACTCCTAGCCCAAAAACTAACTTTCAAGAACCTCCTAAATAGCCCAGAAATTAGTTTACTAGGATTAATTCAAGTCACCAATTCTCTTCAGGTACAAAATTAAGCCTGAATCTCCTACATGCCTACAAATGCCAAATTGTTGGCAGTTACAAGCAGTAGTTTCTTGATCAAGCTTCTAAGAGGCTGTATAAAGGGGGAAAAAAACTGTAATGTAATGATTATTACACTTGTTTTGAAACATGAAGTTTACAGATGTCTATGTAGCTGTCAATTACCTTTGTAGGCATTACAGAATTGTTTGATTTAGCAGTTCTTTAAGATAAATACTCTTAAAAATATTCCTGAGAATGTGAATATTAACTGCTCCAGTTAAACACATCCAACAGGCATATTACCAGAAGGTTTCTCTGGATAGCCGTGAAATAATAGGCATTGTAAGATTTTCTTTATTCTGAGGTAGTTCACTCTGTTGGCTATATCATGAAGCACTTGGGAAGATGAAATATTAGAATAGAACCAGGCTTATAGGCCTGCATTACCTTCCTCTGCAGATGTCTTCTGGAAGGAAATAGTTCCTGCAGTGAGAATAACTATCTCCTTCTTGGAGAAGCCTACCTTGAAAAGTTCTAACAGATGAGAGCAGACAGCCTCCACATGTCTTTGTACTAACTAGTTCCCCTCCAAATTCAGCTTTCTAAGAATGATGCAGTGGAAGAGGCCAGAGCAAAACAGCTCAATGTACTGGCAACAAGCCACAGTCAACATTCAAATTAAGGAGAATTTCTCTGCAAGACAGAAGAATCCCTTTTATGCTTACTCATTTCCTTCAGCTCAACTTCTACAGAAACACTGCAGCTCAAGACAGATGGGGAAGCTTTAAAACTCCAGTACAGTTTCTGGATAAAAGCTCATGCTTTGCAATGCTATCTTCTCAGAAGTTGTGCTGAACCACAGGAAGTGTTGTGAGAACAGAGGAATACACCACCAGAAGGCACATTGAACCAAGAGCTTTCTTAGAAAGCTTACAAGCACAGGATTTAACACACCAAGAAAGGTGTTAAAATCACTAAGATGAGAGAGGCAGGGAGAGGGAGATAGGTCTATACAGGCAAATATCAACACAGACTACTGAACAGGACCTACCTGGCTTGTTTGAGTCTAAAGTTAGACACTTCATAAATTTGTAATAATGTGTGATGCAGTTTCAAACTACAGCAGACTCTCCCTTAAGAATGGAAGGATACATTACTCACCACAGAATCACAGGATCATGGAATGGATTAGGCTGGAATCAACCACAGGGGGTTATATGATTCAGCCTCTCTGCTCTAGCAGGGTCATCCCAGAGCACATGGCATAGGATTACATATAAATGGTTCTTTAATATCTCCAGTGAGTGAGGGAGACTCCACACTCTCTCTGTGCAATCTGTGCCAGTGCATGGTCACCTGCACACTAAAAAAGTTCCTCCTGATATTCAGGAGGAACTTCCAGTGCATCAGTTTCTGCCCACTGCACTGTGTGCTATTGCCTGACACCAGAGAAGAGCCTGGATTCATCCTCTTGGCACCCTTCCTTTAGACACTAACAGACATTTATGGGGTCCCTTCTCAGTTTTCCCTGGTCAAGGCTGAATAGACTCTGTTCTCTCAGCCTTTCCTCGTAAGAGAAAGGCTCCTGTCCCTTAGTCATCTTTGTTGCCCTCTGCTCAACCCACGCCAGGAGCTCAGTGTCCTCCTTCTACTGAGGAGCCCAGAACTGTTCACAGCACGCCAGTTATGCCCACACTAGGGCTGAGTAAAGGGCAAGGATCACATTCCTTGACGTGCTGTTGATGATTTTCCTAGTGAACACCAGGATATCACTGACCTCCTTGGCCACAAGGGCACTACTGGATCATGGACAGCTTCTTGCTCACCAGGACTCCCAGGTCCTTCTCCACAGAGCTGAACTGCAGCAACAGAATTTAGCTAATTCGACTCTTTGACTGGATTAGATTTAGCCTGTTATGAAAGAAAAGGTTTAAAAATGTGGGAGTTAGCACCTACTGCTCACCATCAGATGTTCCTCTATTGAGCAGGTGGGCACCATACCTGCTCACTCCCTGCTTTTCTCCTGCTCTCTGTGTGTTATGATGTATTTGAGGGTTTGTTACTTGACTTGCTTTCATTTGAAACCATGTGTTGAGAAGCATTCAAATTAACAATATTAAAGTTTTTTCTTCAAACAGGAGAACTGCAGTACAGATCAACTTTGGATCTGTTTCATGACCATGAACCAGTATTTTATTGTGCGCAAGGGAAATATACATTCCATGGTCTATTATGTCCAAACATCTAGGCAGTCTATGTGTAATGGAATGCTACAGTAAGAGCTCTTCAAGCAAAATATACATTGAAGCTCTCATTGCTCACAACCAGTAGTCAAGAGAAGGGTATTTAATAAAGCAGAACTACAACGTAGATACAGACCTGGGTGAGTAATGCCATCCTGAGTGGAGACAGAAGCTCCTTATAGGGAGCCATGACTCCTCAATTCTTTGTAGAACCTGCACCTCTGATTCTTCCTTCTGCCTTTTCTCTACTTCTTAACAAAATTTGAGAAAAACCTCTTTAAAAAGGCTGCTACAGAAAGTATTGAAAAATGAGAACTTCATTATCAAAAATAGGCAAATTGAATTAGATGGGCAAAAGCTGCAGAAAGTACCAAGCACATGAGGTGAATCAACCTTCTCCCATGAGCTCAGAGAAGACTGAGAAAAGGCCCTATGCAGAGGTTACACAAATATGCTCCTACATGAAAAGCACTTACTCATGCAAGACACACAATTTGGTGGATGACAAGACACTACCATACATAATTATCACTTGCATGCTCAAGTGCCTATTTGTTTAGGCAGTCATTACACACACAGAAACAATTTGCTTACATGCAATTGAAATCCTGTTATCTCTGCTCTTATTTGTGGAGCATTTCAGATATTTATTTACTTAAATTTCTGTGAGGAATCTTACACGAACATTCACTATTTTGTAAGAAGCATAAGATTAAAATACCAATTTTCTTTTGAATGATTTCCCTTAGGACTCTGAATGGCTTATAATTTCTAAGATGCCTCAGCTGGTACACATCAGAAAGCATAAAAAAAACCCAAACCAAAAAAAAATCCCTGAAAAAACAACAACAAAAAAACCACAACTCAGTATTCTGACACCTGTAGCACACAACTGAAGGGATGAAGGATCATTACTTTATTATTAACCAATCAGGAACTTACTGCAAGAGCACATAGTGATAATTCACAAGAAGGAATGACTTTGAGAGAAGGTAGATTTAGAAAAGATATTAGAAAGACATTCTTTACTGTGAAGGTGGTAAGATCCTGGAACAGGTTGTCCAGGGAAATTTTGGATCCCTCATCCCTGGAAGTGTTTGAGGACAGTTTGGACAGGACTCTGAATCACCTGGTCTAGGGAAATGCATCACTGCTCATCATTCTATGACAATTAAGAAACAACTTCTCCAGGTCGTGACTGAAACATAGTTAATGGGATTTTGGACTACAGTTGTCTATTCAATATGTTCTGCTGAGTTTACAAATACAGTAGTGCTCCAGTATAAAATAAACTACTTTAATTAGTCTTTGGATATAGCATCACAACTATTTCATTGTCCAACAGTGCAGCTAGGAAGAAAGCAGGTATTTAAATTCAAGAAAGAGTTGAACCAGCAAAGCAAGGCAGGTTAGACATCTTTTTAACCACTAGCAGAGTGACACTGGATATTCTTGTAGTTGTGCTGGGGTCAAAGCTCCCACACACCCACAAGAGAACCACTGCATTAGAACAAGGTCCACAGCTCATGCTGCTCTTAGTCACTTGACAATGGGAATTGGTATTTCTGTCTATGGCAGCTAAGGAACATAGTCTGCTCTTTAAGTGGCCTCTGCTCACCTTGCTTGCATCATGTAGTATCTATATAAGGCAGTTCTAGAATTAGAAATACTGGAATGACTTTCATGGGCTGTGAACACATAAGGTTTGAGAATTTGGTGAGGAAACAGAGCACTGCTTTTGTGCACACAAGTCTGAATCTTCTTTATGGGGTATTTATTTTGCTGCACTTCTGCACTGATCAACCCTGTTGCCCATCCCCTTTTCATCTTTGATTGATTTGTTAGATTTGGAGTATTTTTAAACTTTTTTGGAGAATCAAGTTTTGTGACTTCCAAGACCTTCTCTACAAGTCCCATACTTTGCAACCAGTAGAGCACACATCTAGGTAATGTTGACTGAAAAAAATAATTTTACCATTAAGTGGTATTTGTTGAGTCAAAGTAAGCCATTTGTGATTCAGCCAAGATGCTGAGCATCTTAATCTGTTAGTTATGCTTTCAGTACTTTGCATTTAAAAACCAAAATAGCCCAGGTGTTTCTACTCTAAATAGATGCTAACAGCTTTGTCAGCCAGCAATGATCTCAAGGGTGCTTTATCCTAATGTTATTGGATTTTTCTCAACTGGCAGTAAAATTGGGGACTTTCTGGTGAAATAGACTCTAGCCATGGTTTTGAAAGCTTATTGAAACAGACAGCCAGAAAGGACTGTTTCTCACAGACATTTGAATTGTTTATCTTGAATAGTTTGGAAGAAACTATTAATCTCAGTAGATTTTTTACAGTGCTGGCCACAATGTGACCATGAACTCTGCAAATAATCAGTTACAATTGCCTTGCCAAAATATGTTTTGACATTTGAACTGCTTCATTGCTTGAACTTCTCTCTTCTTTGTCTCACAGGTGATAGAATCAAACTGAGAGTGATCTCTGGGAAAGTGCAGTTCAGATGAAACAGCTGCGGAGCCCACAATCAACCTAATGCTTTTGGTCGAGGTTACATTTGTTACATAGTGGTGAGCACAATGAAAAATCACTTCTTTATATAGGTGTCAAGAAAGGCACCTTTAGAAAGCTAGAAAACCCAGATAATGACTTGGAGCAATCCATGCTTGGCACAGAAGGGGAAAGCCCTGGAAAAACACATTGTATCACAACCCACGCTGATAGACAAGCAAGAAGTCATTAGCCCTAGTCGCTGGTTACCTCCAAGAGTGCCAGTCACAAGTAGGTAAGCACGAGCTGATGAAGTTCTGCTCTCTCTGGAGCCTATGGGAAGCCTTGCTTTTGGATTTGTAGTTTCCGGTACTGTCTGGACCGAATTGTGAATTGCAGCTATTACTGTCTTAACTATAAAACTCTTCATGGTGAGACTTTTCCATATTTGACAGAACACCAAATATGAAAATTAGTGTCTCGTGAAGTAGGAACTCTTAAGTTATTGTTTTCCATTGATTCATGCTGAGAAGAAATGGCAAAATCCTCCACACAGTTGAGATGAGTACTACTAAAATTACTATGGAGATGCAAAGCATTGCTTCTTTCACATGAGCTCAGTAGGCTATACATACCATTCTTCAGAGAAATAAAAACATTCCATTTACCAGATCTGCAAGGCCACCAGCAGGCCATACTGTCCAATGCTGGCACAAAAACTGCAACAATCAATTTTCTGCACAGTACATAAATGAGCTGATCTAAGCACATGCTGATTTCAATTAGTGCAATTTTAATATTAGCCTCTCTATAACTCCTCTGGATTTGAAAATAACATAATGGTGTTTTGTTAAGAGCTCTATAGCAAAAGAACACACAGTCTTCTGTATGTAGAACATACTCCAACATACTTTGAGGTCTTCAAAATAAAAGCAATTTATTTACAACCCTAAGTATTTTGATAACGAAAAACGTATCCATGAAAGCTGATACACTTTGCAAAAAGTACTTACTTCTAGTAAAATAATATAAACATTGAAAGAAATGTCTTAAAGTCATTAAATGCACAATTGTTGACATTTCTAAAAAACAGAATTCAGCTATTTTATGTTTCAAATGGTTGTTCCTTCGGTAAGTCAGATTATAATTACAACTTACTTAGGAACAAGGTAAAAAGGTCAAAAATTACATAAGGTAACAGTTTTTTGATCCCAGCTATTTTTTTCCCTGCCTCTCAGTTCTGAAAACCCTTATGCATCTCTGCCTTCAAAATAGAAAAGGGATAAAAAAAGAGAAAATTTCCCTCTTTAAGACGTGGTGTGTTCTGCTTCCTTAAATGTCACCATGGAAATGCTTACCCTACACCAGTCTGTATCCAAGGATGGTTGAAGAACCATTTTCTACTTGCAACAGTGTCTCTGCTCCTCTAATTCATCCCTTCCTCTATTCAGGTTCCCAACCAAGACAAGTCTTTTCTACATCTCCTGGATTTCCCATAGCCTTAACTTACCCTTGATTTATTTCCTTCTGGCTTACAAAGCATCCAGTGCCTTATAATTGCTCCCAGCTTTAACAAGAGTCAGAGTCCACATCTTTTCTAGCTGATGGCTGGCAGGGTAAGCACAGAGCACATCCTGAAGGAGAAGGTGATAGAGGACAGTGAAAAGCTGCAGTATTCCAGCAACACCAAATCAAAGTAAGGCCACATTTACTGCTCTGTCTTGACTAACAACACTTTCTCCTTGAGTTCTCCCCAGAATATTCATGAGCTTCTTGCTTTGCTAATGTGTTTATTGATACTACATAGAGCTGAGTCATCCATGGTCCCACTGATAATCTTGAGGATTACTCATGGGTTTTGAAATTAGCAACAGAAGATTCTCTTATGTATCACTAACTTTTCCTTAACACATTAAGCAATTAACACTCATCTAATTAGGCCCCAAACCACAGTGGATTCACAGCCACTGATGATCAGAGCAAATGAAATCAAATTTCTTCTTTGCTTGCTGAAGGCATGAACGTCTCAGTGCAGGCACACCTCTGCATACCTGAATTATCATGGAGTGTACATTTCTAAACCACATTTTGTTTTCTATTAATATCTAGTAGAGATTAACGAAGAAAGATTGTCAGTTAAGTGTTAAAAAGAACAGAGAAAGACTTTATGGAAAGCCAGCTAATAGAATGTCCTGAATTAAGCCTCATTAGCAAGCTTCCAAAGGAACCTTTCACCCTATATTCAGTATTTACCTTTACTGTTTTTACTGGAATCTTAAAATATAAAATCATACAAAATTAATACCTTTCAGTTTTATTGAAGACTGCCTAGATTATGCTTAAGCAGTCCAGAAAAAATGCCTGTTTTGAGAGTACTCTTTCTTTCCTAGTCACAGATAATTCAGCTTACTTGGTAGAAGATGGGGACGCTCTATTTCTGAATTTGATTATATTTTTTTTCCCTGTGACATTTCAAATGGGCCTGGGCAAGTGATTTGAACATTATGTTCCTTAACTTATTGCCTCCATAGAACTCATACCAGATACTGTCAATAATATCCCACCAACACACTTCTTGGACATGCTGTAGACATTAATCAGGTTATAAAACTGTGAGTCATTCTTCAGTTCAAGCTACAACAGAATTTCATGAACACTGAAAGTGTGAGTCCAGATTTTGTACAATTTTTGTTTACAATGAACTCCAGAGCCAAAATTGACATCAGCTACTAGCCAGCTGAATCGAGTCCAGACTGCAAGTTATGAAATTTGGCAACAACTCATTTTTCCTATATCCTATGCTGTTTTCTGCTAGTAGAGAGGAAAGCAGTACACCCAGAAGGGAAAAAATATAGAAAGAAAACAAAAAAAAAATGAGTTAAGGCTTCACCTTCAGCCCTGGAAACTCCCACCCACAACCAGCTGTCTCAGTTTCAGACACTAAGAAACAGTCAGGAGACTCACCACTTCTCACACATTTCTGTTGCAAAAGAAGTGCAATCATAGCACAGTCACCAGACAATCACAGCACTGCTGCCTGTGATCGCAGAATGGGTAAGGTTGGAAGGGACCACATCACTACTCAGAGCTGTATGGAAGCCAAACAGAGGTTTGGCAACATAGTAAACTTAGCACTTCCAGACTTGCATAATATTACTTCTTGCAAGTTGTTCAAGCCTTGCATTTCTCCTCTGTAGAGCAACTGTTCCGAGTAAATGCAGAAACACGTGCCTCTTTACATACATTTAATTTGCCTGCTGTTAGCTCCTAATGACTTCCTAATAGCCCCACCTTGGAAGCCATAAGCACGCTGTGAGAAAGTAAATAAGCTCAGTAATCACAAACCTGCACCATAATACTCAAAGGAAAAGCACAGGCTATTTTATGGATTTGTAAAACTTACACATAGACAAAATCCCAAACTCCCAAGAGCCGGAATATATTTTAACACTTTCTCATTTGAATTAAATAACGACAATTTCTTTTTATTTAGAAATAAAAATCAGCTCCTATTCCCATCTGGTATTTCTACAACATTTTAAATCTACAGGAGGATGTTTCTATATTAGTACTATCCATTTAGAGCCAGTAATCTGACAGAAAACAAAAGTACTATCTCTATAAGGTTTTCCAACGCCTGTTTCCGAAAATAAAAGACATCTCTTGAAAGTGAAAATTACCCATATGGTAGCATAAACAGCAGATGTTTTTAACATAGTTACATGAAGAATGATTTTTAATACCTATTTTCACATTTTTCTTCACAAACCTCATACTTTTAGAACTTCCTTTACCCAGAGGTACATTCATCAGAGAAAAAAACTTCTAAGTCAGACTCCACTTAAAATTTATCTGCCAACAGATTTTGTAATATGTTCAAGATCATAATATTAAGACCTGTCAAATTTGAAATAAATTATTTGGTTAGAAAGAAGTGGAAAGAAGTAATGGATTCAAAATAATTAGTGCAATAATTATTCTCTTTTAGTACCTGACAGAAATATGTATTTTTTGGGGGGAGTATATTTTTGACTTTAAGAGAAGGTTCTTGACACTAATTAGGATTTTTTCATTCAAACTTTGGGGTATTGTTATGTATCCTCTTCAAAGCATCTTTTCTTTTTTTTTTTTTTTAATGAGATCTCAAGCCTTTAGACATTCAAGACAGCCCAATTTTTTATCACAGATATACCCCAAATTGGAATGAAGACTGTGTACAAGGGGACTTCTACATCTAGAGGATTTCTTCAGTGTGACTAAGATTTCACCCTTCCAGCAACTCATTTTTTCATAACTGAATTCTGCTGACTTCATAATGATCACTCATTATTTTTTATTCAACTTATTAAAAGTCATAATACCAAAAATGATATCTATACTCCATGAGCAAAAACTTTTTCAATATCAACAAGAAATGCTAAGAAACAATTGGGAAAAAAGAATCTTTTTTGTGAGCCTACATATTAGCTAAAATTTTCAAACAACTGAAGAAGCAATGATATTTTAGTAAAAAAATCACGCTTATTGGTGAACATCTCCAGAAATCTCTCCATGGATAAAAATGCATAAAGGAGGGGGAAAAAGGTAATTAAATTAGATTCACTATAAAAAGTATGAGTGGTAATACAAGATTAGGTATTCCACACAGCAATCAAAAGAAGTAGCCACGTCAGGGTATTGGCTGCTAGTCACCAAAAGTCTTATGTATCTGATCTCTAAATTGAAAAATCTTGAGGAGGTCAGCCTTATCCAAGCACAAATGTTTCTGGCTCTGAGTAGAAGGACTTCAGAGTCTAGAGGACTGAGAGGATTAGGAGTTTAAGTGTGTGCATTATGAGACAAAAGCTGTGGAAAGGCTTGGGATTTGAAAGCTAAATGTTGCCTAAAGCCCTTTCTCAGGGATCCATATATTTAATTTTTTAATATCTCAAATGAAACTTTCAGGTTTTTATTTTCCACCACAATGCAGAAATACCAGAGTTTCTTGCACTACTCACACACTGTGGATGAAGATATCAGGACTGCAAGATGATCCAGACACAGCTGCAACCTGCCTTATGTAAGGAGTGAAGATGAACCAATTCGCCTCGTAGCAGCTCCAGCCTTCCAAGCATCTGAAGACTTAGACACTCCCTTTAAAGTGTAATAATGCATAAGCAAACCTGTGTGCAGTAAACATGATGGTTACTCTGAGCAGACTTTTAACTCTCTACAAAATATTTTAATAAAGGCCCCAGAAGTGGTGAACCCTAGAGAAATGAGGCATAATTTACATTTACAGTTGAGAAAAGCAGTGGTCTTTCTGACAAAATGATTCCTAAACACTTACTTAGGTACTCATATATTAAATGCATATGTTCTTCTACATCCTTCATATGTTCTGAGGTAGTTTCAGTACAGATTAATTGGATGTGGAAGCCTGACACCAAGAAGCATTCTGCAGTAGTTCTGTGAACCACAGGACAGAGATTCGTGGCCTAAGCAGATACAAATAATAAATCAGCTACAATTCCTGAATTTACTGGACACTGAACAGACACTGAAAAGCCACACAGTGTAAATGAACATAAACCCCCAATATAACAACACATCTATGCATGTCTCTGACATGTAAAACAGTGAGATATTAAATAAGAACAGAGGGAACAATATATTTCCTTTTTGACCTTTTGATCTTTCTTCAGCATAGACAAAAAGATTAACTTTTTCACGCCTCTGTGTAGAGTACTACAGTCTAGGTTTATAATTACTTCTGTCTTAGCTTTTTAGGACTCTATAGTACACTTGTAGTTTCACATCCTTTCAACAGTCCAGAGTCAAATATCTCACCTTAGAGGTGCTCATTTACAGAAACATAATTATTGTTACCTTTTCCTTACCAGAAAGATTTTTCATGGTTTTTGTTAGTTGTCTCTTAATCATTCATAAAAATACTTCAGAATATTATTAATAAATTCCAGTTATTACTTATGCAAGTACCAGTTTGGGTTTTTTCCCCTCATTTTAAATGCATTTGCCAAATTTAATTATATCCACTGGTTTGCTGTGAGTGGCCTGGCAACAGCCCCAAAAATACTTTTCACTTGTTGGTCATAAAGTCATGCATGTGTTGGTTTGAATCTGCTTGAATCTATAGGTCACAGCCATGGGAATACAAACAAACCTTTCTTTCTGAGCACAGAAATTGCTCCCAGAGCCTCCTTTGTGGTTCCTGTGCAGTCATCATTACGCCCTCACTGCTGCTGCTGGGTCCAGTATTGCCATCTCCTACTTTGTGGGAGCCATTCTGCAGCACTGAGCTCTCACTTTCTAATTGTGTGTGGTAGCTCAAGAGATCACACTTGTACAAATTCAAAGATCAGTATACTCATAACTGAGAACACCACCCTTAATGAGTATAATTAGATGGTCAGTGCTGACACAAACACAGGATACTTCAGCTCATCCCTTGATTTTTGGACTGGGGTACTGCACCAGTTCAGTTGGTTTATTTCATAGGAGGCATCATGTGAAAAAATGGGATTGTAAATTTTCAGGCAGTTTTTCACTTCTAACACTTCCACTGACCATTGTGGATCTTTGTGGTTCACAGATTTTTGTGAGTTAGCAGATGGCAATTAAACAATTTTGTATGGGAGATGTAACAGACACGTGTCAGGGACTGACATGATTCATGCCTTAAATGTTGTTATGAAGTTTTGTCCATTATAGCAAAAACTGTGTAAAGAAGCTTCAACCCCAGAAACCTCCTTAAAAGGCTTTGGTCTGTAAGTCAAACTGCTGAGATTAGATAAAGAGAAAGCCATTCTTCAGTCACCTCAAAGAAACAAAGCTGAGAGAAAAGAATGCAGCCACAAGAAAGCCAAATGCAGCAGAAATCCTTCCCTATCCAGGTTTGGGGTGGGGGAGACCACAGCCCACAGAAGCCAGGTTTACTGAGCCTCCCCCCTAAATGAGGGGGGGAGGAGGTTTTTGGGTGTAACCTCCAGTTTAAATAGTGAACACTCATTCTCTGCTACACAAACCAGCCCAGCTGTGGAACTCCCAACCCCATAGGACACATCCATGGAACATTCCTGTGAGAGGCAACTGAGGGGGAGTCATAATCCATCAAAGACCCCCAGAAGTGCCCCCCAGAGTCATTCTTGAAGTCTTGCACCACAGGACAGCCTGTGATGCAACAAACCTGGAATCTGTTGTAAGAGACAATGGCAAACTGTCCCCCTCAAGGGAGGTGCCTGGGTTTTCCTACCTAGCCTGAGCATATATTAACCCATTGGATTCTATGTTTTTTGGGGGGACCTTCACCATCAAGACCAGCTGGAGAAGATTAAAAGAACATCATTGGGATCCTCAGACTGGTGATATTTTCTTTATTTTGTCTCTGTCACTCTCATTCTGTCTCTCCCCATTTATTTTCTATTTCTTTCTCTTCTTTCTCCTCTTTTTTTCTCTTTCTTTCTCTTATGATTACTATCAAATAAAATTTATACTATTGTCACTGTCATATGGTCTCATTGCACCTTAATTCCAGCAAAGGCATTTCTAAGGACTTTAATAACCAGGTCATGTCATTTAATTGGCACTGTGAGCAGGATAACATTCCCTAACCCAAAGTGTCTTTGGCAATAGTATGGTCTCCTCTGAGGGGATTATTTTCTGTGGTTTCCTTCTGTAGGGACTCAGCAACTCCTAGGAATTCTGACATGGCCTTCTCTGAAGGGGTTGTGGAAGCTGAGGTCTCTTCTGCTGTGGGGACTCAAACTCTTGGGAATTCTGATGCAGCTTTCTCTGAGGAAATTGTGATGGTGATAGTCTGCTGCTAGGAATTTCAATGCAGCCTTTTCTGAAAGAGTTGAGGAGGTTGAGGTCTCTTCTGTAAGGGACCCAAACTCTTGGAAATTCTGATGCATCTTTCTCTGAGGAACTTGGGGAGATTGGTTAAACTGATTTGGGGGTTGATTTGGGTGTTTATTTAGGGGTTAAAGAGCCAGAATTGGCAAGTTCAAATCCTGAGGCCAATTCTGCTGCTCCTATCTTGTGAGGACCAGCTTCCCCTCCACCAGTCTGTGGTTTGTTGTAGAGAACTAAAATTGGCAGGTTCTAATCCTGAGGTCAATTCTACAGCTGCTGCCTTGTGGGGATGGTGTTGTCCCTATAAAGGCTTAACTTTAGGGGAAATGCCTGTCCTGGGGGGGCACTACAAAGAAAATGTTTCGTTGTCCTTCCTTGCTTAATGTGTTAGTCACCTCTCTAACCCTGGGGTGGAATTGGTACAAAAAAATTGGGAGAGCAATTGGTTACTAAAAAGATGATTACTAAAAACCTTTTTTTTGATTAAAAAAGCTTTAGACAGTGACATTGCTTGCCCCCAAACTTGATCATATCCAAATGGAAAATCACTGGAACAAAAGGAGCAAACTGATACAGTGAACTACCCCAGGGCAAAAAGCAAAAGCCTACCAAAACCCTGGGAGAAAAAAAACCAACTCAAATGGCTTATTCACAGACTGCAGCTCTTGTAAAGCTTTTTAAAAGCAGTCTCACTAACTCTGCTGAAAAATCAGTCAGAGGAAACCCCACTGAAAACCTGTGGGAAACAACAAAAGAACTTTAATAACTGGATCATGACAACATGCCTGCTGGGATACTTTACACACAGTATAAAAGGTCCAAATCTGTCAACTGCAAGGAAAGGTGCTCTAATTTTCTGCTAAGAAATGAACATCCTAACAGCCTAACTTCCCTTCTCAATGTGCCATTATTAAATGACAAACCCAACTGACATAGTTTAAGAAAAGCATAAAATAAACTACATACAACAGAATTGTATATTAAGGGCTATTTATTTCTTCACGTCAAAGACATCCTCTGCCCCACAATCAGTGTTACTTCTTGATGCTATCAGAAATTACTGCTAAATACATTTTTGATTGCCAGATTTGTCTCGTGTAATAGATGTCTGCAGGCTTTCTATTTGTTGCCATATTGACTAATACTTACTCAGTACTAAGAAAGCTGTTTGGTATCTCAGATTAATTTTTTTCTAAAGAATAGATAAAGCATCCAGCAGAAACCAGGTGATAAGTGGAACATTTGAAATGAAGCAATGAATGTTATCAGCGAACAGTTGTGTGTTTGATAAAATGGCAGGACTGGAAATATAATTGAAACCTCAAATAAAAAATATAACTGCTCATGAAAATCCTCAGCAGATTTCCCCCAATGAAACATATGAAACACAGTAGGAAGTAAATATTAAACTTAAGACATAACTGAATCATTCTACTGTGTTGTGGAATCTCAAGCCAGACTCTCAGGTAACCCCTCTGTACCAAAAAATAGTGTAATCACTGTGTATTTCACGGCTCTGAAGTATTTAAAAATGTCCTTGAAGCTTTCTCAAAAATGCTAAGCTTGCTTCAGTGTTTGCAAGAGTCATTAAGGGACACAAGGTAATCAATACATAATCCCTGTCCTTGGAGAAATTCAAAAACCTTCTGAACATTGTCCTGGCAGCCTTCTGGCTGTGACTCTGCTTGAGCACAGAGTTGGACCAGTTGACCTCCAGAAGTCACTTCTTATTTTTGATACTTAAGAAAATTTAACATTACAAATAATTTGTAGTACTTGATGCAATATCTCAGCTTATCTGAGAACTTTTCATATTGAAGGTAAGGAATGTATCAACATGACATATTGTAACAGTGTACTGACAGCTTCTTTAAAATGTTAACAAAAAAGTTAGAAGATAAGCATATTTTATGAAATAATAATTATTGAGCAGCATTAGCCTAATGTGGCCACTGTAATTGTCAACTTTTAAAATAGCTGTAGTTTCTATTTTTATGTATCTTGACAGAAACAATAATACATTTAACAAAAATTATCATCTTTATGAATCAATAGTTTAAAAGAATTAGTAAATCTCTCAAGAAAGCATCTAAGACAGAGTCACTATTCCTCACAGAAGAAAAACATGTCTGTTAGAATTGAGGAAGGTGTATCTTTTTAGCTATACTACTACATTTGTACAAACTAAAACCTAACACCTGACTCTGCTTCACATCAGACACCTTCCTGGTCCTCTTTTGGTTCCTCTTTCATCAATCTGTTTTCATTTCAGGATCAAAATTCTGTTCTCTTTAAGGTCAATAATACATCTTAATACCTCTTGGGTCAGAAATTCCACCCAAGTTGTATGAACTAAAAATAAAAATTGTCCAAGGAGTAGCAATTACAGATTTTACTGAGTTAAACCGACTGAAAGACTTTGAGTAATAATGTCTCACATGACAGTATGTGGGACATTAATAATCAATGACTAAAGCAAATTCAGAGCAGACACTCATGATAAGTGTTTAATATGATAGATGAAATAGCAAATATTAGAAATGATTCAGGATTTTTGAAGGAAGGAAAAAGATTTATAGTTCTTTTTGCCAGTCTATGACCTTTCAAATAATTCAAAGTGAAAGGTTTAAAAAATTTTTATATTTCTTTCCAAATCTTTATAAGAGCCAGGTTCCACTAAAGAGCATGAAATATTAATATCTGTATTTTAAACCTATTTCCATTTGTAATAGGGTTTTTCCAGCTGGTGAGGATATATTTCAATTATGATTCTTTTTACATGAGAGGAAATGGTCTAAGAATGCAAAAAATACTTTACAAGGAAAGAGGGTGAGCATGAAAGGTGTCCTTCTCCAACCCAGGCACCCCTGAAAATGTTAACAAGGTCTCCTTTCCCACCTCTGGTGGAACTCAGCTGATTCTCCAAGTCATGATTTTCAATGCTTCCCAACACCACTGAGTTATTTCCTATAATTCCAATCTTGCAAGCTGTGGTTCAGGTTAATTTGCATAAACCATTTCCACTTTTAGGACATATTTATAAAGTCATTTACATAGCTGACAACTGCATTTCAGTGAAAGATTCAGAGCGTGGCTTCTGATCTCCTGCTAATTGAGGTTAGAAAGGTATTACTGATGTAAAAATAAAAATGATACCCTGCAACTCAGTACAAACTTACTATTAATTCAGCTGTGGAAAGAAAACAATCTTTTCAAACTCATTAAATGTCATTTAAAATCCTTGTTAGTATTCCATTAAATAAAATCTTAACTGTCAGTGCATTATAGTCTCCCAGAAAGAGGTTTAATTGTTTTGCTGATCGTTCACAGTATGTGTAAACAGTTTTATTTGACTTCAAGGTAATATTCTCCAGAGTTTTAGAAAAAATAAGCTTGTAAATGATTGAAGGCAGAGAGTTGAATTATTTTAAGAGCTTTGGTTAAATTGATTACTGTCAAAGTTCATATAAGAGATTCCTGAAAACCAGCTTTGTACAACACAGTTCACCTAAGAACATCAAAGTTAAGATGTAATAATTTATCTAATTAACCTCTCAGCAAAAGTCACTCACAAAGGAACATACTCTCATTTTCAGCTGCCTACAATATTCACATCCCTTATGTCCAGCAAGGATTCAACATCTTTTGAGAATTCTACTGTGTAGGGACAGTTGAATATCTCAGCTCCCTTAAGACATCTCCTACACAGCATAACCTCCTTGCTTTTGTAATTGTACTGACCACACACAAGACTTCAAGTAATTTCTACCCCTTCACATATTTTCTTCCAGTCTAAGGAGGTCTCTCTCCCTTCTCCATTGCTTCTCCAGCAGAGGAGTTTTATTCCAGGAGGATATCCATCTCCCAGTGACACTGCATTCAGTCTCTGAATCCATTTGAACACTAGCCCTAGCTAATTGCTGTCGAATTTGAAAAAGCTTCTGGCCTTATTGATGTTAAATTCCCACAAATGTCCTGAAAACACCTGACTAGTGAAAAAAACCCCTAATAACACATCAGTGGAAGGAAAGGTGTTTTTCAAGTTCTTAAGCTTCTTAGGCTACACAGAAAAACCAGAAGTGAAAGATTTTATTGTCTTCATTGCTCACAGGAAAGCTTGGAGTTGACTACATGTCAGGCAGCTCCCAAGGTCCGTCTCTTGCCCCTTTCTTCTCCCTCTGCTCCTTGTTTCTCTTGAGATCAGCACCAGGGCTGCTGCCTGACTTGGCCAAAAGCAGAGACTCCAGGTATGCTCATCCCAGCACCCTTGCCACGGGCACCTGAGCAGCTGCAACAGCAGGTGCAATCCTCCAGGCTGATGCTTGAGAAGTTCAGCCTGAAACAGCAGAGAAACAGGCAGCTCTTCTGTCTTCAGTCCTCCACCTGTAGAAACCCCTGCATCTGTGAGCACATCAGGATGCAAGGCTCCTTCTGAATGCTGCTGGCTGCTTCCCTCCCTGCTGGCAGTGACATAAGGGAGAGATGAATTTCCCCTTTGTGATAATCACTGGGTGGGGCATGCAGGGAAGGTCAGGAGAAAGCTTTGAAAAAATCAATTTGTAGTATACAATAGAAAAAAAAATCTACTTATTTTTAGCTGTCTTCATCTGAATTTTCAAAACTTATTATGAATCTGTTAAAGGGTGATTGATATCAAATATTTCTTTATAATTCCTAAAATGAGTCTTTGATCCACAAATTATGCAATTCCTCAATTAGATTCTCATTACCAGTAAGTGCACACACAGAATTTGTATCTATTCCATAATAAAACATGGCCTTGAACAGCCTCTCATTAAAGCTCTTTGTATATAGCTGTTTGGTGATATGTATGAACAGGATTTTGCTTAACTTGTCTGCACATTCTCTACTTTTTTCATCAAACTGGAAATTCTAGTGCAGCAGCATCAAAACAAAGCATATAGCCTCTTTTATCAAATTTACATTATTTCCAGCAAAAAAAATTCTACTTTATTATCAAGACTTACACACAAAAATGTATTTTATATACTATGTTATATTCACGTATTTTTATTAAGTTTGCACTTATGTATATTTTTCCCTCAAATGGCTTCCTTGTTGCTAAAATGTGGCATAAATTTAATGCTCACAGTAACATAACACACTACAGGAGTCATAAGAGTTATAAGGCATCTAGGAGAGCTGTTGTGCCTTTCCATAAAGCATTCAAGATGAACCATATCATCTGCCTATATTGTAATGCAAAAAAGGATCATTCCTCTCCCACTGACTCTGAGGAAGGAATCATGTCTCCCTATATAATCTACATGATAGATCAGGTCATTTGTTTCTGCTGTAACCAATTGTGGACATTATTCTTTCACTGACTACAAATAATACTTTTCTTTCCTAAGCCACATTTCAAGGCATTAGAGCATATTAGTAAAAATTATTTAATAAACCTTTTAACACCCTTGGCAAGACATCACCATTTTAGTGACAGGCAAAAAGAGGAACAAGGATGTTTTTAACTCCATCCCAGAATTTATTTTCCAAGTTTAGAATCCAATCATCCTCCCTCTCCATCCTGTATATCGCTTTCTAGGAATACTTTCTGAGCTGTCATTTGCACTCTGTGCTGCACAGAAACGAGGAAATACTGCCCCTTCTCCAGGGAGCAGCATGTGAGCACACATTGAGTCTCACTTCTCCATGTGAGGAGGCACAACCCCAGAATTAGAGCCAGACTTGCTCTCTTGGCAAGTCATCAAGATTTTCTCTGAGACTTGGCCCAGGATATTTTGTGTTTCCTATGATTAATAAAGACCATGAGTCATATCTGAGAGTGGTGTACTCAGTGCCACGGGCACACACTCACTGCACTTGCACACACACAGCACATGTTGGATATGTTACACTTACATCAAACCAACAGCACACCAGCAGTGGCTCCAGTGCCTCCAGTCCAGCCTGACATTTGGTACAGGATGAGCTGACCTGCATGTGCCAAGCAAATGTCACACACAAAAGCCAGGTGCCTCAGAGATGCCTTTTTTGCTATATGGTTTTGCTGCTTTTTCTAGGCTTCTTTCTGTTACTAATTTCTGAAGAACTGTAGTCTCTGGAAAAAGCCTGATCAATTTGGAGAATGCATTTGAACAATGCATTTCTCAGGAAAATGGTGTAATTCTTGTGGCTGTGTTGTGCAAGGATGAGAACTGGGATTGATGATTCTTGTGGGACCCTTGTAACTTGGAATATTCTGTGATTAATATAGTCAGTCACACTGTAGTTGGTCACAGTCTGTCAAGATTCAGAAAATGGTGCTTTGTAAAATATAACCGTGTGGCCAGAATCATCCTTACTTTTGCTGTGGTCTGTAATCTGTGCTGACTTATGAAGGAGGAATATGGTCTAAAGTTTATACTGCTGACACCACTGAGCAAGAAGTCATCAGAGGATCTTTTGAAGCCAGATCCATGACCATGTATCGTGTCAGGAAATAGGGATTCTCATTGGGGCACTAGTACACTTCATTTAGTAATTCCTAAAGCATAGCTTTCACATCTATATGGAATACATAAAAGACAGTCATATTGAATAACAACTTTTATTTTTAATGAATGATGTTATCCTAGTAATCTTGTTTAAAGAAAAAATAACTTTATAAATGAAGATTCATGAATATGAAATTCAGATATTCTGTCTACATTTTCTTTTACATCAGTAAAGCATATGGACATTCAGCATTACTCTAGTAAACTAACATTTGTATTTTAACTCTGTGAATTTCCAATAGAAGTACAGGTAATTAGCGTATGGATTCAACTCAGAAACATCACTCTGAGTAGAGTTTGTTGTGTTTAGTGTTGCCTCCATCCTTCCTGAACCCTTCCAGGAAAAGATATTCTCTAGAAACCACAAGCCTGACCCTTTCTCTTCATTCAGGATTTCAGGGCAGAGATTTGGATAAGAGGGTTCAGTAAAGCAGCTGGATTCTACATAAAAGGATTCAAAAATACCAACACATATTTACTCAGCTATGTACAACTACAGATTATTCAAGGATTATCTGAGCAGCAGGGATATAAAATGGTGTTGACTAGGATGTACAAACTGAAGGAGGTCTCCTTAGAAAAGCATAAAAGGGAAGGAAAAAGTGTTTAAGAGACTTGCTTAATTTGTCACAAGTCAAACAGCAGAGAATGGAGTTTCAGCAGGCCAAGGCCAGCACAGAGAGTAAAAGAAGAGCAGTCCAGTGGACTTTGCACTGTAACCCAGGATCCAACAAAGCATCGGCTAGTGGACCTTGAACCAAGGTGCAACCCACCTGGATATGGGCTGGTGGACCTCAAGCCATCTACAACAGGATGCAGTTTTGGCACACTAGAACTGGGGTTAAATGGGGTAGAAACCTTTAATCCAGGTTAAAGGTCTCCATATCTTTTGCCTAACATGATCACTAAAGTGGCAGAGGATTGTGGTTATTGTCCAAGTATGGCTTTCTGAGTACAGTTTGTGTCCATGCAGTAGATGGTCTGTGTGTGGTGGCATAGATGTATAGAATATCATTTAATTATAACTCATAAATCATGGGGGTTTTGACCATAAAACTGGCAATGACTTTTCATGTTATTTTCAAGCAAAGTTTACTTCTGCAAGAGATGGAATCTTTCTTAATAGTGTAGCATAAAATATAACCTAAGTTTCATTTTAGCTATATTTACAGAAAACCATGAAGAGAACCTATGACTTTTGATTCTGAAACATGATTCTTTCTACATTTTAATTACTTCAGTCTTTGATCCCATGCCATAAAAATGGATGTAATTTTGTTATTTATTTCATTAAAAGTTAGACAATGTGCTCAGATTTTCAGTAGGTTAAAACAGCTTTTTCTTAGAAATGCATTGAGGCATCTTTGTGGAGAACAATGCTACACTTTCTTACCTTTTGCTTCACTGCATCAAGCAAACAATACAAACACAGAAATCAAATAAGTACCCTTGGGGCCCAGTGTAGTGCTTACACAAGTAAGCTCTGAATGAGCCACCACAGAACAGGAAGTCACATCGCCCCATTAGCACTGTGCTCTGTCCAGCACAGGTAATTAACCCAGCTGCTGCAGTCCATGCAATAGCCTAAGAATATGATCTTTATAAAGGTGCTTTGGATGTGCAATTTGCTTGTAATGGTCTTTCTGGAAAACAGGTTGCTTGTAAGAGCTTTTGCAGATTTATGTTCAGGCATTAGCTTCTCTAATTAGTCATCAAATAAGTAGGTTTGCATGATCTGTTGACTCGTGAAAAAATTAAAGAGAGTTCTCTTAGGAAGGAAGTACGTGATGGTATTTTTCCTTTTAAGTAATTCTTCAGTGGCCAAGCACAAAGGTAGAACAAAGGTAGCTCTAACATCCAGGAATCTTGATTCACATTCTCAGTTTTGCCTTGCTGGACAAAGAAAGCAGCATGATGTCTGCTACATTTTTCTTGAAACTGTCCTGTAGGAAAATGCTCTGCAAGTCTTCAAAACAGCACTACCTTCACTGAAAGTCATTGTGCTCAAAGTCTCTGTTTTTATTGAATTCTCTGCTTGACTGGTGAAAGCCATTCCCACACATCTGAAAGGTCAAAATAAACATAGCACAAATCATCAAGTTACTATTTAATTGCATGTTATGAAGCATTGGGACTGTGTGCTCCATTCATCCCATACATTTGTTCTACTGAAATGAAAAATTACATTGACTTCCACTTTTTTATTTTAAATATATTACTCCTTCTCTTTAGACATCACAGTTATTAATGCTCAGGCTGCTACAATGGCTCTGAATTCTTATCACTCACTCAGCTGATATTATTACCCAGTCAAAGCTGACATCAGAAATGGTACCTTAATATTAGAGAAAGAAATCATGACCAGAATTATTCATAAATTACATAGCATACACTACTTGGGAGACAAAGAATCAGCAGAGGCAGTTTTTTAATAAAATTATGGCCTGATCCAAAGTCAATACAAAAATTCTCCATGATTTCAGTAAATTTTGATTCTAGCCCAATGTAATGAAATTTAGGAGGGAGACTAGCAGTTATGTCCATAACCTCTCTTCTCTCTTTTGATGTAATTTAACAGCACTGACAAGAAATTTATAAAAATACAGCAGAGATTTCTGGGTGTGTCCCCTGCAGAATTAAACAGGAGCCAAAGTAGTTTACGATACTAAAAAGCAACTGAAGGAGAGAATACAAGTAATCACAGTATTTTGCAATTAGGTATATAATAACTATAATTAAATTACATTGTGCATGAGCTAATATAAAGCTCAATACTTCCGTAATATAACTTATATCAAAGAGAGAAGAAAGATGCCTTCACTGTTAACAAGCTTAAAAAAGTGTTGTGAAGGTGAAAAAGACCATACTAGATACTAGATACTTTCTGCTGATACAACTACAGATATTCTTTTTCTTTCCCTCAGGTGGTTCTTCACTACTGATGTGTGTCTGACAATCCAAGCTTCCTGAGGGACCTCTCCTGTGACTGTAACATGGAGATCATACTGAAATCAGGAACAAGAAAATAGTGTGGAATGTGTTACACCACAACTTATTCCAAACGCTCACAGTAAATTTTGTTCTAAGCATATTTACTGAGTTGTAAAATCTTAAGATAGGTTTATGCGGTTTTTCAACCTGTAATAATACAAATATGCAAAGCTATGAGATTGGAAGTCTTTATAGCTACAAAGTGTTAATGATCCTTTGAACCTGTGTATGGAAAGGTTTAGAATAACTAGGCAGGGATAAATACGATTACATACATTCGAAGAAGCTCCTCTGATTCTCAGTAACATGGTTTTATAAAAGATTACAGGAGTTCTCAGAATCTTGTCCAGGTAGATATCTTCTTGGTTATCTTCCAAAAACAATAAAAGGCTACTTTGGCAGATATTTTATAACGTCTTATTAAAATAGCACCATTAAAAAAAAAGAAGTATTTGGAATACAAAATGAGATTAACTGAGTCCAAACTTTATTCCAGAAGAAAGGTGCCATCTATGATGGAAATGTTTTAAGACCAGAAACAGCCATGGTTCTCTGTGGCAGTATTTAATAAAGTTTTGAATCATCATGATGGGTGACACCAAAAGATTTGTTGGTACTTGCTGTGATTTACATATGGTCTCATCATGAAAGAATTTGAATGACAACTGCACATACTATTTCTTGGTGACTTGAATGGTTAATTCTTTGCTAGACAAACTGGGTGGCAATGCACAGTAGTCTCCTTCAGGCATTTAAAGTCTTACAGAAGGTGTGGTTTTACACAGCATCTGGTTTTCTTGATGACATTATTTGGAGAACACAATCAGGAAGAACAAAGCTGGTGACATCCCAAGCCCACTATCAGTTTTGTCAGCTTAACAACATGGGAGCAAATTCTTAATGGTCTTACTGGGTTTGTTGGAACAGAAGCATTTTGAGAGCTGTCATTTACTAAATAGTCTTAGAGCAAACCAAGATATTAAGTGACAAGGATACTGATGCTGCCATTACTCCTTTTTGAAGATACAGAAGCTGATTAGAATAGTCTGTTGTCTAGCACTGCTTCCATATCATTAATGTTTTAGTTTTGTTTTAAAATGTCAGCTGTTACTGATTTGCACAATGAATGAAGATTTAATTAGCAAGTGGGTTTTATTAATAATTGCAGTTTACTGCTTAACAAAACATTGATTGAAATATTTGATTCTAAACACTATACCATGTGATATCAGCTTTTCAACTTGCTAATGATGCCTGTGACTAAGTCAGGCTGTTTTCACAATCTAATATTGTTAAAAGTACCAAGTTAATAATGAAGACCGTAAAAGCCTGTTTTTTAAAGATGTAAAAACACTGAAATTGTTATTACTTAGTTAATAATTTGATTAAAATCATGTCATTATTATATCATGTTAGTAAGAGTCATGGGTTTTCAGTTGTGTGTTGGAAGATGATTCTTTAAATCATCTTCCCTCTGGTTTTTTTTTTCTTTTTTATTGCTTTTGCAGTGGAGTAATTCACTAACAAAATCTATGGACTGTTTGTTATGTAAATGTATTCATCAAGTTTAATTTGAGTCAGTAAAGAGAACCAAGAAAATGGTAGCAATGATAGGACAGTTGGTAGGGCATGTGGAACGCTCCTCTTTTGTAAGACATCTTTCTTGTTTTTTTAAACAGTAGTAATTGCTCATTTATATTTTGGGGAAAGGAGCCTGACACGCACATTGTCTCAGCAGGGCCTCTGACAATGACACACCTGTAGCAGGCTACTATTAAAAGACTGTAAAAGCATTGACAAGACAGGTAAGCTTGCAGGCTTTATTTATATATTTTTTTAACATGCTTTTTCTTCCTGTATGTTGACACTCATAAACAGAACATTGATGAATCAGTCACTTAAAACCACTTGCTGACGACTCATTTAGGCTTCCCGGCAGGAAGAACTGCAGATGCTATGGAACAGCTGTGCAGCCACACCTGCCAGCTAACCCTGCACAGCTGGTTTGGAAGGCAGAGGAGTTCAGGGCTCCGTGTAGGGAACGGGCCAGAAAGCCAACAGGAGTGCAGTTAATCACCTCAACAGAAAAACTGTGTTTATTTCACAGACTTGTTCTGAGAAATCATTGACATGAATACAAGCTGTACCATGGAAGTGTAATGTAAACATAGTGAATATTAATTCACCCAGTTGACCTCTGTGTCCAGCCTCTGCTGTGAGATGGAATCACAATTGTCTCATTGTAATGCCAGGAGATCTATAGAATTAAATCTCCTATGAGTTACTTCCAGTGTATGAAAAAACAAAAATTCAGTATGGCTGAAATGGATTTGAAACATTATTCACATCAGTACCATTTTCATGCTTTGTTGTAAGTAACTGGAGCATTAAATGTGCCATTTATAAATTGCATAGAGACTCAAGATGTTATTGCACAACATCATAAGGAGATTATATATCTGAACACTATGAGTTGTGAACACCTTACATGTGGTTAAATGGGATTTTATTTTACAGAAAATGTAAGTAAAAATGAAAAATGAGCCCCTTAACGTGAATTATAATTGCAATCCTTGTAGAGAGATATTCATTTTACCTAGTCATGTATAAATCCCTATTTACTGAAAAATGGAAGATGAGTCATGTGAGAAAGAAAAAGATGACATACAATATGCAAATACCATAAAGACAAATATTTTCATATAGCAATGCCACCAAATGCAATAATTTACTTGGATGGTGTATGAAGACAAAAATGTAAATAAAATTGCACGTAACAATGAGAGAGAGAGGATCAGGCCAGCTGTTATGAAAAGACATTTCCCACTGCCTCCCAAAACTTCAGTTTTAACTCTCTGATTACTTAGTTATTGTATAGACTGTCACATTAGCCCCTCTTCAAAAATTGTGATGATGAGGACATCGCTCCTTAACAGAGCCCTAGTTCAAATCTGAAGCACTCAGGAAGAAGGTTTTCCCAGAACCCATTCATTTTTTGTGAATTTTGCAACATCTAAATTTTGGTGCTTTAAGAATGTAATCCTTTAAGAGACATCTTTGCCCCAGCAAGGTAAGAAATGGGCATCTGTGGACTTCAGATGGTTTTACCTCAAAGGGCTAAATCTTTGAGCTTTAATCTGGTGATAGCACTTTTCCCTTCTTTGAAACAACTGGTGCATTTCCCTGAGCTGATGTACATCAAGTCTCCGGTTATCAGTAATGGCAGCTTGCAAATTCCTGTAAGAATTGCTGAGTTCCAGACAGAATCCTGTGGAGATTAGCTTCACAGTGAGCACTAAAGGGCACAGCTCTGCAGCTCATTTCTTCTCTTTGGCTTTCTCTTCTGTTTTGGATGTGCAAATGATGTTGTACTTGAAATTTTGGATGAACTCCTTAAATTATCAAAAATTACATAAAGAGCCATTTTCTACGCTAAGTAACTTTACTCTTTGTAATGTTGTTTGAGACATAGGCATCCAGAGGTGAAGAGAAGTAAATAAATGAGCAGCTTCTCAGTGTCTGTCCTGAAGCTGGACAGATACAAGACTAAGGTCTCAAATGCACTTGGACAAATGGAGAGAAAAGTTGCAATTATTTGTGGGTTTATGCACTGTAAAAACACTTGAGGTGTCATACAGAAATTACACAGGATGCCAGCAGGATGCTATGGGCCTTCTTATTGACCAGAACTATTTCATTCTTCCTTCTGCAGCTCTGCCTCCCTGGGTGAAGTCTCCTGCTGTACTGCAAGCTCACGGAAGAAGGAGCTGTGGTGTGTGTTTATATACCTTGTGCAATTCAAGTGGGTGCTGGTCCCATAGTGAAGGTCCTAGTTTCTACAAGAACATAAATACCAAAGCAGTTAATGATAAGGCAGTCTGTTGTAATTGGAAAAGCCAGTGTAGCTTCTCTAGTCCAGGGGACTGAACCACACCTGAAATAGCAAACTCTGAATGGACTCCATGGTGTTTGCTTTACATTGGAGTGCTGATAAATCCTTCTGGCATCATCCTGGTAAATAAATTCAATTCAGTGGTATAGAGTGAGTCACATCTCTCATATAAGCAGACAAAACTCATTTGTGCTGAAGCACTGCAAGAGGTTAAAGAATGAAAGCGAAATTATCATTGAAAACAAATTTTAAATCATTCATTAATAATTTAATCTTCAAGTTTCCAGTCCAGGTTGCTGTGTGCTGTAGTGACATGCCTGTTACTTCTAAATAAGCGGTGGAAGAAAAAAGAAAAGCTCCACGCAGCACTGAACTTTAATTTTTTTGGCAGTCTGTTGCGGCTCGCGGCCAGGACTACAGCCCCCAGCAGCCCCCGCGCGGCCCCGTCGCACCCCGGGCGCGCACCCAGCGGGCCGCGCGCGCAGCGCTGTCGTGGCGCTCGCGGGTGAAGGGTCCGCGGCCGCCGCGCCGATCCCCGCCGTGTCCCTGCCGTGTCCCCGCCGTGTCCCTGCGGCGCTCCCGGCCGCCTCCTCACCCTCCTCCTCTTCTTCCTCCTTCTCCTTGTCCCGCTCCGCCCGCGGCAGCTCACGGCAGAGCCATGAGGCGCGCGGGGCTGGGTAAGCGCGGCGGCCGGGCCGGGCCCGGCGGCTGTGAGGGGTCGGGGCGGGGGAGGCGTGAGAGGGACCGTGCCCGTGGGTGCAGGGGTGCGGCAGAGCTCGGGAGCTTTGGCGGGGAAGGGCCATCACCCCTGCCCCTGCCTGTCCTTCTGGCCCAGCTGGATTTACGGAGCAGCACTGGGGTTTGTGGTTTATCATGGAATCATACAATTTGGTTTGGAAGTGACTTCAAAGACCATCTAGGTCCACCCGCCATGCCGTGATATCTTCCTCTAGACCAGGTTGCTCAGAGCCCCATCCAACCTGGCCTTGAACACTTCAGGGGATGGGGCATCCACAGCTTCTGTGGGCAGCCTGTTCTAGCGCCTCACCACCCTCGCAGTAAAGCATTCTTTCCTAATATTATATTTAAACCTGTTGTATTTCAGTTTGAACCTATTCCCCTTGTCCTGTCACTACGTGCTCTTGTAAATAGTCTTGTCCTGTTTAGTTGTGCTGTTGTTTAGTTGTTCTAACACCATATTAGTTTTAGATGTTTTCCCATGGATGTGCAGATTTGTTGCTCATCAGTCAAGTCCTTTCCGAATTCAGAAATTGTTTGCGGGTTTTTTTTGGTTTTTTTTTTAGTACTTCTGTATATTTTCCTGCCATGTTGGGGGAGTGAAAAATCAATAATCCCAACTATTATAAATTTATTGCAGGTATAATCTGGTGCAAATTGAGAAATCCTTGCAGTGTTCCTGCTGAGCGTCTTGAGCAGTTTAGGCTTCATTTTTCAGCCAGCAGTCATGCTGATGACTATAAGGAAACTTTGAACTCCCACGTCATGTTCTACAACCATTTGAGTGCTGTGATGGCACTGTAAGGCTTAGGAGGTGTTTACACCTCAGAAGTGTATGACTGAGTTCTGGGGCTTCCTCCTAGAAAATATTTAGGGGTAAACCAGGTGTGTCTGAAACTAGCCTAGATTTACTCCTACACTTCAGATTTGTATTGTGCAGTAATATTTTCATGAAATAAAACAAGTCTTGGGAAAGCTTCTTAGTGAATCAAGAGTGGTCATAGGATGTTTATCATTAAAAAGTGGGCATTTGTTAGTGCTTAGGTCTTCAGTCCTTTCCTTTGTCAGACTGACAGCTTGCTCTTGGGTGTGAGCTGAGAGAGGGTTGGAGAGGAGGCCACCCAGCTCAGTGTGCTGTTTCTGAAGAGGTGATGGATGTTTATGCCAGGAGTTCTGAAGAAAGAGCATGCTTGCTTCTAGGCTGTCTGGCAAACAATGCCTTAAGGATCTGAAACTGCTTTTTAAAAAAATCTTCTGGAAGGCTAAGCAGAACACTCAAATGTCTGTTATCAGCTGCAGTAAAATATTCTGCTTTACCTTGCCATTTCAGCTGTCACTTGAGAACTATTTTTTATTTAATAAGCTGGAAATAGAAATTGGGTACCAGCACCTCTGCAGTTGTCACCAGCTACCTGGTACCTCTCTCTTAGATGTTTGGTCATGTCCCTGTTATATGTCAGTGAGCAGTGCTGCAGGAGAGCCCACAGAACTGTCACACTGAAGTTTCTGTGTTTCCCATGAATAGTTGTAGGCAGGCTTCTTCTTTGTGCTTCCTGTGGCATGAAAAGAAGCAGCTGTGTGTGTTGAAAAGTTTTGGGACACTTTTTCATGTCTGCATTGTCACAGTCCATTTAAGAGACCCTGTTTCAGTTTTTGGCATGAAGCTCTATGGTATATTAACTTATAAACATAATCAAAATCATGTGTCACTTGGTAGGAAGCACTGTAGTTAGATGCACTTGTAAAATCAGACACAGTGAGAACAACCCTGACTCTCTAAATTATAAAATTTTAGTCACATTTCTGTGCTAGCCATTGGTACTTTTAATTTAGTTCAGGGTAGAAAAGGCTTCTTGACTCACTGTGATGAAATAAAAACATACATTTCATTGAAGTCTACAACTTCCTCGTGAGGGGAAGAAGAGGGGCAGGCACTGATCTCTTCTCAGTGATCAGTGACAGGACCCAACAGAGTGACCTGAAGTTGTGTCAGGGGAGGTTTAGGTTGGATATTAGGAAAAGGTTCGTCACCTGCAGGGTGGCTGGGCACTGGAACAGGCTTGCCAGGGTGGTTGCAGCACCAAGCCTGGCAGGGTTCAAGAAGCAAACACTGTCGGGCACATGGTGTGACTCTTGAAGATGGTCCTGTGCAGAGTCAGGAGCTGGACTTGGATGATCCTTGTGGGTCCCTTCTAACTCAGAAGATCCTGTAATTCAGTCTTGTTGAAGATCTGTCATTAGCTTAACTTACAGAGTGACAATTGACAAGAACAAATGAAAAAATCTTCATTATTAGATCCAAAGAATGGCTTCATCGGTAAAATAAAGTTATATCATCAAAATTGCATTGTAATGCTCTATTTAAAAATATTAATATTGTGTTTGCCAAGCACACAATGAAGCTTTCTGAGATGGAGTTCCCAACGTGAATGTGGTTGGTGTCTCTTCTCTCCTTTTTTCCTCAAAAAGAAAAAATCCACCTAAACACAAAAAATCTTTAAAGTGTATTTAAAAGGCATTCAATTTAAGTCTGCCATTCTGACTAGGCAAAAAAATATTTATATATATTTGAAAAATATTTTTTAATGTTATAACTGCATTATTAGTTGAATTAATATGGTGGAGTCTTTATCATAAAGCTTATAGCAGTTCTTTTCTGGTTGCCTTTCTAAGTCTTGGTCTCTCTTCATTGTTTTCAATTCTTAGATTTGAGGTCTAAGACCGATTTTTGTCTCGACTGGACACGACTTTAATTCTCCTGTACCCATGCTGCTGTCCAACTGCTGTCTGTAGGAGATCTTTAATAGAAGTTGGAGGAAGTGATGGTGTGGGGCTGAGCAGCTTTCATTCCCTTCTGCCTTGCATACTGTGCTGACTCAGCTGTCTGGGTGAGAGTCCTGAAGCTCCATCACCCAAAAAACACAGGCAGGAGCGAGAATAGAACTGCAGATTGGTGACTGAAACAGCAGTGCTCTGCTCAGAGGCCTGCCTTCTGCTCTAAGGTCTTGTTTGTAAAGAAGTTCATGGGAGGATCATAGTATAGTTTCTCCTTTAAATGTGTGATCGAGTGATATTTGTCTTTGTTAGAGAATGGT
Organism: Lanius collurio; assembly: GCA_020086605.1. NCBI lineage: Eukaryota > Metazoa > Chordata > Aves > Passeriformes > Laniidae > Lanius > Lanius collurio. The sequence continues at coordinate 20,722,151 of JACBWW010000017.1, read as the reverse complement.
CTCAACTTTCCTGTTTTCAGTTTGGTTTACCACATGTAATGGCCTCAAGTGCTTCATTCCCATCTCCATGTAATGCCTGGACTGATTTCCATAGCACTCATCTGAAAACATTATCAAGAGAAAAAAATCATGGCCATTCCTCAGTTTCTCTTCTTTTATTTGTGTATTGAAGGCTAACTTCTGCATTTGAAAAAGATCGAGTCCCTGTTCCTGGAACATGCAGAACACTTGCTCCAGGGGTGTTTTCTGTCTCTCACTACTGACTGTTGTGTTTACAGGTGATGGAGCAGCTGCAGGGAGCTATGGCTATACCAACAGTGGTTACAGTGTTTATGAAGAGGAGAATGACAGGTTAACAGAAAGTCTGCGTACGAAAGTCAGTGCCATTAAATCGGTGCGTATTTAACTACAGTGGTATCCTCACATTCATTGAATTCAATTACCTGAATCAGGAAAGCACTAGAGTAGTTTAAAACAGAAATTTAGAACTGTGATGTGTTAACCTGGTTGGATGCCAGGTGACCACCAAAGCTGCTGTATTACTCAGGTGGAAGGATGACAGAGGAACAAGAATGATTAAAAGTTCATCCATAAAGATAAGGGCAGGGAGAGATCACTCACCAATTACCATTGGGGGCAAAACAGACTTGACTTGGAGAAATTAATTTATTGACAGTCAAATCCATAGGGTAAGGAAAAATAAAGTCTTAAAACACCTTGCTACTACCCTTCCCTTTTTCCTGGGCTCAACTTCACTCCCAATTTTCTCTCCTTCCTCCCCCTCAGTGGTGCAGGGGAACAGGGCATGGGAGTTGCAGTCAAAAAAATATGTAATGTGAAAACAGCTCTTAGAAATAGCACGCTAATATCCTCTGAAGGAGAAGTTTGGTGTTCTGATGAATCTGATTCCTTTCAGAGACTGAGGACTTCTTTCAAACAAGTCTGACTGAAGCACAGTTCTAGGATTAAAGTTATGTGGGTTTCTTGTTCTTAAAAGCTTAAAGTTTTATAAAGTACATTCCAGTGAATTTTTAGGCCTGAACATACTGTTGAATAAAATTGGTTTAGTCTCAAAGAAGAATTAAATAGGTTTAGAATAAGAATTTAAAACAAGGGAGTAAAAAAAAAGCTTTGACCTTCGTTATCAAATTTCACTTCTTGTCTCCTCCTTTGGTATGTTACATTTCAAAATCTGTGTATGTCAACTGTGCAGTTCATGGTTCCCCAAGGAGTTCTTTCTGTAGTTGCATCTTTTAGTGCAATGTGATAATCTTTGCATATGGAATAGCCTTCACCTAACCTTCCAAGAAGCCTCATGTAAAATCGGTTTCACTCTTGATTGAAATGGACCAGTATGAGATAATGAGATTCAAGTTGTGACATGTATAAACAAATGGGTTTTGGCTAATCCAAGGTATGGGGGCATGGAGTGCATTTCCCTCCATCCTAGGAGTTGAGCAGGTTGTTCAAGGCCAGTGTGCTGATAACAGAGGAAAAGCTGCTAAGAGTCAGGCTCAGTGCCAGTTCTCCCGTTTAACTCCAGAGCTGCTTTAAGCCAAGGCTCTTCTGGCTGGCTCCCACCTTTGCCATGCTGCAGCTGTGTTGCAGCTCCAGCTGTGCCCGGTCTCACACTTCCCTGGTTCCAACCCTAACCTGACTTCACTTTCTGGCTTGACCTGGAACCTGTCTTGGGCTGCTGCCCAGGCTGTTGCTGGCCCTGGTCACTGTCTCAGGACTCACTGTCCCTGGCCTGTGCAGCTTTCCTCCTTGTCCTGCAGCGCCCTTCTGTTCTGTGACACAAAGCAGAGAAGGGCTACACAAGTTCACTGAAGAAAGTCCCATTTGTAACTGGTTACAAGTGTCAACTCCAGCAGCACTGAGTCAAACCAATGGTCATGTGTCTCTCTGCTGTGTGCCAGCAATTTTAAGTAGTTCCAGGAAATGGGTAATTGCTACTTCAGACTGGACTAGATCTTGAGTTTTTAAAAGTCTGTGCAGTAATTCAAGTAAGACATTATCTGGAAAAGGGGAAGAGGAGCATTGAGTACTTCCTCTGACACTTGAGATTCATCTAGTCAGATGAAAAATCTTTATTTCCTTAAGGGTTATTGATAGAACACTCTGCATGTTAATTTGTTTCTTGAAAATATCAGGTATTGCTTTCACTGGGGAAATGCTAGTCATGTCATGTATTTTCAAGTGGGTTCTCTAATTGTGTATAACCGATTACTCATATTTAATACTTCTTGGGTTTTTTTTTTGTTTGGGGTTTTTTTCATAGCTTTCCATTGAAATTGGAACAGAAGTTAAAAACCAGAATAAAATGTTATCAGAAATGGTAAGTGTTATATATCTAGCTTCCTTTAAATATGAGTCAGATTAAGAAGTTAACGTAAAGCATGCTGCCTTTTAGTATGAACATTTGTATTAAAATGTTGACAGCTTACTAATTTGTCAACAGTATCAGTATTTCTGTTCAAAAAGATAAGATGTGCAAATACATTACTTTTAAGGCACAACCAAGATCTTTATGCTTCAGATACGAGTATTGGTTTTCAATTAGCAAATGTATAGTACCATTAAAAGGCACTTCTATATTTAGTTGTATTCAAGAATAGAAAAAGAAACAAAAAATAAGGAAGTCAGAAAAGCCTTTTTTGCTTTCACTTTGCTTTGGGGTAAAAATAGCACTGGATAAACTGTGAAAAAAAATGTGGAAAAATATAAAAAAAAAAACCTGTGAAAGTTTTTCTTGGATAATTTTTGCTTCTAAAATAATTTTAGTTACGGAAATTTGGAAAAAAACAGGGAAGACTAAACTAAGTAAGCTGAAAGGGTATTTCTTTTCACAGAGTGACATGTTTTTTGTTGTTTTGTTTGCTTGTTTGTTTTTTTTTTTTTTTTTTTAAATGTAGGAGAATGATTTTGACTCTACGGGTGGACTTCTAGGTGCTACTATGGGCAGACTGAGAGCACTCTCCAGAGGAAGCCAGACAAAGCTATTATGCTACATGATGCTCTTTTCATTATTTGTTTTTTTTGTAATATACTGGATTATTAAACTGAGGTGATGCATGTTACCTCTGGTTTACATTGCATAATTTCAGCTGTAGTCTTAGTTTATGAAGACATTGATCTAAGGTGGCACATTCTGTTGGTAAAACACGGTGAAATTGTTGTAAATTGCATTAACAATTAATGCGAAGTTATATATAGTTTTTTTTAATGTATCAGAATTTTTCCATCATCCCCTGTTTTGGGGGGATAATGTGTAAATATGGAGAAACTGCTAGCATAGCATGATAGATTTTTTAAGGGAAAATAGATTTTAGAATTGATTGAAAAAAAATCAAAGAACAATGGTTATTTGAATATGAAGTAATTGCAGAATTTCAAGGCTTCATTTTTCATTCTGCTTTTCATTCTGGGCCATGCTCTAAATTAGAGCTCCAGATTCAGGCATATAGTAATTTCCTAGGTTGCAAAAACATGAAGAATATGTGGATCTAACTGGGTCTTACCTGTGGATTTTTAAAAGGCTGGCCTGAAGCTAACAAGTGTAATAGTGGCACCCCCAAAAATTACTTTTGTGGTTAGATCTGATAGTGTTTAAGTAACTAAACTGCATATTCTGGGGAGAAGTTACTTAAAACTGGATTTTTAGTTTTTAATTTAAATGTGACAGGTCTTGTTTACACATCTGCTCTTTTAAGCAAATGCCTTTCATCATTGGGACCAACCAATATGGACACAGTACAAATGTTTTCTTTATATTTAAAGTATTTAAAACTTAATGATTCCATTGAATCAATTGAACTTTTACCATTAGTATGTTTGCTTTTCAATTAGTGATGGTCTCTAAATCTACAATGCATGATGTCTGAAATACAATGGCAGTTATTTTGAATTTTATATTAAAGTATATTATGATGCATTTGTTGGAAGTGCAGTCACAGAAAGGTACTTTATTTTGAAGACTTAGCTTTGGCTCACCAAGTAGTTTCTAATGATTGAGGTTATTACATTGCTGAGTTTAACATCCAAAAAAATTAAGTTTCCTAGATATTGAAATTGTATCTACAATTTTGAAAAACTTTTCTAGGAATACTGTATAATGTGTTGCCATTAATAACCAATTATGAACTTACAAATAAAGTGTCCTGTAGTATTATCCTAGCTAGTGTTGTTTATATACATTTTTTTCTGCTGTATAATACCAGTGTATTTTTTTGGAAATGATGCTGTATTTAAGGGGCAATTTTTATTTTTATAGTCAATAATACAGGCTGCTTCTCCCGGCTTAAATGGCTGTTTTAGGAAGAGTTTACCACACAGTTTTTATATTAACATGTTCATTTTTAATATTATTCTTTAACAATTAGGCACAAAACATGGTACATTGCTGTTGGAAGTTCAGGCCTCTGAAAGCTTCAGATACACTTAAACAGTTGTTTGTAGAATTCTGCAAATAAAAATCTAACACCTACAATCACCAAAAATCCATTGCAGTGTAGTACGGATTGATATGGATTTAGCAAAGATGACAGAGCTTATTTTGACAATTGCTTGCTAAAAGTGAAAGATAGGGAAGGTACCTGTAATTGAGAGGAAGGGCACTGTTCTAGGGTTTGATTCTGGTGGAGAATCACTTGTGCCATAGTTGTTGATCTTGAAAGCAAAGCTGTACTGAAATTAGATTAAGGTACATAGCTGTGTTCATATGGAAGTTCTGTTTCTTAATTCTCGGTTGAGATGCTCTAAAGTGTAGATAAAGCTTGATAAAGAACACTTAAGTTTTCCAATGACCCATGCTAAGCACACAGAAGAATAAAGTAACCCACTGAAAAAATGGAGTCCAGAAGGCTGCAAGCTTTCAGAGTGCTTCATATCAACAAAAATTTGACACTGGAGAGCACAGAATGGTAATGGTGAAAGACCTTGAGGTGCATTTTGATGGCAGAATTACTGCTCCATTTTCCGCTTGAAGTGTATTGGCTGCTTGTCTCCTTCAGTGTGCAGCACCAGTCAGGCTCTTGCTTTCTTAATTTTCAAGGAAGAGTGGAGATGCATCATTTTCCTGGAAGTATTTGCATGTATTTGCATATGATGGAAAGCATGGTTTCATCTGTGCCACCTCCTATTGACATTAATCTGAAGTCTCTGCAGAAATATAAAGGGTAGATTTAAACATTTGCATGCTGTTCTGATGGTGCTGTGCTGGACAGCTTGCCTGGAATTGCTTACACATTGCATGTGAACACCAGATGCCTGCAGAACACCTCATCCACTGGTTCCTGGACAGGTGCTCTGTGATGCTTCCTACAACACACCCCTGCTGGTCCTGTTCCAAACCTGTAGGTGCCTAAGCCTGCAGTTGACCGGTAAGAGGGCAGGGAGCTTTTCCTGGGCCAGCAGCAAAAAGCATTGCAGCACTTAAATTTGCTTAACTGTGGTAGAAGAGTCAACCAGCACATGAATTACTGGAGAATTGTGCAAAAAGGGTACAATTTCCATTCAGGTTTTTTTTAACCAATCCTGATTTCCCTAATGGCTATGTAAGATCTGGTAAAAGCCTTATTAGTATTATATAGTACCTTAATGTTATATAGTATAATCATTAATATTAAAAGTAGTGTTTATAGTATTCTAGTATAGTTTTATGTAGTCTATAAAGCTTCTGTGCTTTAAAAACAAATGGCTGCTTCAAGAATATTTACTCTTGATTTGATATTTCTAATCACACTCATTTAAAACCTGCCATTACCATCACTAAGTCATCCCAAACATACTGCCTAAGTTCCCTGTGCTAGCCAGAGTGCAAACTACTGCAGCCTTGAGCAGTTTTACTCACAAATTTCTTTCTTCCTTTGGGGAGAAGAAAAGGACACCACCAATAAAACTACCAGAACAATTCTACTAAACTATATCTACTTAGTAACCTGAATATTCCCCACCTTCCTATGGGCCTTGCTGAAGGCAGCAGACCTGGAACAGTGGTAGTTTGCTTGTTCTTAGTGCTGCAGTGCTGTCTGCTTTATCAAGCTGCAGAAAGTCCCTGCCAATGCTCAGCATTTGGCATCTTCACTGTAGCAACAGCAAGTCACTAATCCTCAGAACTCCTCTGTGATGTCAGTAGAAATCCTCTGCCTGCAGCAGGAATCCTGGACACATGGGGTTTGTTTATATGAAGTTATAAATAGGCAGTGGTAAGACCTGGCTTTGGTGGTGTGTGTGACAGACAAGTCAGGCTGTCACATATAAAGACATCTCAAAAAAACAGAACACCTTTCATATGTTTTGTGCTTGTGTGTATCTTTATGAATTTGCTGATAACTATATTTTTGTCTCTGTGGGTGAGATAAGGAATATTTTGTACAGAATCTACAGCCAGGTGACTAATGCTGGTCTCTCCTCTGGGGACACGGGACAGAAGGTTTCCCCTAATTTAGGAAAATTAAGATGACAAAAGACTCAAATGATTTTAATCTCTCAACCCTTTTCTGGGAAAGAAACTTGCTTTCATCCTAAGAAAACAAAACCATGGCATTTATCCTGCCAGAAACTCTGTAAGGAAGCTGAGGAAGAGGACATAGTAAAGTAAACTTGTGTATCAGTTTTTTAATGTATGCTATGGTTTGATAATTTATTTTATATCCAGAATGCATTATTAGTACAGCATATAGATGTTTCTCTCTATATAAATACTATAATCTAATTGCTTTTGTAAGGGACATTGTTAGGCTACTGCTGTAAAGGCTTTTGATCTGGCATAGTAGCACATCACCTTTTTGCTGCCCCATGACAGAGCAGCACATCCTGAACTACCTGCAGCCTTGCTGGGTGAGCACCACGCAGTGCTGGTTTCACCACGACCAAGGGCCATGAGGAACCAGCCTGCAACACACCAGGCAGTTTGTAAAGGTCTCATTTTGAGGAACCAAACCTTTAGCTACTTGTTGAATGTTGTTGAATGCTGTTTTCTGTGGAGAAGGGGAGTTAAACTGAGGAAGGAGAGCAATACAAGTGTTGTGTTCTATCCTTCTAAAACACTCCCTGCAAAGAGTTTCCTTACGTTTCAGAAATCCCATGTGTCTGAAGTATTCACTGTAGCTTATACAGTGAATCAAGAGGTGTAAATGGTAAAAATTAATCCACTTTTTGATGAATGGAAGCAAAAATTTCTCCAATATCAAGTTAAAAAACTGCACTTAGGAGGGAGGGTGAGGAGCCAATTCCCACCCACCAAACTCAACCCAGGTTATCAATAACTTCTAGGTACATAGCAACAGGAACAAAAAAAGTTCACGTTATCAAATGTTTCCTATCTCCATAGGAACCATGTCATACAGCTTTCAGAAATGTGTCAAGCACTGCTTGAAGGAGAAAAACAAGCTCCCTTTAATCTTGGACTACGTTAATTTGAAGGCTATCAGACAACAGAGTTGTTTTAATGATTGGGAACCTTCTAATTTACAGCCTGAACGTGTTTCTGAGTAGTGTAATCCAAAATAGTCTGCGTCTTAACATTCCTCTCTTGGCTGGTGTTGACACCTCTGCACCCTGAGCACCACTTGGACCTTGTTTTGCACGAGCTAAGCCATGTCTCTTACCCTGCCCCTATTGGTGCCAGTTTTCCTGAAAATCAGGGCTGGTCCTTATCCCAGGCTGAGCTCTACCTTGTGTGCATTTTCCCTAGCCATAAAGGAGGGACAGGTACCTGTTCACAGTACAAGGAAAGTTTTAGATCTTGTAGTGTGCTGTAGAGGTGCTAAGGTTGTGGCTCATGGCACCCTAAATCTGTAAAATGTAATTGTTTGCAGTTGTGCCTTCAGTACCATTTATTACCTGCAGCTGAGAAGCTGGGCCTGCTCTGGGAGCTGCTCTGCAGTACATTTTCCTCTGGAAAACCATATGGCTTTGGACTGAACAAGCCCTTTCTGTTCCCAAACACCCTGAGAGGAGCCTGCTACACGATCTTTGATGCAGGTGTCTTCACAAAACTTAAAACTCCTGCAAAAAAAGTAATTTTCTTTCCCTTTTCTGGCAGTGATCAGTGTTGGTCAGACATGGGGAAGAAAGTGAATTTTGGTGACTTAAGCCCTGGCTTCCCTTAACAGCCTGGCTTCATGGCAGCAGTCCCTCGGAGATGCTGCTCTCTGCTTCCCTGGTTAGAAGGCCATTGGTAAATCCTTACCAAGGTTTCTGTGGCTCAGAGTAGCACTGCTTCCCAGGCCAGCACTGCTTCTTTTCAGCACAAATTGCACTTGATTACAAATCCTTTACCCTTTTTTTCTTGACTAATGATTTTTAGGTTTTAACTATTTTAAGGTTTTATTACTGGCAAGAATTTTCTCCAAAAATGTACTGGTGAACACTCAAGCCTAATATTTTGTGACTATCTTCCATCTTCAGACTCAGTTAGATTGCCTATAGGCTGCCCAAATTAAGCAGAATCTGAAGGAAGCTTTGTTCTAGAGAGAGGAGTTTGAGCTGGTGCCACCCAGTGCAGCAGGCCTCTGACCAGGCTGGCACAGCCCACAGCTCTCCCTGCCAGTTCCCATGAGCCAGTCCCTTTCTCCTCAGGGGCATTCTGAAGGCTGAGCTGAGGAAGTGGACATCACCTTGGTCTGCTGTGGGGCATAGCTCTTCATTAAAATCATCACTATACAGTTATCTGCTTTGATTTGCTGTCTTAAAGGTAGATGTCATGTACTTTATCTCCAAAATTCCTTCTCAAGATACTCATAAAAGTCAAATAAAGTGGTAGACAGGCATCTGTCTCAAAGCCTCTGCAGAAAAAGGGGGAAACTGCAGATTTCATTTCACAGATGACAGGAATTAATATTAAGTCTTGTCTCAGCAGTTAGCTACAGACCTCAAAGCAAATTGGTTTTTGTTAGCAGAAATGGATAGGTTTCATTTTGTTTGGTACAACCATAAATTCTATAATAAAAAAAAATTGATTAAAATCCCCCAATTGTCTAGACTCACTCAAGTTTAGACATGCTTTGTAAAGAATGAAAGACTATAAACAATAAAATAAAGAATGAAACGGAATAAAGTATTTGAACTGACTTTTAAAATATGTGAAGGAAAAAATCTAGACAAGAATGCATTACTTGTAAAAAAATCCACTTAAAACTATACAGAAATTTGCTCTTTATCTTAAATTACAAATAGACCTTCATATTGCAATAACTACACAACGGTTGAAGAGCAAAATGAAAATGTTTCTTCTGCAGCTCTGCATTTGCAGTGCTACTTACACTTCTATTTCACGAGTAGTCAATATTATTCACTACTGCTTTCTCGAATCTTTCACAATGCAGCAAGTAAAGAAATGATAGCATTCTCCCCATTGCAGTTCACAAGAGTAAAACTTGGAAGAACTGGAAGCAGTTAAACGTGGTGTTTAGCAGTTAGTAACAATCTTAATTAAGAAAAACCAACAAACCAAACTCTTTTAAGAAGACCACATAAGTTCTTCCTATAACAATTGAGGTGTACATAATTGCCATTAAAATATATGGATCCCTACCTGAAATTTTTTAAAACTCATGAAATCTGAAAAATTGCAGTAAACTTGATACTAAAAGGTTTCTTTCCCCTGATCGCTTATAAACTGGGTTTTTCATACAGCTTATGAGTTTGTTCAGTAATTCATTTTTGCCAACTCCTGATGTCTTTAAGGCCTTTCAGACAGAGAAAAATAAACAAGCATGACTCTAGGCTAGTGCTCCCTTTCTCCAGAATCCTGCTTTTAGGGTACAGTCTGGAAAGTCCATTCTTTAATGGTTTTATATTGGCTTGTATTTTTCTATGAAACCTTTTGATTTGGGCTCTAAACTTTTTTAAAAAACCCAATTTTTCTTATTAGAATCTGAAAATACAACTGAAAATAAGACATTTACATATATAAAATCAACCCAGTCTAGGCACCTACATGGTGAAGCAGCTCTCTTCATGCCTTCTAGAGCATAGGCACTTCAGAAATGCCAGTTGCTTAAAATGTTAATGATTAAGTGACAGATACGAATAAAGTAACTTGGCAAACATTTTTTTTCTGTTTCTGTTTATTCCTGACACTAATAGCTAAAATTCAGAGACTTCATGCAATAACCATACACTGTGCTGTGTGTTCTTTGAGGAGTGAGTAGCAGCCTGATAAGTTGAAGACTAACATTTCTTTGGCAACTTCATAAAGATGATGCTACAAAAATGTTTGTACACTAGGACTAGATGTCCTGCTGTGCAATTATGCTGTTGCTACTGGACAAACATCACAGTGACGTGAATGGTTACTCAGACTGCTTTACTAAAAAGAACGGCTTTAGGGAAGTTGCTGCTTTGCTTGTTACAGATTAACAAGGTTCTGACTTGAAAGTGTAGATGTTTCTTAGGTAAAACTCTCCTTGTCCCTTCCTGGACTTTTGGTTACTCAATGATGGAATTTTACTGATTCATATAAAATTTCAGAGTATAAATATCACCCTGCCTTTAGCCTCATTTATAACAGTGTTTGTTTTAGAGATGGAAAGATATATTTCTTTAGCCAGCTGACTGTGTACGCCAAGAGGAAACACTCTGGATGTCTTCTCGGGAAAAATGTCACTGTGCTAGTATACTTGGAAACCACTCTGGAATCCACACAGAAAAGCCCTGCTCACAGTTAGCATCACTATACTGGGCTAGGAAATCTTAAAGCTATGTAAAAGCAGGTACACGTTAATCTGTACAGACTACAACATTTACAGTAAGTGCTTCAAGACAGGTTCTGATTTTATTCAGAGTGCCTACTGCACTCTTAACATCTCGATCATCAGTGATCATTAGTTGTTAAAATAAGGCTATGAAAAAAATAACTAAGAAAAACCATCATATTAACAGCTGGCTTAAAACCACCATCATAAAGCAGTCTGTACCTTTGTAAGAAAATTTCAGGAATCCACTTGTCAAAAAATACTGAGGATCTATCTGACTTACCACAACAGCATTCTTGCTCATAAAATGCAATTAAAAATAGAAAAAAAGTAACCTACCTAAGAAGAAACAAGCTTTTTGCAGATTTTCTCAAGTGTTCTGCTCTCACTTTATGCATTTACCAAATAACTTTATGCAGTTACCAAAACCTTCAACTAACGGAACCACTTATTTGGCTAACTTTGAATTAGGTGTTGTCTATGTAAGAGCTGAACATAAAGCTGTTCCTGCAAGAGAACGCAAGGTCAATTTTGGTCCTTCTACAGAATATAAGACATTGGGGCCAGATACCAAGAAATCTGTGTGCTTAGGGAGAACTTTGCTCTAAGTAGATATAGACTAAAACCTGAAGGGACTTCAATTAATTTTCAAAAAAGCCTCTGTACCATTTAAATGATCTAACAACTTGCTGGAAACAATTACATCTCTCATATATCTCACATGGTATCTACTGTGACTAAACGGGTAGAGTCTGCTATCAGAAAAGACTACTGCAGAAGCCAGGTGGGGAACCCCAGTTTCATACATATCTGGGGAAAAAGATAAAGCTGATTTTCATTCATTTTAGAAGAAAGCTCTTGGTTTTAGTTCTGTTATTGTAAACAAGACTACAAGCAAAAAAAAAAAGCAGAAAAAAAAATGTAAACTGGTTGGTAGCTCTCCATTTTTTCCTGCTTTTTTCTACTCTGTGGCAGATACCAGAGGACCCTCAGGGAAAATACTGAGTTTTCTTCTTTCATTTGACATTTAAGCTAACCTGTGGGTAGTTCAAACTTCATAACTGTAATGCAAAGCCAAGACTTGGCAAAAGTAAGTACTGACACGTCTTCCCAAAATTAATTGCACTGGGTGTCCTTGCATCCACAACACATTTCAGTGACATGCCATGAAGCAGAACAAGACTATTCACACTGGTGAGGAGCCAGTGCTCTTTTCAAGTAGGTGATCGTTTAACAGGACATTTAAGAGGCTAAATTTCATTTAAAGCCACTTTGTATTTTCATCACTCCCTTACCTGTAAAACCTGCTCACCAGAACTTCATTGGTGAATCCCATTCCTCCCCAAAACTGGAGACAGCTATCAGTCACTTCACGGGTGAGGCGACCTGCCTTTAGCTTAGCCATTGAAGCGAATTTTGTCACATCGTTGCCTTGTACATAGAGAGCTAATAAAAAAAAGAAGAGATAAAAACCAGTCACTCTGGAAATCCCCTCCCCGTGTTCCTTTAGCCTGACAAGGTTCTTTGCATGAAGAGAAGCACATTTGGGAAGCAGATGTGGGAGCTCACCCACGGTGCGGTGCAGCAGCGAGCGCAGGAGCTCCACCTCGGTTGCCAGCTCTGCCAGGCGGAAGTGCACGGTTTGGTTGTGCAGGACAGGCTGGCCAAACACCTCTCGCTGGCGGGTGTAGTCAATAGTTTCTTGTATTATACTTTCCAATGGTGTCAGGGCTTGAAGGAACAAAGCACAGAACAAGACATGATTTTAGCCAGATCTGTTGTTTAGCTTGTTGTTGAAAAAATAAGGCTTTTTCACATTGCACAACCAACACATTATGTTTTTTTAAAGCAAATTGTTCTGTACACTCAGTTCGGGGTAGAGCTTCAATTCTGAGAAGACTCTGATACCTCCTTGTACCTTGAAGACATGTGTCTTACCTGAGCCCCAAATTGCCAAAACCTGGAGGAGAGGGAAGGGAGGTTGGTAGGAAGGAGGGAGAGTCCTAAAAGGCAGTACCAACTTGATGAGGTAAACTTCATGCTTAGTGTCCCATTTGGGGCCTTAGCAAAAGCTTGTGGCAACTCCTACTTTCTATGCTACCTGTGTCCTGAAGGTTTGTTAAAATCCTGGAAAAAAAATCTGAAGGCAGACAGTGTAATGTGCTCGGTGAGGATTGCAGTAGAAATGTAAATTGAAGGAAGCCTTCAGGGAGAAGGCAGAAACCTGTGCTGAGATCAAGGAACACAAACAGACTGCTTATTACATCTGCATTCTGTGATCAGGTCCCAGCACAGAGAGGAAAAGATTCACATCCACTTTAAGAAAAACATTAAATAATTCTCCTAATGGAAACAGAATGAAAATAGGTTACTGCTAGAAAACAGGTGAGAGAGGCGGCAGACGATGCTTTAAAGCAGAAGTACTTTGCTGCCTTCTTTTTGTGCAAACTGACAGACATAGCCCATTTTAAACAAGACGAAAAGGGAAAAGTTTATTTTCCAAGGCAAACCAGCCTTGAAGTGAATGACTAAGCTATCAGTCTCTTGCAGTGCAGCTGGGGTAACAGCAGGTGCAGAATATGTGGAGAATTTTGTTTGGCAAATGTGGACCCATGTTACTATGACAAGCAGCAGGGAATGAGTTCACAAATCTATCTCATGGGAAGGGTCGCAATTTCTCTTTTCAAAATATGCATATCCACATCCATTTGCATTTAGAGTCTAAACCACAAAACACTTGAGTCTGAAATGCAAAATAAAACCAAGCCCTGGATTACTATATCTGTTTTCCTACCTGCCACTTACTCACAATTCCTTGCAGGGGCCTGGTGTGGTTCGATATATCTTTTTGCTTTGTTTTCAGTCACTGGTACTTAAATTTCATCTGTGTACTGCTCTCCTGTGTAGACTCTGCTCCCACCAATTGCTCCTTGCCATGATTATTTACCATCACTTCCAGAGAGCAGCATTTTTCACATGATGTCTCCACATTCCATAAGGTGATCAGCTCTTCTTTCCTGAAATGTTTTCCCCTCCTTTCTCATACAACTAACCTCAATGCTTATTTTTCAGAAGAGCATACACAGTAATGTCCTCATTTCTTCTGTGTTGACACACTATGCTGTCACCCAAATGCTAGATTTCTGGACAGGAAAATAAATTTCTGTTTTCAGGAGCATCTCTTGAATAGAAATACTGTTCTTCCAAAGGACAATGTCACACAACACTGTACCATGTCTAACACCAACAGTGTTTTCACTTGTATGTCTTTGGTCTCCAGCTTGAGAAATGTAAAGAAAGAGCAAGGAGTATCCAGGCACCACTTGTCCCTTGCCCTCAGACTGAAACCTGGGAAGGATACAGCCAAGTCTGAGTTGCTGGGTGGGAAACTAAACAGTACCTGCCAGTGCTAGGAGAGCAGAAAGGAGATGGAAGGGATAAGGACAAGAGATTAATCTTGTATTGGTCTGTCAGACCACACAGTATGGCTTGTGTGGTTCCCAGCGTCCGGCACCAGGGAAAGAGATGAGAAACAGCAAAGAGGAGGCAGGAGCAAGATCCAGTGGGAAGAAACAGGACAGGAACTGCTTAAATCCTGCTTGAAAGAGGTCTAAAGATCATGAAGGGGCTTTGGCCAGTCTCTGCTCAGGCTGTCATCACACATCATGGCTCAGACTGGGGTTCTGGGAAAACTGCTCTTAGAATGTCAATCTCTCCAATTCACTGCCTCCTTTCTGCCCATGCTGATCCATCCTCCTGTTTCCTTAGCCGTCATCACTGCCCTTCTTATTTCAGGAACTGCCATTTACACACAGAAACAAACAGAGGAAATCTAAGGACAGTCCTGGGCTGCTTCAAAAAAGGCCATCAGGTCAAGGGCCATAATTCTCTCCCTCTGCTCTGTTCTCCTGAGACCCCATCTGGAGTATGACATCCAGCTCTGCAGCCCACAGTAAAAAGCAGACTTTGATCTGTTGGAGCAGGTCCAGAAGAGGGCCCTGAAGATTAATGGGCTGGAACACCTCTTCCCTGAGGACAAGCTGAGAGTGTTGGGGTTGTTCAGGATGGAGCAGTGAAGGCTCTCCTTATTGCAGCCTTTTGACACGTAAAGGGAGCTTATAAGAAAGATGGGAACAGAGTTTTTACCAAAGCCCATAGTATCACAACCAGGGGGACTGGTTTTAAATTGAAAGAACATAGATTTAGATGGAACATAAGGAAGAATGTTTTGGAATTGAAACTAGATGATCTTTAGGGTCCCTTCCAACACAAACCATTCTATCATTCTATGATTCTAAGGAATTCCTTATGATGACAATGGTGAGACACTGGAACATGTTGCCCAGAGATGTTGTGGATGCCCCATGACACATTCATTCCCTGAACATGTTCAAGGCCAGGACGGATGAGGCTTTGAGCAACATGGTTTAGTGAAAGTTGTCCCTGCCCATGGTGGAGGGGTTGGATGTGATGAACTTCAAAAGGCCCTTCCCAAACCATTCTGTGATGCTGATGACAGGTATTCAGAGCTCTGAGCACAGCTCTAATATGGCAAAGCTTGGCTGTGTAACAAGCAGCACCAAAATGCAGCACATAATGAATACCATGACAGCCAAGAGTTGTGTTCAACAAAATAACAGCACACAACACTTTGCCAGTCATACAACAAAATGCCATTCGTAGCAAGGAAACCCTTTTATTTTCTGTATATTTGTTTCCTTTCTTTATACAATGTTCCCCACATCCTCAGACAAAGTTATCCCCATGGGTTTCAACTGACTGCACATGCAGGAAATGTCACTAGGGCAGCCTAAGGAATGCATGGTCTAGCACACAGCTGAGAATTGTGAAAGCACTTGAAGCTGCCAAATGCAGAATAATCTTTCCTTGTATCTCCATCCAGCTTATATTTTTCCACTTGAAACTTCTGATCACTGTAAAGACACTGCCTTGTTGCTATGTTTGCTCTCAAAAGGAAATTAATATATTTTTCTTTGGTTGTGGCTGATTAATGAGACGTACAGTGAGCTCTAAGCTGAGAAGTCTGACTCTTAAGGACGTGTGTTGCCCATGCAAAAGGATCTGACATCCTGCTTACTGGCCATGACTCAATGGTGCTCATATACTGAGGTTGCAAGAGCAGATAGAAGTCATTAGAGCAGTGCCATTGTGCTCTCTCATGCACACTGAACTCCCTCTTTGTCTCCAAGTTAAGCAATTCACAAAAATCTGTTTGCTTTTCTTGCCATAGCAACATTCTTTTCCTGTGATCAGTGCAACAGGTCCTCAAATGGACAGTGTTTACCGAGTGTCACAACATGGCACACACGTGGCACCTCTTTTCTTTCAGTGAAGCAAGAAACACCGTGACTTTGACCAATGCCTTTGAAAATGTGTCACTCAGAAGAGAAGACCACGCCTGGGATCAAATTTTGCAGTTCCAGGAAGTTAGTTTTCCATTTGAATTTTAAATATGTTTGACTGAAAATAGATTTTAAAGGGAAAAAAAAAGGTGAAGAAAGAAGCTGGCCATAAAGAAGATAATTAATAAACAAGAAGTAATCTAGAGCTTGTGATATTTGAAACTAAAGATAGATAAATTTCCCCCCCTGCTCCCAGACAAAAACAAGAAAAAACCCAAACACCAGAAAACAACACCTAGAAGGAAAAACAGACAAGAATGGCAGTCAACTGCCTTTTCCAAGTTAAAGGAAGCAGTGAAAGTGAGGATGCTGGTTCCTAAAGTGTTTAAAAGCAGACTGACGATTTTAAATGTCACAGTCATGAACTGGGAAGGAACAGAAATGTCCTACTGTGGGGCAGAAGTGAGGACCAGGATTAAACATGCAGACCTAATCACAAAACTACTGAAGGCACTTACATCGTTTCACACATCTGAGCCTTCAGCAAAGCAGTCATGGTTGAACATATGTGAAACCATTTGCAGGACTGGAAGTTAACATCTCCAGATGCTGTGGTGTAATAAACTGCACCCGTCAGCTACTGGGCTCCCTTTTGAACAGTGGTTACTCTTTTTCTTGTTTACCACAATTGGTGACCTCTGAAGTTTGCAGCTTGGCCCGAACCATGGGTCTTGTCCCTGCTGCCAGTGCTTTCATGCATTTTATATTAGATAGTGGGAAAAAAAGCAAGCCCAAGGGGTCCAGCAAGGTTTACACAGTAGCCACTGTGAGCTGAGAGGCAGCTCCTTCTCCTTGGTGAGCTCCAAGACTCCCTGATGGCCCCAGCCTGGCCGTAGCAGGGGAGCAGAGATGCCCTTCCCAGGCTGCTCATCCAAGGCAAGAGTTCACCTGCTCCTGCTGCCTTGTTTTGGACAAAAAAAGGAATTGAAACCTGGTGTTCCAGTTCCTGGCAGAGCACAGCGACAGCCATGCAGTTGTGCAAGACTGGACAGTACCAAGCAGCCTGTGGTTTTAGCAGGAGTGATCTAACCTGCCAGGCTTTGTGTGTTGATGCTGTCAGTGCGCGTCACTTTCGCCTGGGGCATGACTAAAGCTGCTGGCCACTCCGCTGCCTGGGGAGTCTCACTGCAACCCAGAACTTCTGATGGTTAGTTTAATTTAGACTTCAAACTGAGCATAAAAATGCACAATGTACACCCTTGTGTACAATGTGCAGCCTGTGCACATCTCAGTTAAAGCAGAAGTAGTGGTAGGATCACATCTCCTGCTTGCCTGTGTCTGCAGGGATATCCTTGGAAAGTGTAACCTCCTGTCCTTTGCTAAAACTACTCTTACATGTACTATTTATCTCAGGCTGAACTAAGAACTTCGTCTCAAAAAAATATTTTTTTAAAAAAATATTTGAACTCTAAAATATTTGGTCTGGGATAAACTCAAAACAGTGAGTGCTTTTTTATTTGTTCACTGAATCAAAACACCACTTCTTAGAATTCTCAATCCCCCAGCCACATACAGACAGTGGCAGACAGGGAATGCACAAGAGCATGAATACAAGTGACATTATTTAGACAACCCTGGAATATAAAGAGGACCAATCTTCTTACAGTGAACCACATTATATTTAACTTGAAGAAGCAAACACTGGGGAGTAGGGAGAAAGTTTGCAGGTTGAAAATATACAATCCAGACTTGGATATGGTTTCCTGGAATATCCAGAATACATATAACCCAAATACATGGATTTGAGTAAGCTTGAGTTCTGAGTAACATAAACTCTGTGACAACATAACTTCAGGGAAACAAATGTGGTACTGTACCACTTATATCCAAAGCGTACAGAGGTAAAACAGATCTGCACAAGAAAGCTCTGACATCCTGCAAGAGCCACTTCTTTATGCAGTGAATAAGTTAATTTTCTAAAATCTGTGATAAACATCATAACTCACTGTACTCACCATCCTTCTATTTCATGCCAGTATTTTGATAGCCTTTGCACTATACTTGTAGTAGACATAACATGATGCTATACTTTCTTACCAGCAGAGAAACACCAAAAAAAAGAAACAGGGCAAAACCAGCCTCTGCAATGGCTCACAAAATATTTTCTGCTTCAGGTTTTCCTACAGCGAGGGAATGTCTTCTGTAACCAGGCTATGCCAGATTTCAAAAACGGATCCTAAAAGGTCATTGTAACTCACAAGAAAAGAAAAGTGCTGTTAGTCATGCAAAGAGTGACCCCTGTATCCCTGCCTGGCTGCAGAAGCGCAAATGATGACTTACCAGTGGCTACTCCCCACAGCCGCTCTTCTTGGAATTGCAACATCTGGTATGTAAAACCCTTTCCTTCCTCACCGATGAGGTTCTTGCAGGGGACCCTCACATCTTCAAAAAAGATCTGAGCTGTGTCAGATGACCTCATACCCAGTTTGTCTATCTTTCTAGCAACATGAATGCCTGAAAAGAAAGGGGTATGAGAAAGACCACAGAAAATAGAATCACTATGAACAAGTACAATGTTTTCACAGAGAAAATGTTGCAGACCTGAATGTATGTTCCAGGACAACAGTGAAACCTACCTTTAGGAAAAACATAACTATTATGGAGTAAAATAGACCAAATCCTATTTTAAAAGGTTTTTCCACTTTATTTAACTAGCAAAACAGAAACTTTAAATGTAAAAGTCCCACTTTCCATTATTCCCCAAATAATAAGTATTTACTACTCCTAATAATCATACTCCACACAGGTCTTCAAACAATGCAGTATTTATGTGTTTATGTTTGATTTTAATCTAGCATTATAATAAAATGCTGGAATTCAATACGGCAATATTTGCCAAGTGCCTGCACTGCTATGAAACAGTAGACAAATATTTGATAAGTACAAAAACAGAGCTACATTTTATGTATTTCTCCTCCTGGAAATCCTCTTCCTTCCCTCTCTTTATTTATCTTCCCCTTTCTAGCCTACCCTGATTTTTCTGGTACGGGGCTCACTCTGAGTTTTCATGTGTGTATGTTTGTGAGGAGGGTTTGCTTCCCCACAGAGCTCTCTCTGCACAGCACTGACTCTGACCCATGTGCAGTGGGCTGTTGAAGGTGAGCCTGGTTCATTCAGGTCTGGCCACATAAGGGTTCAGTAACCTCATCACACCAGGCAGGACTCCATCCTGTTGTTTGTTTCTCATAGCTACAAGTTCTTTCTTGCTGTAGTTCAGATGCAAGCATGGCTTACCACTGTGCCATGAGAGTTTAACAGGCACTCAGAGTTTTCCCGTGGCAATTCTCCTGTCTTCAGCTTTTATCTCCCTGTTGATCTGGAGCTAATTGAAATATTCAGGGTAAAAGCCAAGAATGCTTCAAAAGGGAAAGGAGGACAGCAACCAGGCATAAGGATTTTTGCAAAACATGCTAATTACATCTGACAAGTCTATATATGTAGCAAACCAGTCCTCTATATCAGCATATGTATCTTTGCCAGAAAACCAAACCTTTTTACTACTCATGTACATGTTATTCCATCTAGTTATGTGATGAGGAGATATTCTGTCAATGTTTTCCTCTTTATTCTACTTTTTTTCAATCTCTACTATTCTCTGACATGGCTCAGTAGAAGCTGGTTGGTCACCACACAGATTGTTGTGGTCCCTCTATACTTGTTTGTATCTTGCTAAACTTCATGACTTTCAGAGAACATAATTTTCTGAACTAACAGAGACATTTCAACTTTTACTCAGAGGAGGCCTTCAGCCATGTGAAAATTACTTTGGTTTTGCAGGCAGAAGGACTTGGCAGTGATTGCCTTCAAATTCACTCTCTCTGGCTGCACTAAATAATGTTATGGAAATTTTCATCTCTTCACAGAGATGAAATACTGACAGTATTTACAAATGCCAAGACTGCTCTAAGAATAAGGTCTACATAGACTTCCACAAGTTCCACTCAAGATTTTTTCTCCAGCAACCTATCTGTAAACAGATTATGTGTTAGAAGGACTTCCTTTGATATGTGATCAATGCAGGAATCAATTCAGGACAGCTGTATAAAAATTCTTGAGTCTTGAATTGAAAATTATCTAGCAATTTGTATTCAGTCAGCCAAAAAAGCATTAGTGGTTTGATTCCATATTATAAACAGAGCTAAATAACCACACACTGAGCAGTTTACAAGCCCAGATGAAATCTGGAACATTGTTTCCCATTGGAATACTGCTTTGAGAGTCTCAGAGATCATGTATGGTCTAAAGCCAACTGGCTTTATGCAATCACCACTCCTCACCCATACGAAGATGCACTCAGTGCTCTTGTTAGTGGGTGGTTTAAAAGGACTGTCCTCGAGAAAGCACAACTGCTGCCTGTTCATTGAATTGCTAAATCAATCCTGTTGTTAACTTTCCAGACCCACATACAGCAACAACTATTGAAGAAAGCTCTTACAGGCTTGGTTAGAGGAGATAAATGTGCTAATGATTTCTATCTCTAATTCTTCCAGACTGGGTTGTGTGCTCAATTTTCCAGCATCCCCCTTTGTCATGCCATACCAGTCTCACTTGCCCTTAACTCATGTTTCTCACCCACAAGGAGACCAAGCTGCATCAGTCTCATGTAATGTCCCTTCCATGGCTAGCACATGCTTTACATTGTGGAAGACAGTGATACATAATCATCTCTTTGGCCACCATGGGGGGCATCAAAATCTCCCTTTCCTTCATTTAATTATCTTCCTTCCCTCCCTAAGGGGTACTACAAATGCAAAACTATCAGCAACAGTAGAAATCAAGAGCCCAGATAACTCCTGGAGTTTGTCTGCAATTAATAAATCACATGCAATAACACACAAATCTCAATTTAACAAGGCCAAGCACCTGACTTACTAAAATCACTCTAACTGAGTCATTTGAGCTACTTGCACCAGGATCACTGAGATGGATTGCTGTCTCTCCACCTGGGCAGTTCTTCCCAAGTGTCTTTGATTTTTCATTTTCTCCCATTCCTCCAGCCTTCTGACAATCTCTTTTATTTCCTATATGCTATCTTGAGAGACAGGCAGTTGCTCTCTCCTGACACCACTTAGTGCCATTACAAATGGAAACAGACACATTTTGAATTTCAATTTGAGAAACATGCTCTTTCTCTTTTCCTGGTTGCTCTTCTTTTTATTAACTCCTCCTTGCAATCTCCCCCAGTTCAATCTGAGGACTCAGAGGACAATTAGTTAGCAGATCAGGGCTGCAAGCCATTTATCTATATACCTTACACACAGACATTTTGTAATTTGTTAGATCCTCTTTCATCATATGAAAAATTCAGCTGCTTTTTTAAGACATTGTTATTGTATGAGGAGTATTCACCTAATTTGGATATCTATTGTGGATCCATAGTGCTGTTATCCAAATTACCTTCATGAGAAATGTATCCAGCAGTGTCTGATCTAGACCACGATTTGCTTCACCGCAGATTAGAGAGTACACATACCCAAAATTAAAAGAAGCAAATCCTACTTTGTATTTTCAATAAACTATCAATTGCTGAAGTTAATAATTCAGTTTCAGACTTGTAATCTTTTTCTCTCTTTGTTTTTTCACCATGCTATATAAGTGCAAAGCAACTTAGATTTTTAGAAAAAATGCACCACGGATCCTTCCTTACCCAGTCATATAGGCTGGTGCCTGCAGAGATGAGTCAGACATAGCACATTTGCTCTCCATTGCAGCTGTTTTTGAGCTTTGACACACATACATCCACAGACGTTTGAGAGTGCATCATTCGGTGATGTCCTCCAGACGCTTCCTGTACAGCCTCGGTCTGCTGCCCTCCATGGAGCACAATCTTTAGCAGACATACATCCTTAGGATGTATCAAACAAGATAGAGCTTCCTGAAAAACCTCACTTCTGATATGACTCACCCACTGAGCACAATCGACAGTCTTAATACTTCATTTCAAAAGGTCACCAATCTCGGTACTGTGACCCCTTTGGAAGTAAATATGTATATCATCACAGAAGAATTAAAACACATGCACTTTAAGGAGTGCAAATTTTGTTCCTAGGAAGACTTCCACAGTTCTGCAGATCAGCTTAAGGTGTCTCAGGCAAATTTTCAACTCCAAATCTATTTAATGCAGGTAAAGAAATTATGTGTTTAGGCTGTGTGATCTAACATCTCCCCTCTCCTAGAACTATGACAACTCGCATCTTTTTGGAGGAAGCAAAGTAGCTGAAAACCTCTTAGACAATTTCTGTATATTTGATCTGCCACCAACCATGGGTCAGCTGCTTTGTTGTTTTAGGAAGACTGATCTCAGAGAAGTAGTACTGCATTTGCATTCTGATCCTTTAATGAAAAATCACAAGAAGGACTTCATTCATTTTTCAGCAGATGGCTGATAAGTGAATTTACCTGGAAATTCAGAGAGATTCTGGCTCTGACTTACATGTTCACTCATCACTTCTCAATAAGGATGAAGTCCACAAATAGTGAAGCAGCTCAGGTCTGTCTTCTGTGAGCTCTCATTCAAAGCCTGTCTTGCACGAGCAGAGGTTGTAGAAGATAACCTCAGAACCTGCTTGATTCCAAAGGCAGCTCATTTGTTTGGCTTACCCCATACTGAAATTCACTTTAAAGACATTCCCTTAAGAATCTCTCAGCATCCTCTTTTGCAACACTGGAGATCTGGGTTTTGTTCTCTGTCTAATCTATTAAATGAACATAGAGATATTCACTTCACTGCCATGGTGGTGTTCCTACATGTGAAATGCCAATAATGGCATATATTTCATGTGTAAAATGCTCTGAATAGAATGAAAAAGACAGCCTTGACTATAAACATTTTATATATAAAGGCATCGATATACATTATTCTAGATTTAGTAAATATTAAATAGTATTTAAAAAAGTGTTCTATTGCATTAAACACTAATTTTTTAAAAAGATACATTAAAATATACTATAAATTATATAGTGCATAAATTAATATACTGCATATTTTTAAAAATTAAAATGAGTGAAAACTGAAAAGATTTAGAAAGTTTTGAACAAGTGTCAAAACTGCAAAAGATCCCCACCAGCACAATCTTAACTGCATTCTCTCTGAATGATGTTCATTATGCATATAGCACTCTTGCATTCATCATGGTCTGCAGATTACTCAGAAACAGACACTGTGTGGACTGTACCACTGAAACTTTTACCCTTAGACTAGGTTGTATTTCTTCCATGTCTTCACCTGAATTGCTAGTCATATTCAAAACCAAATCCCTACTTCCAAGAATCTTTCACTCCAGTCCATATGTAACTCTCAGACTATTTTTATAATTTAAACTGGTAGTGGTCCTCTCATGAAAAGATCCTTTTGCACAGCACAGCCATGAAACACTCTGATAATGCCTGCAATTCCCTTCAGCAAGCTTACCAGGCTTGTTTTGAGAGGTATTTCCCAAGTTCGAAATCTCTAAACTCTTTATTCTTTTACTTTCATATGGTTATGAATCATTGCCATGAAAATATGTCTAAACAACTTCTCTAAATATATTTTTGGTTAAGTACCTTTCCTTCTTGTGTTAGGCCTACAAAAAACACCAATAAAATCAAATTAGAAGACAAAGAGTTCTGTGTTATTACCAGGTAGATTCATTGGCAGACATATGAGAGATTTATTTCGATGGGGAGGTCCTTCACTGGTGTTTGCCAGGAGGCACATCCAGTCTGCCTGGGTCCCAGATGTAATCCACATCTTCCCACCATTTATGACATATTCATCACCCTTTCTCACAGCCGTTGTCTTGATATCTATTTCAAAACACAGGAAATGAAGGGTTATTCTTGGGAAGGAGAGGTATGTTGGTCCAGGTACGAGTGGCAGGGTAAGTCCCTTGCTCTCAGACAGAAAACTCGTATTTGGTTCTCCCTCATACCCCCATGTCTTATAATCCTTCCAGGCATAAGGCAAAACAGTCTGGACAACTCTTGGAAGGCAAGCTGGGGAAACAGGATCACTTCTCCACTCCTCTCACCTTCCTTTAGATGGAGTCTTCATCCCAGTGGATAAAAGCAGAAAACTTCCTAAGTAAGTGTGGTGATAAAAACTTGGGACAGAAGCATTTTCCTCTGAGGTGACCTATTAGAGTTTCTCTTACTGTGCACTGGTCCTGAGGAAGCCATTAATTCCAGAGTCATGACTTAAACAAACATAAACCTCTGTATCTGTGAATGCATGAAGATAAACCGACATGCACTTCCTGCATGCTCTTGGTCACGGTGGTGCAATACCTTCAAATCAGAGGCCAAGTCTGAATGCAATGAATGTCTACACACAAAGGAGATCTAAACACCTGCTGTTTATACAACCTGGCAAAAAACAATACTATTTTCCTCTGCCACTGTTCACATTATGCTGCAAGCAGCCCTAGCTGCTTGCAACAGACAGCCAGAGACAATCATTAGTTGTTATTTACCCCCCAGCAGACTTTCCAAAGGGCTGGCTTCTTTTCCCTGCAATTGAACTCCTTCGACAAGAACCCCAGTTGACAAAGACTCTCCAACACATATCCAGCTACAAGTAAGTGATGGTATAAGAGAACCCTGCCACATTCCCAATAGCACCTGTAAATCTAACAAGAGTGTGAAGTCCGTAAGAGGCTGCCCACTGAGGGGGACCATAGACTTGGAGGGCAGGAGTCAGACAGCAGGTGGAGTGGGCAGGCACATTTAAGACATCTGGATACATTTTCATACACAACCACCTCAATTTGCAGATGCACATTCTTCCCTAGGGATCTAAACATAAGCCAAAAGCAAATCCAAGAATCTGATCTTCATTTAGGAGATAAACTGGGACTGAGGTCAGCATGGCTGAAAACTGGTCTTGTTAATGAAGGAACTGGGGAAAATGATGGGAGAAAATCGTATAAGGTATAAGACAGGGGAGTATGGGATATAGCTATGGCTAAAGGAATGTACTAGCTGATA
This sequence comes from Lanius collurio, assembly GCA_020086605.1. Lineage (NCBI taxonomy): Eukaryota > Metazoa > Chordata > Aves > Passeriformes > Laniidae > Lanius > Lanius collurio. Next base: position 20,697,061 of record JACBWW010000017.1, on the reverse strand, counting down.
ATGAGGAACAGCAAGGGAAAGAGATAGTAATCATATGGATAAAACCAGCAGACACAGAGGAATTCAGCCAGTGAAAGGGCTGTGGCAAGTCTGTCCATGGGACTCGATACGAAATCTGTGTAAGAATGAAGGCCAAGAAATTGAAGGAATCTAAAGTACTGGCACTCATAATAGATTGACACAGACACTGAACACTCATATACATGGAGACTAAATAATAAATGTAGGACACACAAGAGCTGGAATAAGAAATATGTCTCCGCTGAAATGGTGTGACAAGGATGGGAGAATACACAGTGATTTACATCACACATCCCTTTGTTATGGAACAGCTACTGAAGAGATTAGATAGAAGTCCCATAGAAGGTCTGTAAAGGAGCAATGAGCACTGTGATTTTACCACAAATGTAAATAGTTCTTGCAAGCACGTCATCACAGGGGCCTAGCCACTCAAATACAGATTAAAGAACAAATGCCTTACTAATGAGAATGTTTAAGTACTCCCAGATTCAATTGTTCATAGTTTGCTTCAAACACTTGAGAAGCAATGATTTAAAATGATCTTATGAAGAGTTGATTATCTTTAATTAAAAGAAAGATGACCAAATCAATACGTAAATTTTATGTTTAAAATACAGCAGGCTTTGAAAACGTACTTAAGGAATTTACTAAGGTCAAGTGGACTAAGGAATATGGTTATGCAGAAAATTTGGAATATTTGACTAATTATTTTCCCTGATGGAGCGAAGCTCTAGGAAAAGACTACTTCAGTGGGTGCTCCACAACTAATTTTTGCAGGCCCACACCACTGATCCTGTATTTTTTTATGCCTCAATACAGCATGCTCTGAGGAGTCCTTCTAGGGAAGAGCACAAGGCATCACCAGAGGCATCTGATACAGCTGGTGCCATATAAGCAATTAGAGTTGGTCACATCACCATTCAAATCACATGTACTCAAGCCTCAATTTTCTTCTCCACTGCACTCTTGAGTCCAGTCATGAATCTAAATAGATTTGACTAAAGGTAAAGGTTGGCTTCAACTTTTAAGGTCAATATTACAGTTAAAGATAGCCAACACATATCCTTCAAGTGAAATATGAAGAACACATATCTGACATTTACATCATCAGCACAGGAAAAAAAGTCTCAAAACTTTACAGAAATATCTTCAAGTCTTAATGAATGAATAATCACTTCAAAAAACAGGAGATGACTTGCAGGAAATGAACAAGATTAATCATGAAAGCAAGCTACATTTCAGAGCTCAGAAGATAAGTACTGCAACAGGTTGAACTAAGTTAAATCTTGCAGAGGAAAACAAACAAAATCAAAGGAGGTTGTGGTGCCAAATAAAAAATGTTTCAGCCACAGAAGTGAAAAGAGGATGGGAAAAAAAATTAGGCATATAGAGGACACTTCAAAAAAAGAAAATTTTCAGAGGAGATTGCAGAGGGATTCACAATATAGTTTACAAAGCAAAACACCTATAAGAAAGACTGTATAGAAACTGAAATTAGTGAAAAGAGGGGTTGCTGGGTTTGGCAATCTCCACAGCCTCAAAATACATTTAGAAAGAAAAGTGAATTCAATTTACCCATGGTATCTTATTTAAACCCCACATGATTTGTTTATTATGAAATTGGTTTTTCTGCAGGAAAAGTCCTATTGGACCCAAGCAAGTGAAATTGACACTACTAGGTAACTATGAGTTAAAATTTGAAAAGATAATTAGGACAAAAGTGGAAATGTGCACAAGGAACTTGGCAAAGGGGAAATTACATCAGGTTCCATTAAAAGAGGAAGTTCTGATGTGCAAGGAGAGGTACTAGTTAAGCCCCTCCTTGGATATCAGCCTCTGGACAAAACCTACTGAATATTTGCATTAATGATCTTTAAAGGATAGGAATACACTAATTAAACTTGTTTGTGACACAAACTTGGCAGACATCAACAACACAGACAACTGAAGTGTGGCCCAGCAAGAAAGGAATTATCTTGAGTTTTCGAATCCAACCTGACAAGTACAAGTACTCAGACATAAAGTAGTAAAAGTGATTGCTAAATCCTGCAATGTTTCCTTAGCAAACTGGTGATGAAGATGATCCTGAGTTAATCACAGGATTCACAAGTTTGCAAGCTGTTATGCAACATCACGTATTGGAGAGTTAGACTTCCACTAGGTTTGTAAAAGTATTTGTGTCATTATAGACACCATGTGAAATTCTGGGGTTTTATGCTCAAAAAAACAACCTCAGTTCAGAAAAGTTGAAAGGCTGGATTCCACTGAGGCAAAACAGAGAAAGATATCTATGTTGAAGAGGCAGACATGAACAGTGTTACTAGCTGCAAATGCCTGGACATAACTTGAAGACAAGAGGAAGTGTTTTCTATGATGTGTTCTTAAATATCCCCACAAACTGTCAGCAAAACATTCTTTAAATTGTGGAGTTGGAGTGAGATAGCAAACTGACACAAATGTTTATGCTTTGTAGTACCAGAATCCTGAAATTAAAGAACTTTCTGTGCCAACTGCACTGTTCTCTTTTTCTTCTCAAGCCAACTCTGTGCTAGTTTTGGTGCACTTGGTCACTACTATGGACAACAGGGAGCAACTACCCTTGAAAGCAGACAGGTGCTCCTTCAAACTGACATGAATTTTCTATTAGACTAATATACACAGTCCTTTTTGCTCTGTTGAATTCTGAATAAATTGATTTGAGGCACATTTCAGTTCTCATTTAAACACTTTTTTTGTCTTCTCTGTTCATATCACCTTCAGTAACTTTGGAACTGCAGGAAAAAAATGTTAGATTTACCTCAGTCTGTGTCATTCTTCAGTTTAAAATACACAGGCTTGCATGGCAGAGGCATGTCCCCAACCCTGTCATGTGAAGAGTGGCTATGTCCCTTCACTTCTCTTAGGGAGACAAGTATCCCTAATAGCATGAGAAACAAAAGGAAGCACCAAGTGCAGTTTCACACAGCTCAGTCTACTTTACAGCTGAGCCACCTGGAGATGGTTCAAAATGGTGCAACTCAGAACACAAGCTGTTGTTGCCCACACCAAAGTTGTCCATTTAATTACCCTTTAGAAGCACTGTAAGCTGGATTTGGAATTTATGTCAGGGATCAAATTTTCCAGAACAGGGGAAAAAGTACTGTCGTTTCATCCTTCACAGTGTCTCCAAGCTGCAGCATAGGTTCATTAGATAATCCTCTTTGATTCCAAATTGTTTTTTTAATATATTAGTCTAAGTACATCATACCACTTTAACTAGATTATAAACAACATGCTGCTGAAGGAATATTTATGTTACTTATTATCTGGAGCACTGCATCAAAAACGAAATTCATATTTGGAAATTTCTGATATTCATCTAATTAAAATAGAGAGGCATTTATTAAAATAAATGATGTATTTCTTACATTAGCAAAATTCAAGTTTATAATTACTTTAATAAGTAAATTACTAAGTAGTATTATAAGATTAATTATTTACATCTTAATAATATTTGTATTATGACAAGCAATAATGTTAATTTAAATAACATTGACATTTAATATTTATATATTTATTATTTCTAATTACTAAGTAATTAATAAGTACTCTTTAATAAACAAGTCTACTAAAATAACAGAATTTTTCTTATGAAAAAATTCGATTAACCCAGAAAGGAAAACAGCAATGGATCATGCAGGAAGATTTAGTCTCATGATTTCATTATCCAAATTAACATTCTTGAAATCTATCTGCTGCACCCTTGCAGCTGGATGTTTATCTATTTGCCTTGAAAAAACCAACAGGAGTTTGGTCATGGAGATGGATATAGGACTCCTAAGATAAAAAATATCTCACACTTAGCAAGTTTGTCTGCAGGAAGATGTCTCAGTAATTTGTAAGAACACAGTGTATTCAACTTAGCCATGCTCTGTCCAACTAAACTTCTAAAAGTGGCCCCTTTTCCATGAAGCCCATGATTCAGCGACAGAGGAGACATCTTTTCTTTTTCCACAGTATCTGTTTTCGTTTAATTGTTCAAATTTTCTACTGCCTTAGGCACTTTAGAATAATAGTTTCATTTGTTCAGGTTTTAAAACATATTCTTGTACTAAACCAAGAAAAACAGTTGCATGCAAAGTAATTAAATCACAAAGATAATAGATTTGACATCATAAATTCTTCATTAGCTCTAGATAAAGCAATCAGCAGTTGAGATAAATTTTTGCTTCATCGGAATGACAGAAGGGACTGAGGTGAGGTAAGGATGAGCAAGAGGAAATCATTGTGAAAGTGACGCCGTCATTTTCAGAACTGAGTGGCTCTGTAGCTTGCCCCCATTCAGTGGAGAGGTCTGTGTTAAGGCAGTGCAAGTTCTAGAACAGGTTATGTTCCCTCTCACGTACATCTAGAGTTGCATGACTGATGGTGGCTGTGCAACTAATGAGGTGCTGCAGTGCTCCTGCCAGAGGTGAGCCTGGACAGAGCACAGAGGCAGAGCAGGACAACACTAGAAGTAAACTGAGGCCAGTATAAAAGCAAAAAATCTGTTTTGGTCAGCCTATACAAGGTTACTTCATTGATTCACCTGACAAATATGCTAAAATTGATTGCTTTTGGATGCATGAGAAGCATGTGTTATGTTCCTGGAATGTTACTTTTTGCCCCCACCACACCAGACTTTCCTTCCTTTTGTTTATTACAAAGGATGGGGGCAAAGTGAAGGGTCAGGAAAAACAGATTCTTTCCATTAAAACATCAGGCTGTTTACAACTGGCAGTTTTCTAGGTTGACTTACTTGCAACATCTGACCCAGCTCCAGCTTCACTGATTCCCAAGCAAGCCACAAAATCACCAGCTATAGTTGGTACGAGGAACTGTTTTTTCAACTCATGGGAACCAAACCTGCAACAACATAATGAAAAAATAGGATATTAAAAGTTTATGAAGGTAAATTTTATTTAGAAGTTAGTTACAAGTCTTGTTCTACCCATACAATGATCAATTTTCCTATGACCAGGTTAAAGCTGTCCCAGAGCCAAAAGACAGAATAGATACTTTCCAAAGCTGTGATTCAGTCTTCATCAGAAGTGAAGCCACAATCATTTCAAATAAGTTGTAAAAAATATTCAGGCATCTTACTCCCACAGAAATGTGTGGTCTAGATGCCCAAAATCTATCTTTGTGACTGTTGCTTTAAAAGTTCCAGATCTAAATAAACATAACCCCTGAGCATTCCCCTCGATGCTCCTGAAGTCGGCCAGGATGGAGGACCTGCTCTCTGTTTATCTTCTGACTTCTGCATCAGCTCTTGGCCAGGTTTTAGAGATGACTGAAAAGTTATGATATGTGATGGCCACTGTCTGCAAATATCTGTATTTAAATTATTTATATCTCACATCTGCTTTTAAATCACACAGTAAAATCAATTAATGCTTCTTCTCAGCTGTTCTTTTATCTCTACAAAAATAAAAAGGGAAGCAGCAAACCGTTGATGGTATTTTAACACAAAAATTTCACTTGGCTGTATTTCAGTTCAGTTAAGAGGCACACATTATTTCCCCATTGTTTAGAAGCTCATATCCATTCAAAATATTGTCCATCTCATTTTTTGCTTGATTTTGTCCTCATTAACATTCACTGATTTCCTCTGCAGTGTGAATGGTGAGCTCAGGGTCTAGTTCTTTAACCTCTTGTGCGACTGAAAAATTCCTTGGGTCATGAAATGTCTTCTCTGTGCAGGAATCCCTAAATTCAAGTTCCTCCTCAGCCTCCTTTTTGGTATGAGGCTTCTCAGGTCATCAACACCACTCGCCTCCTTAGGCTCGCTGAGGCCTCCTTCCAAAACATAGTCCCTGTACCTCCAAAGGAGAGGGGCCATTCAAGCTAAGACTAAACCATCCCCTCCAACCAGCCCTGACACAAAGGACATGGGACAGCTAGAGAACAGACTGGGATCTGGCAGGCACTTCCACTTGGTGCACACAAGGAGCTCAATTCCTAGTCCTGTCTCTGCTGAAAATCACGGCAGCAATCCTAAATAAATACAAGAAGCAAGTTTGGAGTGCTTACTCCTTACTCTAGCACACTGGAACAAAGTTCCTATGTCTGTTAGGCAGTATACTTTTTTTGTTAACTTTCCATGGGTACGATCAAGTATGGCTAGCTGCACATTTATTACTCAAAAAGACCCTCAAACAACCCAATCAACACCATGGAAAACTAGATAATGAGAGCAGATAGCAGTGATTTTTGGCAATGCTTTCTGATGCTTGAAACTTTGATTACCTTTCGCATTTCAACAGAGAATTTTCACAGCAAGAACTTTTCTTAGACTAATATTTTTAGATCAATGTCTTTTTTTGTTTTGAGTTCTAGAAAACAGTTCAGTTCTTTCCAAAAATGTGGCTGTAGAAGATATTATTTTGCAATCAAAAAAAAGTCACACAACTCTGTCTTCAGAAGATGAGGGGTCTGTGCCTTGCAGGAGACAGCTAGCTTCTTGCTCAGCTGCTAGCTTTCTGTTAGAAATATGTCACGTCTGTAAAATTCTACCCATCTTAAATGCACCCCACCTCAGGTTTGCACAAATGCAATACCCACTTCTTCCTAGTTTAACAGCTACAGAATTAGAAAACTCTGCTTTCAAGGAGATCATGCTCTGGCTCAATACAGACCCAACAATGTCCGCTTTCTGGTTGGGGCCATACCCCAGAACACAGTTTCCCATGTGATTAACTGTGCAGCCTTGGCATCATTGTATTTCTATGCATTTGGGTGTCCATACACACACACAAGTCTACAGTCAATGAATCTTGTTGATTCTGTGCAACACAGAAGTCCCAAGTGTGAGATTCTGACACACTGAGTTGCAGGAAAGTGGTTCATCCTTTCTTGCTCCATACTTCATAACTAACATTGGTGGAATGTCATGAAAACAAAAACAGAAATTCCAGTGGTATACAATACTGTAATTAGAAGGCAAAAGGAAAGTAAAACCATGGCAAAATACAGATGTAACACTTCTGTGATCCACACGGCTCTGTTTACGTGTTCTGATTGTCAGCTGCAGCTTCTCTTCTTTACAGCAAACAATAAATCAGATAGTAAAACTAATTTTTTGATATTAATTCCCAGGTATGCTGTTGATGAGAATTTTAATTCCAGAATCTTAAGTGTATCCATGTTGCAGGGGCAAACTGCTGGGTCAGTCAGTTGCCCCACTCTAGTTTTAAAACTGCTGCTATGACACAGAATGTCTGCATAACTACTACATGAAAAGTTGGTAACTATCACTTTTATGGAGGGAGGAAAAAACCCCAACAAAACAGATTGAGCAAGTGCAGGAGCCTGAATGATAGCAAGTAATTAAAATGGGAACAATGACATAGCTGATGAGAAAAAGAAAAATGGTTAATTTTCTAGAATGGCCATATCTAGGAAGCATGATATATGTGCTACAACTTTAGAACTGACACATTACAAAGCTGGAAAAAGAACAAGTAAATTATAAAACAGAATTAGACTGATTCTAATCATTACAACTAAACACATCCTTAATATTACTGCACTGGCATATCTGGCTAAGAAAAAAGACAAACACAAACAACTTGGATTCTGAAATTCAATTTTTTAATTGGTTGTAGCACCAAGATTCTGTGTTTGCAAACATACAATCTACTACTAAACAAGGCTTATGTTTTATTATGTTTATTTATGTTAAAACATATTTATTATATGTTTTAACATATAATACTCTAGCATTAAAAATACGTTAAAAAAAAATAGTGTTTTACCCCTAAACCAAACTGTCTGAGAGAAGCAGAGAGGAAGGAGGTTCTTCCCTCAGGCTAGGTAGTATATCTACACAGTGGTGTTTTTCTCTACTCATGACACTTTGGGTTTTAGGCAAAAACGAACTTTCTGAAAATTACCTTGTAAGAGCAGGAGTAGCCATGCCAGCTTGCACTCCAATAGCCATTGGAATACCTCCACAGTGGATATTTCCCAGCTCTTCTGCCACTGCAATACTATAGGAGAAGTCCAAGCCCATGCCACCATATTCTGAGGAAAAAACAGATCATGATTCTCATGTTCTAGACTGGCAGAAGCAGCAAGAAAAACAACAACAAAAAAAGACGTTGCTACTGTGAGGACTTGCCAACTGCAATTTAACTGCTAATTTTTAAGTATTTGACAGTTACCAGCTTTCCTTTCACAAAAGCAATACCATCTTTACAGTGTCTGAATTGAGAATTATACCTGCTCTAATTATCTATGTGCACATCAGGTCACCTCTGAGTATCCTAAGTAGTCTCATTACTTTTACTGGAAACAGCAGGAAGAAGTAACATGCTGTTGAAAATTATATCAGAAGGTAAAATTATTCTTTCCAACAGCAAGGTCATATGAACAGATCACAACACAAGGTAAGAAGGGCTTTTATTTCCCCATGATAACACCTGACACCCACTCTCATCCCACAATGCAATCATCTTGCTCAAACACAGCAGTCAAGTCAGCATGGAGTGAGACCACATGTAGGTCGTGTTTCTATGCTAAATTACTGTCGTAGCTCAAAATTCACATCAGGCACAACTACAGTGTGTGTCATACCCTGGCACCTGGTCTGTGCAGTGATTAAAGCATTCTTTGTTCACAGGGGGCTGACAACCTGGGACGCTGGCCTGGTGCCAGCACAGCCCATTGTTCCCCTTCTCCCCTCCACATTCCAATCTGCAAATTCAATTAAAGAAGAAATTATTCTTCACCTCACTCCCATGCCCAGTGCTGCTAAACCCACTACAATAGAAGCACAGAAAAGGGCTACATTGCTATGGTGGATGAGGTAATTTTCAGCTGTATTAAATAGCTTACAGTTCAAAGGAAATAGGGTGAGAAAGCGAAGGTCACTGCTTGACGTCATTAGTTGGATGAGCAGCTGTGATTAGATAATGTTACCTCTTTTTTTTTTAGCTGCCTTGAAGACCAGCTAAGAAAATTTCAAATAAATAGATACAAACCCTCAGCCCTCACACGCACAATATGGGGCAGATGACCCTCTTCTGTTTTCACTTGCTGACCTCAAACACTGAGTACACCCCTCTACTGACCTGCTCTGAAGTTTTCAAAAAACACCATTAAATAAAAGTCAAAACACCACAGTGCATATAAACATGGGGCTTTGCATGCTATCATCTGTTTCCTAAACCCACAGAAACTATTTTTGTGCATCCTTTCCCTGCTGAAAGGAAAACACAGTAGGAAAAGCTAAGCATAAAATTTGGTTTGCAAAGAACACTTCTCCTTAGGTCATACTGAATAGTCGAGACTGTCAGAATTAAAAAATGGCTACTTTTCCAAACTTTTGCTTGAAAATAATGTTTCTTAAAAATATACACAATCTTGAAGTTCCTACTGGGAGCTTAAGCAGTACAATGAAACAACAACAATATGGAAAAGCGTTTAACATAACAATCTAATTTTCTTGCCTTTTCACGGTCCCCATCAGCAAATTAATGGTCTGAGGAGCAGTTAGAAGAGTATGTGCATGTAAAGAGAAGACTGTTTAAAGATATCTGGCATGAGAGAGATTTTGCTAATTTTGTATGGCTCTATAGCAGAATTATAATAGGTTTGGCATCTCACAAATATTTTTCATTTGATTTTATTTTTTTTTAAATCAGTCAATACTTTTATTGCCAAACTACTGTTATTACTGATTTTATCTTTAGTTTTGTCTACCAGCCAGTTATATTCCCATTTTTCACTTAAAATTCACGGATCAAAACCTTAGTTTTTAGATTTACCCGAAGTAACTTCCCAGGAGAAAAGTTATGCACAAAACTGACCCAAAGAAGGGCTGCTTTATCCAAGTGTACAGCTTACAGACATTCTTTGCCCATACCACAGTCCATTGTATATTACCACATAACAAATTCTTCTTGTTCTCATTTGAGATTAATTACTAAGCTGTACATGTGCTGCAAAAGGCCAACTTTTAAAGGGATGAAAGAATTTCTGACCAAAGGACAGAATGAAGCTTTGGGAGCTGGGGGTGGAGAGGGAAACCCTGCCAGGAAAAGAGACGATAAAATCCAAAGATTTGATCATCTGAGGATAGAAAATGCAAGAGACAACCACAGATGCAGGCAGGAAGGGCAGAAGCAAATGGTAAAATCATTAATCAGACCACACCTAAGCTTTCATCAGTTCTGTTCCAGGAGCCAAGAAGCTAAATGTTCCTGGAGAAATGCAGTGATTTGGTAGACAATGATAGAGAAAGTCTGTTTGAGCCCAGAATACTTGATCAAGGTGGTGATTGACTTGTCAGTGCTGTCTGTAAAGTTATATCCCCAGTAATTTGGGTAATTTAGGGCATGGCAAAGCAGAGCTGTGTCCCATCCCTTTGGAGAACTGGGTCTCCACACGAGCCAGGCTGCCAGGGGTGTCACACTCAGCAATAGCAGGCAGTGCTGGCTACAAGCACTAAAGCAACTTCCTTTTTTCCTCAGCTCCTGGTGGCAGCCTGGTGTTCACAGCCCCACTTCTGGAACTCCAGCCAGATATTTTGGGGCTGGTCCAAGCACATTTTCCTGCATGACGTGGGATGCAGCTCTTAACCAGAGATGAAACCACCAGACCATTTTTTTTCTATCTGCTTCAGTGATGATGGTATATGTTTTATGGACTTTATGTTTAATTTTTATTTGGAATAGGACTTACTCTTTTTGGAATAATATTTATTTGCAAAAAAGAGAATATGCTGGTGGCAGTAGGTTTGTATTTGCCAGTCTCATCAATGAAAAACACTTCTTGGAAATACCAGTACCATGATATTATGCTAATAGGTCAATTAAATTTTAATTCAGAAGAGCAAACACCATGCTTTACAGAGGAGTGAAAACTTTGGTGAAATTTTTGGTGAGAAATCCATAATGAAAGAAACCAAATCAATTCCAGATTTGAGTGCTTTACAAAACAAACAAACAGACACAATCCCCACCAAAAAACAAACAAACAAACAAAAAACCCAAACAAACAACCAAAACCTAAAAAAACCCACATCAGGAATAACAAACTATATTTAAATATTCACATGTAAAAAATTTCAGGGGTAAATATTTCATTTTACTTTTAAATGAGATGAGAGACTTTCCCAGAATTGTTTGGTTACATTACCATTTTTAATTTGCAAGAAATTTAAAAGAACAAAGCACAAACTAGATTAAACTAGGCAGAAAGTCTAACACACTATTGCTTTTATAATTGAAAACAGGTAGAAAAAGGCAACTCAACTATATTCAAATTATTTCTGTTTTGATGATAATAGCACAACTTTCAGCTGTTAAATGGCCTAATATGGTATCTTTTCCATTGTCAGATTTCAGATTCTTTTACAAAGCAATTAAAACATAAGGCCCAAAGCAGAGAGCACAGGAACATACAAATAAATAAAGATTCTGCACTGCAGCCCATGGGCAGGACCCAAGCTGCAGGAAGGAAAAAGTGTGTGGAGGAGAGAACAGCAGAGAAGATGTGCTACGGACTGACTACAACCTCCCCTCTCCATCCTGCTGTGCCACTTGGGGTGGGGAGTAAGGGAGATGACTCAGGAATGAAGAACTGAAGCTGAACTTGGGAATAAGGGGAAGAGGATGGCAGAACATCTTGTTTTAATTTGCCTTTGCTTCTCACTACACAAATCTACTTCAATTGGCAGGAAATTTAAATAATTTTCCCCCAGCCGAGTCTGCTTTTTACCATGGCAGTGAATGGTGAGCAGTCTCCCTGACTTTTCTCAACAGCCAGGCCTTGGTACTGTATTTTCTTCCCTGTCCTGTTGAAGAGGGGGAATGAGCTCGCGGCTGGCCAAGGCGAACCCACCACACCATGGTCAGTATATTATTAACCTATTCCTTTAAATTGGCTCTCTGCTTTTCTCCTAATCACCACCACCACATTATTTTAACAGTCCTACCCCACAAAACCTCCTTATTTTTTATAGACCAGCAAATTCTTACATGTAACGTCTGTGACCCTGGCAGTGGAGTAGGAATCCAAAGGAACACGGTGAATCCTAAGAAACATTCTTCTTAAAAGATGCAAGTGTACCTTCTACTAAATCTGATCATTTAAGGTATCAGGACTTTTGCACATGAATCTGGGGCACACAGCACAGATGATGCCCAAAACTACAAATAGAAGAGCAAGACATGGTCTCCAGTTCCAGCGTGTCAAAATAGAAACACTGCTGAGAAGATCAACTGGAAAAACAAAGGCAGAGAAAGTCTATGAAAAAGGACTCATAAAGGCAAATGAGAAGCTGAAGTCTTTCATATAATCATTTCACTTTGAAGACCAGAGCATTTCTTGCCACTTTTTCAGGATCTCTGTTCAAATATGACTCTGTTCAATGATGAGACAGGCTTGAAGTCTCTAGTCACAAAATTTCTAAGAGTTTACAAGTGTCTCTATCTGGAATTTGCTTCTGAACCCCTTCAAGTAGCTGTCAGTGGGAATGACATCTGTGGTGAAAGGGGTCTGTAAATGAGTGAAAGCAAGGTGAAACAGGTGGTCCTCAATGTTTTAAGAATGTCCTCAATGTTTTAAGAATGTAAGTGAACCTAGAAAATGGAATGGTGATAACACAATACAGCCATATCCAGAACTCTAAAATAGAGTTTGCATTTATTTAAAATAAATGCAAATATAATTTATCTTGTTAACATAGTTTCCAAAGTTTCAATAAAGTGAAAGTGAAATAAAATCAACATTAAAGAAAATCACTCAGTGTTATTTCTACTATTGGCACCTAACTCAGTGCAAGAAAAAAACAAATATGTGTTCTCATTTCTAGCAACTAGAAAGACAAAGCATGAATCAAGTCCCATTTTGAAGACAGGTCTGAGAGACTCCTATATTCGATACTACAATGACAGTATTTTTGTACTGCCGGTTTTCATCACAGCCTACAATTTTAAATCAACAGAAGCAAAATTTAAGTGTTCAAACCTTATTTACCTCTCATAAATATGGTTCAAGAATTTCAGCTCCAGAGAACTACAAAGAGCCTTGAAGCTACATAACTGCAAAAGTCATCAGGTTGGACAGTACAGAAATCCATATCATAATTCCTTTCCTTTGCTTTATATAGAGGGAATTTAAAGAATAACCAAGGGTGTACTCTCTGTCTTGTGCAATTTCCCATAAATCCATTCTGAAAAGTTGAGACTAATGACATTCAGAAAACACCTCCTTCCTTCTTGGTTATTTGCTTCTGGCTGGGTGTAGAGGAAAAAACCTCTCATTTAGTGCAATAGAAACACTGTGAGTCCACTTTAGTCTTGTTGAGATTAAGACGTATTTTTTTGGCTATTTCTCCCCTCCCCCAATCAATTCACAAAAAATTAAACAACAAACAAAAAAAAGCAACCAAGGAGAAAAACTCTTGACACAAACAAACCCTCACAACAATATAAAGTTCCTTATAACAGATTACCTTAGTCAGATAGACCAAACTCTATCATTCAAATGGAAGTATGTCCCAAACCAGGAAAAGCTACAGTGTTTCATTTGTTTGGTTGCTCCTGGAAAGATTGCAGTCACATTCAGTACTTGTTCTCCCACAGATACTACTTCAGCCAACATTTCCAAGACAGATAAGGACTTATTCTGCTAACCAAACTTTAAATATCACGCTTGTGATCCAGTAACCCTTGGAAAAGAAGAAATATGGATTGGATTCTCGTTACTTTTCAAATACTCATGGTTAGCAGACCAAGTACAATCCCAAGAGCAATTAACAATGCAAAATGTGTGTTTCTACAATACTCCTTCTGTATTCTGTATTCCCTATTCTGCTCCCTCTTGCTATAGAAGTCATCACAGTTGTCACCACAGAAACTAAATTTGCTGAGATGACTAAGTTGATTGGGTCTGTCTAGCAGTATTTTAGGTTAAGACAGAGCCACACTGTAAAATAAAGGAGAAACTTCTCCCCCAGAGTAAGGATAAAACCCTTCTATAAAACCACCACAAAATACCACAGAGGAGCTTGGAAGTGCCTACCATTGAGCAGATAAATACCACCACTAAGCAGATAAATGCATCACACAGACCTGGCCCCAGCTAGGGGCAGCATGGACACATTTTAAAAGGGTTCAAAGCTGTACTTTTAAAAGACAAAACAGTACATTCTAAATCACTAAGTTGCCAATAGCTGAACTTGCTACCCTCTGCTTTCTAAATAATCCCTCCCAAATTTGTTAGTTTTCTTCATTTTCTAAGTGGGTATGCAGTATATCACCCAGTAACATTGAGCCACCAATCACATTTGCATAAAACTTCCAACTCAGAAGGTTATCATAGCTCTTAAAAAAATACAACACAAACCCCCCAAATTGTGTACAAACAACGTTATGGGGAAGGAAAAGCTTAATTGCCTGGTACAGTAGAATAATATGTGCACATGGCAACATAAGACACATTAACAATGTAAAAGATGCATGCAGTAGCCAAAAAAGAAAAGAGGAAAAGGAAGATCCAAATTGCACATAGCCCCAGGCACCAGCTATTGCATCATCTCCAAGTCAGAGAAAAACTTTAAACAATCCCTGATCACAGACCCCTCAGTTGACTTCTGGAGTTTTAAACAGACTTTATTTTTCCCTACTCAGGTCTGATCCAACATCTATTCCAAAGAAACTAGAATTTAATTGAAATAGTTAGACCACCCTACAATTTTTTCTTTACAGTTAAAGAGTGAAGATCTCAATCATTGTACATTTGAAAATGTCAGTCACACTAAATGCCACAGCATAAAGAAAATGAAAAAACACCCAAACATGTAGGAAAATGAAGTCAAGACGTATATGGGCTGAATATCACCCTTCCTGAGCTTCAGGGGCAAAGCCATGTTGCTTCTCATGAGGCTTCTCTTTGGGCAAGCTCATAAGCAAACTGTAGAATGGGTTTCAAGGATATCATCTTTGCAACCTTGCCTGCTGCTTGAGATCAGCCAACCAGCAGCAGCTTCCAAGCTCCTCCCGTACATCAAACACACACATTGCTGCAAGCTCTTGCACATTTGCTTGCTCTAAGCCTGGCTTGTGGATGCTCAAGTAAATTCTCTGGGTCAGGCGTATCCAGCAGTGAGTGCTGCTTCTCTCCAGCTTGAAGGCAGCCACCCTTCTGAAATTCAGGCCACCACTGCCCCAAATCCTTCAACAATGTGTGTGTCCACTGCAGTCCTACTGACACAATCATGAGTCAGCCCTCAGAGGCTCCAAAATCTGTCATCAGCATCTGTCAGCCCCACGTAAAATGCTTTCTTCCTCCTAAGAAAATGTCTGCACAGTGGCTCAGCTATCTTCAACATATTTGTTCATTTTGAACAGGTAATAATTAATCCCACACCTGTACAAGAAAAAAGCAGGTACATCATCTTCATGTGCTGCTGGTGCTCCTAGCCAGGACTTTTCCTCTCACATGAACTACCACAAACTCCTACATAACATTTACATAACTCTGTATAATGGTAAATTTTCTTCCAGTAGGATCTTAAGTGTGAATGCACAAATAGATATTATAAGGAATATACAGTAATATACAGACATTCAACCATCTATAGGTGAACAGGTAAAGAAACTGGGAATTGAATTATCAATAGATAACAGACAGATATCCCAAAGAGCACTCCCCAGTTTAAGCACAACAGAGAGAAAAGATGAGTAACATGACTGAATACAAGTATGTTAGAAATTTTTAAAAGCTGGATGAAAAGAAGTCACTGTACTAGGTTTTGTAGCACTCTATAAGCAAAAAGCAGACTTAATGCTTCATTTCTTTAAGGCATTTAATTTCTTTCATTTCTTTAAGGCATCAGGATATATAGCCAGTATTAAAAAGATCTTTCTCTTTCTTCTGCATTTCAAATAAATAAAAAATTAATCTGAGAAGCAATACTAAGTGATTTAAGGATTACAGAGTTATTACTTTTGCTACTTATTAAAATTTGTAGGCTAAGATTTAGTACAAAGGCTAAATATTTATCAGCTGAAAGCTATGTTTAATTTTCTTCCCTAAGAGATCTTTTATTCCAGTCCAAGCTTGTTGGAAAAACAATAACATGAAAAACTTTAGACACTTAGCTCAACATGTCACACCAAAAGACATAAATTTCACTAGATCACACTTTCCAAAACTTGCAATCTCCTAATGGAATTACAAATTGAGAATTGACGCTTAAGGCATGGGGGTAGAAACCTGAAAAATGCTAATTTTCAATAACTTAAAAAAAAAGGGGGGGATTTCCACATGTGTGCAATGAATAATGAAATAAACTTTGGACATGCTCTGGAGCTAGCCTGGCCAGCACAGGGGTTTTAGTTCAGTAGAACCAAACTTGGAACAGAAATGCACTGCAGGAGGTTTCCACAGGAATTTCTGATCAGCTCAGACTTAAGGGACCAAATGAATTTCCACTGGCTGACTTCTTAAGTCCCTGAGATGTTGGGTCAGATACTGAGAAAAACATAACATGCCATCCTAGAATGCCTGCCACATTGCAGGTCAACACATTCCCAGCACAGTCACACACAACAAATTATTAAAGAGACATCTATCAAGTAATGCTGCAGCTAGAAGCCCACCCCTGTCTCGTTAGGTGATTTCCTTGTTGACAAATTCTCCTCAGCTTGCACCATCTGAGTCTGTACCCTGACACCGCCTCCAGCGTGGGCAGGGCTGGGACCACCGGTGCCACAGCCCCTTGTCTCTGGCAGCTCCCAGCCCTCACTCAGGGACAGCCCATCCTGCTGCTGGAGCATCCCCAGAGGTTTCAGTTCCCCAGAGCAGCAGGAACCAAAGGAGAGCATCTTCTGTATTTGTGACTGTTGAGAAACCTGACTGGTTTTGAAACTGCTTTCAGATAGCAAAAGCAAAGCAATAAAAGGGCATTTCTAAATCTGAGCAATGCATTGTGGTGAGCTCTTTGAGACAAAACTCAAGTTTTCCAGGAAAGGGAATGGGTTTGATCTCAAACCGGGAACAAAAGTCAAATAAAAATGCAAAAAATGAGTATTTTTATAACATTAAATTGTATGTTTACAATTCTGTCAGGTGATTACTGATTAAAATTACTTCTGTCAGGTGACCTTACTTTTTTTGAAAGACACACAAAGGAAATTTCACAATAAAAACCAGCTCAGGGGTAAAAATGAAAGAGTTTTTGCAATGTCAGAACAATGCCTTTCCCCTTCATTTTCTCCAACAAAATCAGTATTTCAGTAAAACCAACAAGTTTCCATGTTTTCTCTATTCTTGATAACCTTCATGGAGAAAACATTTCATTGAAAACTTTTATTTAGTTTAACGAGTGTGGATAAACATTTCAAACACAATTCTAGAGGTGAAAATATCTGGCTCAGTTCTAATTTGTGGCTATGATTCTGTGTGCATCCTTGTCCTTAAGATTCATCAGCCAGACCATATCATCAAACAGATAATCGCTCTCTGTTTGTAGAAGAGCTGGCACAATAGGATTCAAATCTGAACTGCAATCTCCAGTGTGAAACATGCTACACTGCTATTTTTATTTACTCTGACATTGGAGAGTGTGCCTTGTATGTGGTACTGGCCAAAAATGAGATGTTTTCCAGTACAGTGCAAGCATACCACAAATCAAATTCTCCACTCCAGATAGTCTTTTTCAAAAGAACCTTCTACTGAAAGTATTTTATTATTTCTATTAGCATTTCATCACCCAATGTAGTCTGCTCCAAGAAATTATTATTGATCAAAATTATCTGTTTCTTATTACTGATTTGGTTTTGAAATCAGTAACAAATCTGCTCTCAAACCCATGAAAAGCAGGTTGTTCTAATGAGGGATGACAGCACCCTGCTATATACCAGATAAAATTTTAATACAGTTTACAATTAAAATCAATTCAAACTGCCTAATACACAATTTCCTGTGTGACACACTGAGGTCTGTAACATACCAAGAGAATAATCTAGTGCAAAAGGGAACAATGATATGGCTAAAGGTATCCATAAAAGACTGACATGAGTTAAGAAAAATAACAAAACACCCTCCCCACAACATCTCTGTCACCTTCCTCAACTCCCAGTCCTACCTGTATTATAATTAATGATCCCAAGGACTCATTCCCCCAGTAGTATAACTACCCTTTTACTATGCAGCTTAGCTGTAATTTTTCCAACAGAAATAGAAAATAGATTTGGTCATAGTCTACAGCAAGGATGCACTTGCACCACTCACTATATAAACACTTGAGGCTAAAGTCAGACCTCTCACAGTTATGAATATTACCTCTGTTATTTACAGACCATTCAGAAACCCAAGCAGGGTACACTACTCATGTCAGTAATTTACTTTTTCATAAGTAGCTATACAACAAATTTTATCTCGAATTCTTGTACTCAAAATATCACTCTAGAGTTACATAGCAATAAATGTGTTTTTCAGGGCAATAACAAATTGAATATGTGGTCACGTAGTAAATTTGTAAAAGAATTAAATTTCATTGCATTCTCCAAGTAATTCTGAAAGTCAAATTATATTAAATCAACACATGTATTGTATTGTTATGGAATGTCCCTGAAACTGAATTTAAAATATTTATATTTTAAAATAAAGGAAGCAAACCAGCTTATATTGAGGGAAAAAAAACCCCAAACATTCTTTATAGAAATTCATAAATTATTCCAGGAGATGTTTAAAAAACAATCTTAGAAATATTGCCAAATACCTGAATTATTATCTTCATGGCTCAATAATCTAGCCAATAACACACCTTCCATTCAAATTAAAAAAAAAAAAAAACAAAACAAAAACACCAAACCAACCAACCAACAACAAAAAAACAAACTAGGGAGTCTGGAGTCATTCCACCTCCCAAGGACACAAACTGTCCAGAGCCATCATGCTTCCCCCATCTCTCCCACGCATCTACATGTAGAGGGAAAGTGGGGATGAAGAGGGAGGTAAAAGTAGCCTTTTCATGCAGGAAAAAGCTCTTATCAAAACTACATATTATTGCT
Organism: Lanius collurio; assembly: GCA_020086605.1. Classification (NCBI taxonomy): domain Eukaryota; kingdom Metazoa; phylum Chordata; class Aves; order Passeriformes; family Laniidae; genus Lanius; species Lanius collurio. The sequence goes on along the minus strand of JACBWW010000017.1, from coordinate 20,677,994 downwards.
AATTTTTTAAGTTGGTCCTGTATGATGGACTTTCCATTAGCTCCATGTAATTGCAAAGAATTTTTAAAGCACTTACAAGCATCCATCAGATACCAGGTGTTTATTATATTGTTGTGTGTACTGTTTCTAAAAGACTAACTGAAACATCTGAAATAAAAAGTAAAATCCCATTCAATTTATTGGCAAGTAGTGTAATACTCTCCAGACACAAAATGCACAATTAGAAAATTGTTTAATATATTAAGGCTCTTTGTCATGTTTTTGAGTTACATAACTTTCCATCTCATAAGGGCCACTATTTTAGAAGGACACTCAATACCCACAAACTATTTGCCTAATTTTCACGTGTCCATCTATCACCACAGGCTTCTGTGGCCATGAGACCCCACTGGGCAGCAAAGGCCTGCAAGAAAGGGAACTGAAGAGGATTTTATTACAATAGGCACCTTTTATCACAGTTAGACATCTCACTGTGTAGCCACTCTAAGTAACATTGCTGATGAATCCTTTGTTTCCCTGTGATCTCCTGGACTTTTCTATTCAGAAAGAGAAATATTTTCCACCACCTCCTTATTACTCTCAAACTACATCTCCAAAGAGCTTGCTGATAAGCTTTCCAGTATTTCAGAGACACTGTAAAGAGGTGTTGGGCTAAATTTGTTCCCTCATTTATGGGCAGCACATGAAACGGGAGGTGGCTGAGACTGCAGGGACCATCCTGATGATCCACACAGGGATCCCATTGCTGCTGGACCCTTGGAGTTCACCTTCAGCTGAGACACTGTGGGCTTTTCACATTGCACAGCAGGGGCAGCAGTGTGCAGATGTCTGCCCTGCAATGGTTCTGGCTCAAAATGCATTTCCAGTACAAATCTTGTATCTCACAGTCGTGCAAAAATGCAGCAAGGTCAACATCTCTGAGTACCCTTAGTCTGGTGGAGACACCAACCCCACACTGACTCAGACTGACTGTATAAACTCCCCAAGAGCCAAGTCAGATGTTCAAGGGTGGGAAGCAGCTTTTTCATCAACATGGTCAAAGTCCAGAGCTAGAGGTTGAAGAAACAAAGGGATATATAAACATCTGCAATTAGTGGCCCATTTTGAAGCTTCTGCAATGTCTCAGATAAAATTATAATAAATTTATTACAACTCATAAGCTTCATGATGCTGAGCACACTGCACATCCTTTCAGTGCTGCATAATTATAATCCTTTTCTTCCTTGAGAACTACAACTATTTGCTAACTCATTATGATTAATCCAGTGCATAGCATCTCTCAGCATCAGGTAGTCCCAAACTGAGTGATTCTGGCAACAGTAAATTAACGGTGAGCAAAGCAGCAGTGATTGTGCCTCCTTTTTCCCAACTACATCATCATATTGAACCATGAAGATTGAGAAAGCCCACACCAAAGACATCTGTTTATGCTCAACTCTCACGTTATGTTTAAAATAGTTGAGGAAAGGACAAATAGATAGTACATTGAATATTGAATATTGAATACTCTAAATTAGCAATAAGGTTTAAGACCATGTTATACATCATTGAAACAATGAAAACTTACATGAACAATTCCTCACTTGTAAAGCCGGAATTCTCTTTCCAAAAAAACCCCAACCCAACAAAAACAACAATAACAAACATAAACCAAAAAAAAAAAAAAAGGGAGGGGGAAGTAAGAAAAGTTTTTCTGTCTGGAAAAGATCACAGCATCTTCTAGGCTACAGCCTCATCACTTCAAGTCAGGTGACATAAAACAAGTCAAACATGAATTAACGTGTATCTTCTATCTAAAAAAATTCCAACACAGAAACAAAGGAAAAAAAAAGAGCTTATTTATTTTGCTCCCATTTCTGTAAATGTGGTAAAACTGTAATGACCGAGCTTCTGTTTTACTTACACCACCATGTGTCAATAAAGATTTTTTTCCTGTTTGAAATCCTTCTTACATTGTGGTTAATGCTGCTTTCTAAATTTTGGAGTAGCATTGATAAAGTATGGACTGAGAGCAACTAATGAAAGCAAGACATGAAAAATGCAGCAAATACAAACTCAACTAAATAGCATGCTAAAAGACAGACCTTAGCAAGTGCACTTTCAAACCAAACCATGTAATTATTCTCTTCATTTTAAGGAGGTTTACATGAAAGAATAGATATATCTTCCTGTCACACAGATTTTTTTATGTGTTAGAAGAATTGCTATGGAAAGAAACAAAAAAACCACCAAACCACAAAAGGAACCCCAATCTTTTACCATTTTAGGGAAATTGCTGTTTAGAAGCTCTGCTGCTGCAGACTGAGGTTAGCCATGCTAATGTTTTACCACTGGAAGTCTTCCACTTACAATTTAATTGCAAGTCACTCTGCAAGATTTGGCTTGCTCCTGACTTTGTGTTGGAGTGGATAATCTTGCCCTCAAGTTAAAAAGTTGTGTGCAGCCTGTCAGCTTCCAGAAAACTTTAGGCTAAAACTTCTCAAAAGAGAAAAACTACCAAGTTTTACTCTATTGGAATGAAGAGATATAAGAAACTGGTTACTCTTATTTGAAGATGAATATGCTTGAGTAATCAAATAACAAACTTTGATATGATTTTTATTTGTTTTCCATCTCTTAGTGTATCCTTCCATGCTGACTTTCCAGAGCTAAGACGTGTCTTCAGACAAATCCCGTTCTCTGATTTGTGTTTTCCATTCTAACTTGGGGTGAAACTGCTCCCTAGCTTCTTCCTCAATGAAAGGTCTTTATCATACCAATGAAATGCAGCTTTTGGCAGTGCTTCACTCAGTACTATTTTTCATGTTAATGAAGATTTACCTTCTTTTTCCCACATCCAGGATGTTTTTGAAATTTCTTAGCAAGATGAATGGGCATTACTGATCTGATTGTTTTTTTGATTACAAACACAGAGAAGATGGAAAAATCCAAACCAAATTCATACAGATTTTACAGCTGGATCAGGTGACCTCTCTGTTTAGCCGGCCAGCAATGGAGAATGTGCTGCAACAAGGTTATATAAAAACTAATCATATTGGAATTCAATTATCCCTAATGTTTCCCTGTTGACTCACTTTTTTCATCTGACCTCTAGCTAAGTTTCTCAGCTGCTGTCAACAATAGCCACAAGTGCTGTGCTCTGCCAATTGCTAGGCAAAAAACCCTCAGCTCCCCACACTGCCTTGCTGCCTCTCCATTTCCTGATGGTCAGATTTCACTTAGAGATACAAAGTATTAGCTGCCATCAAGTCTTTCCTGACAAGGAAGAGGGATGCAAAACAGTTGTACCTCTTATCTTTCATTTACCCATTCATCTACCTTCATTTTCTTATCTCTTACATAAGGACAGAAGTATTTTATATGTCTTTGAAATAAATGGCCAGTGAGGCAATAAAACCTTGGTATTATACTACAAACTTTCTTTTAAAATGCCCTACTACTTACTGAAAAGATGAAAATCTTTTTCCCCTTAATGATGACAGCAAGATTTACAGAACTGGTAAAAGGCATGGGGGAGGATGGTGTGGAAGGACAAAGTAATTTAGAAACAGTGCATTGCCTGCAAATTACTACTGTGATGTTTCTGGTCTCTATGAAAAAGTCGATGCTGCAAGATAACTAACACAAGTATAAGGAGCAAGTCTCTTAATACGCAATTTATGGGACATTGCTACAGTCTTGAAGAAGCCAAAGGAGAAAAAGAAGAAACCCTGAAGCTGAGAACAGTATAATTAATTAACAAGGAACACAACAGAGGAGCAATTTCAGGGAAGCACATGGAAAGGAAGGCAGACAGCTGGGGAGAGTGATGCTCACCATTGCAAAAAACAAAGGAGAAGGAAGTTTAAGAATAAAAGTATTTTATTTTTAAACCTAATTCAATGAAGCAAGAAGTGGAAGGAAATATGAATCCTCACAACCAACTTGGTATGTGCTTTATCTGGAGATTCCTCCTGGAAAAAGCAAACAGTAAGAAAAAACTTTTCCAGAGGCAGGTAGAGACTCTGGAGAAACAACCCAGCTCCACCGCTTAGAGGAACTCAGCTTTAACAGATTAAGATTTTTTATTGCCATCCCATAATCTTGTCTGTTGTCAGAGTGGCCTGCACAGAAATGGGCATGTACAGAACAAACCTAACAACAGGATGGGGGCTGACAGCTCTACAGAGACTGTGGCCCCAAACACAGGTTTGGGACTTCTACCAGCTGGGACTCTCATTTTCCTTATCCCACTGTGAGGACTGGTGTGAAGATAAGAGACTATCCCTAAGTATGAACCACTGCCCCATTTGCAGGCAGAAACCAGCAGGAGAAGAATATTTGACTCCTGGAGCAGCCAAAGCCATCACACTGTGGTTCTGCCAGCAGCTCTGCAGTTATTCCAGCCTAAGCATTGTCTCTGCCTGTTTGTTTCCCCATCCCTCAGCCACACAATCATAACTGCCTGAAGCAACAGAAGAGTTATGAAATAACCAGTACTAAAAAGTGGCAGATTGTTTTAAATTACACTACAGTGTACTTCACTGGTTATGCTATCTGCCAGCACAACACAGTGGGGCTGCACTTTTAATTATTAGAAGGATACTTTTTAAAATCAATTTGTAAAATTTATACTAGCTCTTTAAGAGCCATTGTAGCAAGAAAGTATGCTTACACTTTAAATCTCCCTTTTTGCTAATTCTAATGGCCACTCTACACACTCTTTAATGAGTGTCACCAATCCCAACAGGACTGTATGAATAACGCAAAACTAAACTAGATTTATATGAAAAACCTCCTGTTCCATACCAAAACTCTATATAAAGTTTCAGATTTGTCTGTTTAATATTCTGTCTGGGTCTTTCACATGACAGATAGCAAAAGACATGAACAAAATCACACCAATTTTGGTGCTTTGTTCCCCAAAATTTGCTTTGGAAGTCTTTCCATGCCATACACTCTCTAATTTCAGTGTAACTTAACAAGCTGTCCTAGAGAGAGCACCAGGAAAACTGAAGACTGATATTCTTCTTACTCATGTTTTTCTGTTTACAGTTGAGATTATTTTCTCATTAGCTTCAGGATATATGACTGAACACTTTTCACTAGTTTCAATGATGACATAAGCCAGGTTTCTTTCACACAGAAACAGAGCAAAATTTTTTTTAAATAAATATGTATGTGATTGAAATGTATATAGCAAATAATTTGCAGCCAGAAATGGTCTTTTTGTCTGTTTGCTAGTAGACAAAAAACTTACAAATGTGCTTGAAATTGTTTAATAAACAGTTTTTCTGAACAAATTTATGGAGATTCTGAAGACAATCTGCCTATTAGCAATACCAAACTGATCTTTTTTTCCTTATTCCTACTCTTACACTGTTCACTGAAAAGAGACTTATTTATATCTGTCTTACCTATAAAGATGCTCTTAATGATGGTTAAAGACTTGAGGACATGAGAAAGAAAGCCAAGAGCCTCTACAGAAGGTCCCAGAAGGCTGAGTCCCAGCTGCATGTCTTCTCCATTCATACAACTCTCATGTCTTCGCCAGTAAGGTTTCCAGCTTTTGGTGAAAAGTGATAATCTCAGCATGTTGTTTGCTGGCAGTTTTTCAGCTCATATTTCTCATTTTCTTCCACTGTCCTAAACGGGCCCTCATTTCCTCGTTTGTGCCAGACACTTACATTGTAATCACACGGCTCTAATCACTCCATGGCTCAACTAAAGAGCTCATAAATTGTTCCTACAAATCAATCCTCTGAGCTTTCTTAATTTCTTCCTTGACCTCATTAGTTTTCCAAAAACTTTCAGGCCAAGACATGCCCATCTAATAGTTTCCATTCCAAATATGTCCCCAACATTAGTAAAATATGCAGTTAATTTAGTTTTTCTCCTAAGAGTTGCAGATGAAAATTCCCTGAAACACAGAAAAGGTCGATTCACTCTATTTTGAGCTTTCACTGGTAATTACAGTGATGACCTCTGCAACATATGTGGTAAACAGATGCAGAAAGCAGCCTTGTAGCAAAGAGAAAAAAGAAAACAACTTTTAAAATAAAGAATGGGATCAAATTCTGCTCAAACATAAAGGATAAATATTTTGACAGCAGAACATGTTTCAGTGCTACTTACTGAACTTAGGTCTTTTACTGGCAGAAGCAGTCCAGCACCACAGAGAAGTTATTACAACAGTCAAACATGAAGATCTCTCAAAAATGTCTTTCTAGCTGATGAACAGATGGTTAAAAAAAAAAAATCAAGATCACAGAAGAAATTAAACTAGATAAAATATATTACTTGTCTCTAGCAGCATATAAAATGGTAATTTTTCACTCTTTTGTATTTGAGAAAAAGAATCATAGGAAACTAAGGTGAGTTAAAAAATTAAAAACAGATCTAAGTTTATTTTTTTTGCTATCGCCACTAGACATGGCATATGCCAGGAAAAGGGTTCTGTTGTTTCTACAGTTTTAAACAAATTAACCCCAGCCTTCCTAGCCGATAATGTATACTGCATTAACTATAGATAACAGGCTAAAAGACACCTTACTTACAATTGCTACTCGGGATTTGGAGCAACCAATGCATGGAGAGCGAATTTTACCCCAAGTAAAACCCTCATCTTACTGACATCTATGAACAATTACAGAAACTGCAGTCACCCTTACTACTGCTGATTCAAGTCGTTCAGTCTGCAGCTCCTCATGAATATTCTCATGAGAACAGATACACTTCATCTCCTGTGAAGTGTACAGGATGCAGCACTGCTTCCTTCATTCCCTCCTGCAGTGGGAGGTTGGGATACAAGCATGAAAGCAGGCACAGTTTTGATGTCAGTGTGAAGAACACTGAAAGTCACAGAGCATGACTGCGATTCACAGCAGCTGATGGTGTCTGAAAATGCAGGGCACCTGCAGTAACTCACTTGGAATACCCATTGCCACCGCATCAGGAGCAGTTGTAAACACACAGAAATAAATCTCACTTGTACTTTCCCATCAGCACTTTCTAATCAGGCAGAAGCTGGGTTCATGCTACTGTTTGAAGAAACGATGGGCAGAAAAGTCTAATTCCCACTTTGCTGCATGACCAGACCCCACAGCTGCACAGTGGTTTCTCAGACAGGCTCTCTGCTCTGCCATCCACACCTTTTGCTGCCTGGCAGGGTTGGGAGTCAGTGGGAAAACCACTAGCTGGGCAGGATTTGCACAGCACATCACAGCAATGCTCCCATGCCTGCAATTCCACTGCTAACAAGTCACATCCAGCCACTCAGCAAGGTGCAAGACTAAAGTATCAGGTAAGAACCAAGGTACCAGCAGGAGAAATGGACAGCATTGTTTTGGAAAATGTAAAAAAAAAATAGAAGCATAATTTTACTTTTTATTCCTCTAAGAGTGAGATCTGAGCCTGTGTGTCTTTACTGAAGTAACAAAGACACTCAGGTGAATGTTGCTTACAGCAGCTTAAGGAGAATGCTTAAGAAATGTTTACACAAAACCACAAGAGTTACAAAACACGAGCAAGCTTCCTCACTTCAATTGAACGGGCAAGTTTACAAATTTCAGTGTGACACATTTATTGCAAACTTACAGTAATGTCCATACGCCCAGAAACAGGAATGGAAAACTTAAGAGTTTGTAATGCTTCACTGAAATTTCACTTGCTGATTAACAAATTAGCATTTCCAACTAGCAGTATGTCTACTAGCCAAAAAAAAAGCACATTGAACCTCTGAGAAACAAGGCCTCCTGCACAGACTCCCATATCTGTAAATCCAGTCAAGAAAGAGCCTCGGAAAAAATATGATGTTCCACAAGCAATGCAATTATTTCACTCTTTAAAATTATGGAAAAATAAAAATGGTTCATTAATTTAAAGACTGGAAAAAACATATGTCTGAATGACGCACTTAGTCATATGGCTTAGTCTCAGATAGTCCTGAGAGGAGCAGGGAGCTGAACCCTGTGATACTTGTGGGTCCCTTCTGACTCTGTGGCTCTGTGATGTGTCACAACATGCACACACAAACACATATGTTCCATAAGACACACAGGGTGTGCACATACGCACACCAGCAACGCGTCCTGCCACTCTGACTCATGTTTCAGATGACATGACTGAGCAGCACTGCCTGGGGCTGGTTGTCTTTGTAGGACAAACACCAAGCACAACCTCGAGGCTGTTACCCCACTCCCCTCTTCCCAATGACAAAAGGGCTACAGTGAAAGCTGGAGAGCTTTGCCCAAGTCTGTTCAGCCACACCTGAGCTTCGGCCTTGATATAAAATTGCACCCTGTGTCTTCACATGGACTGATCTCCTACCATTCCTACATCTGCAGGTGTGGGTAATTAATAGTCAGGGAATTGGTCTAATTAGTTTCAAATTAAATCTTTTAAAAACTCACTAAGAATTAAAGGGAGTAAGCCATGCTAATTAAATGTTGAAGGAATAAGTGAAAATAAGCATCAGGAGAGGTGTCTCTGTGCCCCACTCCCAGTGCAAAAAGGAATTAAGGGCATTTCCTAGAACTCATTAGTTGGACCTGTGAGCTTCTGTTTGACCCCTGATTTTGCTTTAACATATTAAGGCTGTGTAAAATATGTATGAACACAGGAATGTGTAAAGCACAGCTACTGAAAATGGATTTATAAAGATTTTCTTAGAAAAACCAAACCAGTGAAGGCTTTGATGAAACATCCAAAAGAAGAAAAAAATACACTCAACTATTGTCATGTACCATCTCAAAGCAATACAGAAAACCTCTATTACCAGCATGCAAAATATACCGTAAAAAAGCGCAGTGCAGTAATTCTTCTCACAAAAATCTGAATATTTGCAACATTGCAGTAGCTCATGAGTGTAGAGAGATGAAAAATTAATCAGGTGGTTAACCTGACAACAGAGAAACAGTGAGGATAAAAAAACCTCAGTGAAAGTGGAAAATGGAATAGAATTTTTTCTATAAATATTTATGGCATCAGTGATGATCATAACTCTGCCTGTGAACAAGCAAACAAAAAATAATTAGATTGTGGCATCTTTTGCCATCATGTAGAGGGAAATCCTTTCCGAGCTCCAGGTGCTCTGCTCCCCCTATTTTGTGGTCAGGCTTTGCACCACCAGCTCCCCACTCCAGGCCCTCAGGCTGCAGCCAGAAAAAAGGCTGGGGTGTACGGGGGAGGTGGCCCCAAAAGCAGCTGCTCCAGCTGGTGCCAAGGGAGCAGCTAAGACAGGTACTGGCCCAAGGGAGTGGGCTGCTTCAACTCACACCACATTTCTTTTCTTGGTAGCACACATTCTTGCCTCTCTCCTCTCACCCATTAAGGACTTTCTCAGACACTCAGGAACTGGTTATCTTTGGGACCTCAAATTAAACTAGCTATGCTTGGTAATATCCAAAAGTATTAAAGGAAACTGAGCACCTAAGGACGTAAGACATTTTTAGGAAACCGACACAAACCACATCACAGTTTCATAAAAACAGCTTTCAGTGCCCCCCCCTTGTTTCCAAAGACCACTGCTGCAGACCACATAGCATTGGTTTTATTTCATCACAGGTATCCCTCTGCCCAAACTGTAAAGACTCTTTTGTTCTGGACAAGAAAAGGGGCATGGTGACATCTGCCCATCCCCTGGGTGACATATCAAGCTTCCCTTGATTACAGAGAGGTTGCATTAGACATCTACTGCCCTTTAATCCAGGGCTTATTAAAGTCAGTGAGGATGCTGCCTTCAAAATCACTGCAAGCAGTACTTGCCACCGTTCTCATTATTCCCTTGCTTTGCCTTGCACTGGTGCAATCATTCTGGGAGACAGGGGAGGTCTGCAGCAGAGAAACACCCAGGACAGACTGACTGATCTGGTTACATGGTTCAAGGGAGGTTGAAGGCTTTATTAGAAACCAACAAGGAAAGATGCTCTAAGGAAGCAGATGAAGTATATTTATCACATAATTTCTTTTCTCTCATTACAATCTCAGTTTTCAAAAAACTAAAATTTCAAATATGTCCCCAGTTCTCATTGGTGTGCAGTAGAGCCAAAACCCAATGACTAGCATCCAGGCCTTTCATTGCACAGAGGTTATTTAAAGAAATGTGATATTTGCCCCACAGCAGCTAAAAACACACAGGCAAGCAGTTTCAATTATCCAAGTCTCAGCTAGCAGCCCGAGTGCTGAAAGTACTTGTTGCAAGAGCCAGATACATGCTAACATATGGTCTTAACAGAGTATCATCTTGAAAAAAAGATTGACTATAATCCCTCCGGTTTCATCCTCTGCAGATATGTTATGACACGCGTCTCACACACAAAAAAGAAGAGCAATGCTTTGATTGTGCTTTTATTGACCAGCTTCACAAACATGATCAGTTCAAAGCCTATGTTGAACATTGGTATTTTCATCTGGCCCTGTGCTTTAGAATGACTTCATATCATTGAGCCATTTTTCACCCTAAATCACACTCTGATTGGTTGCAATTTGTTACTTATGAGTAAAATTGCAGCTGACCATTAAAAAATCCATTTGTGGCATTCTTCAGGTTCTCCAGAGTCAGCTGAAATAAAAGCATTCCTGCTGAAATAAAACCACACCTGCCAAGTGATTTCACAACCTGAAGCCTGAACAGCAAGAACATTTTCTAACATGTTTTTAAAACATTCCCCTTTTTTTCTGAAATTTACCAATCTCGCAATAAAAAGCCCCAAACAACCTCGACTCACAAACATCACACACAAGAGTGGGAAGGGCAGTCAAAAGCTGAGCAGGGATTTTGGGAGAAGGCAGAAGGTAAACACTTCTCCACAAGGTTCATCTGTTGGGATCTTTCAAGTCTTGGACTATGGTAACTCCCTCAAGATTTTCTGAGAGCAAGCACATACCATCCTCATCAGGAATCTCCTGTCTCCCACAGTCATCACAGCTACCCAGACCCACATATTTAGGGTTCATTTTCTGGCTCTGCTCCAGACTTTGCCATCCCTGCAGTTCAGCTGCCAGCTATGAAGCCTCCTGGAAGCTGGCTCCCAGTGGGCACCCGTCATCCACCCAGCATCGTGACCCTGGTTACACTGGTGGCCTCCAGATACAAGCAAAAAGAACTATGACCATGTGAGAGTTTTCATCTCACTGGAATAACCCTGTGAGTGTAGCTCTTGGGGTAGGCTGGGGGTTTTTTTTTTTTTTTTCCTTTTAACATAAGCTGGCATAATTAGAGATAAAAAAGAAACATGTAAGGGCTTGTGCAGCTCCAAAGCCAGGGATAATTGCAAAACACAATCTTGCATCATCCTTATTTTCACATTTGGCAGCTTCAGCCACAGACAAATCTGTGCCTATGTT
>JACBWW010000017.1:20528239-20666659 GCA_020086605.1 Lanius collurio | reverse complement strand
TATGTTTTGATTTTTCCTCTTATTTGCCACTTAATTTTCTTATTTCTTTTTAAACAATACATCAACTAAATGGCAATGCTTTTCTCTGCAAGCTTTTGTTTACATTTGCATGAAATTGCCTATGTAGAATCATTGAATGGTTTGGTTTCACCTTTAAATGTCATCTAGTCCAACTCCTGCACTGAGCATGGACTCCTCCAACTAGATCAGACTTCAGTCTAACCTGACCTTGAAGGTTTCCACAGAGGGGACATCTACCACCTCTCTGGGTATCCTGTTCCAGAGCTTCAGCACCGTGAATGTAAAAAATGTTTTCCTTGCATCTAATCTGGATCTACTCTCTTTTAAGTTAAAACTGTATTTCCCTTCACCATCACTACAGGCCTTGCTAGAGAGCTTGTCCCCACCTTTCTTACAAGCTCCCCTCAGGTACTGAATGACTGCAATGAGGTCTCTCTGGAGTCTTCTCCAGGCTGAACAACACCATCCCTCTCAGCCTTTCCTCATAGGAGAGGGGCTCCATCCTTCCAATCGTCTTTATGACCCTCCTCTGGACTCACTTCAACAGGCTCACACCTTCCCTATGCTGGGACCCCAGAGCTGGATGCAGCACCCACAAGGGCAAAAGAGAGGGGGACAATCCCCCTCCCTTGACCTGCTGGTCACACTGCTTTCTACGCAGCCCAGGATGCTTTTGGCTTTCTGGGCTGTGAGTGCACATTTGCCAGGTCATGTTGAGATTTTCATCCACCAGTACCCCCAACAGCAGTGTTGTTCCCTGCAAGGCTGCTCTCATATTTTACAGCTAGGGGATATTTGGGACTCAGACTTGGGTATTGTTCCATTTCACATTCTCTCAGCAAGCTCTGTTATGACGAGATATTAATTATTTCAATTAAGCCCTTTACTATTATTAATCAGAACTTATATTTAAATTCCTCTTTCCTCCCAAACTTACTTAGTATATTTCAATAACTACCTTTAAGGATACTCCCTTACAAGAAATTAAACTGCAAAGCTATGTGATTATTTTTGAGTGTTGTCAGATTAAACTTAATATTAAATTAAAAGCTATTTCATAATGCTAAAGAGAATGTTCCTGATTTATAATAGCCTGCCTTCTGATGGTAATTTTTTTATAATTAATTCCACCTTTCCCTGCAATCTTTTGTAGTCTAAAGTTTATTCTGTATTCCTGCATTGAAAATTAGATCATTCAGCATGTGGAGGCATTTACAGAATACAGCTCACAACTACCCACTGAATAAATAAAACAGTGAAATGAAGGGAAAATTCTGTTAAAATGCCAACTATTTTTTACTTCAAGCACTACCAGTGTCTTCATTCAAATGACAGGAAAGAAGATGATGGTAGCCAGTGTTAGAGATCACCACCCTTCACATGAGTGGCTTCATCTCCCATCAGGACATAGAAAGTTTCTGTTGGAGGTTTTTTCCATCTTTCATCAAAGACAGGCTAATTACAGTGCTCACTGAAGTGGTAGGAGAGGGAGCAGGTTCAACCCCCAGATCTACCAGCCATGTCAACATATCCACTCTCTATTCAGTTTCTTCTGACTAGTGCACGCCACAAACACAGACCTATCCAAACCCAGGCAAAACATTTCAAATCCATGCAGGGCAGCCCATCAACAGAACTCAGCATGAATCCCAGAGAGCTTGAAACTATGACAGAAGACCTGATGCTCCCTCCTGACTGCCCATCATGCAGGCACAAGCTACAACATAGAATGTGTCCCACCCTCATCACTTTGCTGTGCATTTTTCCTTGCAAAAACCACACAATGCTATAGATCTAGATAATGGTTGCTGCAATGGTAAAAATATTCTACATTAGTTATCTCATCATTTTAGCTTTTGGATTTAAGATTGTTTCAAAGTCTTCTCTATGGAAAGAGCACTTTTGTGGATCGATGCCGTGTTTATTCCCCAGGGTTCCTCATGGACACGCTCAGGAGGCTCTGCCAGCACCCACGCGGGCACACGATCTCACCTCGCAGGTGGTTGTGAACAGCCACTCACACACACAGTCTGTGCACAAACCTCAGACAAAGGGGCCAGAGGGGCTCTCTGCTGCAATCCCGAGGTGTTTAATGGCAACACCCCGAGGGAAAAGAGGCAAGAAGAACCCTGAACCGAAAGCCCACGCAGGCTTTATCCATAAAGCTCCCCAAGGCAGGCAGAGCATCCAAAACCAATGGTCTGAGGGCTGGGGGACAGAGGCAAGGCTGAGTGACATAACAGGGGCCAGTGGGAAAGGGATGGGAGTGGGGAGAGGGCCAGTGACCAGCAGAATCTAGACAAAGGGAGAACTTTCTAGCACAGTGTTGTAGGGAGAGATCACTTTTAGAGCAACCTGGAGGGTGTAAAGAGGACTTAGCCACTGCAATTGTTGTCTGAAACCTGCGAGCAATTAAAACCTGTTAAACTTTTAGCAAGAGCAAAGTTGGAAGATTTTTCTAATCCTCTGCATTTACATGATTTATGTTTCAGACACCTAACAAAACTGCTTCAAAATATCTTTAGAGAAAGTCCAATTCATTATCTTCCACTGCTTTTCCAGTTTCCTAACAGAAAATGGATGTTTTCTCTTCCTTCCCTAATTTAGCAGGCAGCACCACAGAGTCTGTGCAGTGGCAGATTTTGATCCATCTCAAGGAGGTGCTACTCTGAAATCCTTGGGGTTGCTTATGGGTTACACAATGTAAGGATTTTACAGGTCAGCCCAGCTCCTGTGCAGTTTACAGAAGTATGTTCAGTGGTCACCTTAAAACTGAGGGTTTCTTCAGTTTCAAATGTACCATCTAGCAGAACTTATAGCACCTTTCATGTGCATTAAAGATCTGCTGGTAACTCTAAGTTGATGATGAAGCAAACTTTTCAAAGACCAAAATATTCATCTATCTTCTAGGAGACAACAAACTGGATTCTCAGTAGCAAGAAATAAATGCAAAAGCAGAATAAAGTGTAATTATTATCTTGAAAATAGTTACAAAGTCCTGCCAGAAGGAGCAGAACATTTCCTGTCAAAATGAGTTGTATGTAAAGAATTTTCCTCCTGGTGTTTGTTTCCTCTTGTATTCTCCTCTTTCCACGTCCTCCTCTGGGACTATAGGACCTGATGGCATCCAGGTTCGACCTGGGCAGAGACAGATGATGGGATTCCCAGCACAGTGTTGTAAGGAAAGAGGGAGAAAATGTAGGAAATTGCCTTTATTCTTGAGAGACTTGAGTTCATCTGGGCATCTCACTAGTGTGGTGCCTGGGAGCCCAGGTGTGACCTGTCCAAAGGGAGCAGGTGCATAATTGCTTCCTTTACAGGTCCAGCAGCACACAGGTTTTACAGGAACAACTAGAACACCCAGCTTACACAACTTTTCCCATGCAAAAGCATGTAAAAAAATAATACAATCCACAAGGAGGTCAGAGGATGCATCATGATCAGCTCAAATACCCCACAGAATGCAAGGATGTCAACAACTCCTCCTCTGAAATGCAGCACTGCTACAAATATCAGCTGCCATAACTATTTCTTTTAACAGTGCAGAACCTGCCATGTGCAGAATATGAATTAGTCTAAGGCTATAAAAAATAAAAAAAAAAAAACAAAAAACAAAAACTTTGCATGGTTCCTTTTTGTTCTTCCAAGCAACCCCAAGCACAATGTCACTGTCCAGACAGCAAAACTGTCCTCCCTCCATGGTGCCAAAGGACTTGGTTAAAAGCAAAATAAAAAGCAGCCTCAGTGCAAATTTTTTTTTTTTAAATCATGTGCCAAGTATGACAGCAGCCTTGTGCACAGGAAGCATCTGGACACACTGGAAAGAATTTCCTGACTAGCTTTGAGTGACAAACAACTAACAGCTCCATTACACCAGCTACAGAAGAGCAAATTTCTCCCATGCTATCTCTCTTGGGAAAAAAAAAAAAAGATAGGGGGGAAAGCCCCCCTCATTATTCTACCTAAAAAGCAAACAACCAAAGCCCAAAAATCCAGTAAAATGGATTCAGAGGCTTTTTGATTTGATCTGTAAACATGGAATTCCATAATACCAGGATTTAACCTGAACTGTTCAGCTATGAGAAGAGAAACTTGGAAAGCAAAACCCTTTTAGAATGCTGAATGAGTAAGATAATCTATGTATCTTCCAAAATATAACTCACAAAAATGTTATTGAGCAAAAATAAACAAAAGGCCAGGTAAAGGAAACACAGCATGTTACTAGCTTGAGGAAAAAAATTGCAATTTAATCTTTAATAAGCTTTACACACAGTGCAAAGCCTATCTGTCTAAATTTCTCTTAAATGGCACCGACTTTGAACAGTAAATCCACAGCTGGTGATTTATGCTGATTTAAAAAGCCTCAATTTTCTCATTCTTCAGGACTTTGAGGTCATTAGTAATACCAAAAGAATCTGATCATAAAAGATTACTTCCCCTCTCTTTAAATCCAGATGTCTGTTAGTTTTTCACCAAATATTTTTATTACACTCAGTCCTTCCAAAGTCAGTTAAAATAGAAGAATCATCAAATAGAAATTGTTAGGGAGATTACACAAGGACCCACCATAATCCTCTCAAGAAGGAAAAAAAGCAAGAAGAAAGAGGTGAGGCTCAGTGGGAAACACAACTAGATAAAGGTGGCTTAAAACAACTGGTAAGATTTAGAAAAGAAATATGGATAACAATGACCTAAAAAAGCCATGATCACAACCATTCCAACATAAAAAGATGGAGGGAAGTGCAAAAATTAATTTAGCAATGCTGGGCTAATGGTTGGACTTGATCTAAGAGGTCTTTTGCAAACTTTATTATTTTGTAACTAATTAAAGGCTTCCCTTCTTGGGCTGGGGAAGGATCATGAACAAATTGAAATATGTATTGTGATTGTTTTTGCCAGGCTTAGACTCCAGCACATGGAGCAGTCCTGGATGTGCTATTCAGGGGGGACTCAGTGAGGCCACTGAGAACAAGAAGCTGTGAAATGGTGTATTTATCTGCTAAGTGAGCAGCTGATATCAGAAATACAATCACTTTCCCTGTAGTAACTGATGGTGCCACCATCTATACATTTATTTAACAGCCTCTGGATTCCTATTAAACTTTGCTCCTTGTGATTTCTGCAGAATGAGTTTCACAGGTCATACATAATGTAAAAAGGAAAAAAAATTCCTTTCAGCAGGCTTATTACTCACTGATCTTCTGCTCTGCTGAGAGACCCTTGCTCTTAAATAGTAAAGCAAGGGTGAGAAAATCAGTCTCATTCATTTCCTCTGACACACAGTATAGGAAACAGAAGAAATGCTGACTCAAGTCATTCTCAAAGAATTTTAAAGCATTTAATGATGCCACAAAAAACTCAAATAACTTCTCCTGTGATACACCATCAAGGAAATTTTTCATTAATTCCATCTGTTTCCCCTTTCAGCTGTAAACATGAAGCTGATTTGTAAGTGGTTGAGGTTCTGGGCAAGTGCCCATTTTCTGCCAGTTCACAGGCTCAAGGGAAGTGCACACACACAGCTCATGGTGTTTAAAAGGTCCTACACAAAAAGTTCCTGCCCTCCTCCAGAGTCATGCCATGTCCCTGACTCCTGCTACCCAGCACTGAGGGCATCTCCCAAAGCAGGCAAGACCACAGAGTGGGTTTGTAGTCTTATGGAATATTATAGCTACTACCCAGAGATAACAGAGAAATCAGCTGTTCTAGGCCACCCTGGAAAGGCACAAAGAGAACAAACAGGCACATTCTTCAGGAAATACATTGTCCTGCAAGAAAGTACTTTGTTTATCACAAATGGTCTCCCATTCCTCTGCTTAAGAAAGAAAACAAAGAAAAAAAAACAAACAAAAAAAAAAAAAAAAAAACCCACAGAAAAAACCCTGATATGCAGGTCTTACTTCAAAACTTATTCTGTAAAACAGAAAAATTATATTACATTTCAGTGTATGTACAGTTCTGGGAATTGGAAGAACACTTTCCTTATGACTTTGTCTCTCACAGTTAGTCCACACTTCAAATACTTAAACAGATACTTTTCACAAGTCTCTGCTTTCAAAAAAGTCTCCAGCCTCTTTAGGTTACTGAAAAAATCTTAAAGGATTAAGGTATTTATAGGGTTTCATGAGTGGACTGAAGGAAAATAATTTTAAAAAATAAAGTTGTATTTCAACTTCTTTTTGCACATTTTTTTTTTAATTGACACACACTTTTTTCTTTCTTCTTTGCAAACAGCGTGAAGCTGTATTTCCTGTAGATGATCATGATTTTGAAATGACAGCACAAAACCAAACACACCTGGAATAATAGTGTTAAACAAATCTTTACCCTGTCTTGCAGCTTCTTTTGCATTTCCTCCCAAACCCTGTGCCAGGTCCCCAACCTCTGGCCCAATAAACTTTTCACTTTTCTCCTCCAAATGTTTCTGTCAACAAGGTCAGCTGCAAAATAACCAAAACAACCACTCCAATTTTACTGGCACCACACTGCAGAAGCAAGACTGCCACAAACACTGCCCAGCCCATCCAACCCACCAGTCCTGCTCAGTGCTCCTTCCACCCTGAAAGACTGATACTGTTTCACAGAGCCTTAGGGTTTTGTTATTTTCCCATCCTTCGTTTTCACATTGCATGGTGCACCCATTCCCTGTGGATTTCAATCCAGTTTGCCCTGAATGCTGTTCATGTTTTCACTCAAAAGGTGTTCTCTGCACCATTCTTTTAAAACATGTAGGAGACCAGAAGAACAAACCCCACTAAGACTACCACACTGAACTTCCAGCATGGTGATGCTATTCTGCAGAGAGAACATCTCACCTAAGCAGGGTAAGATGGCTTCACCTGACTGGGGAACAGCTCTGTGGGAAGAGCCCTGGGGGCCCTGGTGGACGAGTTCAATACCAGTGAGCAGCATTCTACTGCAGCACAGAAAATCAGCAGGATGCTGGGCTGATCAACACCATCAGAGATAATGAAGGCATTATCCCAATTTACTCAGCACTCGTCAGGCCATGCCTGGAATACTGTGTTCAGTTTTGGTGCCTGCTACACAAAATAGGTGTGGGCAGGCTGGAGAGGATTCAGAGACGAGCCACAAAGGTGATCAAATATGGAGACTCTCTTTTTACAGGAAATCACATAAAGGAGATGGTGGTAATGGGTACAAGGTACTCCTGGGGGATTCTGATTATACACAAAAGGAAAAGTTTTCACATGAGAGCAGTCAGCTATTAGGACAGTCTCACCAGAGAAGTGGTGGATTCCCCAATGTTGGACACTTTTAAGATTGAGATGGACAGACTGCTGGGGTATCTTGTCTAGCCCATGTTTTTGCTAAGAAAGTTTGGAACAGATAATCCTTGAGGCCCCTTCCAACTGGCATTCTATGATTTTATGATTTCATACAACAAAAATAATCAAAAATTCCTTGTCTCTCTACATATACAAATTATGTATAAAATAATATATAGTTTACTGCAATATACATAAAAATTTAAAATGTATATACAATCATGCTTATCTCTACAAAGTACTACGCAGAAGAGAACATTACTTTTCCATATGGAGTATATATTACATCTGGAAAGAATGGCTGCATCCACCTGAGCCTCCAGTTCAGTGAACTTGGGAATTTATACATTCCTCAGAGTTGCAAAGCACATGGTAAATAAAGCAATTTAAGCTATGATGGCCCCAAACACCCATTTGCCTCCCCATAAATGAGCCAAGGAGTTGTCTTGGTAAGAGCATCCAGACTAAAGAACAAGTTTTGAATTTTTAAAGTATCCTTCACTCCCATCTCTAATGTATCACCACTTCAAAAATAATTCACATTTTTTAAAAGTTTAAAAATCAACTGAGAAACTGAGGGTACATGGATTGATTATTTAGATCTCAAATCTACTATACAGTGCATTATTAAGACAAACCCAAAAAAGAATTTCAACAGGGTTGTGCCATCAAACCAGAGTGTAAGATGCCCAAATACTTCTCAGTTCAGTTTAACAGAATTTAGAATTATTTTGGAATAAAATGAATTTTCTCACTTCCTACTTCACATAGTAGAAAATACTATGCACTCTCTGATATGCATATCAGTATTACATGAGAGTACAACATGAATTGAAAGTAGACCTAAAAGCAGTATAAATATAAGACCCAAGACAAATAATGAGATATAGATAACTTTCAGGTGTGTTGTGAAATAATGGTATCTATTCCCCAGAACACAGCATGATTAAAAACACATTTCAGCTCTCTGCATCTCTGCCTACAAACTCAATTGTTCCAGTCCATCAAATAAGAAAACCATAAATGGCCAGCTCTAGCGCTATTTAAATATTAAGCTCCAAGGAGCTAAATTCCTTGTATTACTACCCTTCCCTGGCATTTTTTTACTACAGTGCAGCACATGAAGCTATTAAGTCTTGTGTGCACTACTTATCCTGTAGGCAAGTTGACTGTCACAAATACTGGGTCCATACCTTTGCCTGTCCTCCTTTCCACAGAATTATAGAATCGTTTGGGCTGGAAGAGACCATAAAGATCATCCAAACCTCCTGCCATGAGCAGGTACATGACCTGTTTTACGGTTGTATAAAAAGGCACTTTATTGTATGAGGACCTCTGAACTTCCCTACAGATGCTGGAGTGACTTATGCAAGATCCCCAGGGATTAGATCATTAATGATGCTTATGATTTTGCATGAACTGGGTCACCAGGAATTAGAGATGTTAGATTAGGAGAACCAAAACTAAATACATTTCTTGTCTGATTTTTTTTTCCTTTCCTTTCTTCTTACTCAGCTACACATGGTCAGGTTTGCACAGCCTGGACTCCAACTTCTCATGCTCAAATGCTGGGGATAGAAACACAACTAGGAACAGCAAACTTTTACTGTTATCTTGTAGAATCTCCTCTTCAAGGCAGATGTCATTCAAAATTTGTAAAATGGGGTCTGCAACTGTTGACAAGTCAAGAGCTATTCAGGAATTTTCCAAGCCAACATCAAAATGACAATATTTTTCCCCATTTCAACCACATGGAAGACATCAACCTTCACATCCAGCATCATGCAAAAGTGAGTGAGTAAAACTGAATCAAGCTTACACTTCACAAAGATAATTTTCTAAAACTCACCACACTTAGTGTACTGACACATAAGCATAAGAGGTGCATTTATGTTTTCAGAAAGCTTTTAAATTATGCCATTTAGGTATATGATAGATGTCAAGAATCTTGACACTGGGAAAAGACAGCATAAATTACAGAGACTTGTAATGCCCAAGTTATTTTAGTAAAAGCTCATTCATTGGTCAAGCTTTGTCAAGAGACAGTCTCGCCATTTCATACACAGAAGTAAAGAATAAACAAGATTCCTCTAATGGAAACTTCCTGAACAGCGTGTCTTATTTGATAGTGTCTCAATCCCTATATTCTTTTCAGGTGTTATATTATTTCATATTTCTTTAATATACTCAACTGTTCTCTTTAGTGTGCATTCTTCTCTTATTCACAGTTATAAAACCAAGGACACCATATTTTTAGCAGATATATCTCTGAAAATCTCCAAGACTGACAATTTCCTGCAAAACTGGAGGAAAGTCAAGTACAGTGGAGGACAGACTCTCCAGCACAACCCAGAGTAGAACAGGTGCAGAACAGGGGCAGAAGAGCATCAGCTGCTTGTAACGCTCTCATCTCTGCAAACAGATTCTAGGTGCTCCTAGTCACCTTCGAGACTCCACATGGGTCTGAGAGTTTGTGCAAAGCCTGTGTTATGCAAAAGTGAATTAGGCATGGCAGGTCTGCTGTGAGAAAACTGTGTGTCAAGAGCTCAAGCAGTAAATGCACATACATAGGTGAGCACTTGCTCCCAGTTAGATGCTGCTAACTTTCTCCGGGAAAGAGGCATTTTAAATTGCCTTCTCAGTATCATTTTGACATCATCTGTAACTACCTGTACATGTACCACATTTCAGAAATTCCTAAGTCTACCCCCTAAGGTATTGGTATTAGCACACCTGAACTGCATGAGGTACTGCTGTGCTCTGCACTATAAGCCACAAGTGTGAGGATTTGCCTTATCTCAAGCACAAAAGCAGAATCCCAGGAACTAATCTGATCCCTCTATCAACAACACACTTAAAGGAAGATTATCTCTTCCACAAAGACTGGCTGTCCTTCAGTCAGTTCTCTGCTGGCTGCTATTGATAGCTGAACAAGCTATTCCCAGAGGTACTGCTGCATTTCCCAACCAGCCATGAACAAAAGAAGCACAACCATTTCCCAAGTCATGTGCACAGTTGAGGAAAAAACCAAAGATGAACTCAAGTGGTCATTTCCTTGTCTGATCAGAAATATCTGATGATCTGTGAAATACAGCAAACTGTCCCCCTTATGAATTTCATCATGCACTTGCAAGATACTAGGTGGGAGTTTAACAGTCAGCATTTCACAACAGTGGAGGAGTGAAAAAAGAGTCTCAGCTACACAGAACTTACACGTACACATACAAAACCTTGTTTTCCTGAGATTTCAATTCAGTCCACCAAATTAGAAGGTCCAATAAGCTCCTGAAATTTCTTATATTTTTCCAATCAAAGTCTCCAAACCATGCCACACATCACAAATTTTGTCATCAAATTGATTCAAATAAAGTAGTGACTGATATGGTCTATTAGGTTTTGGAGGCCTATCAAAATTATTTCTTGATTGCAAAACAGGTATAAATGATAGCTGGTAAACATTTGAGAGTGCTGCTTTACCAGTTCATTGGTGTCTGAAAACATGGCCCAAAGGCTTCTCTTGCAAACCATTAGAGTGCAACTATGATTTATTAACTACTGTTGTACTCTGATGTGAGAAAAAGATCAAGCAGTTCAGCTGACTATACTTAAATCTACTAAACCAAGCGTAAGCATTGCAGCTGGTCCACTACTGCCATACAGAAATGGTTTCAGGCAAATGAATTCACTTGTGACAAATATATCCCTTCTAGTTCTATCCACAGAAATACTTGACCATCTTCCATTTGCTTTCTTAGATAACATCAAACCCTATGTCACCTTACACACTAAATCCCTTTCTAGTGACTGCTTCTCCCATGTCCTTCTATGTTCATTCTCTACAATAACAAGGCTTAGTATTACAGAAAGGGGACAAAATCACCCCATACACTCTTTCCAAGAGACTTTACATGTCCAAACTCTCACAAGGTCTCATTTTAACAGAGAAATATATACTTGTGAAGAAAACAACAAAATTAACCTTAGAGAATAGTATAGATCTATATTCCCTCCCCACATTCAACACACAGACACTTGTAATAAACAAGTAAATCATCCTTTTCCACAGGAAAGGTACTGTATCATTTTCCAATTGCAGTGCAATCAATCACTTGAAATATTCTTTTTGTTTCATTAGACGCTTGTCTGTCTGAAGTGACAAGAAGGTGCTGATTATTACTTTCTCCAGTCCCAAATCTGGCATTTGTCCCAGCAGTAGGGGAAGGGGACAGGTAGTATAGAGCTATACTTTCCCATCCATGTGCAAATGTGCTGTGTAACCACAGTTACCTAATTTTCCTGAAATATATAAGAACTTATTTTTTAAGTTCACTGCTAAGGGTCTTGCAGGGATAAATGAAGGCTACTATTTGGACAAACTTGTCATAATTATTTCTAGATGCTAACGTATTCAACTAAATATTCCTACAGTACTGCCAGAGTAAACACTAATGAAATACCCAGAGCAGGCATCGTTATCACTCATGTTTCACAGTGATGCCATGTGAACATGCAGGAGAGCAGACACTGCCCTCTTCCAGACCTTTCTCTCCCATCCTTTACAGGATTCCTGTGCTTTTACATCAGCTGATAAAACAACTTTTAATCATCTGCGCTGGCATATTCAGGCACACAGTACATTTTGAGCCTGCATTTTTGACAACACATCCTAAAATTTAGCAACAGTCAAGGCTTTGATTCATAAACCATAAGCTTAGAAATAACCACACAAATACTTTCTGATTTTAATCCAATATGGCATCTAAGCTGCACATAAAACAGTTCAAAGAATATGTCTTGCCCACTTCTCTTAGCAAAACAGACAATGGCAAAATACCAAGACTGCTTAAATATTTCTGCTGCCTACCCTAATATTTTTTACCCTTAGTTTTGGGATTGGCAGTAGCTAAATAATTCACAATTTTATAATTTATGGAGAAATACATAACATTAAACATTAATGAAGAATAATAAGTATATAGGGATGTTGTTTTTTTCTTCTAAATCCTGAACTAAGTAATTTTGTAAGACACATTTTGCATAGGGCAGAAAGACACTTTTTATGCATAAGTGTGTTTAAGCATAAGTATGCATAAGTGTACATGTTTTCATCATGTACTCTACTAGTAGGAAGAATCTTGCAATGTAACAGAAAAACACAAACTTTTCCTAAGAAAAACCAAGATAGGCACTAATTTTGAGTCATGTAAAGGACACCAGAGCAGTGAAACTGTTCAAAGAGAAGAATTTCTCTGGCAGAGAACTGACCAGACTGTAAGTTAAATCTATTGATGATCTTAAAAATTCTCCAGTTATGGGTGCATGTCTGAGTTTTGCCCACAGTGTTTACATGACCTCCAATGAACATCTTGAACTACAGCCAATACTCACTAGAAGCAACTACTGTGTAAACAACTGTGAAAAAATGTACAGGAAAAGCTTTGTCAAGTTTGTAGCCCACAACTGCATACAGCAGGAATTGATGGAGCCTTTGCAATATAAGCTGTGCCCCAAATCTGATCTCCACACAGAGAAAGTTTCCAGTGATAAGGGATATGTGAAAGGCACATTCTTTTAAAAACCTGACTTCCATTAAGCAGCTCATTGTTCATAAAGGGAATGGTGTTTACACAGGAAAAAGTCTACTTTCAACAAATCTGAAATCCAACAGATGTTTCCTTCTATCTAAGCAAAACAAGTTTGTGACCCATTTCTGCCCAATCAGAAAGCTTCAAAATTATTTCTGCAGGAAAAAAAACCCCTCCATACTTGACAGAATGATCATGGAAAACAAATTCAATAAAACTTGTATTTCAAAATTGCAACTACTACTAAAGTGAATTAACTTAAAAAAAAAATAAATCAGTGTTCTTTAAAGAGAATGTTTTATGATCTGGATTTGAAGAGATACAAAATGACAATTTTGGTTTGTGAAAGAGAAAGTAGGGCAGACTGTTAACTAAAAGTGGTCTGCATTGCAATTGCTCTCTTCAAATCAATTTAACCTCTCTTCTTCAGACCGCCTGCAACACCCCTCCAAAACTCCTGAGTGCTCTCGGCCTCCTCAAATCTCATAAGGCTTCTCTTCCTCTGCAAACAGCAAATAAACAACAGAAGTGGCTGAGCAAAGTATAAAAAGTGTATCTTATAATTTTATTTTACAGTACACACTAATCATACAGAAAGCCTAAGCACTTTGTAGAAGTGTATAAGACAAAGAATTTCAGGCTTTGCCAAAGCTGTGCAGTTGAGACTGTGCTATTACACACCTGACTTTGACTGACTGTCAGGAGAAAGTTTCAGGGCTTTCAGGATGTACCTGTTGACATTACACCATTAAGGAGCAAAGCTGGATCTGGTGACACTCTGTTGCACAATTGAATGCTTCAGACACAGCATCTTCCAAGGAGTTGGTGAATTTTCTGTAGCCAACAGTACCTTGCTTCAGATGATGAACTGAGATGGACCACAGGTTGCTGAGGATTTTGTCAATTTTTATACCTTTTATAAAAAGTAGCTTCAGAGGTCAAATAAATTACCTTAACAGCTAGATACAAATATCAAAGCCAAAGTTAAAAAAGTCTTAAACGTGAGCATGACAAGTGTAATCCGCACATCCAACCTTCTGTGCCACCTTTACCTCCGTGAGTCCCTTCTTCACTAGATTTCACTCCAATTATTTCTTGTCCAGCTATTTTGTGAGCATTATGCCAAGTTCCCACCTCTGTTATGTTTTATGTGCAGCATGCTCAGCATTGATGCTCCTTACCCCAGCAGAAGCCTCTGCATGCCCCGAGATGAATATGAGAAGGCAGGACTGAAATCTATCAGCAGTGCAATGCACCATTATTACAACCAACACAAGTATCAGCAATGTGAAGGAGACCCACTGAGATGCAATTCAAATCTGCCAATTATAGCAGAAATTAGAAGTGGTCTTCTCTCTCCCCCAGTAATCCTATTTGTCCTTTAAATAGATTTTAAGCATAATCTCAAACTGTCAGCATTTCTGTAAAGAAATACCAGCTCAGACCTAATTGGATTTGTCAGACAATCACAGCTAAGCAGTTCTGAGATCTAACAGCTGAACAGCTATGGGACAACCTTCCACATTGTAATATAATAATATGAGAGAGGGAATATTTCCTCAGAAAGTAAGTGGTAAAAAGACTTAATTTGTTGCACAGAACTCTGGGCCTTAGCAACATCGTGATGTGGTGTGGCATAACTAAGGCTGTGTGAGCTGCTTCATGTGGGCAATTATCTGCAGTTAACTGTTCAAACATGTCACTTTGGGCTGCTCTGAATGTAGGAAAATGGGGGTAAAGAGAATCACAGAGAACTCTGACTTGAACATGTAACAGTAGCATTTGAAAAGAAAGCAAGTACATATTATATCACATATAAACAAAAAAGAGAGCAGAATATGTATTTTAGCTGAAAAGCAGAAATACTTCCTATTCCTCAGGACTTTTTGTGTCACATATATATAGAGAGAGAGACACAAAACTTGCTCTCTTTGTCATCAGGTTTTGTTGGCTTCAGACTTCTATGGGCTGGAATAGTGCATTTTGAAGACAGTCTAGGGGATAATGGCCTAAAGGCCACACCATCCACATCCTTTGAAATGAAGTAGAAGTTGCATGTTCAGGAAGTATAATAAGCCAAATCTTAAAACACTTTCAATGTCTTCAAATTATGGTTTCTTTAAAGAAGGTCTGGATTATTTCATATGTGTCTGGGTCCAGAAGAAAAGTCATTATACAGATTTTATGTTGAAAATTGAAGTGATGTTAATTTCCCTAATTTTAAAATAACAGTCATACATTTTACATTTGTATTTAGAAGAATATCAACTTAAGCACTGAGCAATGTTATTTTGTGTATTTGCAGAGCCAGCATGACTGCGGAATACAGGTAAACTTTGCACTGAATTCCAACCCACGCTTTGACCCACACTGGGGCAAAAGCTAATTGAGATAATGTATTGAGTTTGTCACCATTAGGAGTTATACATTCTCCCACCTGTTGGCTTGTCCACACCAAGGAATCCAGCCTGTCCCAGGATTTTAAACACTTTGTGTGCTGGGAACTGTCTTTCTTCTTCCCACTTGTCCACAAAGGGATTAATCTCCTTGTCAATGATCTAGATTTGGAAAATAAATTGTACAAGTTATTAACACAGAAATCCTACACAAAAACTTTTGACTACTTTCACCTAAAACCTGTGATTTAAGAAGTAATAGAAAAAACAACACACAGGGAAAAATTTGAAAGCCCGCTAATTTTCTCATTTCCTGTTGGATACCCTTATTCTCCACTCACCCACAACTATTACAACAAATGTAATAAGGCAAATGTAAATCGTTCTTTTAGCAATTACCACTAAAACAGGTCTTCAGGACTGTTTGAGCCTCTCCAAGGTCTATGAAAATGGCTGTTTCCCCCCACCATTTGTTATCTCTTTGTGTACAGTTTGTACAGAGGGCATGATCTGTGATTGCCTCCAAGAAACAGGCAACAAAGACCCTCTGTGAATCCAAACCACCAAAGAGTTAACTCCAGGCTTTCACAGGAATACAGGCAGAGTATTTTTCTACATAGCAATAGAGGCTAGAAACAGGATCAGATACTTGAAGAGAAGATAGGAAATGGCATGTGAAAATCATTTCTCTTTGGAAGGCAAGCACATAATCTGCATCCTCTTTTAAGACCCAGACAAGACCTTTTTGCTAATTTTGCCTATTCTGAGAGCTTTTCCCTCTTCTGTAGAGGTAGCAGCCTGTAGAGAAGCATCTGAATATACATATGAGACATGTGCCTGACACAGGGTGTGCTCACCCTGTACACAAAAATGGCTGTTTTCCCCCACTATTTGTTACCTCTTTGTGTACAGTTTGTAGAAAGTGACAGGAAAGAAAAGCAAGTAGGAGAGATTCATTTCCTCTCCCTTTGCCTGAAACACTCTCAAGGAAGTTAGTGCTCTTCAGGGCATTTATGCCTAGTCTATATTTAGACTTCCCCACAAGTCTGACAGAACATGTACTGGAAATGTTTGATCTTCTCCCAGAATTTATAATATTCCCAAATCTAGTCCCTGCACAACTCTTGACTGTGCTACTGCTGCACACCTTCCAAAAGCCAAAGTCCTAAGCTGCCTGACTACAGTCCTTACACTATTCAGGCTGCTGCATTTCCTTCCAGCCTTTGCAAGAAAAACACACCTGGAGTACAGCCACTACATTCAGCAACACTTTCAAGGCACAAGAGCTGGATGTTTTGCTCCACGAAGTCCCAGATTTCCATGGCCATGGGAAAGGAGCAAAGTGGGAGCCTGCAGGCATGTTCTTGCTGCCTCCCAGCTCATCATGAGGCAGTGGTATGGTGCCCACCTCTGCAGCCCAAATCAGGCCTTGGCAAAGCTGCTTCTGCCATGCAGCCAAGTGCATCACACTCCTCAGTCAGCCACCCAAGGGGGTCCAAACAGGAAACATCCTTCCCGCAAACTAAACCCTGCCAAAACAAACACCACTTCCCAACAGAAAGGTAACACCTTTAACCTATGACCATGATTTTACTACTATGCTGTTTCATGAGGAGAGAATTTGTTATTCCAAGAACTCACTCCTCTTAGTCTTCTCTTCCTGCTAAATAAACAAGTCCTGTGGTGCTAAGTATTTCTTGAGCTGGAAATAGAATCCTTTCCCTCCTAGACTGCTGTGTTCTTGAGACCCTGCGGAACCTTCTTCCAAACTATCTATTTATTGCACATTCTTTGGAGAATTTCAGCCCATATATGGCTGCTTTCTGCCTTCCACTTGGCCACAGAAATAAGCATACTTGATTGCTAGTAACAGAAAAATCACTTTTTCACTCCTCTCACCAAATTCTGAGAAATTCACATACTGAATGCTCAACTCATTCAGTAATTATTCACTCTCCCTCTCTTATATTGATTAACATAGGCCTAAGGATCAATAGTAAAAAAATACTCAGCAGAACCCTGTCTAGGAGAGCTCATGTTTCTCTCCTATATTGCCATATCTTAAGTGCTCAGATCCTAAGATGCTGACCCTCAATGTTGAAGGTGGTGAAACACCTTTTTGGCTGTAATAGTATCTGGCAATGCTCATTGGATAAAACACAGGGGAATGCCTGAAAGAGCACACAGAAAGTTATTCCAGTGTTTTGATGGATCTTGGCAAAAACATGTGGTGAATATACTAATAGAGTTTTGTGGGTTTTGTAGCTTGTATTGTGCCAAGTGTTTCACAGCCTACATACAAAGCTACCTTTGAAGTTAATCAGATTCTGAATGACTAAGCCATGATTTCTGCAGATTATAACCTGTTTGCTCCTGTGCCTTTGAGTAAAACTTAAATTGCTTAACAGAATGCACTTATTACCAGGTGAAGTTTGCCGTGTTGAGTAAAACAAGATCTGCCTTGCATATGACACATGAAAAAAACCCTAAAGACAACCTGACTGCATAAACTATAAATTTTGTCTGGCTCTAAACTCAATAAAAAAAATTATATTGCAGTCCAGATACTGATAGCCACAGGTTCTTCTTAGCTATTGGACCATTCACTGTGTTTTTGCAAAGATTTAAATAAGCCGTGTCAAAAACTTTTACGTTTCAGTCACAAATTGCTTGCAAAAAATTACACGCTATTTTATAATCATAAGAGGATTGGGAGGATTGGGGGAACACCTTCCCTTGTACTAACACAAACTTAAGCCAAATTGCTGGTGCTTCAGCACTGATTACTGGGTATTGTCATCCCTTCCTAGAAAAGCTAACTGAAACAAGGAAAGGTAATTTTAAAGGTCAAGCCAGCAATGACTGAATGATCACAAAATTTAACATTTGCTTAAAATTTGCTGAAGACAGGTCAGATAATGCTTTGTACCTAATAATTTGATTTATCCCTTCCCTTGGTTTTAGCAACTTCCTCACATGTGCCACCAGAGAAAACTTTACTTTGAACTGCAGACATGTATTATATAGTCACCTTGAGTTAAACCCTAAGGTTTCCACGCAGTGTTTGGTAAATATACAGAAGCAAGCTTTCAGAAGTATGTGAGCAGTTGGTCTGCTTATTTATATATGCTTTATCGTGAGAAACATGGAAGTCATGAGTGCCAGCATTTAGATAGCAGCAATACCAGTGATAACAAGATCTAAAACTTCTATCAGTAGAACTATTTAGCAGTGCCTGTTACAGATGCTATCTGACAGATATTCCCAGCCACAAAGGAAATTTTTCCACCTGATCTAGCTTGCCAAATCTCACTGGCATTTGGGATGTAAAGTTGGTAGAGGAGCCATATAACTTTCCCACCTGCTGAAGTACCAGTAACCCACAACAGAAACTGTTATTTTCCTGACAGCAAGGGCACAGTAAATCTCATGTATGGCACTGTTTTTTTTTCTCAGGCTACTTCATCTGAACACTGAAGGTGCAAACCTGAAGGACTAGGCTCTGGAGGCAGCCTTGGTTTAGCTTGCATCCCAGCAAGAGTTCAGGCTGCTCTCTGGGGAACCTTCAAAGGAATGGTCTCAGGTCTGTTATCAGCTGTGAATTATAAAAACCACTGTGGATACTTGCCCAGTTGGAAATCGATCAAGCCAACAAACTCACTTCATGTTGAATGATGGTAAGAAAAGTAAGAGTTTTCATTAGAAATTTTCTGGACAAAGTTTTGTGAAAACAGCACCTGTAGCTCCTTGCCCAGGACTGGGGAAATGCTATGGCAGGGTTGAAGAGGGGACAGAGACATAAATTCAGATTTTTAAAAATAGACAATTATAATTTCTCTTCAGAAAAGACCAATGAAAATATCGCCCCTCCCCCAAATCATTGCCATAGTTCTGACTATTTTCCACTGAAACTTAGTACATAATTTAAATGAGAAAAGTAACAAAAAATATATTATGCTGATGTTCATTATTTTGTGCTGATATTGTACAAGCAACTACCCAGAGATATAAGCAATTGCCATTTAATTCTGCATTCTAAAATAAGTGCATTCTACAGCAGTAAAACTGTAATTGAATTAATTTGGATACTGAGAGTATGTACAGCAATTAAAGATTAGTTTTCATTATCCACCAGCATGTTTACCTTCTATCCTGCAACTCAGAAACTAAAGGCCATACTGCTTCTGTACATAACACCTCTTCTAAGCACCCTTTGTAAGACTGTACAGTGGCAGTATATTTCAGCACACTATTAGGAGGATGATGAATTTTGAAACGATAGACTGAATTCTTAAAAAATGACACAAGTGTTTACTAAAGCTTCCTGTGAGCAATATCCCAGCTGAGATTGGACTAATTTACTAGAGAAGCAAGAGAAAACGTCTGAGAAAAAGGTATTTTGTCTTAAGAAGATTAAATGGAGTCTGTGGGGCCAGGGTTAGGTCAGACATTAGGAAGAAATTCTTTACTCAGAGGGTGGTAAAACACTGGAACAGGTTGCCCAGAGAAGCTGTGTATGCCTAGTCCCTGGAAGAGTTCAAGGTCAGGTTGGATGGGGCCTTGAGTAACCTGATCTAGTGACCAGCACTCCTGCCCATGGCAGAGGGGCTGGAAATAGATGATCTTTAATGTCCTATCCAACCCAAACCATTCTATGGTTCTATGATTTTATGACATAACCATTCCATATTATATTGGGACCAGCATTTTTTTCCCTTTAAATCAAGTTATAGCAACTGAACTTAACTCTATTAATAACCAGAGATGATACATCTAGCATCTTTAATGTAAAAAGCAAATAAAAAAATAACAAACCACTAATGACAGTTCTTGAGTGGTTACACCTAGACATTAGCACAACAATGACTTGAATAGGAGGTAACAGACCAGAGATTCCTTTGCTTTCCATATCAGCAGTAAATAAAGCAAATAATTAACAACCTTCAAAACAACATTTCTCCTTTAGTTTTAATCAAAACCACAAGCAGCAATGACTGCACATGAGACAACTCACCACTGTAGCAACACTGTGCTAAGGTCAAGGTAGCACTTTAGAAAGATGCAAGGCAAAGCTGAAGTGGTCAAATCTGTTGGCCACAGGTGGATGCTACCAAACTTGGACACTGAAACCCACCCCAGGGGTGCAAGGTAGCCAGGACCCCACTGGCAAGCTTCTGGCTGGCCACACGTGCAGCCTGTGCAGGTCTTCTCAGCTGCTCCCAAAGAGGGCCTGGGGAACGTTTTCCATGAGCATATGTGGTTGAACTGAAATAGTTCAACTTAAAAGTAGACATCCATTTCATGACCCTGTGAAAAACATGTGGCAGAAAAGTCCTAAGTCCAAAGAGCAGCAGCCCACTTCCCACATGATGATCTCCATCTGGGTCCCTCCCAGGCATGCATCCCAAGCACACCTGAATGAGTTTCTCAGAGTATATTACTCATTTCTTCTCACACCTGGGCTTGGAGGACATGGCCCTCCTTGACTCCCTCAAGACTCTTCCAAAGCCATCATAAAGCTTGATGAACAATCCTTTCCCAGTAACCCTCTTTGGAAAGGTAGGGAAAGACTACAGGGAAGGAGGCTGAAGTGTGGAAACACAGTCAGGACAGAACTAAGGAGAATACAGGTGCATGAGAGAAGCAGGTCAGCTCCTTATAGCTGCTACCTGCTAGACAGTCTGTGGAGAGACTGAGCTTCCCTTTGGCAGCTCGCTGATGAGAATGTCTATGGCATGTAGTAGGCAAAACCATGTCCTGCTGTCCCCTCTGGCACTTGGGAAGCCCCTCCAGCACTGGCAGGAGGGATGGCAGTTAGTTGCTTCCATGCTTCCAGTCCCCAGAACACATGCTAGGAGCAGAAGCCAGGAGCTGGGCAGGTGCCTGGATCACCCAGCACAGAGGTGGCGAGCCTGGACCTGACACAGTCAGTGCCCCAACAGAAGAGGCAATCATTCAGTCTGAGATGACTTTGGGTGCAGAAGCAGAGGCAGCATGTGACTTAAAAGACCACAACAGGCTAAAAATAACACCATTAAATAAATATGATTTAACCACATAACAGCCAGAAAAGTTCCCTGCAGTGCTAACCTTGCCTGCTCATACAAATTATTTACTGCACTTTCTACTGGCAAGCAAAATCCAGTATTATGAGTTTGCCTGTGGTCTGCAGTAATCTAGAAGGCAAAGTTACTGCTTCCTCTTTCAGGATGCATCACCAGGACAGGGCAAAGGTCTTCAGGAAATTTTGCAGGACTGTTTTCTGGGGATTGTTCTCTTTGTGGGTGGGTTTTTTTCTGGGGTTGTTTGCATTTTTGGGGAGTTAGTTTGGGGTTGGTTTTTTTTTAATACTAATTGAAACAAGTGAGATAGTCCTCACTCCTCTCATGAAAACATACATTATTAGGAGCTCATCTAGAAGATCTATGTAAAATATTACTCACTTCTATGCAAGGGGTCCTGTCAAGGTGGCAAATGTCCCAGATGCTGCCAAAACACTTCCCTGCTTTACAGACAAGTCTCCTCTTGCCCATAACA
The DNA here is from genome assembly GCA_020086605.1 of Lanius collurio. NCBI lineage: Eukaryota > Metazoa > Chordata > Aves > Passeriformes > Laniidae > Lanius > Lanius collurio. Next base: position 20,644,831 of record JACBWW010000017.1, on the reverse strand, counting down.
TAGAAGATTTGGCATTTGGATACCATATGCACCTCTTACTCAATATTGCCAGTTGGCTACCCAGCCAAATATATGATGTGACACACCTGGGAAAAAGACTGTCTACAAGAGCTGTCACTCAAGAAGTTGCCCTGTTCGCATATAGGATTTGAGGCTGGGCCTCAATGAAGTTGTGGAAACTTCCGTACTCTGAGCTGTCATTACACTATGTTTGGAAACAAGCCAAGGAAACATTTTCCATGATGATATGGGGTTGAACTGAAAAAGTTCAGTTTAAAAGTAGACCTTCATTTCATGACCCTGTGAAAAACACGTGCCAGAAAAAAATGTCCTAGAAGCAGAATATCCTGAAAATTAAAATAAAGAACAAAAATGAAGTAATTTTGACTTAAGGTTTTAAATGTTTGATCTCCCCAACCACCACACACGCATTTCATGTGCAGAAATCCACTGCTCTACATGGTGCTTGCAGGACAAGATGTAGCCCACAGAGAGATAAAACCTACTGGATGAAAAGAACACTTCAAGCCACCCCTGGTTTATCACTGAGAAGAAAGAATAAAGTGGGTTCCTGCAATACTGTTTCACATAGCTGTGGCCAGAGCTGAGCATCCAGAGAAGCTTCCAATGGATTTTAAACCTATATTCAGGAGGCTTATATAAGGAAAAACCTCAGAAAATTTTCCTAATATCTGGAAAATATAAGGCTGCAATGGGAAGAATATGTATTTAAAACTGATTAATTAGAGCATCACAATTCCTTTTTGTACCTTCAATTAAGCTGTGCCATAGGCAACAAAATAATCTGCAATCTGCTACTGCACTGGGTACAAAGACTGCAGTGATCACCAAATACAAGAACAAACTGCTACTAAATGAAATTTTCCCTCTCTCAGAGGACAAAAATAATGGAGGAACCACTCTCTAATGTAAGAGTTGGCAGCTTCTCATTGTGTAATAAAACGTACCTGTATTCATCTATTTTTACAAGACCTGATTTTCCACAGAAAAAAAACCCCATGCATTTTATAAGTATTCTGTCATTTTGCCTGGTCTGTTCATTTGTCAGTATCTAGACACACTTCTGTTTCAATCATTGTGTTTCTTCCTTTTCACTGCAATACATTTCCTTGCAACATGCTTAATAGATAAAGCAAAGCTGATTACTGGTTCAGAAATTTGAATACTGATTACCTTTTGGTCCCATACGTCTGGCTACAGTTGTTACTTCAGGAAATCAAAAAATCCAAATCCTGAATCAACCACAGAGTTTTTGCCAACACTTACTGAAAGCTTCAAACATTACGAGTCTGCCAGGGAGTGTAGAAGCATGTTCTGCCCTCCACACCATGCAGCTGCTGGCACATCTGGGAGCCCCATTGCTGAAGCAGAGAGGGCACATGTCATCACCACACTAAGAAAATTAAAGGTTCAGCCCACCACGCCAGAGCTGAACCCCACTCAACCATTTCCTGAGGAATGAGAGGCTAGAAGGCAGCTCCAGCTGGGGAGGAAGATGCATGATCCCAGACAATACCCTCTCCCTCTCTATGTTATTTTTCCAAAGACAGTTGCAAAGACAAATCCTTCCTGTGCAGACCTGAGTGTCTTAGCAGTCCCTGCACTCCCACAATCACATCCTTCAACTGCCCTATCCAAGAGTATGGCAGAAAAGGGAGGACCCTAAAATTTGTGAAAAAAATGAGTGCTGAGGGCACAGCTATTCCTAGGATCTGAGGGCAAATGCTTTTAAACCAGGGTGGTCCTATGAGATCAAAAATGTGTGCTGTGCCAATCTAGGCACTGACATTGGACAAGCCTTTTGGATGACTGGGAGATCTGGCTCCTGGTGTTGAGTTATGAAAGTTATCCAGGCTACTTGTATTGAGCTATGAAAGAGATACAGAAGTTACTATCTTTTTTTGCTCCTGCAAGTTATACTTTCCAACACAGAGATGCTGAGTTGAGATATGGTGTAATGTCCACTAGAGGCTAGGCTGTTGGGGTTTGCATCCTCCTTCTGACTCTGGGTTTACATCCCTGCAGGAACAGAGCAATTTATCTCACTGCAGCCTACACCATCACATCTGAACTGTCAGGCAAAACCAGTATCAACTCTGAGTGTTTACTCAGTCATAAACTGCTCATTAAGACAGTTTTAGTTGTCAGAAGTACATAACACATAACTGTATTACCTTATCAAATGTGGCAATGATAAAGCAATATAATAGCTATACCTGAGACACAAAAATATCCACTAGGCACGGTTCTACTAAAAGCTGTTCACTGAAAAGTCTAACTAGATACACTGGAAATTCGTTCTCACGTTAATATGGGGCAGGTAAAAAATCCAGTGTTAGGACGCAAGTGCAATCTCAGATGTAGGCACTACTCTGACACCAAGTAACAAATAGGAGCACTGATTACAAAATTGCCTTTATTGCACTTTTGCTACATAATGAAGCATTTGTATAGAAAGTGACATTTTTTCCTATTATGAGAAAAAGCTTTTTTGAGAGGTTGCTTGAATAAGCTAAAGCTCTTTTTATCTTTTCTCTCCTGTTCACCTACACTGATTTAAAAGCACTTCTTTGTAGGGCACTAGTAGGTGTGCTGGATGGTCTCTCATATTACAGTGGTATATCCCAGCTGCCCCTTCCAATAACAACAAAATTCAATTATGAAAATTTCCTCTCTGATAAATTGCTACCAAAAATTCTTGGCACCAGCAAGAGAGTTAGTCCCTAAAGGTTTGTGTGAAGTTTCTGTAAGACACAAGATGACAAAGGCTACTGCAATACCCCAGAATCTGGGAATACATTTTGCTTCCCTTAGACAGAAGGGCAGTCAGTGCAGAACCTGAGAGCCCTACCATCGCCACATCTAACTGTTTTCTTCCAAAGCTTTTAACTCATCTGCATGATAAATAAGGTTTTTAAATAACAGGTGCAAGTCATGTATTTTTATATTCTTCTGTGTGTTTTTGCTCTTCCAATTCAATGAGAAATAAACATTTAAGTGGGTTTTTTTTGTAATACCAACAAGTTACTACTCTGCTGTTCTGTGAGAGGGGTTTATGTTTTCTTACAAAGATAAATAAACCAACTCCATCCAAATTGCTCCAATGCTAATTGTGGTCACCCTTCAGTATTTTGCAGGTAGTCAGAAAGAGGTTTTTTGATGGAAAATTTACAGAAATTTTACCAGAAAGTTAAAGAAAGTGTCAATATTAAATTCAGACCCTGCATGCTCTAATATGAAGAGACATTAACCCTTGCAAAATTACATACATTATTAAAAGAAACTCATGGCATACAAGCCAAGAGTGGCAAATAAAGTAGCAGTGTACTTTGGCAGTCTCATTGTCACAGGGGAAATTTTCATCCTACAGACACACAACACAGTGTAACTACACTCAATCACCACTAGGCATAAAATCAAATGTCACTGATGTTACAGGCAACTCCAGCAAAATATATGTCAAATTTCCCAATTTCCAAAAGTTTCTTACTAATACCAGAGGAAAAAAATAGCACCTATACATTCTGTATGTATATGAATACTGTTACACATACACACACACACACAGAATAAGTTAAATTTCCGTCCTTCAAACCAGTTATACTAATTACTGAAGCAAGCTGTAGGATATCAGTGTACTGCAAGCGCTGTTCAACAAGTTAAGCAAAAGTTACATTTTTAATCTCCAAGAGGAAGGGTGGTGACCTATAAAGTTGTAAAGGAAACCACTCTCAGGATTATTTCAATACCCGTGCTAAAAACAGCCCCCTAGAATTATAAGTCTCTTCCTCATCCTGCTCAGAACAATTGGGAAATTATAGATCATTTAAAGCACGTTAACTTAATATACTAAAAAATAAAATTAATGGAAACAAACAAACAAACAAACCAGTTCTCACTCATGGAATTGTACTGCTCATTTCTCTGATTTCTCTAGTACTTGCATCTGGATTTAGCTAAAGGGAAGGGTGCCCCAGAATACATAACATGTATACTTACAATGTGTTGCAGGTACTGAATGGTCATTCTCTCTCAGCGACTTTGGGGACACTTTTCAATTTATCCCAAAGTCATTTGGGACAGGCTTAGCTTAAGCCAAAACAAACACTGATTGCTAGAAGCTTTGTGTGAACAACATCAGACTGGATTTTACATAAATAGTGATTTCTCTTTCTTTTTCCACTATGAAATCAGGTCAAATATAAAATAAGTGCTACATAAGCATTTTTTTTAAATACAGGATAATGAAAAAAGCAGGTTTATATTGTCTACTGTGATTTATTCTACAATATATTCATCACAGGGCTGTGATAAATGAAGCATCACATTCCCTCTTTAGCCTGTGATGTAATTATCTGCACCAAATACAGCAAGGTGGGGCATATCGTTATCTGCACTTCAAAAAGCATGGGGGGCATAAAAACAAGGGAGGGGAAAGTTTTTGCACACAAAAAGCATTGTGTCACATGGCTGAGCAGCAAACACTGCACTAGCAGACACTAATATAGTTTGTTCCCCTGGCCTCAATAAATACACAGCTGCAAATACTTGAGATACAAAACAATGTGAGGCTTAATCTGTACATGACAAAGAAGCAGGACTTAGAAAATCTTCCAGATCACCACCTTCACAAGATTTGGCCTTTTCCTCTGTGTTGCAGGACACTAATTTTTTTATTATTATTATTATTTTTATTAATGCAGTTGTTGTCCCTGGGCAGGTAGTGAAAAGCAGTGTGCCAGGGCACAGGTTCCTTGGGCAGATAGCTCTGCAGATACACAGGTATATGAAGGCTCTCTCTAGGCAGAATCAGCACAAATTTGACACAATGGTATTAGCTATGAAAGTCTACACTGTTAGTCCAGGTGAGAGAGGAGGATTCACTTCCAGCTTCTTCTACTGGTTCTTTCTGTAGCATCTTATTTCTGCTTCACAAAGAGTCCAGGAATTTAGACTAATGAAACTAATTTACTAAGAAACTGACAGGTCATGCATCTCTTTCCATTCTTGCTCAGGTTTCTTTTTTATAAGGCAGAAGATGCATGCCTTTCTCCCAAAGATCAGTGATACCAGATCTCAGTGATAGAAAACCTTATTGATCACATTGGGTTCAGGATATTTTAACACTGGAAGTGTGAAAGTTAATGCCTGAAAAACAAACCTGAGGTAAATATCACATGACCCAGAAGTAACTCCACTATCTTTTGTCCACAGTGAACTGGAGAAGAGGTGAAATTCGGAAAAAGTTAAGTTTATCCAGGGAAATAAAAGATTCTGCAAGTAATTTATAAAAGCATCCATGAAAGATAGGACAGCATTCCTCCAAAGTAATGTAAAAAAGTCAATATCTGGCAATTCAGAACATACAGTTTAAAAAAAAAATCCAAAACTACAGCAGAGCACTGCATGACCAGCTAGAACTTGGAAACTTGCCTACAGGCCACTCTGAGATAAGTTCTCACATTCCCTATCGCCTTCTTCTAAACCCATTGTATGTTTGTTCTTATTTAGTGGCCACAATAATCCTGTTTGGCCCTTGCAGCAGGTACTGAACTCCGGCACTTTTCTCAGCGGTTTATAGGTTAAAGGTGGATGTCTCTTTCCCACTGCTCGGCCTCGGTCCCGCAGCGGGCACCACACCAGGGCTCCCTACAGCCAAACCGGCTGATTCTCTGGCTTTGGCAGGTGCTCTTTAGCAGTACCACGGCGTCCTACAGGTGACACTGACCTCGCTGACGGCAATACACAGAGTTCGCCGGCACTACTGTTACTTGCAGGTTGCCATTTGGCATTCAATTTACACGCTACGTTACCAGAAGTGCCCCTTTTCCTTTTGACTGATGATTTAGTTTTGCAGGAGCCTCCCATTATGTGTCCGTCCGTGCGCCTCGAGAATGGGAGCGGTGCCCGGCGGGCTCCGCTCTGCAGGACCGAGCCCCGGCTCAGCCCAGGGCAGCACACGCAGGGCAGGGCTCTGCCACCCTGCGGGTCACAGGCAGGGAACACACGGTTCCGTTTCTGGCCTTGGCAGAGGGGAGTTTACTTATTTAAGCACACCCCGAGCCGTTCCGCCGGCTCGCTGCCCTTGCCCGGGCTCGCTCCCCGCACGGGGCGGCGCGGCCGGGTGTCCCACGGTCCCGCCGCTCCCCGGTCCCCTCTCGCTACCTTCCTGAGGGCCTCCCGCAGGTCGCGGTGCTGCGGGGTGTCCCCGGTGTCCCGCGGCCCCGAGCAGCGGCCGCGTAGCGCCGAGCCCAGGCGCGCCCAGCGCCCGCCGCCCCGCAGCGCCATGGCCGCCGCCGGTTCCGCTCCCGGGCAAAGGCCGGGGCAGCGCCGTGCCCGAGCAGTCAGCCCCGGTCTCCCCGGCAGCCCCTGCCCCGCCCCGCCCCGTCCCTCCTCCCGCTACTCTCGCCCCCTCAGCAAGTCACGGCAGCTCTCGGGTTACGGGCAGGTTTTCTTTAATGCCAACGAACAGCCATGAAGCGACCGACAAGCGGGTGGCGAGAGGGCCCCGCGCAGCGACAGGGGCGCCGGGGAGCGGGACACAGCCGGCCCTGCCCAGCGGCCGGCGCGGGGCTCGGCAGCTTTGCGCAGGTTTCTGCACTTTTGTAAGGAGAAATAGAAAATAAAAAGAAATCCGCTCCTGTGCTCGTTCGACACGGACCGGCGGCGGTAGGGACATGCTAGTGACGCCCTAAGGGTACAAGAGGAATGTCTGCTCCGGGGGCAGGCGCGGGGTCCCTTCTCCTAAGCGATGACACAGCCTCCCTTCTCCTTGAAGGGGTTCTTGTCCTCGGGAACCCCCTTCACCAGCGGGTCCTCGCCCGACCGCTCCTCGATGTAGTTCTTGATCTCTTCGGAGCACTTGGACACCTCGAGGGAAAGGACAGAGAAGTGGTTGCGTTACGGCCGTGGGAAATGTACATCAGAGGAAGAAACCCGTGAATTTACATTCTCTCTCATTCGCCTTCCCGCCAAGCATAAAATATCTGGCCACAGAGCACATGCAGACTCGGCTTCCTTCCTCTCTTTTCACAGACCGATACGCACAGAACATGTGCGTATCTCCGAGAATGCAAACGCCACTCCGAACAGCAGTTCCTGCATAGTTAAACTTGTGTTCTTCATAACTAACCAATCTAGTTTTATTAAGCTGAAGATCACCCTCTCCCTCAGCAGCAGCACGACTTATGGGCAATAATTTCAGGGTCAGTAACTTTGAATTAATTTTCAAAGTGTTTATGACTTTATGTGGTTTTCACAAAGAAAACATTCAGCAATAATTTTTCAGTGGTAATACAAATTCTTACTTGGCAGTTCTGCTATAGCAATGATGCACCTTGAATGAGGGCCTAACTAGGAAAGACAATTTATTTACTGGTTACCAGGGGTTATTTTGAGCAATGGTTAATAAAAGAGCCTATTGTGTTATGAGAGACCATAACACTTCCCATGGCTTTCATAGCAAACTAGCAATGATGTAGGTAAGCCTGCACAGAACCCACCTATGGAGAGCAGGTGTGTTTAGTTTCTGTTCACTGACACAGGAGCACGTGCAGCACATGCGGTAAGGGTGTCTGTGGAGTCTGAGAGTGCACAAGTGAATGTCTGGGGTTCCTGAGGCTCCTTGTGCACACACATCTCTTGCTCCGTGTCAGCAGAAACTGTCCTTTGATGCTCGAATGCCTGACATGCCGGAGGACACACTCCTGCTCCGTTCCTACCTCCTCCCTTCTCACCCGCAGTCACTGCAGCAGCACAGCTGTGCAGAGTCAGCAGCAGGAGCCAGCTGTTGGCCAGGCCATTAGATGATTAGTATCTCTAATTTAGGCCTCTTGTCCCCTCTGTTAATTATACCTCATTTCAAAGGTAAAACTACAAGAGAACGAATAAATTTACCTGTTGTATCACAGACAACAGAGCATGGCCTGTGCAAAGCTAAGCTTTAAGCCATCAGAAAGAACAGAATTAATTCCCAGTTAAACAACACATAAAATAAGAGCTAGCTGCCGTAGAACAAAGAAGAAGCTGGACCTACAAATCCCCTTACATGTTTTGTTCTTCTGTGCATTGCAAACTTTGTTCATTCAAATTGGAGCAGCTTACACCATAGCAAAGTTACACGCCAAAGTATATGCGGGAGCAGGGGTTGTTTTATTTCAGCCAGCACTGTCAGGATCATTTTTACTTATAAGAAAAAAGCTTGCTCAAAGACACATTTAGATTTTTTTATTCATTCCAAAGGACACTTCCTTTTTATTCTGTAAAGGTGTAAGAGGGGGTCAAGAAAACTTTGGCTGAAGTTTTTACTTTTGGTACCAACGGTAATGGGGTTTCTGCATTTCCCTGTCTCTGTAACACCCATACAGGTACCAGGGGACTGTGGCAATTACAACACAGATTTCATTCTCACAGTGAAGCTTCTGTCACAAGGCACTAGTAAAATTGAGCAGGCTGTGTGTACTTTACTATAGGAAAATTGAAAAATATCTGTTTTTCTAAAGTAATCGGGGTTTTAGTTTATTCCAAAGATGGAGACACATATTTAAAATTATTATTATTATTATTTTGAAAACTTTACGTATTGCAGAATGTATTTCAGTTGTCTGAGAACTCTCTGATAGATGATATAGGTATCTACACTAGTCAGATGTCAACCCCTCAATACTGATGGAGCTTTAGACTCCACAGCATCTACAACCACTGATACCTAACTCACACCTAAAACATAACTCTGTCATTCTTATTTTCTGGGGTGAACACCTAGACCTGCAACGTAATCAACATGACTAATGCTACTGATTCCCACATATAAATGTAGTTTTTGTCCTAACTAGAAGCATTTCTTTATGTGTAGCTTGCTTCCACTTGCATGCAGAATTCAAATTAAAAAAAAAAAAAGAAAAAAAAAGAATATTAGTTTCATTGTGGAGCAAGATCAGTTCTTCACAACTTTCATCTATAGAAAATGTACAAAACCATAAACCTTTAACGGGAAAGTACTCGTGGAAAGGAACAATCAGTGTAAATGTCTAAATGTTTCTATGGAACAAGGCTGGGTGGATTATGGCTCGGCACGGGAGGTCCTACCCAGGGCAGGGTGCAGTGTCGTGACAAGGCTCCCCTGGCTTCTCAGGGTAGGACCACCCCTCCCCTAGCCACAGCACGTCCCAGTGCGTTCTGCCTACAGAAGAGGAGGACAGAACGCGACGTGCTCCTCCCTCGCCTGGCAAGGCTGCCTTGTGCCGGCCTTAGGCGCCAGGGACTCACAGGAAGTTAAGGGGTGCCAAATCCACCGGGAACAGCCGCGGCGGGCAGGCTCGTGCCAGCCCCTCGGGGCGCTTTATCCCAGGGGCGATGCGCTTCTTCCCCCCGGCTCCACAGTCACCCCCGAGAAGGACGAGCGCTCCTACAGGGTGTTAGCGGCACCGTGCCAACTGCGCCGTCCCCCGCCCCTAACCCAAAGTGGTGGCAGGACCCGTCGGTGCAAACCGCGGCCGTCCCAGAACAGTCGGGGCTCTCAGGACGAGCAGCTCCCACAGCCCCGCCGCCCCCGGCCCCGCCGCCCGAGCCCCGCACCGCCGCCCGGGGAGGAACGGGCGGCTCCCCGCTCCGCACCCGGCCCGGCCGCCCGCCGGGCAGCTCCGGGCCCCTTCTCCGCGCCCGCTCACCGGCTGCCTTTCCAGCTTCACTTCTTTCCGGAGCTGCTCCACTTCCATTTTCAGTTTGTCCTTCTCGCTCAGGTCCTCGATGTTGATGGCTGGCATCGTCTACACTATCGAAACGCGCAGGGAGTAAGGACAAAAAAAGGTTACGTCTGGGCAGCGAGGGTGCCGGGGCCGGAGCCCCCGGGCGGTGGCGGGGCTGTGGGACGGCCGCCCCCGGCCCGCCCCCGGGCTCACTCACACGCTGCCGGCTGAGTTGCCCCGCTGCTCAGTGGCGGCCGCTTCCTCTCCGGCGCGCCCTGCACCCCTTCCCCGCGCCGCTCCGGCCTTTAAACCTGCACGCTAATCCCCCCTAACCGGATTAGAGCCCGCCGCTCGGCCCGGCCCCGCTGCCGGGGCGTTGACACGGGCCCTGCCTGCACAGGGAGGTCTGGCCGTCCCAGCAGGACGGGAGCGGGAAGACCATCCTGTGCTGACCTCCCCGGCCTCACCCTCTACAACACCAGTGCGGCGCAAGAGCAGCGAGCTCGGCTGGCGCTTTTGGCCCAACAGTGATATCTTTCTCCCCAGCACCTTCTCCTCATGCAGCTCCTGGCCATAGAAAGGACTCATGTTCTGTGCCACCAGCATCCTTGGGCTCTGTGTTCTGCCCAGCGGCTAAGGCAGAAGCAGGTGGTGTGCGTGGGTACATTCCTGAATACTTGTGCATTACATCTACGGATGAACTGCATGGACTAAGTAGAGAGGGGAAGGAACCACTCCCATGTCAACTGCCCCAACAGACGGCCAGCCCAACAATGTCACACATAGCAACTTTTTGGTAGTTATGTCTGCAAAGCAGAATTGCAACTCTTTGTAAGAGGGTTATTGTGCCTGGTTAGCACCAAGGGTCCCTGGACACATGGATGTATGACAGGTGTTGGGGCGGAGTACTCAGTGTAAGGGAAATGATGCATTCAGGAGATGCAAGGAGTTAGGAAATTCTTCTCCTGTCGTTGCATAGTTTTGAGGTTTCCATCCCAAACAGTATTCTATGCTTTTAGGAATAGAGTGGCTTCTCCATGCATGTTCATACAAGGCCTAGCATCTCACATCCTAGCAGCTGCTTTCCTACAATAGCAATGGAAGCAGAATTCAGGACCCCTGAGACTGAACATAGCTGCAGGCTATTAAAATAGGCTTGTAGTCCTGTTATCTGTCACTTCAAAGACCCTTATAGGCAGTTAGCTGCCCCTCTTTCCTCCCCTGTTTTTCCTCTGTTAAACACAATCTTTTCTCCTGCTCTCCCTACTCACCAGATGTAAGCAGCTGTCAGCAGCATGTAAGATTTACATCTTCTCCAGCACTGCTCCTGTAGTGCTCTTGGGGTTTGTATTCATTTTACTTTAGCCAGTTGACTAAAATCAGTTTCTCTTCTCCTGGCTACTATCTCCTCCTCCACAGCTGTTGGTGTGCACTTTTTACATCCCCATAACCTACAACTGACAGCTGCATTCCCAAACCCTACCAGCTGCTGGTCCTGGGCCAGTCAAAACAGGTGGAAGGAACTGGCTGGCCAGAGACTCAGAGGAGCCCAGGCTGTTGGTGGGAGCAGAAACATTGTGGTGTGGAGAGGCAGAGAGCATGTGATATGGTGGTGGCAGGTGCAGGGTGCAGGGGGCTTGGCACACCAATGACATGGTTAGGGTGGGAAGAACTTGGTATCCATAGCTCTGTAATGGAAAGCTTTCACTGACCTGTCTGCTGACATGACTAGCTCTGCAGATGGCAGTCACTAATGGACTTTCTATCACTTGCTGTGTTAACTTTTATTTTGGTTCATATATTTTTACAGATATTTACCTGATCTAAGTTATAGCAAAGGAGAAGCCGAAGGTGGCTTTAACTCAGACTTTGATTTATGTGTTTGTGCACAGAGGAAATGGAAAATATTGAAAATGGTGTTTGCATTACAGCATTCACTTTGCTGCTATTGTTTAAAGCAGTATTTCAATTACTTTCTTTGCAATTCCAAAAAATGTGATGAAAACTAAAGGACATCAGTCTAGGACATCATATTAAAGAACAACATAATAAAATCACTTTCATTTCCCAATATTAGAAACATGACCTTTTGCTTTCCTTTGGAAATAGAAAAAGTATGTGGGTTTTTTGTTTGTTTGTTCTTTTTTTTTTTTTCTGGAGGGACGTAAGATTTAATATAGCGGGTTTGCCTAAAAAGCTGAACAAAAGCCCTAAAAATGAGGACATCTGTTAGTAACAGTTGTAGCTATAAGATTCTAAAGCATGGCAGATATATATCCCATCACTATGACTCAAGCTACACCAGGGTTTATTTTCTTGTCACTGAAGCACCCACTTATCCTTTAGCTACTGGAGATTCTGAAAAAAAGGCACAGCTCTGAAAAACAGTGGAAAGTGGTACCATTCATATCCTTTCAGAAGTCACGTAGGTGGGGTAGGGATTAGATTTGCTCCTTTCTTGCCTTTATGAAACATAAAATGATGTCAGAAAACTAGATTGTAATCCTCCACGACATAAGGAAAGCGGAGAACCCGTGGAGAGAAATTCAGTTCAAATAATCAGGATGCTCTGAAGTTCCTCCTCCTTAGAGCCCGTGTAGACTGTGGCTTCTTTCCTGCAGGCCACAGATTTCCAGGGCCCTGTATTGTAACCTATCGAGGGCAGTGCCTGCCTGCAGGGCTGCGGCCCAGTGTCACTGTAAAGGGAGCAGAGAACAACAATAGGAGGTCAGATTAGTTTGTCGTTATCTATGGAGAGCACGCCTAATTTGCAGCCACTCTTATCTCACTGTATTCAATCTGGGGTAAACACTAATTAATGTAATGTCTCTAATAGATTAGAGAGGGAAAGTGTGCTGTTGCCGCTCACCCCCTCCTCCCACAGACCACACCCCATTGCCTGGTGGGGTTAAAATCTGCAGAATAAACCAGGTCATTATATTTCCTGAAATCCATCTCTCTTTGCACTGGCCAGAGGTGTTATCCATCTGGCCAGAGGTGTTATCCATCCGGCCCCTCGGGTTTCCCCAGAGTCCAAGCCCTCTGACGATGCCTCGATTTTCTCAAGCTCACCAGCGTCTTACCCAACGTAAACTACAGCCGCGCGTTTGTCTCAGCGGCACTAGCTACGCAGCCTGTAGTCGATCCAGCTGGATCAGGACTTGGAGCAGGCTCGGTGTTTGATTTTCGGCGTCCCACCGCCCTCTACCCGGAGCCTCCGAACAGGGAGCGGCCTCGGGGTGGGGAGAGGAGGAGGGGAGGGGATAGGGGACGACGACGACGTGGGGAGAGAGGGGGCTTTCGCTAAGTGACCAGTCCGGGTTTCGCCGTGAATTACAGGAAATGGTCTTGGAGCATCATCCCGTAATGTGAGTGGGGCGGGCGGTGGACCCCAGCCAGCTGCCCGCAGCCCCGGGAAGGAGGCCCCTGCGCTATGGGCGGCGCAGCCCTGAGGGGAGCCAGCCCCGGCGGCGCCCCCCCCCGGCCCCCGCTGCTCCCCCGACGGCGGCGGGGCGGGGCTGTCCGCGCTCCCCGGACTCCCGCATCGCGCAGCCTGGCGCGCCCCGGTGACAGCCGGGTCAACGGAGACCTCCTGACCCGCTGAATCACCCTCCCCTCCCACCACCTGCGCAAGGAGGCGGCACGGGGAAGCCGCCTCGGTGCATATAAAGCGCTGCCGTCGGAGCGTGAAGCGCTGCTCGCTGCCGGGATCCCGTTGCCGCCCGCCGCCCCTCCTGCCGCGCCATGGCCTCCGGCCGCCGCCTGCCGCTGCCCGCGCTGCTGCTGCCGCTGGCCTGCGCTGCGCTGGCCCAGCGCCCCCTCACAGGTAGGAGAGGGCCCTCGGTGGGACCCCGCGGGGCCGGGGCCGCTCCTGCCGGCGCGGTGGCCTCAGCCCCGGTGTCTGGTGTCTCCGCAGAGAAGCAGCGCGCCTGCCTGCTGCCCCCCGACGACGGGCCCTGCCGCGCCCTGGTGCCGCGCTGGTACTACGACCGGCACACGCAGAGCTGCCAGGAGTTCACCTACGGGGGCTGCTACGGCAACGCCAACAACTTCCTCACCTTCGACGACTGCGAGAAGAGCTGCTGGACCATCAAGAGTGAGTTCAGAGACCGGCAGTGTCCCAGAGGGCCCCGAGGTGGCAGGGGGCTGGAGGGAACACCGGGGTGGCTGCTTGGCTTGTGGGACGCTTTGCACCCATTCGATGTATCATAGAATCTTAGAAACATAGAATTGCTTCGGTTGGAAAAGACCTTTAAGATGATCGAGTCCAACTGATGTCCCTCCTGCTTGTTGCCGCTTCTTGCTGATGTCAATTTCAGGCAGAAAATCCAGAGTGAGTTGGCCCAGAGATGACGTGTGGAATTTATGTATTAGTACTTTAAATGTAATTTAATATTGCAACGATTTGCTAATCAATGCATTGGATTCCTCCAGTAAAATGCAGGTGGGACAAACTGGAACTTGCTTGCAACTGAAGTAATACTGTATTGTCTACAGTAACATGTTGTTCTGTATGCGAACCATGAAGGGTTGAATTTACAGAGGATGAAATTATTTTTTCTACAGAAGTGCCCAAATTATGCCGTTTGGAAGCTGATGGAGGACCTTGCAGGAGTTATCTAAGAAGATATGCCTTCAACTTGAGCTCGATGAGGTGCGAGGAATTCATCTATGGTGGCTGTTATGGAAATGGCAACAACTTCAGAGATTTGCAGTCTTGTGTGGACCACTGTCTGCCAGAAAAAAGTAATAGTTGTTCCAAATTTTTAATAAAATAGATGGTTTGAAAGTGATATGAAGATGATACTTTATTTGATGTTTTCCTCTGAATACCCATACAGTGGTATGTTTGAAGACTTGTGTGAAGCAGATGTTTATATTGTCCACTTTAATTTTAATATGTTGTCTTAGCTGTTACTGAAAGAACAAAAAAGCTATGATCTTAAATATACCTGCAGCTATACCCAAACAATTTCTTTACTTCTAGAGAGCTGTATCTGAAGGAAAATAATAAGGTTGAAGATCTGTGTTGAGGCAGATGTGTCAGAGATTGTGGCAGTCGCATTCAGGGAAGTGGTATTGTAATATAAAGCAGAAGCACCTTTCTAAAATTCAGGCCTGAGAGATGGTGTTATGGTGTTCAGGTTTGTGACACTCAACAGCTCAGCTTCTGACAAAAGTGTTTTCCCTGATGTGACTCTTCACTGTCTCTCTATTTGAGAGTTAAATAAGAATGGTGGTAATTATATGCAGGTAACTAAGTTTTGATATGAACAGCAGGTTAATATCCACTTCCTGATAGGATCTTTGAAGATCCACCAGAATGTATAAAAGCTGTCACTGCCTACGCTTTATTAGTGCTTGATGACATTTATTTGTGGCTGATGACAGATCATCAGCATTTTCTTAGGTGAAAGCGGAATTATTTCTCTTGCACTTCCAATGAGTTGATAAGGGGTCTGCAGCAGGAAAAATAAAATTTCGTTGAGGCAAAAAGAAACATGCTCTTGAGGAAAGTTGTTGGATTTGTAGTTTTTTGCTGCAAGCAGAGTTTGCTGGCAAAATCATAGCAAAGTTGCACCTTTTTTTTTTCTACAGAGGTTGTTCCACTGAAATTGCTATATTCCTATACATGGAATAAGATTATATAAAAATCTCAGCGGTCATATGTATAGCACTGCAAATGGGTAAAGCTGATGAATTTCACTTATGGGACAATAATCCTGTTTTCTAGGATGGTCTGTTGCTTTCTCAAATGCACAACTCACAGGAATAAGATGTAGAAAATCTCTGATGTCATTGGTAATAGTGTCAATTCTAGGGGAAAAATAGCTGTTTAGACACAAAATTTATAGCAGGGTCAATTTTAAGAAGCCATGTACAGAGATTACATTTATGTTTTTTTTTTCTCTCTCTCTTTTTTCCCCTTGTCCTTTTTTCCCCAAGCTGGCCCTTTGCTATGCTATAGCCCAAAGGATGAAGGACTGTGTTCCTCTTCTGTGCCTCGCTATTACTATGACTCCAAGACTAAATCATGTAAAGAGTTCAGATATACCGGCTGTGGTGGAAATGCCAACAACTTCGTCACTGAAATGGATTGCTACAATGTCTGTAGAAAAGGTAAGGGTTTGGGTTTTTTTTTATATTTTGTCAGTCACAAGTAGGTAAAGCTATCCACATACCAGTAACAAGTGTTCACAGTGTTCTTTTACCTTGTTCACCTTGGCTTGCTACAGAGGTATGCTTTTTGTGTTTTGGACTCAATGTTTTCAAAGGCAGGGAAAATTGAAATACAATGCTAAATCCTTCTGGCAAGATCACTGTGATGTGAGGTGGTTATACCATATACGCCGTGAATGAAGTATAGAGAAGGGCACACAAAAAGATGAAGCCCGCTTTCTAGAGCCCACAAGGAATCAGTCTTTAAACTGTTCGGTACCTCCATGACCACTAATTAAGATATCCTTTTATTCTGGATAGTTTTAAATAGGATTAAAGTCAGTTGTGAAATCAATTTAATTTTTCCTTTTCATTTTCAGAAATTACCATCCTATCTCAATTCCCTGTTGCCTACTCACATTTCCTATTCCCATTACTAAAGATTTTTGCCTCATCAGTTGTGCTGTGTCAACTGTTTCTGTGGCTGTGGGGTCAAAGCTTGGAATGATAATTGATTTTTCTTAATGGTTTTATTCAAACCAGCTACTGGCTGTGCTTGTAAATCAAAACAGTTGTGCTTTTACTTGCAGTCATTCGTTCATACCAGCTATTACAAGTTTTAAAACTCCAGTTTAATTCATTTGATATGAAAATAAATTAGAAAAATAGAGAAAAGCATAATTGAATGTTGTTCCCCAGAACACTTAGGAAACAGACATAATGCAGTATTTTAAAAATTGATACTAATGGGAAAAAAATTTAAGGCTGTATCAAGCAGGTACATTGTCTGGGAAAAAAAAAAAAACCAAACTAAAAAGTAGCTCTGTTTTAAACATAATACATAAAACATAATACAAGGTCTGAGTACTTCAGTATTGAAGTTATGTAGTCAGAAGCCTTATGTTGGAAGATGATTCTTCAGTTCTGGGCTGGAAATACAGGACTGGGGCAAGGATTGCACCCTGAGTACAGTCCTCAGAAATAAAAGTATTGCCTGCCAGTTAGTCATGACAGCAATATTTCTGTGGATGACAAGTCTGAGCGTGTCTCTGCCATTGTATTATGAGAGAGTCTCTAATAGTATGTTAAGTTTATCTGAGATGCTTGTGATCGTATCTAATTCACATCCATTACTACCTGTGAAGTGGTAGGGCCAGGCTCCAGGCTGGAGTGTGCAGGGAGAGGAGGAAGGAAACTGCCTCTTCAGCGTCTCACCTCCACACTGCCCCTGCCAGATTCGCCTGGGGCTTCTCTCTTCCTCACCATTTTTTTTTTTTTTGGTGGTGGTGTTGTGGAAGAAAGAAGTAAGGGAAATGCTGTGTGTCTTGTAAGTAGAGCACCAGATAGCCACATGTAAAGCATCAGTTACAAGCTTTTTCATCAACTTGTGGATTTCACAATTCAATAAGGCTTGGTACAGCCAAAGACTAAAGTTAAGGGCATAATTAGGGCTAATTAATGTTGTGCTATGCATATTCATTTCTATAGCTTGGGAGTGCACTGCAACATTAGGCAAATAATTCAGGCAACTTAAGCCACTCCTCCTCTTCTACTTCCATTATTTCCTCCCCAGCATCTTTCCTGTTACCTTTTGGAGTCTCAAGTCGAATTAAAGTTGACCTTCCCTATTTGAATATGCAACTGCTTGTTAAACTGATCTTTGGTGTTTTGAGTGAAAAAGTTTGTGACTAATTTTTAAAAGTTTATATTGGAAAAGAAAGCAAATACATTGGGGTGACAGCAAAGAAATTGGCAACTGGCCACAGTGGCTCTGCATGCTGGTAAATAGGTAGCAGAAAGACTAATATTTTCAGTCAAGATTGCAGAGTACTTGTTTTCTGAACTGCGCTCACCAATTCCTGCAGCCCTTGAAAGCATGTCTGGAGTTAACTCTTAGGACACACTGCACCTTCTGTGAGTTTTGTGTGGAAACTCAAATTTTCTTTTCATCTCCCACAAACACTGGCTATATTTTAACCTTTGCCCCACTGTTCAGAGAAATGTAAGAATTGTTTGGGATTTTTTTTTTTTGTGTGTGTGGGTGTTTGGTTTGGGTTTTTTTAATAGATGGCAGTGTATTTAGTTCCATTCGGCTATCACTGCAGGAGAACAAGATAAGGCTTTGATGCCTGCTCAGGAAAAGAGCAGCAAAGTAGGATTCCAGTGCCAAAGGTAAACATACTGGAGACCTTAGAGTGTGAGAATAGGGAATGCAGAACACATTTTACAGTTTCTGATATGTTTGTTATTATTGGACAACCTCTTGAACAGCATAACATGAAAAAAACCCCAAACAATAAAGAGTAGTAACAGTTTTGTCATGCTGTTTCCCTAACTGCTTCCTTTGTTTTTTTAGCAGGAAATCAGAAACTGAGGATCAACAAGCCAACAAATGGATTCCGCAGAAAAATAGTGAGAAAACTGATTAAAAAATCTCAGACGTATAACCTGAAGTCTTAAAGCTGATGTGCACTTGGATGTTTGAAACATTTTTTGTTGATTCCACTTTCTTCTTTTGCAAGATGTTTTTCACTAAGTTTTATACTGACATAGTTCTGTCTTTCAGGACTGCTTTTTGTGCAATTTACTTTTTTTATAAGGAACTACATTTAATAGAAGAATGAACCTAAGTTTGGTTCTTCTACTCTGTTGTCTTCGCAATAATAATTTGGAAAGACAGGTGTTCAGCTTTCCATATTTTTATGAGGGGACTATTACTACTGCCTTGGGAGAATATTTCAGCTGTTGTAAATCAATTAAAATTTGAAAAATCAATTGTCTGTTAGTATAACTAAGGAGAGTACCACACTGAAAAAGTGTCATGGATATAAAATAATTTTTTGCACCCTTTGCTTACTAAAGAAAAGGAACTTTTTACAAGTGTATTCAGAGGTTTATTGCTTTGCCATTTACATACTTTGGCCCTATCATTTAAATAGATTGTCACTTACAGTTAACGTTTGTAGTCAAGGCTTTCAGAAGCCGTCATAACAGTAAAAGAAGTATAAATTCAAATGCAGCTCATCCCACAGGAAAGAACTGGGAATAGAGGTGCCTTGATAAACACTCTGACAGAGGCAATGAATAAGCTAGTTAAAATAAAATGTAGCCATTACTTTTCATGACATTTGAAATTCTTATTCCAGATCCTCATATGGCATTAATCAGCATAGTTTTACTGATTTTAGTGGAGCTACGCTGGTTACATCGGCAGAGGATCTTGATATTTGTGATAATGCAGTGGCTGTTAAAGCAGAGCAGTAGAAGTTTCTGCAAATTTCATCTACAAAAGAGTAATCCCTCTTTTGAGGCACTTTTATATTTCTTGTGGTAGGTTATGCCTATGGTGATACTTTTGCACATTCTTTTGTTTTGTATTTTAGTCATGTCTGAATTTCAGTTTAATTTCAACTACAATATTTTCTAAATATAGATTTGTAAGTAATGTTAATAAAATGGTTTTTGTGAAAAAAAAAGAGCTTGTTCTGTCATTATCCTGAATGAGTTGTATAGACCAATATGTGTAATGGAAACTATAATTTGCTAATTATGACTCTAACAGAGTTTAGTTGTCTCTTCAATCATTTCCTTACACTGAGGTCTTTATTAGAAGAAAGCCAATAAATTGCATTGATGTTATTCATCCCCAGTAGTTTTGTAGCTCAGCTGGCTCTCTCGAAAGACCTGCTCTCAAAGGGGTGCATAGTTAAGCTGATTGTCTGCTGCTGGGTCTCCTGTTTGATGTTGCATTATATGAATAGCTTTTGTGTGGGTTACAAGCTAGTTCTTTGAAATTACATTGGCTTTCAGTTAGAAAAATTCAGGTGTATGCTTTAAACCTATTTTGGAGAGGGAACACCATGGGCAAACTAGTCGAGATTTTCTTACTGATGTTTCTGTCACTGCCAGATTTCCAATTAAAGCAGATCTCTGTGCTTGCCATTGTCTTTCTACCATTCCGTTTCTGGTACGTTGTCTCAAAACTCCTTTTTATTTTAATCACCTCTTGCTTAGTGCAGATGAATGAGAACATTGTAGCAGGTAACTAGTGACAGAGCTTTGAGTGCTTATCCCATGCCAAACCTCTTCTCTTGGTATCCAGTCTTCAAATAAAGGGGCCAGTTTAAACTCCCTGGGGGAGCCAGGGTATGATATCCATGGACATTGCCCGTATTCCTTCCTGTGGATTATGAATTTTGGCTGTGCTGTTTAGAGCAGCAGCCCAAAGTGTCCTGTGAACATTTTTTCATACCTAATGCTTACATTTAGGGCTGTGTTTATTTCATGTTCTGATCATGGCTTATAAAAACACGAGCCTGTTTGGGAAGTCAGAGTTCAATTTAGACATGGTGTTTAACTGTAGAGGATGGCTGTCTTTTAACAGCAACACCATGGGGTATAATTTTTGGGATCATGTTTGAGAAATTACTATTATTCCTTATGTCTCTGGGTCTTTGGCTTTCATAGGAGTATCTTTGGGTGGGATACAAAAATGGACCTAGGGTTTAAAGGGAGCCTCAAACCTTTGAGCAGCTCCATGCTCCTTTTTGATGTCAGAATTGGGTGCCTTGTGCATGTTGTAACATGCCCTGAGCAATGCAATACCCTGCTCATGTCCTGGAGAGGATCCAAGCGTTTGGTGCTCTTCTGTTCATGCCCACTCAGGGGCTCAACAAGAGCTGTACCAGGGTGCTGCAGTGGCCACTGCAGCCCTTTATAATGCAGCTGCTCTACAGGCACTTTCTTTTCTTGCATAAAAATACAATTTACATTCTAAGGGCTTACTGCTAAAGTACGCAGTGAAATATCACAGGTTTGGGTTTTAATCCCTTATCTACCTGGTATCACATAGATTTTAACGTAAACCATGATTTCACAGGATTTCCTAGTCAGCAGGCTGTAGAGTATTCTGGAGGAGGTGGGGCAGGGAAAGGAGGTGCTCATGGAAGTTTTTTCAGTTCCTTATTGAAGCTATTACATAAATTGTACCATATTTCCAGGTAAATGCCTTCATCTCTCTTTTTTTTTTTTTTAACCACAAAGAATTTCAGCCGTCACTGTGCTGCTCTGCTTTGTGTTCTTAGTTTACTCTACTGTCCCTTCAGACTACTGTGACTTTGACTAATCTAAGCACTTGTCATCTGCAGCCTTTTATATGATTCATTACTTACTTCCTTTTCCAGTTTGCTGATGAAACAACACCGGCCCGAGGTTGGGCCAACTGTTGGTGTTTTGCCACGTTGAAAATTGATGCAGCCCATACCATCCTGCAAATTAACTTTTATTATAGTAGCCAGTGTCCAGCATCTACTGTTGTGTGTCACAGTTCAAATTTCTACTGCAGAGGAGGGAAGCAGTGATTATAATCAGTTGGGTTTGCATAGGCAAACTGCCACTGAAACTCCTGACTAGTGATTTGCACAGGACAATCATACCTGCCACTGAAAAGTAGTTGCTGGAATAAGCAGATTTGAATAAACTGCATTGCAACATCACTGCTCTTTAACTTTCATTGTGACCCATTATTGCAGATCATTTCTTAGAGATATCTTGCAAAGAACTGTATAAAAATTATAAAAATTAAAATCTACACTGATTCTTCATCATAGGTCTGTGGCAGTACTCAAGGATTTGCTTTATAAAATATTTCCAGAGTGGAAGAATGTCTTCATCTTTATATTTCAATGGAATTTTAAATGACAAAAAGAGAAAAGAAAAAAAAATTAATGTGGAACCACATAATATTTTTATTGATAAGCTACATGATGGCAAGCAGAATTTCACCACATATCATTTTAACAGTGATTTGCCCCAATAAATGGCTTTCTCACAGTTCCATACTTTAGTAGCAAACTGACAATGTACAAACTCCAGTTGTATGTCTGGAGTCAGATTTCTGATTACCAAAAGCATTCCTGTTTCTCTGATCAGTTGAGGAAGTAGAAAACATCGAACTTTTTTTAGAAAGAAGCGTTTATTAGAAACAATAGGCCATGTTAAAAAAAAAAAAAATAAAAACCTCTAAACTTGTCTCTCAGATCAGAGGTGAGAAATTTTATCCCAAATCTTGAAGTCAGCCATATGGCTGAGGACAGCTGTTCTGACCCAGACAGGGAAAAGAAATCTGTTCTGCTAGAGAAACACAGTTCAGCTATGACTGTGTGAATCTGGAAGAACCGCACTGTGGATGTGCCAGAATTATTATGCATTTACACCAGTGCTATTGAAAGCAAAATCTGCCTCATTGTTTTTCTAGAAAGAAAGACTATCACTGGTAATAATTAGCACAGAAAAACTTGCTTCTGTTGAAGTAAACCTCATTTTTCATTGTATGGTGGTCCTGTACAGTAATGTCTGTCATGATAAATTACTTAATTGGTGAGAAGGAGTGCTAATCATAGAACATACAGCCTGATAAACAGCAGAGATATTTAAAAAGTAATCTGTGTAAACAAGATACATAAAAGCATCAGCCACTGGTGTGATCATGAGCTGTGATTTCCAAATAAATGCCGGATAAATGTGCGTTCCCAGCTCATGTGTGAACTATTCATAAAAGAGAGACAGTTCAGGCAACTTAAAGACTAATCTATGAAATGTAGAACATTGTAGAGTATTGTATCTATTATGTGGGAATAAAACAAGTCACTTCTAATGAAGGTCCCCTTTGTACTGGCAGCACTGACTGTAATTTCTGATGAATGTGAACAAAACTGGTGCTCTTCCAGACAGATCGGATTTAGGTACCTAACTGCTTTTGTGTGAAAGGTTTTAAATGCAATTGCAACTCAAAGCACATCACATTGTCTGTCTTGCTGGGGCTAAACTTCAAGCTGGTGACCACACAGGAATCTTAAGCCTTATTGTTTTCCCGGGCCAGATCCTCATTAAAGGCCTTAATATATTAACTACAGGTTAAATACTGTATCTGCCAGCTGAGTTACAATAGTTTTGCTCAGTGAGCTTTCTTGGAGGTAGGGCACTACTCAGGATTTGCAGCATCTTTTCTAAGATGGCAATGCCTGTTTACATGTTTTAAAGCTTAGTGTGAAATGCAGTAATAAAAATCGTAGTATCTAATGAATGCATATGAACTCTCTTGTCTATGAGTTCTTTTTTCTGTGTGTGGGAAGCAAGAAAAAGAGAACAGATTATACAAATAAAAGCTATTTAAAGAGTCAAGAGGGTAGAGGGTGAAAAATACACCACATTACCAAATCAGAAAGCTTTCTATCATTACAGTAATTTTCAGTGAGGAGAATCTTGATTTTTACTGATGTTGAAACACTTAATAAAAATGTGTCTGGTAGAAAATGGCACAACTGGCAAGGCTCTCCCTCCTCCCTCCCCCCACCCCCCACCCTTTTTCTTTTCTCTAAAAGTTGGGGGGAAGTCTAATGAGAAAAACAGTGATGACAAAGGTATTTACTGCTCTCTCATGGATCCAGGCTGCTGCACTGGAGCCCAAGGAGCCTGTACAATTTCCGCTGTGCCAGCCAGAGGGACTCTACCACAATTTCAATGACAGCTGGAGTGAATCCAAAGACTTCAGTAACCTCGTTTTAAGTGCAGAAACATGATCTTGCACAGAGCAGTGTTCCCCTGCATCTGCTTTGCCTGACACCTACATTTCCAGTGTTCATCAGTGGGTGCAAGCAAATAAAGGCTAGACAAAAAATTTCCATTCTTTATTTCAGTGCTCACAGAGCTGCTGCATGTGATTGCTTGATCTGGTGGACAACTAACTCATTGGTTTACTCCAATATGTCTTCAAATAGGATTAGATCTAAAACTGCTATGAAGCCTATTCTACAAAAATACTGGGAAATATCTGTTTTAATATTGAAGGCATTTCCTTGATTTGGTGTTATCAGGGTTTGTTCCTTCCACCTTTGCCAAGACTTCTTTTTAAATCTAAAACAATATTCAGATAATTAGATATCCATTTATATTGAAGGAAGAATTTAGTATGGTTTAAATTCATCATATAGTTTGGATACTCTTCTTTCTTATATATTATACACTAGAAGGCACCTAAGTGTTCTTTTTGTACTGGTAATTAAAACACCTTCCTTAACTGGTCTCATAAGAGCAATTTTACATCCTTCTAGTGTGAACCAAAGCAATACTCAAACAAAACTGTACAGTATGAATCACATAAGTTCTAATTATCATAGAACTTTTTAAAGCCACAAACACTAAAATGTGTCACTGAAGTAGAGCTCACCTAATTTTGTTTTCCTATTTTCTATTTTCTTATTTAATATGAGACTGAAACAAGATTACAGACTGTGCTCTGAAGTAATGCAGATGGAAAGCTGCTCTTGAGATCCAGATATACAGTAAAGAAGCTCTTTGCAAAGCTATTGCAATAGAGCTGACAAAGAATTATCCAATTATCTTTATTGCTTCATTTTTGTACAGACACCCACAGTTTTTCTATCCCCAACCGACTGAATTATGCCTTTAAATATGACAGTGAGCACTCAATAGAACTTAATTTTAAGGTTTTATTTTTTCTCAGCTTTGAGAAATCTGACTTCTCAAAATAGCTTTCTGATTTCAGCCCAAAAAGTGTTAGGGAGGAGCATGCTGAGTCTCAGCTGCAGAGGGTGAGGCTCTAGATCTCAGAGCCTAAAAATGCCCTCAAACTATTTATTGCTGAAACCCTCAGCTCTGTGAAGAAGAACTGACAAACAGCTCAGATGGCTTTGTGGAGAGAAAAGAGGTAGGACATATCTTAAGCACTTGAGAAGGGTAGATCAGAGGAAAATAAGATAATCCCAGCTCTTGTATGGTCCCTCCTAATCACAAGAGACATTTTTGAAAGTTGTGCAGTGATGATCTTTCCTTGGCTAAGGAATCCTGGGCTGGAAGGAGGAGGGGAGAGCCTTTTTTGACTCATCGCACTTCTTTCTGCTTTGCCCTCTTGAACAGCCTCTGTTCTTGTTCTTGTTCATGTTCTTGAAAAAGCCAAGAACCACTGGACCTGACCATGTTCTCTGTGCTTATTAGCCAGATGGTCTGAGCTCCTTTCAGTCCAAATTTTCCAGTGATATGAGTGACTGTCCTAAGTGAAGAATAACATAAGGCTGGAAATGGAAGTACATTTTCTGAGGACATCACAGAAAAACTAAGGATGCAACTGAGTCCATCCCCCTGGGCACCCAGTGCACTTAGGATTGCCATTACATGGGGAGAACCCTATTCCCAGTGCAAGTCACAGCCTGTGCTAGAAGCACCACTTTGATTTGGGGAGGACATCTGTCCCAGTGCTGTGCAGGGCCAGGGGCAGCTCACTGCCAGGGACATGAGCTGAGAGGCACAGAGCAAGAGGAGCAGGGCCTGAGGAGGGACACAGCTCTGGGGGCATCCCTCTGGATGGGAGTAGGGAAACAGCCAAGGGAGGGGGAGAGCAGGAGTGAACAGGAGGCTCCCACCACATGACCTGGCCTGCTGGGATGCTGAGGCTGGTGACAGAGCCCTCCTTCCCTGCCCCTTCCAGCAAATCTGTCTATTCTGTACATTTTTCTGTGAGAAAAACTGCATATTTTATTCCAAGGAATAAAGTTGATTTATGTTCTTTGAGTGCTACACTGTAAACTTGTTGGTCATATGTTCATATTGCAGCACTATCATACAGTAGCTAATGTACAAGAAGCAAAAGAATTTGAAAAATCAGCTACCTGGACTCTCAGGTGGGAGTATAGGGTATTCATAGAGCTTTGAAATGCATCACTGTACTCAGTAACAGCCTAAAAGGTAGTGTTTTTCACCATCAGACAACAGAAAACAAAATATGACAATTTTGTTTTTCAGCAGATGCAGTAAATCTCATCTGCAGAGAGCTCCATAAAACATACTAAAGTATGATTTTTGAGATTTTTTGAACAGGTGGATGAATGTGACAACTTTCTCTATTTTATTGCTTTCAAATAAAGCAGATGTGAAGAGAAATTGCAATGCATAACTAAATCCATACCTAGCAGTGGTATGGATTACTGGGAGCATTCACTTACTAAGGTTTGATAATGTCTCTTTCAGACACTTCTATAGTCATTCTCTGAAACATAAAGAGGACTCAGTCTTCCTATTTGTTACTTCTGCTAAATTTCCATTTAACAGTTAGTCAGTGTTCAAGAAAAATGCTTATTTTCTGAATCAACAGGTGTGGGATTACTGCCTTGGCTGAGTGCACGACCTTATGGGATATGTTTGGGCTTTACAATGTCTCCATCACTCGTAATGCAGATTTTGCAGTCTGTACTTTGGTCTCTGACATTTCTTCAGTTTTAATAATGAAGAAGAATGAAAAGGAGGCTGTTGGTGAAGGAACTGCACAATCCTGGATCTGCACAGAGAGTGTTTGTATATCTGAAAGTGAAAACAGAAGGTATCAGGAAACAAAGATTGCATTTGCAAAGGTTTGATTTGTAGGATTTTAGTAACTGCATAGCTTTCTAATCCCTATTTATTGAGTTCCCAAGAATTTCCCAGGAGCTTTTAAAAAAGTGTCTAGGGTGCCTTATGTCTGTCCTTGGGCATTTATATCTATCTTTATTTATTAAGGTAAATACCTTTGAAAATCTGGATCCACCTCTCATTTTCAAAGTGCCTGAATACCAGGTGGTTCACAGTTCATGCTAAATGTCCTGCTCAGAATCACACAACTTGGCATTGCTGAACCTAAGACTCTCTTCTTGTGTGCCAGGATCTCACCATGCAGGTTAGATCGCCATGAAAAGGGTGTGCATAATTCTGCTCATTAGGTGGGCAGTTTTTTAGAATGGGAAGGTGAAAAACAGGAAAATAAGTGAAAAGTGCACGTATGAATGGCTGACTTGGTGAATTGGCCAGAAATGGTTGGAGGTTGAGCCAGATCCCAGACTCTGCTGCCTTCTGCTTTTGAGTGTAAATTTGGAGCTGTGAAATTTGCAATATTAGGAGTTGCCCAAAACGTACTTGATTTGAATAAAGAATAAAAAACATAAATTCCATAAATGCTGCAGTATGAGAAAGCATCAATATGTGAGCCACCCCTGTTTTCAGAATTTCAAATCAGAAACCTATCTGACATTTTTGTGCAATCAAGACCACACCCTTTTCCATTCAGCTTTGATTTATTAATGAGAAAGCTCCCATATCATTCCCTCTTTCCATGGTTGCTGGTACTAGCTACAGTTTTAGATAAGAGAAAAGAAAACTTACTGTGCCAAAGATGGCAGTGATTGTAATTTTCATTTTTTAACACAGTTATCATGTTCACATTTCTTTTTTACGTGGTTTTGAGTTCTGAAATGAATTGTACATGGAAAAAAATAAAACACTATGTTAAATCAGTCTCAGAATGACAAGAAATAACATCTACCACACCCTGTGATTAATTCATTAATCCATCTTTGAAAACAAGCAGTCTAATTAGCTTGCAAACAAGAACATGACGCACATGTGGCTCTTCAAACAGTGTTGACATACTGAATAGTTTGGATTCCTGCAATACACAGCCTTTCACTTGCTACTTCCAGTTCCAGTAAGACCTAAGACCAGAATATTTTTGATCTCAAAGTTTACTTGATGCACAGTATGGAATGAGCTTGTGGTCTGAGGCTGGGACACAAAGAACAGATTCTTTGAAGAAAGTTGATATTCCAAGTGCATCTAAGTGGCAGTCCTGAACTGAACACAGTTGACTATAAAAATATGCAGATGGTAAAAGATCTGAGTGCTATTGTTTGGCTTCTTCATGAGAAGTAAAACCCAACTGATGGCTCATGCCATATATATGCATTTGCATACATGAAAGACAAGGAGATTGATGGGAGCAGACTGTGAAGACTGCAAGGACAGATAGGTCTGTCAGCTCAGTTAAGGGACCTATACCACATCAAGAGGCTTTACAGTGCTGTGTAAAGTAAGGGTGACAGTTTCAGGGGGGAAGGTGGGACTGAAGCTGAATTTCGTATGGACCTCTCATTCAATTAAAAGGCAATCCAGAAAACCTATTGAATAAAACCATTACCATTCTAATCATAATGATGCAATCACCTTTAAATCTTTCTGAAAGATCAACCAGGATAAACAGGCTGGTTTTAATTTCTTATTTTTTGTCCTTAGGTAGTGGTTATTTTTACTCTCACCGCTTATGTCTGACACTACTTCTATGCCACTAGGTCTCCAAAATGAAACTGAGATGAGCATGTGGTAACCCTCGAGGCCTCTGCCATGGCACCCACATTAACAGTCCTTTTGGCTAATGGAGGTACTGCTGCACTGAATTAGTCCCTGTCATCATCCAACACAACTTCTTGCACTGACTTCTTGACCTTTTGCTAACATTTTTGGCATAAACTCTGATATAAATGGATTTTTTTTTTTTAATGTTCAACACAAAAGAGAGAATTAAGATGCCAGCTGCATTGCTCAAGATTTTGTTTATTTTGGAAATTTGTAAGGAACACAATCAGTTTCTAAGACTTAAATTCTCCCATTGACTGCTGAAAAAAAGAGGAAAGCTATAATGCCACAGCAAAGACAAGGAAGATGAATGATCTATCCCATTTACCCATGTCTGACAAGAAGTCTTCTGTCACACCTAATGTTTGGTTAGTGGCTAGGATGGGTGAGGAGCAATGTGGGAAAATACACATACACCTTAGGTGTTGTGTAATGGTTCTTGCATTGGTGGCCTGCACCAGCTGAATCAGAAAGCTCTGACGAGGTGGCCTTGTAGCAGATTATGGGAAAGGGAAGAGCTTTGGGTTCATGTGGATCCAGTCACGCTAGTAAAACAGCAGGGAGGTTCACAAATGCATTGATGGTTGAGAACGACCAACATATGAGTAAACCATGAACCGATGGAATTTCTCCTACAGAAGCCACATAGAAAGGAACTGGTTTGGAAGCAATCAGAGCACTCAATACAATCACTCACAATATGTGTGAAATGCAGGCCTGGTAAGCAGTGCTGTTTGTTATAACCCCAAATTTCTGTCCTTAGGGTAATCTCCAAGCTCCAAATATTTTCTTTCACTGCTGGGCTGGAACAAAAATAAAAGTATAAATATCAGGTTTTAATTAAATAATATTTTTATAAGATTGAATTGCCTCACAAATATATTATTTTTAGTAAAATAAATACAAGAGCAATCAAGTCTAACCAAAAAGTCCTGAAAGTAAAGATCCAAAATGCTTTGTTCTTTTCTGCCCTATAAAATGTGTGAAGTATGTTCTCACTAAACAGTCAGTCTCACACAGATTGATATTCCTTAACACAAACTTTGTTTCTTTTGCAATGCTTTGACAAAGCCAAGTCAGAGATTTCATATATACCCTGTGCATATATAATTTTCATATCAATGAGAAATTTTGGAAGCCTGGTAGATGAAAATTTGGTATTTTCATTTGACTGAGAAGTCACAAAGAAACACAGGCAAACCCCCAGTGTTACACCATCTGAAGAACTGCAAGGCCTAGGAGTTCTTTCAGGGCGCTTGTACATCCACCATGAACAGTTATCAGAGATGCTTAATCTACAGACAGGTGCCCTTTATCTGAGGCATTGGGGCTAAAGCTAAGTGGAGAAGTGAACATAAAGAAAGTGTTTCAGCTTCTGGAGCTGCACAGATCCCTGCTGAGCCATATCGTTCATCTCTGTGTTGTACCCCCAAGGCTTTCAGCCTGGAAATACCAACCTAGTCTCAGCCTTGCAGGAAAGCACCAGGGCTGCTGCTGGCCTGCATGACTTTAAAAACATTGTGAAGCTGCATTTTCTTGGCACTGCACATGAGCTACGAAACCATTGCAAAAACTGGGGACATCTCAGTACCCAGCACATGGCTAAGCCTCAAGGCACAGCCTCCCAGGTTATATATACACTGTCAGTTCCACTCACACTGCCCTGTGAATGAGGGAGGTCCTTTCATGATCATTGTGCAGAGCAGGAAAGAGAAGGTGTGGAAGTCACATCCTGTAGTACAGTTAGACATTTCAAAGTTAGTGAAAATTAGTTACAAGTTGGATCATAAAGGACCTAACTTACTTGCTTAAAAAAGAACAGAAAGGCTGGGATAGCAGGCAAACTTCAGTTTGGGTAATTCTGGTACCTAATGCCAAGAAAACCATCTCTCAAATGAGCAGCTTGTTTTAGCAGTAATGCAGTCATGTCCAGCCACACCACAGTACAAGCAAGGCAAGGCTGGCCCATCTGCAAAAAGAAAGATGGTCATACACCCAGTTTATTTAGCCAAATATGTCAATGCAAATTTATTTTATATTTATTTATTTTATTATATAAAATATAAATACTTCTTACTTACTGTTTTTCTGTTCCATATTAAATATTTGGATTCTTTCTCTTTAAACACAAAAGCCTGAAATCTAGTATAATGAAAAGCAAAGGTACTGCAGCAATATTCGACATAGGCAGACACCTGTGGGACTCTTCTTACACATCATTGACCCATTTCTGTATTTCAAAAGTGTTTCAAAAAATAATGTCTCACCAACTTTTTACGAGCTGCATAAACAGCCATGCTATTTTCTAAAGTTAAATCTGATCAGCAGTTTCTCTTTTTGCACAAGACTGTTCTTTTTTACTTAGGTGAACAGTTTATTTCATGTTTTGTAAAAGATCTGGTCCGTAAAATTTTTCAACTAAAAGACAGATTTATAGAACACAAACTATACTGAGAAATTTAGGAGAATATACGTGAATTCCCTTGTATTCATTTTTCTTATTACATAAAGTGGGTCTAGAAAGCTAAATGTGGGTAACAGATTATTCCTGCTGAGTCATAATCTTAGGAGTAAGAATTTATTTTTTCAAACTAAGGTTTATTAATATACTGTAGAGTGAAAGAAGCTATTGTCTCCCATTTATTTTACTATATAAAATAGATATAGTTATAGGTGTATATATATATATATATATATATATATATATATATATATATGTATAGTTAGAGGTATTTGGAAGAAACATGGATGGTTCCTTCACTTCTGAAATCACATTTTCCTCTAAAGTTAAAATAGAAAGATTGGTTTACAGAGTGTTTGCAGTTAGCTTTTATTATGCACTGCTGGTTTTATAGCCCACCATTTTATGATGTTTTTATGATGTTCTGTAAAACTAACCCAGAAGCATCCCACATGTTTTTATCATTCAAAAGTCTAACCCTCCAGTCTTTTCCTAGGCAAACTCTTGATGAAATTCTTGGTAATTCTTTGGCTTGGGCTTTAAGACATTCTTAGCTAATTTGATGTTTCCATTTGCTTCATCAGTTTTAAGTTCAGGCATGCCCTACTGCAACTAAAATATGATGACAGCATCTTTTGCAAAATCATACTAACTTTGCTCCACTAGTTTGCTTCCCTAAGATTTTGCTTTGAGCTCATGTACCCCTTGTAACTCAGCTCTTTTTTACTGCCTTTTTCTACTAATAGTGAGAACTTTACAATTCTTCCCACATGTAGTAAATAAATGAAAACCAGTTAGCAACAATAATTAAACCAGGAAACGTTCTTGAAAAAATAAAACCCAGGAAAAATGCTAAAGTAACTCTTTTGATACTGTAACAAGGATTTCTTTCCAAGTTCAAAAACTCCTTTGAACTGCCCTGTGGACTGTCTGTTTTCTTTGTTTCTTTTTTTTCACTAAGAAAGGCATAATGCACGGTCTCAAAATTTACAACATTTCTGTCTATAAAATCATTAGTGCCTGGAATTGTTTTTGAGAAAACATTTTCATGG
Source organism: Lanius collurio (assembly GCA_020086605.1). Lineage (NCBI taxonomy): Eukaryota > Metazoa > Chordata > Aves > Passeriformes > Laniidae > Lanius > Lanius collurio. The sequence goes on along the minus strand of JACBWW010000017.1, from coordinate 20,613,218 downwards.
CTCAGAAGGGGCATAAACTCACTTGAAAAAACTGATGTCCGTAAGATTTCCCAGCTGCTGCTCTCACAGCCCTTGTGGTACCATTTCTGTTTTGCTCGGGTTTAGCAGCAGACTGGGCTGAGTAAGTGATCACCTTGTGTATTATTAGAAACAAGGTTTGGGTCATGCTGGGCTGGATTTGGACAGAGAAGTCATGTGGCATTGCGAGACAACCACACAATCTGAATTTCCAATATGGAGCAGACATTACCCTGTCCCCCATATAATTCATCTTTTTATTCCATTCTGGTCCCAGGACACACAGAGCTGACACGCCCCACAATGAAGTGAGATTCATTTCACTAACTAATGGAAAACAGAATAGGGAATTATACTCAAAAAGGCTGACTGAGAAGTTTTTAGAAATATAAAATATAACTCAATTTGAAAATCAATAAAAAAGATTTATATAATTTCTCATTACAATCAGAGATAATTCTTCATAAATGCTGAACAGCTTCAAAGTATGAATTGCCTCATCTTCCAGGAAAGCCAGCTTTCTGTGAGACCCAACCTGCATATTATATTACAGCAGGAACCTCAGAAGTATTTAGCTGTCCTGTTCCCAATCTAGACACACACTTTTTGTGTTGTGCCTCCCTATCAGCCTGCAACAACTCAGAAACCTTCCAGAGTGCTGGGTTGGGCTGTAGTCTTCCTTTCCAGAGCAGAAACTCTGTGATGTGCTGTTTCCCACCTGGGTGGGGTCACTGGCCCCAGCTGCTGCAGTATTCCCCCTCCTGACCCTACTTTGCACTCTCCAAAACCTGATGAGGACATCCCTTCCCTACATGCTCCACAATCTCCCTGCTTGCACACAGCCACGTGTGCCATGCCACCAAAACCCATACTCACTCATACTCACTGGGTCCTGAAGCACAGCAGCTTGAAAATGGGGATTAAAAAGACAAGATTCTAATTATAGCAAGGCAGAAATTTTTCCTCTTCTTCTTCTAACCTGTTAGAAATACCAAGGAGTTTATCTTCAGAGTTCCCAGAGCCTTTGAGGTTATTTTTGTCCAGACATATTAAATTCCTCTTTGCAAGTGACAGATACTTGTCTCACATGCAGGTAATCTGAAGAAATACCTATTTCCTAACCATGAAAATTTATCAAGAGCTTTTATCATGACCTGTTAATACTTCATAACGAGTGACTAATTTTGTCTATCATTGAGCAAGGTTCAGCATTTTAGGTTGCAATGGATTCACCCAACAAGGTTTAGTTGCTTAGAAATCACAGCTCAGTGTCCAAGACAGCTCACATTGACTGCTGTCACAATATTGCTGTGAAAAGATCTGATGCCTTAGGATTTTAGCTTCTGTATTTTTCATATATCTGTAACCCTGTAATTCTTTAGTTATAATTCTTTATAACTCTAAACTCCGTATACAGTGTTAGATATTGTTCTCCCATTTTGGTCAGACAAAACAATTCCTCTCTAGGCCTGGAAACCAAGGACACATTACTGTCTCAGGCCCTGAGAAATGTAAACAAAAGTGAATTTGGGGGAGCAAATTTGTGATTAATTACTTCATAACCTGAAGCTGTAATTGGAGGGTTAACCCCCAATATGCAAAAGGACCAAACTTATAAAAGTATGAAAACCTGTGACACGTCACCCATTTTCTGGTTGTAGCCCCTGGGGGCTTTGACTGTTCTAAATGTACCTGAAGGCCCTTCAAAAATATAACTGCTTTTTATTCTCTTCATTTTGTCTGGCCTCTTTTTTTAGGTAGTCCTACAAGACATCAGATCCTTACCAGCTACAAAATAGCACTGGTCAACTGAATGGGCCATGTGAAAACCTGTACCATATCCTTAGTTAAATAATAGTAATGATCCGGTTTTTGGCACATTTTCTGATTTCATTGCCATCTTTTATATAGGAGCTGCTTTTCTGCTGGTGAGGAAATTAGTGACTCAGTGGCTTAATAATGCAAGGAACTGTTTTGAGCCATTTTGATTTCTTTTGAATTGCACAGGTAAAATACCTGCAATATCACATGAGTTGCTGCCTGAGTCTTTTCCCAGATGTAAGATACATTTTCTTTGTTTCACGAACTGTTGACTTGCTCAGTAACTGCATTGAGTATCTCAAGAAATCCCCCAAACATGTACAGGTAACAGGATGTTTCCTTGCTCCCTCTTAAATTCAACCTCTTGAAATGCTTGTTTTGGATGAAGTAAAAGGAAAGAAAGGGAAATGCTTTGAAGTAAGTTATAATTTTTTTTACCTAATTTTGTCTGTAAATATCCCACCTGAAGACATTCTACCAAGCCTATACCAGTTCAGTGAAAAGTGTCTGCCTAGCTACAGTCACTAAGAGAGAGAATGAGAGAATAGGAAGAATATCAGGTTAGAAAGGAAGAGTGAATGATTGGGAAGACATGAGAGAAAAGACACTACTCTGGTTAATGTCATTTCCCCATGAGTACTATGAACATGACATTTAGTTAGAGGTATTAGCTGCATCTCTGTGCATGTTACTTCAATCTCCTTTTTATCTGTGGCATTTAACCACAGATCTTGTTGTTGTACTGGACAGATAAATATACATTTATAAGGATATTCTACCTCAACTGATAGAAAACATTATTTCAAGCTGTAAAAAGGCCACATAGAAGCTGAAGACAAGAAAGAAATATTTCTGGCTGAAGAGTCTTGTGACAGGCTGACATACAGCATCCTGTGGGAGTCTTGCCTTTCAGTGTCACCATCAGATTTCTGCTCACCAGGACAAAGAATCTGGGAACATTTAGCAGCTGAATTATATAGTTTCTAGAGAGACAACAAAAACATGTTACAGCCACGGGCTGAGCAAGTGTTGGAGCACTCTTGGTTGTTGCTGTTGTGGGAGCCAACATGTCCCAGCCTCCTGCCAGGAGCGGAGTGCCAATACCATGAGATATGCTTGTCTGGGTGTCAGCAGAAGCTTAGATGTGTACAGGAAAGTTTCAGCTATGTGCAAAATCCTCATTATTAGCTGAAGATGACTCACCAAAAGAAAAAAGTAAATTCAAGCATACTTATTCAGCCTCACCATAGTTGAAATGCAGAAACTCATAACCTCCAGTGACATTCTTAAAGCCTCTAAATTGTACATGGGGAAGGTTAACTGACAACAAGTAGTATCTATCATAGCTAACACTTAAGGTAGCCAGTAAAAATCAGCTTTTGAGTGGACCAGTGGGACACATTTCAATCTTAGCAGAGTACTGTCCTGTCATTCTGGTGAGGAATTCCCCACTAGGCTCTTCCTTGCAAGGAAATGTGTGCTAAATAATAATTTTCCTACTGTTTCAGCCTTCAGCTGAATGGTTACAGCTCTTGCATAGATATGACGACCCAGAGTCAGTTCTTTCCTCTGCTAAAATATTAAAAAGCTACACATTCCTCTTAAACATCCTAGCCTCACGATACAGCCTGTCTCTTCCAATCTTTCTCATTGAAATTATTCAATAATTCAGTATTCATTGAAAGAGAAGGATGTTATTAAACATAACTATATTCCAACGGAATATAAAAAAAATGAGAGAGCTGGATTCCAGAAACCTACATCAGGGAACATTTTGTATGAAAAATTTAAGTATCTGCTATCTGAATTTCTGCCTCTTTAAAAGACAAGAAACTAACTTTACAGACAGATTCCAGCATCTGATTAATCTCCCATCTCTCCCATAGCCCTTGTGTGTGCAAGGCTTTCTCATGTAAGCGCCCCGAGAATGCCAATGTCTAGATGGTTAGGAGACAGGAAAGAATGACAGCTTAGTAAATCTCACCAGGGTGGTTATGAGAGAGATGTTTGTTTACTTATGACCATGTTTGAAAGATATTTGGTTACTAAGGTCTTTGGAGGAAAAAATGTAGGTATCTACAGAATTTAGAATCTCCTAGGTTAGCTGGAAATCTGAGGACCAAAATTTTGAATGCAGAAAGCTGTAGGGCAAAAATGAACAAAATATTTTGTATGTGCACTTTAATTTTGCTCTTCATAACAGTTTTCTGGGCTATTTCTCCAGTGTTACACCTCTGGAGCTAGTACTCATGCTCAGCTGGTGGGGTAGGTCACAGCTGTTTCAGCTGTGCTTCAGTACCAGACTCTTTCCAGCACTAGCCTCTTTTCAGTATTTTCAGGATTTTATTCCATATTGCTAGTCAAATAAAATAATCCCTAAAATTGCCTGGAAACAAAGTGCAGCTACAGATCAAGGACTAAATTACAGAAATTAAATGTTCCCCCTTCCAGGTAAGTTACTTCACCCTAAGTATTTCACATGTATTTCTAGGTAACTGCATGTTCCTTCCAGAGAACTGACTTCATTTTTTCAGATGCAATAAATCCCATAGATTAAATAATTCCAGCTCTTAAGCAATCCTATTTTATCTATTCTAACTAAGCATTGCACAAGGCAGAGAAATAGCCAAAGAAGTAATTCAGCTAATCCGTTCCCTGTGCTAAGGACACCTATGCTAACTTAGGGACTCCTCATCATGCTCAAAAAAATCTCTTTTTATGGCAATATGTCCAGACCAATTGCTAGATCGATTCCCTGTTCCATGGAAAGAAAGGTGTCATCTTGTGTTGTAATTTTAATTACCTCACTCTGCCTCAGCACCTTTAGGCTGCATCTCTCAGCTGTGAGAAGTGGGGAAGGTTTAAATGAATCAGTTTAGAAGACTAAGTTACATGAGTCCAGATCCTTTTGTGAAGATAATTGTTTTACCTCTTGAACACAAATCTATGTAAAAAAAATTTCTTGATTTTGTGGGCTAAAACAATCTGATTGCATTTAAAATTCAGCTTTCTCAGTAATTTCTTAAATTACACTAAAGTCTGAGCTGTATTCCCTGAACAAGTAGGCAGAGAAAATATAAAATACCTAAGAAAAGAATTCTGGCAAATGAAATACTGCTATGGTAAGTTAATTCCCAAGTAACTCCATAAAGATAGAACAAATAATGTTCTCCTTGTCTTGTTTTTTTCAAATTAATTTTTAATAAAACTTAGTAAAATAGTGAATGTATTGCTACAGAAATCAGGTCATGGATGAAGTGATGTTCCTGCTGAAGTCAGTGGATGAATAAAATCTACCCAAACTGATTCTAGCAACTTCCTTCACTTCTCCCTACTTCTAGAAAAGTTGGTCACCTCATCTATTCAAGTAGGCTCAAGGTATCTTTTTCTAAACTAAATCAATTTTCATGTTAAAATTATTAACTGAACACATATGAATAAAATCTCCAGTGATGATTGATCTACATTAAAATACTGATTGATTTCTACATTTAGTCTCAAACGCAGTTGATAATGTCTGTGTGTAAAATGGTCAGCATTTGATAGACAAAAAGTGATTCAGTGCTTATCTCAGAAGATGAGGAATGTCAGAAACTGAAATATCTTGCCAGAGGCTTTTTTGCACCTCCAAATCCTTCTCTGTTTTGCTCCATACCTTGAGCCCCACAAGGTGTCTGATATAGAGTGTGTTCAGGACTCTCAATAGTACCCTGTCATTCCTCTGTATACTATTAAGGACTGCCCTGGAGGTGTGAAGGAAATAATTTTCTATACCCTTTCCTCTTTATTTTATGCACCTTTATGCTATTATGTTTTTACTCCAGTTGGGTCATCTATTGAAGGCTGAGAATAAAGAAATACAACAGAAAATGTCTTAAATTCTCTATGTGTTTCTGCCAGCTGGACAGACTTAAATAAATAATGAGAGTTAACCTGTGCATGCAAAGCTTTTGTGAAGTTTTCTCGTTCAAGAAAGTTTGCACTCAGCTACTAATAGACTTGTGCATGTAAAAAAACTTTCTCATCTCTTTTTTTTTTTTACAGGAAAAAGCTACTTAGAGTAGAGCATCCTCACAAAAAGAAGGCAGAAAAAGAAGGCCAGGAAAGATTCTGTTTCTACCAAAAACTTCCTGTAATGAAGAGGAACTTCTCGTTTGCTGGACAAGAAAGGTCTAAGCACCCACTTCTACCTCTGGATCTCAAGGAAATAGATGGTAATCCACATCAAACCAGACCAAGCTGTTTAAATACTCAGCATTGTACCTCGCCTGGAACCCCTACTCCTGTTTGCCAAATATAAGTGGCATTCATTTCCTATCATTATTACTGCTGGACAGGTAGGAAACTACAGCCTCCAGGGTAGCACGTTTGTGCTGTAAGGAGTCTGGTCTCATGACTAAGCACAGCTACCTTCTGATGTCACTCTTACATTTGTTTCCACAGCAGTGCTGCCCTTCTAGCCCACTTAATTTTCTTGCAGATTTCTTTTTTAATGTCATCTTCATTGCAAGAATGAAAACAGAAATTGCTGGATTTCACAGTGCAAGCTGGGCTATGATAAGCTAGATATTTTGTCTAATGAGTTCATGCCTGGTACTTTGAGACATTGTTTTCCTTGAAGAAGGGCATTCCTCTGTACCAGCCAGCATTTTATTTTGATAAAATCAGACAGAACAATGAGTGGTTTTACTTCAGCAATTACATTTATGCAGATTCTAAGTTGTTTATTGTTTGACTTAGTTTTTCAGGTGTCTTTTTTCCCCTTTGCTTGCACAGTGCCTCCCACAGAGGCACTCCAGAGTCTTGGCTTACAAAACCAGTCATAGAAATGTTGAATATCAAATTAATTCCTATTTGGTAGCAAACAGCAATGCATTTTTGGGCAATTCTTTCTTATACTTACCAGGTCTGGGATCACTTTTCTACTTCATTTTTATAGGCTTCCTGAAAAAATACTTCTAGCAAACAGGTGAAGGAGTTTCAATGTGTTGTTTGCTGATATCCTAGCAGTTAAGAAAGAACTAGAGGAAAAAAGTAATACGAAATTGAAGCCCTTTGCAAAAGAAAAAGAGCAGATTAAAATTCTTGTTTCCTTCTATAAAACCAAATAAACTTCAGGGCCACTATTGAAATAATAGAGAATAGCTTAACATTTTACAGACTGCTTTTTACAGCAACACAGGGCAGAGGAAAGAGAATGTAGGAAAGTGCTTTGGTACAAGCCTGGTTGCTCTGCAGCCAGTTTTGCTCTGGAGAGCACTCAGAGGAGCCAGAAGAGCAACATGGCTTGCTAAGATCAGCAAGAATTATTACTTGGAGAGTACATGCACTACCAGGAGCTGGTGACTGGGGGAGTTAGGGGAGGAAATAATGTGTTTAGATGTGGGAAAAGCTAACACAGATAAGAGAAATACCAGCTCTGCTGTGGAATCCAAGAAAGGAAGGGAGGCAGTTGGTGGAGGAGAACAGAGGGGGGGGAGGGGGTCACTACTGCAAAGCTGACCCAGAGCTGACATTATTCACAGCAAGGTTAAAAGTGAAGATGATGAGATTTTAATGTATTTTCTCAAAGGAAATTTCAGAAGTTAATTTCTATCTTCTTCCTTTTATTCTGCAACTATCAAAATCTTTTCTAACATGCAAAGTTTATTGCTTAGTTTCCTTTTAACTTTTCTTCTATGCTTATTTCAGTATCACATTTACATTGGATGACGTGTTAGTTATGCAGGATGTCTGAAAGCTGAGAAAAGGGTAGCTTATCTTTCAAAAATGACATTTTATCTTTTACAAGGGCATTTTGGTGGAAATTTCCTTCAGGTTCCTTAAAAAGATTTGAACTGATAGAAGCTAAATAAAACCTAAACTGGGAATTTTATATGAAGATTAGCCAGGTGAGTGTCTATTGCCACTGTCAAGTCAAAGAGATTGTGAATTATGTTAAATAGAGATAAATGGTTTTCAGCATTAAATGAGATTAAATGAGGCAGAAGTAAGCCATAAGGCAATCTCTGAAAATTAGCAGGACACCTGCAAAGTTCAGACAGAAGCTGTTGGTGTACCTGCACCTGTCAGCAAAGCCTCAGCAGCAAACTCTCTTCTGGGCACCACTTACCTTTGAGATCCATCATGTATTTCTATAACCCAGGAGGAGGGAAATCTGCTCTCCTGCCTTAACATCTGAAAACTGGAGAATTTCACCAGTGATCCAAGACAGAGATGACTCAAGTCCATGCTTCGCTTTATCTTAAAACGCAAAAAAGAGCAACAAAAAGCTCTAAACTCTTCAACTGGCATCTATTGTCACTGGTTCTGACCACTGTGTCATCCTTTTGGGACACTGACGCAGTGTCCATGCCATGTGCTCTCAGTTTGTAGGGTGAGTGGTCACCTACTGGATGCTTTGCCCCCAAACTGCTGGGAAGGTTGGCCCATGGTGTTGAGTGCTGTGACTTTTGCTTTCTGGAGCAGAGAGTGCTGTGTTACTGACCTTGGAAGAGCCCAAGCTCCCATATATGTGAGCAGAACCTACAGCATCTCTCCTGAACTCATTTATAGGGGTTTGCTGGAGTGCAGGATCAATGCTGTTTCCTTGGTTTGCAAGTGGAGGATTGTGAGCAAGCACCAGTGGTGCAGACAAACAGGACTTAAAGGGCAAGAACCACCAAAGGAGCAATTTCAGATGTTAATCTTGACATAGGAAAGGGATTGTATCCCAGATTGTATTTCAGATGCATTGGAAGCATGAAAAAAACATTGCAAATAAAATTATAAGCAATGCAAGGAAAATCTGTGAAGAAATGCACTTCCAGACTTTTGAGCAAGAAAAAGTAGGACATTGTAAAACCACTCAAATTGCTAGAAAGTTATGAATTCCAACCCTTTTGTAAATAAGGCTATTGTGCAGCATATTTCAAAATCAGACAAAATTGCTCTTTAACCTTAGATTGTTTGGATGTTGCAGCAAACTGAGCAAAAGAAGAATTTATTAAGCAAACAATTTTACTGCATATTGATGGGTAAAATACACATCTGCTCATATCCCTAAATGTTTCATCAAGATAGGATGGGGCTTATCAGTAGTAATTTTAATTTGTTCTTGAAAGGACAAATTAGAGATTAAAAGAACTCTTCCTGTTGCATAAATTCAACCCTTAACATCCTCCTGCTGGGAAATGGCAGGTCAATAATATGTCGAGAAGCCTTAGTAGTTTCAAAATAAATTTTTAAAAAATTTATTAAGAGGGTGATATAACACAGTTGGCTGGAATAGCTGGGATCCAGTACATGGGTTATATTCTTCACTTGAGTTTTCATTGTCAGATGTAGTGGTGTCATTGCTGCTCCCCTCAGGGGAGGAAAATATTTTAGGTTTTCAGAAAAGGGATCAGAGTTAGAAGAGAATCATCATTTAAATGAGCAATAAGTGGGGTGCCACTTTCCAGAATAAAAACTTCAGTGCTGGAGGGAAATGCTGCTGCTACAAAATGCAGCTGTGAGTGCTGAACTTGCTCCTTTTCTGTCAGAAAGCAGTAAGAAGAGAAAGAATTGGCAGTGCTGTTATGATGACTCATTATTTCTCCAGCTCTGGCTCTACTCTGGCATCTCCTGGTCATTCTTCTCCCTCATGTGATTCTTCCCACAAAAAAAACCCTCTAAATACAAGTCAGAGGATCTATTGATGCCTTAGGCTTTAACTTTTATATTTTTCAAATCACTGTACTGCTTAGTGTGTAACTCTGAGTTTTCTTATAGCCTGTTAACTTCCTTGTGCTAGGTAGACATAACAAAGCCTCTCCAGGCCCGCTCTCCGAGGACACTCAGACAATCCTAGGCCCAAAAATGTGTAAACCAAAAGGCTCTAAAAGGGGGGCAAGCTTGGGGACATTACATCATTAACTGAGCTTTAACTGGAGAATTAACCCTGATATGCAAATAAACCAAACTTAGAAAAGCGTGAAGGACTCGTGACCTGCCATCCAACTTGGGTTCCATTCCGGCCATAGCCTCTGGCTCCCCAAGGGGTACCTTTGAAGGCCTTTCAAATCAGTACCTACCTTTATTTCCTTATTCTTGTCTAATCTCTGTTTTTAGGTGGCCTCTTCAAGCATCATTTTAGCCATACTGCCAAACAGCTTTTGTTTGGCAGCTGCTAGGAGTCTTCTCTGTTAACTGAGGCCTGTAAGGAGCCACCAGCTCATGCAGGCCAGTTCATGCTGACAGAGGTGTGAGAGAACTGGACTGACTGCATGAGGACTTTACACCAGTATTTTATAGCATGAACTACATCCTCAGTCCCACTAGGTATTTGGAAAAGATTCTTCTGATGACCTAAGCTGTCTAGGTTTGTTTTGATTGTTGAAATTCTCCCATAGGTACAGAACAAAAGATTTGTGAGCAGAGAGTGACCGGTTCCTTGGCAGAAGCACTCTGAAAAGAAAAACAGCCTTTTGACCTTGAAGAAAATGTAAAGCTGGAGTAATTCTGTCATCTAAAAAATCCACAAGGGGTGACCAGGAAGTTTCATGCACCTCCTTAGAGGCAGTTACACAAGCTAGTGGTATTACAGATCTCTACTACAGATCTGTTGAAGGACAAGCCTGGGTGATACATAGAGGACACAGAATAACATAATGCAATTCTTCTACATTATTGTGCAAGTGCCAATTAAAATTTTAAAAAATCTTTCAAGACATAAAAAAGATTCGTACAAAGCCAGTGATGTATCCTGGTATTTACTATCTGTGTCAGGAGCTGCCTTGGCAGAGTTTCTGCATATCATGGTTAGTCAACCCCTGGAAGGATTTGGAAGAAGGAGTAACCTGTGTGTCAGGGGATGCTGGACAGTTTGATGATTAGGAGGAAAAATAGAGCTGGCAATCTCACAGGGGTGTTTGAGACTCTCTTCCTTGTGCCTATGATGTTTATGTGCTTAAGCTTAGCAGTGATCAGTCAGCACCTGAAAATGCATCAATAAAATAGAACCTGTTCTTCCTCCCCACCTCAAAACTTAGTATTTCATTCTTCACATAGTATTGTCTGGGCCCAGAGGTCTGTGGGCTTTCTCTGCTTAGCAGATGACTGACAGTTCATACTATTTTCCCTACATATATATTTTTCATATCATTTCAGCTGTAGAAAAGACACTGTCTAGTGCAAAAATAGAGGTTTATACTATTAATGTGAAAGACTGTCATACATAGATTTTCATCTGTACAACAGTGGGATAAAAAGTTTTCAAGAATCCAATCAAATCATGGCAGAAAACCAAGTCCAAGTGCTGTCTAGAAGAAGATCAAATGTTTTATTTTAATTATAGCTGGAGCAGAAAGAAAATGAGCTTGGAGCTGTTCTGCTGAGTGCATGTTATTCATGTAGCAACTTTTTATTATACTAGTGATTTGAGCAGAAGACAGGGAAGATACCTAAATGAATTTTCTCTTTTTTATCAAAGAAAAATAATTTTAATGGGCCAAGTCTGTACTATGCATCTTTCCAGACATTATCACAGAATCATATAATAGTTTGGGTTGGAAGGGACTTCTAGAGGTCATCTTGTCCAACTCTCCTGCAATGATCAGGGACATCTTCAACATGATTAAGTTGCTCTGGACAACTAAATCAACCTGACCTCAAACACTTGTGGGGATGAGGCATCCACAAGTTCTCTGGGAAACATGTTCCAGTGTCTCACCACTCTCATTGCAAAAATCTTATTCCTTAGAGCTAGTCTAAATTTACTGTATTTTAGCTTAAACCCATTACCCATTGTGTTACTGCAACAGGCCCTGCTAAAAAAGTCTTTCTCCATCTTTTTTTGTAAGCCCCCTTTAAAGTATTGAAATGCTGCAGTAAAGTTTCCCCAGAACCTTCCCTTTTCCAGGTTGAACAGCTCCAACTCTCTCAGTCTTTCCTCAAAGGAGAAGGTGTTCCAGCCCTCTGACCATTTTTGTGACCCTCCTCCAGACCCACTCCAACTGGTCCATGTATTTCCTATGATCATGACCCCTGACCTGGACATAGTACTTCAGATGGGGTCTCATCAGGAAAAGGAAGAGGGGTGGAATCACTGCTCTTGACCTGTTGGACTTTAGAAGCAAGTAATTCTCTTTTGCTTTTCTGGGGTATTTGTGTGGGTCTTGCTGTCCACTGCTAACACTAAATGGATGTTACAAATGTCGTGTCACCCCTTACTCAGTGATGCTGAACAGCTCTGGGGTAAAGCCTGAAAATACTACTATTCTTGGAACCACAGTCCTTGACCACTGTGCCAGATATGCAAATAGGGATCAAACAGTTAACCCAGTTTGTATGTGCATTTCACACTGCAGCTGGCTTAAAGGAGTGGAATCTGAAAATATTAAAGCCACCCTATCTCTTATCTGTGCTGACACCAGTGTAAAAATCTTTAGAAATACTTTATAGATAAGAAACCTTTCTATGGTAAAGATGAAGGGGAGACTAATATTGAGAGCAGCTTTAAGCTACTGTTGGCTGAGCTGAGCCTGAGAATGACAAAGCACATAGTGCACAAGAACATGCACTTTAACAGCCAATTGCCTACAAAACATGTAGCTCCTGACAGGATGCCAGAAATGTTGAGAAAGAAGCTTGGCTTAGTTACCTTATGGAGCTTTTTCCTGAACATCTTTCTTTGTTAAAGGATGGAACAATCCTAAGTTTTGCTTCCCATCAGGATCCCGCACTTGGCCTATTTACAATCCTGTGGGCTAGAGCCCAGCTAGGACTGTATTTGCATCTGAACAAAGCAGGCTTCTGATGGAAGTACATATAGATTGTTGCATTTAGTCATCGTGTAGTTATCAAAATATCAAAGTACTTCCTTGGATATTGCACCACTTAAATGTGGGAGCTCATTCTTCAGCTGTCAGTTTATAAATGGCATTTCGTAGGAAAATTTTGCTGGTATTTTTTCCCAGGGGTGTTTTCTTGGGAACATTACTAGATATTATGATTTGTGGTAGATCTGGAAGTGACGGGTTACCAGTGGAATTAATGACTTTAAAGGTCTTTTCCTGAATTATTCTGTGATTGTGGTAGGCCAGCTCAGTCCTCTCGTCTGCCTTTTCAGCTTTTCAAAATGGTTATGTATATTCCTCAGTGGAACAAGTTCTGTAGCAATGGACACATATTATTTAATGAAAAAATGGTAAATAAAGAAAACCTCCTATATTTTGTAGTTTCTCACAACAGATAAGAGTATGGTAATGTTAATTCAGCTTTATTCACAAATTACTCAAGAATTATTGTATTATTCTCTCATTCACAAGAAACTGCAAGCATACAGAAAGAGTAAGAACACAATTTAACTGACTTCCTGAGCTGCCATCCTGGATCTGGTGACTTGCAGCCCTGCTGCTCAGTCCCTGGAGGTGATCTGTATGCATGCTGCTGGTCATCAGAGTCATGTGGGTTCAGTGTATAACACTTCTTGAATAATGGTTGAGAAATGAGCCAAAGCTGGTTGCATAAACCTTGTCATATTTCATACAACTGCCAATCTGCACTATTTGCTGCAATTTGTCATTTGTGTTTTCTGTCACCAAGATAAGATATAACCAAAAATAAATACCTGAAGAGAAAAAATGATGGTTCTGCAAAGCTTGTTGTGCTTTTTCTCTCCATGTATATATATTGTGTTATTCTTTCCCAACAGCTAAAAGAAAAGAATAAAAACTCAGATTAACTCTCCCTTTAAACAACCTATAAGAAAAATATTGCTTGGTAGTCTTCGTCCAAATACGCATAGTCAGTTTTTTAAGATAAAAGTTAAGTTTTGGGTTGAAGAGAGGTTTTAAAAATCCAGGATCTGTAACATTTATCCTGTGTCTTTTGAATAATATTTTCATTGCTTTAGCAACTGTCCTATACATACGGGGAAAGGCGTTCAGAGAAATCAGGCTGCTCTATGTGGAACTAATTGCTAAGAAAATTGGTCTGTATTTCTGAGACATCAACTGACTACAGCCCTCTAAAGTCAGAGCTCTGTGTCTGAACCTGTATTTATGTAGGTATCTACATCTAGATTTTGGAATGCATTTTTAGCAGCCAAATGCAAAAGTTTCAGAAATCTAAAAATTGCTGCTGGCAAGAGGTAGAGATGAAAATATCAGAGCTATCAATGAGATATAATTGAAAGACTGACCTTATTATTTCATGAAAAATCAAGTAGTAAGGGACTGCTTAGATCTTGTAGCAATGCAGACAGTGTGACACAGAAAAAAAAAGCCCTATCCACAGGATAAGGCCAAGGGTCATGGAAATGCAGCATTTCTTCATTGTGGACTTCTCCCCAGCTGTTACCTGTCCACGAAGCAATGTGAAGCAGAATTAGAATCAGGGCAGAACTGCTTTTTTTTCTCTGTCCCGATTTGTCATTGTTAATAATGGTGGCTGGTTACTGACCCAAAGCCGTGCTGCATCTTCCCTGAGAATTACAGAGTGGCTGCTCTGGATGTGGATATTTGATCAAATTCCCTCCAACAAGTTGTCGATTGGATTTCAGCCACAGCATCTGGACTGCTGACGGCTCCCCTCACCCCAGTGTTTCAGGGAAGACCCTAACCCTAAACACAGCCCAAATTCACTCTTAATATGTCAATTACCTCATAACATCCTCCAGGAAGAGCTGAATGATCCTAGAAGTACTATCATCACTCTACCCCTTTCAGCGACCCTGCGGCATCAGTCCCGTTTTCTCAAGCCAGATCCTTCACACATTACCATGGGGGTTATTTCTCTGTGTATGGCTCTGAAAGTGAAGGATACCTGCCTTCCTCAGATAAAGAGCAAAAAGCTTGAGACAGGACGTGGCTCCTCCCTGACCGTGACAAGTGAATGACAATGCTGGCAAAAGAACAAATGAAATAGCAAAATAGTGTCAATTTAGGATAAAAATTCAAAAGTGGTGCATGAGGATCATGAAACCAATGAAGTTTTGGAACAGCTGTCTAGAAAAAAATGAAGCAAAAAGTCCTTATTTTAAAAGGGATTTAGGCCTTTCTATATAAAAGAGATTTTAAGATGTGGTTTTCTGAGCAGTCAGAGGCTCAGTCACTTCCAGTCAGATGTGCTGTGTTGGGAGATCTCTCTTCCCTCCCAATCTCAACTTTTACATGGTCATTTTCTAGATGAACGTTTGCCTGGTGGTTCAATAAATCTTTTGTTTATGTGCACAAATGATACATTCTCCAGACACCCAAGGCTGCCACAGACCTGATCACTGTAAATGTGTCATGCTGCTGCTCATTTCTTGCACAGCTTTAGCCTCCCTTAGAGGAGATCAATTAAATACAAATCTGCTGACAAGACTTTTGTGCTTGCCTCTCAGGTACCTCTTTTATTTAAGTGGGTCAGAGTAAACCCGCTGCCCTCTATATTTGGTCCACAGCAGGAATATTTACCCAGCAGAAATCGTAACTCTTTGGTGTTTTCTAAAGGATATATTGATTCACCTGACCTTGAGGTCAGTCTCATTTCTAACTGTGCAGATGAACCATGCAACACTTCTTGTATGTTTTGATAGCAGTGTTTCAGGATCAAAAAGGAGATGCCCTATTGTGCAAAAAACACCCTTGGGACTTTCCCTAAGTTCAAGACTTGCACAGCAGGGCTATAGGGGTGTCAGGCCGTTTCTGATGTAGGACAGGCAAGGGCAATTTCTCTGAGCAGTTTCAGAAACCCTCACAGGCTCACCTCTGTCCAGACCATTCCCAGTAGGCGTTGGTCAGTTTTGCTAACTCAAATCTAAGAGAGATTCTCTATGAAACATCTATTCCCATTTTAAAATTAGGCAGCCACAGGCAGAGGCAACCCATCAAAGCTGGCAGTCTGTGAGAACTTGCTCATGCAACGAAGTTCACTACTGGGAGGTGTGAAGGTAAACCTTATGTAGGAAAAGGCAGGTGGTTGTCTTCCTCAGGGACTTTGCAACTGCAAATTCCATAACCTATTTTGTAAATGATACTTTATCATTTGCAAGTTTCTCCTAAAATCTAATATGAGTCTTCTCTGCCTCTACTTAAACTGATTTTTTGTCTTGCTCTACCCCCAGAAGCTGCCTAGATAATCACCATCTTTTCATATCGTTCAGTTATGTTCTAATTTAGATATCTCTTCGCTATATAAAATTATTCTAATTTTCCATTTTTTAGGTTTATATTTTCTAAATTTCAAATAATTTCTACTGTTATTTAAATATAATTTCTATTGCTTTTTATGGGTACTAAAACTAAGCTGCCTAAGGTGTAATTCTCTAGATCACAGTTTCTTCCACTTTTAAAAAATGTAGTTCTTTTTATAGTATTTATCCTTCTCCAGTGTTCTGGTACTTCACTAATTTTTGATAAATGGTTGTTTTGGGGTTTTATTTTGGTTAAAAATCATAATTATTTAAGCACATACAGTTTTTCCAGTTCTGTAGGAAATCAAAAATATATTCATCTTGTGCTTTCAGTCTGAATATATCTCACTCACCTAAACAGCCTTTAATCTGCTCTTTTCCATCTCCTGGTGAGGACTTCCCTCCTCAATGTTCCTTAACAGTTTAAATAACAATCACTATTAATATTTTCATGAAAGTGACACCTAATGGGTTCTAAGCAGTTTAATCCTTTCCTGATGATTCTCTCCCTTTCTCATAAAAGATGCATGGGTGAAAATGTAGCACATTATTTAATTTCTTATGCATTTAGCCAACATTGGTTTTACTTGTCACTTTTGCACGTTTCTCTTTGAAATTAATTTCACCCCCTGCTTGTGACCATCAGCTATAAATATTTATAGCTACTAAAACAGTTTTCCCTTTTTATTTCTCTTGGGTTTTCTGGTTTTCCTGGTAGGCCTTATCCAGCCCTTATCAATGCCCCATTATGGCATTTTCCTAGTTTTATTTCACAGGAAGACAGAATTATGTTGTGTCTTTGATGTTGCTTCATATAGGAATTAGAATTTCTCCTGAAATATTTTTACCCTTTGGGATTCTTCTCCATGATCACTTTGCCTCCCTGTCTGCAGCCTGTCTGCTACATTGGCTCTTTTGAAGCACACTGCTAATAATCATCATCTGCTCAGATTAATTCCTTTCTCCTACAACCATGAACTCTATCAGAACAAGATCATTTTCACTCATATGATTTTTGTGATTTTTTAAAAAAATCCTGGTCAAACACAGTAAAAACCAAGACAACCAGAGGCACTTTTAGAGTCTCAGAATTCTAGGACAGTGAGCTGTGCCCCAAGGAAGAGGAAATGTGCCAAGAATAAAAGCAGATGTTCAGTTTTTGCAGCTGTCAGCATTACAAAGGGAACACAATGCAACTATGCTGACTAAATAGAAGAATAGCTATTACATGAATTCAACTCTCAGAACAGGTAAGAAATGCAGGACACTTGTGCTGATGACACAAAGGGGTGGCACAGTGGCTACAGCAGCAGCAGCTTTGTGGGCAACACCATCTCCCTTGTAGAACTGACTTCCCTGTCACGGGTGAAACACCAGCTCCTGTGGCAAAGCCAGGCAGTTGTCCCACTGAACAATGCTCACTTCATTCACCCTTTCTCTTCTTCTTCCAGTCCCCTTTTCTGCTCTTCAACACTCTTCTAGGAAGGGTTGCTAATTTTCCTGCTGACTATAAATGCACACGGTGTTGGCAGCCCAGCTTGTTCTGGCCTGGGGAGAGGAATGGCCAGATTGGAAGGGACCTTACAGAAAATCTAGTTCCAACCCCTGGTTGTGGGCAAGGACAGCTTTACTAGACCAGGTTGCTCAAAGCCCCATCCAACCTGGCCTGGAACACTTCCAGGAATGGCATATCCACAGCTTCTCAGAACAACCTCTTCCAGTGCTTCACCACCCCCACAGTAAAGCATTTCCTCCATACATCTAATCTAAAACTACTCTTTCAGTTTGAAGCTATTTCTCCTTGTCCTGTCTTGTTCTTGTATAAGTAGCCTCTCTCCATCTTTCTTGTAGGGTCCCTTCAGGTACTGAAAGGCTGCAATTAGGTCATCTTCATCAGATACATTTTTTTCCCTCTGATAAGCACTCATCTGTTACTGCAAGAAATACCCTTCACTGAGTCACCCCCAATGAGCTATTGCAGAGAGACATAAAGAAAAACTACATTCAGGAAGTGTTGAAAGCAGCAAATATATAAATTTGAAATAAACAGTAGCAACTGTTTTGCATCTTTCTTCTTCCTCAGATGTCTCCTTTCTAATCTTCTTCCTCTGTCCCCACTACCATACCTTACTTTTTGCTTATGGAATTGTTTCATGGCTGCAAGTAGCAGGGCAGTTCTTCGATAACACAGCATGAACTCTCTCTTATTCTCATTTTTATATGGCTTCAATTGCATGATACCTGAGTACAGTCAACAGCATTGAAAAAAGTATGCTTGTCCACCAGGAAGTTATAGAGAGATAAAAAATAGGAGGTAAAAAAGTATAGATCTTGCATGTTTTTTTACCTCTGGTCTTATTTTTATATTCAAAATGTCACTTCCCCAACATTGGCATCAGCACCAGATAAAGCTGATCATAAAGTCAAAGAAAACTGCTGAAAGCCTTCTGTGAGCTTCCTTTCTGGTGATGGCTGGCTGGCAAAGTCATGAGGTCCATAGCAGCAAGGCAGACCCTTCCCACCTGCCTACCATCTGAAGTGCCTGAAAGCCTTGCATTTATCTCTATTTTCTTTTACTGGAAATTGATATTGGATAATTTTACATTCTTAATGCAGCTACAAAAGCCTATAATTTAGTTATTTCAGATCTTTTCTAGAAAGAAAGCATGCATATGGAAACCTGCCATACTTTGTCAAGGCAGGGAGGTATCCACGCATATCAACCCAGGGTTTTTTTATAGCTGTGTAAGATTAGCAGACTGTCCCAGTGAAACCTCCATTACCACAGTGTTTTTCATCATGAATACAATCCAAGTACTTTTATCTGGTTGAATAAATTATTTTTATAAGCTTGTATGTGTGTATGCCTAAGATATATTTATCGAAGTGGTTGCTGCTGCTATTATTGCAGCTAAATATATTTTATGTTTTGGCATAAGAAATTATTTTATGCACATTACAGTCTCCAGCTTAAAATCTCTTAGAATAAGCATCCTGACATTTAGAAGAACAATAAGGATGTCTGTGAATACAATATTGTCATAGACCTTAGGGAAAGTTGAAAATATTTAAAAGGAAGATGGACTGCTGCTTTAAACTGGAATGGTGGAAATTAGTTCTTTTTTATGTGATCACCTTTACACAATAGTTTCTGTGTGTCTGCATTGTCTCTGCACTAGACTACAGATCTTAATGCTCAGTGTTAGATTCCAACTGAGTCTTGGGCATTGATTATAATTCTGATGTACAGCAAAATTTTCATACCACAGAGATATGCATGCATGAAGTAAAGTAACTTTCAACCATGGTAAAGGGAACTGCTAAAAAAAGATAAAAAAAAAAAGTAAAAAAGAGAAAAGGTTCAAAATGTCCATACTGAATATTTACCTTTAAACAGTAAAATATACCATGCAGCATACCCTGACACAGAACAGATACAACCATGCCACTAAAGTAAACTCTTTCCTGGCTATTGTAGCTGCATAAATTCTAGTTTTATCCAGATGACAAGATTAAGACCTTACTAGCTTACAGATGGATAAAAGTGTGACTCAACAGCAAAAAAAATAATAAACTTTGTCAAGTTTAAAAATCAAAATAGTGAATTTTCTAATCAGGTCTCTGTCTGCATCTCATTGAACTTTGAAGAGATCTGGGCTCCTAAAGGTCGTCTTCTCAGTGGTGCTTACTGCAGGCTCCTGTCTCTCAAAGGACATCTGTACTGGTGGCATTTTCAGAAGTTCCTTGTGGGCAGAGGTCTACAAAGGTTGCTGCATTCCCCCACGAGCTTGTAGGCCATATTGTGATGGGCAAGTTCTCCTCCAGTGTCCTAATCCCATTACAAAAGCATTGGTATTTGCAGAGGGTGTCTTGCATTTCACCAAATTCCTTGCTTTTCCCCCTTCTGCAATGTCTTTCATGTGAATATTTTTCTCTTTTCAAAATCTCTTCTGAGTACTTTTGCTCTAGTTTTACAAATGCAAGTTTTTGGGAATGATAGTTGACACCTGAAAGTATATATGTCTTTGACTATTTAACATCCATTGAACCTTGGGAAAAAATAAGCAAATAATCTTGTATTTTAGCTGTCTACACCAATTCGTGCGAAGCACAGATAAAAAGGTTATTTATATATGTGTTTGGCAGGACAAAGGATTCCTATTTTTGAAGCACAGGAGAGATGGGAAAACATTCTACTTCCTTCATTTTATGAACTATGTATCAGTAATATGTGATCTGCCACTTCCTCCCCACCACTGTGCAAAGAGCAAAGAATGGAATTTAGGTCCTTCAGAGCCTAAAGAACTGATCCAGGATGCCTCATTCCTGCAGGCTATGGTGGAGCTTTGGTCCCAGGAGACTGTCTCAGTCATGTCAAAGGAGGGAAAAGACAACCCAGAAAGCAACTATTATTACTGTGTATCAAAAAAATGAAAAGTCTGACACATTAGTGTATGTAAAGGAGACTGTGAGATGAGATACCCTGTCTTCAGCACAGGTCCCTCACTCACTCACTTATGTGACAGCCTGTGATACGAGAAAGTTGACATCAGACATAGGAACTCAGCCCACAGAAACATCAGATTTGAGACCATGTGTCAAAAAGTTTCTTTACTTGATAAGCAGCAGTCAAGATTTCACATTCGAGATTTATTTTGATCTTCTCATGTCTAGCTGATGATCGCAGTAACTTGCATGCTTCAGCAGTTAAATGTGTCCTGAAACTGTTTTTGTTTAAAATAAATTACTTTAAAAAGGTATTATTTTTTTTATTGATCCTTCATTTTGTAAGCTGATGGAGTCAATCATGGGAGAAGTGCTTTTTTTTCCTCCCAATATCACACACAAAGGAAAGAAAGTTTTCCTCCTTTTTTTAAATAGAAGAATAAATACTGAAAAACTCACCCACACAAAGTTTTATAAAAAATCTGCCATTTTCCCCAATTACATTGCAGGTTTTCCCCAGTCTGCAGAATTCTTAATACACTCACAGCAAAGTTGAGATGTTCAATCACCTATCCAATATACTGTACCTTGACAGAAACAGCTACTGTAGGGTCATTTTACTTCCTGACAAGATAGTGCAGGTAGTCATGGTTTGTTTGTTTTACAGTGGATTGTTTTGGTCAGGATATTGGAGCCTCTTTCAGCACTCCCATATTCCTCTGTGCAACATTTTCAGCTGCTGAAATAGTCCTCATACTCTTGAGATAGCCTATTCTCCCTCCCTCCCTGCCTCACTCCCTGCCTCCCCCTCCCTATTTTTTTGATACCTGTGGCCTAACCCAACCTCTGTGTTTGCACAGGGCTTTTAACTACCAGCCTGAGGCAAGCTGGAAGCAGCAGAGGAAGGAAGGGAGCAGATCAGGAAGCCACTAAGCCAATTTTCCATTAACCAAATGAGCACAGTCCTGTAACTTTTCTTTGAGGTAAGAAAAACTGAGAAATGAAAGTCTCTCATAGCTTTCTGTAGGTCACTCATTAACTCACATCTTACTGCAACTTTCAGACTGTCCAATAATGATTTTTGCTAGCAGGGCCACATTAAAGCTGTTGATACCTTTGATACCTACTGCCTTGTTCCAGTAATATCTCAACAGATAGGCTTAATTTTTTTTTTAAATTAATTTTCCTATGTAAAGTCAGATGTCAATCTCCAGAAATATTGCTCTAAATAATTTGGTAGTGTTGTTTTTCAGGAAAAGGAAACAAAAAGTAGCATTCTCTTGCTTAAAACAAAATGCATCAATTTGTAATTCATGCAGAATTTTAGAGTTGATCCTATTTCATATGCAAATTAAATTTTCCTTAATAAAACAAATTTTTCTGGACTTTGGAATAGAGTTTCACTTCTATTTTTTTGCAGGTACCAAGAAAACAAGAGATAAAAGACATCATTCATCAAGTTAATTTTTGTCCTGTTTGGAATTTTGCACTTTGCAGGTAAAAACAATGAGATTTTAGTGGGAAATTGATGCCAACTGTCAAAGTTTAAATAGGGTTTATTTTTTAGGATGGACGCAAAGGAGCTCTGTGGAACTCTTAGGCAGATGAAAAGTTGCTGGCAGTTGCATGTCAGATAATGTAAATACCCACATACCTATGATTCAGCCCCATTTCCTAGAAAGATGAAATCACTTAGTAAATCCACAATGCTGGGTGAAAGGTTAAACTTGTCATTATAATGCCTCATGTACAATTATGTACATCCTCATGGACAAATATCACCATTAAAAGAAAGTAATTATAAGAAAAATCTATATAAAATACTGTTTTTCTCTGACAAAGAGAAACTATTCTTCACTAGAAGCTCTGGAACATTTTCTATGAAAAACAGGTCACTTTATTCTCTCATCCTAAACAGGACTGGCTAAAAACTAATCTGAAATGTCTTTCCTAGTGTCTCTCCATGTCAGAAATATTTAACTGTGGGTTATACATCCTCTGGAGTTTAGCAGTTCATTCATTATGGAAACAGCTCCAAGTTCTTGCATTTCTGAAAGAAAAAAATAATTTCTCTCTGTCAATCCAGGCAAAACCTCCACATTTCACTCTTTAGCTTTTGCAGCTGGTGGCAAAGTCAGACTAAAAAGTTCTTGGCCCTTCTCTTCCCTTGGTGCTCTCACTTCTTCCCAGGTGCTTTGCTCCTGCTGCCACACCACACGCTCCCTTCATCTGCACTGCTGCTTGGTGCTGGAAATCAAGTTAGGAATTAGAATTAATTTTTTTAAAAAAAAAATAGTATTTTGTATTTAACCCAGATCAACTCCCAATCTGTTTCCCAGAAGAACCACGGGGAAAAAAAAAAAAGCAGATTTATAAAGGTCATATCCTACAACACAAGGGCAGGAATGAGGTGCCAATGTGGAAACAAATCTTGAGAGTGGCTGAGAAACTGAATTGCCTGACCATTGGGTTGTCCCTGGTAGAAGGTGGAAGGAACCCATCAGAGAATGAATACAAAAGAAAATTAGGTTTTTAAGAGTAGGTTCCCAGACTAATGAACCAGATTTGTTAAATGCTACCATTTCTTGCTGTGTATCATCTTAAATGAATTCTGGGAAATATTACTGACATCTGACTTGTTAAAAGAATACACTCATTATACAGGAAGGTATAGACATCAAAGTGCAGCATTCTGAAAATGACATTTGTATCCCAGGGGCTACAAATTATGGCTTAATTTCCATGGTAATCTTTGCAGTCAAACTTACAGTGTTCACAAAAGGGAAAATTCTTCTTCCCATTCTTTAGTTAGAAGGATGATCATCCACTGTATAACAAGGTTCAGAGTTTCATAATAGTTTCACTATGTAAATTGACTTTACCTGGTTGTCTGGTCAGCTGTATATGTTCAGAAAATGTAGTAGGAGATGTCTTGAGTTTGATTCAGAAGGCATAGAAAAGAGTGATGGCTGAACAGACTGACTCGGTGTAGGGAGGTGAAAAAACCTATGTAGGGAGGGAGGGAAATTAGACCTCACATGTTACAGAAATGCTCAGCACATGTAATGGACTAAGCAGGAGAAATACTCCAAGCACAGCCTTGTGTGAGTCATTATATTTCACCAGGCTACTGATCAGCATATCCCTTTTCTGTGCCTCTGATATGTGCTACTTGTGGTTAGATATGGCATCACTGAAATGGAGAGTAACTGGGTTCTTATTCTCTTCCCTCTTACATCCATGCACACCAGGAGCCAAGGGAGTCAGAGATGTTCAAGGGTATTAGTTCTAATTCCCAAGCTTTCATATGACTAGTCTGCTACTGAACCATTAGAGCAAAATAGATTATTTCCAAGTTTTGTCCCTAGGATTATTTCCTCAGCTGCCCTCCTACCTCTCAAAGAAGTAGCAGTACCCAGAATAGGAAAGGGTAGGTTTAAGCAGCCACCTAATGCTCTCTGCAGAGAGAGCACTGGATATAGGATAGATATAGAAAATCCATTGTTTTTTTCAAGCTCCAGTCAGTAAATTATTTGAAGATGAATCACTAGGAGCAACTGATAAGCATAGTAAAACAGGAGGTTGTTAGTCCTCTTATGAGCAGGAGTCAAAGGCTAATAACTTTGTCCATGCTGGGTGGCCCTTTGTCCAGCAGGCCTAGACTGAACTCTGCCTAAAGACATTGTTTTTTTTCAAAATCTGTGAGTGCTCCTGTTTCTTCTGATCCACTTCACATTTGTTGGGTCTATCAAGTCACACAGCTGCCACAGTGAACGTTTGTAAACAACCTCCTCCTGGAGGGTCTGAAAAAACACCCAGGCAACACCCTCACAAAGAGGGAGAGAGCGAGCAAGAGCAAGACCAAGAGCTCTGAAAGGAGAGAGAACTCTCCATGATCTGCAAGGCACGGAGCGACTGCAAGACACTGAGAGGCACAGGAGGATGTAAGTGAGCTTAGGCACAGTGGGGCTGCTCCTGGGGCAAAGGAGGAATGTCCATCCCCTTCCAAATGGGTTGTAGGAGTCTGCAAAGAGCACTTGGGGAGGCCATGCTCTGCAGGCAAAGGTATCTCACCCTGAAACCCCAGCCTCTGAGTGACATAATTTGACACCATGGGTAACAGTTCTGGTGTGACATCCTGCTCTGCCTAAGAGGAAGAATTCACCTCTAGAGCATTTGGTTTTCTGGTGAGTGACTTAGGGTTCCAGCTGATCTGTTGCTCACTCGGCTGAGCAAAGCCCACCCTTTTGACAGGGCCAGAGCTGGCAGCCCTTGTGTAGATGCTGACTGAGACATGAGAAAGCTTCTCAGTAGAGAGGGAACACACATCCCATCCCTGTTTCTGCCCAAGGGAGACCTAAACTCCATTTTTATGAGGAAATATGAGAAAATGTCTCAAACCTTAAAGATTAATGACATGCCAGATTTAACTCTTCTGCCTGAGGTTTTTT
Source organism: Lanius collurio (assembly GCA_020086605.1). Classification (NCBI taxonomy): domain Eukaryota; kingdom Metazoa; phylum Chordata; class Aves; order Passeriformes; family Laniidae; genus Lanius; species Lanius collurio. Next base: position 20,588,342 of record JACBWW010000017.1, on the reverse strand, counting down.
TTGGGCAACTTCAGGTCACACCCTCAGGAACACCAGCCTCTTGGGGCACCCCAGAGCTCTGAGTGGCACTCTGGGGACTGCTGGACATACATCACTTTCATCTCAGCAGCTCCTTTGCTGGTGCCAAAGCAACAGAACAAATACTTTTCTTGCAGTTAGATGTATTCAACATCTGCACATACAGAGATCGATCTCATCTTTTTCAGTTATCCACATGGCTATAAAGAGAATTACAAAGACTTTGGTTTTGGCCTAGGATTACTAGGCATGGAAATTGGCCTAGGATTTGGCCTAGGATTACTAGGATAGATGTGGAGGTGCCTCTCCCTGAAATCCCTGGGGGAGGGACCCTGCAGGGTACGGGTCTGCCTCTGTCCCTGTCCCCATGTCACGTGTGCCCCATACCTGTTCCTGGTTGAGTGATGGGTGTGCCGGGGGCCAGAGGGAGAGCAGGGTCCCATGAGAGTGAGCCTGGGAACTGCAGCCATGCTGCTGGAGGAATAAAATCATCTCTGAACATCTACAAAAGATCGCGTCATCTTTCCTTCCAAGTCCATTGCTGTCTTATATATTGTTGTAAGGATTCCTTGCACTACAACAGATAGACTCATCCATAGCTGGGGTATGTCAGAACAAAAATTCTTTGAGGAAAGAGAGATATTTGCAACTGAATCACTTGGAATTTTCCATCAGCAGTATTTCCCTTCCAGTGTTAGCCCTGAGGACAAATTTCAGACTCATTCTTGACACAGAGAATATCCCAAACTTCTGAAGACACCAGTTTTATCCTCCAGGACACAGGGAAATCTCTGAGGTGTACTCATAGCTTCACTCCTGGTGTCCTGGAGACACAGGTAGCAGTGCCTTTTTTCTCTCAATTCACGAAATGCAGATACAGAGATGTGAAGTACAAGCCCACAAAAAATGCTAACCAGTATTACTTTGGAGTCACAAATCTGATTAAAATGTTCTCTTTTTGCCAAAGGAAGTTCCCTGAAGCACAATTTATTCTCAGTTTTAATAACTTAGAAGTATTCTGATATTAGCCCTGCTTTGTTATAAGAACACTGAAACGCTAAAAGAGACTATAGAAGATTCAGGATTTTTTTTATAAGAAGAATATCTATGCTAATTCTCTAATATCTAGAAAGTTATTTTTTAACTGACCTTGTGGATCTTTCAGCCTTTTGTATATTATGTTAATGTGCTGAGACCTATGTCTGGAATTGAAAAAGGGAGGAAAAATCCCTCATTTTCTTATAAAAGCAGCCATTTTCTCAACGAGTACCAGTAACTAGGTGTTAAGAGAAACATGTGAAGATATATACACACATAAAAAATATACATTTAAAAACAGATGGTTCTTTGAAATATACAGCCAAGATTGTTGGTATTGTTGACAGTAAATAGAAATTTAAAGGAATGATGATTCTGACACTGCAGTACCAGCAGCTTTAGAAAGGGCACAGTGGCATAGCATTGTGAAAGGATCTCCTCACATGCTGATGCTGAAAGATGCAGAGCACAGAAAGGAAAGAGTTAAATGCACAGAGTCTGTGTTTGTATCCTTCCGTTGTAATAATCATGAAAATGGAGAATAATCAGAGAACTATTATTATAAAATCTTTGCTGACACAATTGACCACTTAGTAAAGTATTAATGCAGGGCATACCGAAGTCTTTGCCATATCAAATGAACAGAGTCAAAAGTTTACAGTCTTTGCTCTAATAAAAATTCTAAACTTGATGCTGAGCACAACCCTCACAATGAGTTAAAAACCTGGGCCTCTTACATGTTCTGTCCCCGGAGACTTGTCTAGACAAACCAACCACTTCCTTTTCTCAAGGATGTTCATACCACAACAGGAAAAGCCACAAGGTCTTGGTCATCTCCTCTTATGTAAAATCCTACAGCAGAAAAGGGTCTGGGGTGGGGGAAAGAGCCCCTGAAATTTTCTCCACCACTAGTTGAATACCAGTGCTGGAGCTTGCCTCTGGAAACCCTGCTATGGAGCCCTACCCTGTGCAAAGCAATTGGGCCATCCCATCATCACAGGTCTCTATCAGCCACGGTCCTCTCAAGATGCTGTGTCAAAAAAATCCCGTGAGTGAACACTAACCAACATTTTCTATATCATAGGCCCCAGAGAAATCTTAATAAAGCTACAGGTTTTGTAATGTTTTCATTCACAAAAGGCAATAATTAGGTTTATGGCTCTTTCCATTTTTCTCGCTTTCCAGCTTCTCTTTCCCTTATATACCATTTACTATGTGTTCCTTTAGGTAAAGAAATGGGGCCTCACTGACCCTTTTTCCAAGCTCTGTTAAGATTATGGCTTTTTTTAGTATATAAGAAGTTAATATCCATGGTTTGAAGTGCTGCTACTACCCTCTACTATCTGCATCACTTTGGTCAATGGGGAGCGGTACAGAAGTTGCAGAGGTAGATAAATCATAAAAGGTGCCAAGTACATCACGTAGCAAGGGTTGAGTGTGATAGCGAATAAGCAAATAGTGTTTGCTGTGAAAAATGGTGTCATGAAACAGCATTTCTGTTATGAGTGCTGCTAAGAGCTTTTCTGCACTCATTGCCTCTCATAATAAGACCTTTTTCCTCCCTGGGATACAGAAAATTCCCATTTCACACTCAGTGCCTCTCCAAAGGCTCTCAGCTCTGCAGGCACCAAGGTGAAGCCTCTCCATGGCTGCAGCACCTCCTCCAAGGCTGTCGAGCTGATACTGCTCCTCTGCCTGTCCTCAGCTGTAGTAACCCCCACACTAACAAAAATCACTGATGCAGGAAAGGTGCTGAGGCTTGTGTATTAGCTAAAACCCACTGGCACACACAGACTGAGATTGTAACTGAGCTTGGTGATTCCTATTGACCAGGAAACTTGTAGATAAATGGGGACAAGACAGAAAATCAAAGCTTCAGGTAACCTGCCAAAATAAGCCAAACAGGAAACAAAAGTCAGCGCCTTCATCAACATGACCCAAACAGGACAGGTCAGCCTTCAGAAAGATTTCTACTTACACATTCTTCTCTAAAAAGTACATGGTCCGCGCCCTCAACTAATTTGAAGTGCAGCCTCTGCCAATCTAAGGTGTCAGCTCTTGATCTGCATGGTGCTTCCTCTACACTTTCTGAGCAGGGGCCACACTGCCACACTGACTCTTAACAGAGTGATAAAAAATTCACATTTAATTAAAATCAAATCAATTAGAAAAACCAAGAATTAAAATCCATAACTGACAAATTCAGCTTCCTGAGGCTGTTTTAGGCATATGACACTACAAAATTCTATCATAACTTAGCTTAATTTATGAAGAATTTACATGCCAGTAAAATAATTGAGAAAGAAATTCAAATAAATGGGGTCCCCTACCATGAACAGGTGAGGGGCTGAAGTTACCTGGCTCACAATACAGATGGTTTTGCTGCTCATTCTGATCAAGTTCTGTGCCTGTGCCAAGGCTGAATTGTTGATTATGCCACTTGTTTTGTGAACAGATTTAAAGGCCAAAGAAAGAGAGTTCAAAGGCAGTTGAGCACAAATAAGTACAGCTCTGAGCCTGGCACAGACCAGAGGACAACACCTCTTACGAGTTTCTCCTTCCAAAGTATTAATTATTGTGGAGTAGGTTGCTGCAGCTTCCACAAATGTAGGTGTGATTGCAAAACCACCTTTGTGAGTGCAGCAGGTCCTTCACAGGTCTTTGGAACTTGTCCCTTCTCTCATCACTGTAATTAATAGCCAGTTTTGGGACTGACTGGGAGCTTTTGGTATCAGTGAAGAAAGGGACTTCTACACTTTTTGGACAGCTTCTCCAGTGTCAGTGAGCTGAGTAAATACCAGCACCTGATGTCTACCTTGGAGTGACAGGCAAGAGGAAAGGACATTTGTAGATGAACATGCTTTTCGGATTCATAGATAGGGTTGAACAGGTCTGATTTGTTCCCTTTTCTTCTGCAGCTATTTATAACCAGAACCATGCATGAAGAGAATGAATATTCTGATTATATTTTCTTCTACTAATTAAAAATGATAAACAGCAGTATCATCTTCAGTTGCAAAGAATAAAAAGTGAATTATTATTAAAACTAGGACCATTTGTATATATTTATATATATTTATATATATTTATTTATATATATATATATTTATATATATTTATATATTTATATATATTTATATACTAATTTGCATTTATTTCCCACCTTCTCCCCAAAGTACTTTGCTGATTCCTTGAGGACCTTCTTGCAACCACTGAGAATTTCACCCTTTAAAGGATTATATTTTCATGGAATGCCAAGAAAGCAGCAAGGACAGATGAACATCTAAATGCAAAATAGGATGCTTTGATGAAAGGGGTCAGAGAAACAAAGTGGCTTCCAAGTCAGAAGGTGTAGGTGCTGGTATACCAAGGTTTACAACTGAGTACATGGGTACTGCCAACTCCACGCTGGAGTTACTCTCCATGGGTGACAATCAGAGATTGCTGAATCCAAAGGTGTGTCAGAAGGGGCAGCATGGGCCTACTGTGGGCACCACGTTGGCCCTCTTACCCCATCAGTGCTTCTGCTGATAGAGCATGGCTGGTGTCAAGCAGAGAACATCACATACCAGTGGGAAAACCAGGCTTCAGGGCAGCCAGAGCTTCAGTTGAACAGACAGAGCTACAAATGTCCTAGCACTCAGCACCTCCACATCTGGCAGTGGCTCAGAGAGGCAAAGGAAAGGTTGTCTCCTGCTTTACTGAATACCAGACCAAGTGACCACTCAAGTGAGGCAGAATATATAAAATCCACACGTATGTAAATGGGTTTAATGCTTTTAAGCCACTAGGACTCACTGTTGGAAAATACTAACAAAGGCAAGAACTAAATACAATTCAAACTGGACTTGAAATTCTAGAAGCCATTGGATTCTTGGTTGCATTAAACTTTAAAAACTTTGGAAATGCAGTAAATATGCTGTTTCTCTGAGCGGGTGAACGTAGGAGAGGATGGTAGAGATGGGAAAAAATTTGTGGGCAGATGATTTGGTAATTATTTACCTGAGTGTCCCTGTACTTCTCCTCACAAAGTAGCTAGTCCTCTCTAGAAACAAGGTATGAAAACACACTGAATACTAAACTGTTCCTGTAGGTAAATTTTCTCGTGCCTAAGAATCCTCCAAAATTGAACCCACCTACAAATTTTCCCTCAAATCTTCTGTTTTCCACTTTGGTTTTTAATGCTTAAAATTGCACTGAAAAGTAGTGTATAAAAATAGTTTTCTGGCAGCTGTATCACACCAGTTTTTTATATCAGGGCAAAATAGTTTAAAAGCAAAATGCTTGCTTCCCTGCTTAATAACCTGTCACTTGTTTTGGGTGGGCTTTTTCCCCTGTTATTAATTTGTTTGTTCACTCATTTATTGCTTTGTAGTTTGTTTTTAAAGCCTTCTAGTTCTTTATTTTTTAGTGCTCCATCCACAGCAACAAAAATTCTTGTGGTGCGTTTTGACTTCAGAAGTATTTTTATAAATTCATTGCTCTCATGAGCATTTTAACACCTCCACAGTCTGCCCAGCAGACTCTCAGAAGCAGTCTGCCCTAAACATCAAGAGGCAGTAAGTACCTTTAGTTATCACCGATTTTCACTGATCACTTCTTGCATGACAGTGATTTCCTTTTCTCCATGAACCTAAAATCTCCATTTTCATTTAATTGATTGTATTTAAAAATTGATTTAATTTTAATTATATGAACTAGAACATCCATATTGTACGAGTGGAATTCAGACCGGCTGTTACTGTGTGTTCACAGTAGCCATAATCACTTTGAGGTACTGTGGTTATTTGTTTCCAAATGTCTCCTTAGATTATAAGTATAAAACTCCAACTGCCATTTGACATAATGAGCCGTGCTTCTGTTTGGTCAAAGCACTAATGTCCAGAAACATGGGGGCAGGTTCTGGAGCAGGCGGGCAGATCCTCCTCATGGCCTGGTACAGGTGAGGGAAGCTGGTCATGCTGGTGGGATACAGCATTGGTTGGACACCAGCCCTGCAGTGTCAGAACCACAGACAACAGAAAATATGGAAACATCTCTATCCATCTCTTTCCAAGGAGCCACAGACACCAGGCAGTTTCAGTATGGATTTAATACCTGGGAAAATAGTTGCAGCAGCACTTCTTATTATTGGTGTTACAGCAGCACCTAGAGACCCGTCCCGGGACTGAGATTCCTTCTTCCTGGCAATAGGCAAAGAGGGGCTGGAGGAGGGACCCTGCAATGAAGAGGTTACAGCCTAAATGGAAAGGACAGATGGAAGTTGGAGGGGAAGTAGTTGAGGAGCAGAATTAGGGGTTTGCACCTGCCATCAGATACCCTGGGCTACATTTGGATTTGTTACCCCCAAGCAGAAGAGGACACACAACCTCCTGATGAGCTGGCTGCATTAACACACAGTGTTTTAGCCTGAAGTTTATTATATGGGTTATCTTTGGGCTTGACTTACCAGGACAGACATTGTTAAAAATTGAACAATATGAATTGTTTAATGTCTATGCAGCAAAACAAGAAGTTTCCCGTTCATTGAGATAATTCTGACATCAAAAGAACTGCGAATGAGGTTAAATGAAAAATAAATATTAAGATACCAGTGTTTATCAAAATCAGCTGGCCTTTTGGATTGTTCTTACAGTGAGGTGGAAATCACACATTCTGGACTTTATCCAAGCTGCTGAAAGAATAGATCACTTTTTCTGCCTTTTACTGTTGCAGTGTACCCCTTGGGTTCATGCCCAGGTCCTCGTCATGTGACTCTGAGATATTCCTTTGTTTAAAGTTCAAGTAGCCCAGGCTCTGATCTGGTTGGTTGTTTATCCCAGCTCCGCCCCTGGTATCCTCTTACCCCTGCTGTCAAAAGTAACCTCACACAGAGACTCTGCCTCTTTTCCCAGCTGCCCTCTTGATCAGATGCGCCCCATCTCTCAGGATGGGGAAATAAATGATTCTAAGAATATAGCCAGGGTCTGAGCTATATTTTATCTCTTTGCTTCTGCTTCTGGTGAGTAGCTGACAGCTGGCACTGGCTTACATGGAGCTGCACAGAAGAGGGATTTCTAAGATATCTTTAGATGGTTTGAGATATTCCGAGGCATATAGAGGCAAGCTGGCCACAATATTAAGCAGTGTACAAAGCTACATAATTACCAGATGTTGCCTGAAATGAACAAATATTACCATAATATATAATGTTTGCTTAACTAAGGAAGTCGATAGAAAACCACAACAATGCTCATTTTCTAATACTGCAGTGTTTTAATCAATGATAAAGACCATATTTTGTTTAATGTGTTTCTATTTTAGGTTCCTAAAGTCTCAAGTCTGGAAAGCTAAAAACAAAATTGGAAGCATAGAGACATCCATGAAAATATTTGCGTTATTTCTTTCTGATCTTGTAATACACTCTTAAAAATTGTGTATTCCACCACTAGAAATAAAGCTTTCTGTGTGTCTATAGAAAAGAGGAAAAGACGTCTTGGCATAGTGTTTATTAATTTTCATTAGAAAGAATATTTTCCCAAGTATAACTTTATATGAGTTAGGAACCCAGTGAGACATCATGCAAAGTGACTATTTCCTGTACCTTGAAGACAATGCTTTCAGGAATTGCCATCTCTAGAGAAAAGTATTTAAAAATATTTTAAGAATATCTTCCTCTTTCATTTGTAGTTAATGCTGTCTTAAAGAAAGTGTTTACTCTTTAATGCCTATGTACAGATAAGAATGATACACAGCAAAATATAAGTTTTACTAGAAATAAATAAAGCCAGGGATGCTTCTGTGTTTACTTTCCTGTGATTTCCTCAAAGTAGTGTAAAATTAGATAAATATGTAGAGCTTTCTCTGATGCTGAGAAGTGAAGAATATCCTCTGCTCTGGGAAAGGTGGTCTTCAGCACTCAGCCTCTTTGGTACAGTCCCTTCAAACAGCTATATTAGCACAAATCTGTTTTCCACTTTTAGATTTATTTCACTGGGAGAGAAAAAAAAAAGACACCCTGCAATTTTTCATTTCCTAAATACAGTTTCTAGTCCTTAATTTGAAGCATCACCCTGGAAAGCACACTAGAATAAGATAACTGTATAGTTTTACCATACTAACTGTTCCACAATCAAATAGCATTACCATTATATCACATCTGCTACACTTAATTCTTAAATCCCTGAGAAAAGTCCTCTGCAAAGAAATAGGCTCAACTAGTCCACAAACTGGTTTTTAGAGGGTGTATCCCTCTTCTATGCACTCTTCCTTCTGAGTAACAAGAGCTGGTTTTAGTTTGAAAAATAAGAAGGACCTTCCCGGGCCAAAGAAGTGGTGTTTGGAAGTTTTGCAGGGCTTTTTTCTCCGTGCCACATTTCCTCCTGCTGGACACAAGCTGTGGTCTGGAAGAGCCAGCTGCCCCCACCAGGTGTCAGCACAGAAATGCGACTGACTCCGAGGGCGATGGGGCCCAGAGCCCACCCGGCTCCCCCAGCCCCCTCCTCCAGGCCCACCTTGGCCTGTTTTCACTGCTCTTCACCCAGTTGAAAGCTTGGCTGAAGATGGTTTGGGTATGGCAAAGATCCTGCAGGCTCCGACAACGACTCCCAAAGGAGGCTCGGACAGCTTCTGTGTTTTGCAGGTTGGTGTAGAATGCTGTAAGGCAAGAGATTATGTGTTCGCTGCCCTGGTGCCTTGACATGTGAGTGCCTCATCCTGTGATGCTCCTTGGCCAGAAACTGGCTTTTGGTCTTTTATTTGCTGCACAGATTTCAAGTGTAAGTCCTTGTTTTCTTACTGGCTGTTGACTGTTATATCTTGCATGTTTAGAGACGTGCTTGGAAGACCTCACTAAGACATCGTTCAGCATCTCTTCCCAGGGCAAGCCTCTGTTAGGACACAACATGAGGCAGGTGAGACTGTGCTTGTCTTTCCGTTGGGCTGATGGGAGCTGTGGAGGAATCAGCAGGATCTGGGGAGTTTTGCAGCTGTGAGCTGGCAGATGGGGGTTTACCCCTCATGTGCCAACACAAAGAAACCCGGAGATCAAAGCTGAAACTCCTCTGGAAGGCGGCACTCAGTGCCCAACACACAATGAAGAGGGGGTAGAGCTCCTCATCCAAAAGGGGCTGTATCTTCCCATCACTGTTAAGCAGGCACACAGGCAAAGGCAGAGAAGATAGAGAGGGGACTCTCCATATGTGCTCCAGGCAGGTTTATTCCCATGAAATGACAGGGATGAAGAGCCAAATTAGTAGGAGGGTCCAGGAGTCTTAAACTGGCTACAGAATAGGCAGGGAAAGGGATCACAGCCAATGGGATAGGGGCAAGTAGGTGGGGTTGACGGCAAGGAAACAAATGGGAACAACAAATAGGAGGGACTTAGGGAAGGGTCCAACGGGGCACTGAGGAACTAAGAACTTTCTAGAACTGATACATATTAAAGACATATATGACTGTTACATGCTAAACTTGGGTTGCTGACTACTGCAGCTGGTTGTCTGAGTTCTCCTCAGGAAACAGAGTAGCTGGAGCCTCTTGCAGAGCCACAAGGATCAATCCGCAGTGGGCAAAGACCAAGAGCTCTTAGGGATGGAGATCACAGTCCCCTCTGCCGTGGCACAGTGAATGCAACTTCCTTGGGAGGCTTCCTCTGAAGCCCCACTGTGTGCAAGTGGGCAGATCATCATCCTGTTCATGTTAAACATAATTTTCAATGATCTCAGTGTGGAGACTTCTATTAACATCAAGATCTAGGTTCAGCTTTATAAATTGGCATAATTCTTTCAGTCAATGTGATTTAGTCATAGTCACACACTGAGTCTGTCTTTATATATGGCTCAAAGTGATAATTTTAAGTTAAATTTTGTTTACACAAATTTAATAAGTGTAAGGTTGCTCTTTATTATTTGCTTTAAATTTTCTTGTCCTTCCTCTTTCAACTTCATTGTTTTCTTATTCACATTTTGCTGATTTGTGTATGTTTAGAACTTTAATACATTAAGTTACAGAGTGAATTAGTTCTTCACTTATTAAATAGGACAAAGTATTGTGCAAAAGCGTGTGCTATCCAATGTTTGAAATAGTCCTTAGACTTTTGTTTACCAGTACCTATTCACTGTACTTTGGATTGCAGCAGGTATGCCCAAAGTCAGTCAGGTTAGACTTATAAAAGAATAATGATCAGTCTAAGGAAATTGTTCCTGCAAATTGGCTGTTATTCACATTGTTGATCCCTTCAACAGGAAAATTGAAATGGAAAAAATATTCATATACCCACTTAATTTTTTGTGCTGAATATTCTGAGCTGTGGAAATAACACAGGAGAATATTAACCTCTAGCATTTTAACTTTACATAAAGCAGGAACTTCTTAGTTGTGATTATCTCAGATGGGAAATAACCAATAGAACTAAGAAACAGATCTCTTGAAGTTGTGAGTTTGGCACTATTTTGGAACGGAGGGGTAATTGCAGAGAATGAAATGGGACCTGGATGACTGGTGAACACTATGCTGTCAGCAGCAATTGGGTTTGCTGTTCTCTTTGCACTCCTGCCTGTGGTTTCAGGGAAGGCACCAGGAAACACTTGAGTCACTCTGATGAAGCTCACTGATCATAAATACAAGAATGGTTCTCTGAAGAACTAAAGATAAGTTTATTTCAATTGCCAGTATTTTCCTGGATGATTGATACCCTCAGGAAGGGAAGGAAGATTTATGGGGTCCAGATGAGAATGTTAAAGACACAGCAGAAAGAGAGGGGGAGCTGGCTGCAGGTGAGCTCTCTGTACTGTAGGAAAATGATTGTCTCCTACAAAGAATTGAGGAAAATGAAACAAAGCAGATGAGACATAGAAGAAAATACAAACTCTTTGGAGAATCCAGAATAAGGACAGGAATATTGGTCAGAAGTTAAAAATGTTTGGAGTCTTCCAAAAATTTTGGGTTGTTTATGAGTCAAATGATACCAGGTGGGACCCCTGCAAGGAGATCGCAAAGAAAGTGTTAGAACAGATTGTAGGACCAGAAAGAATGTTTTGATAAAGATTGCAGGAAAGCAGCTGAGATTGACATACAGCAGAGTTGCAGCCTTCAGAAATCAGAATGGAACTCTGGATGAGAAGCTCTCTAAAGCTAGAGGGCAACTCGTGAGGCCAGCAGTACAAGGAGAAAGACAATACTTCCATGGCTTGGGGAAAAGATGAATTAGGTTAGGAAGTTTAGTAAAATAAACACATTTTGTAAGGGTATCAATGCATGTAAGAGAGGATGTTAACCACGTCTATGTCTGATAAAGAACAAATAAGAAATCCTTTTCATTATAAAAAACTCAATTACTGAAGAGCACGGAAAGTACTTCTATGTGTCCACTGCAGGGAGATGTTTAATAGTGAATAAAAATCTGTCTTCTAGACACACAAGCTATTTGTGGAAGGATTAAATTTTGAAGTGATTCAAGAGGCAATCAGGAGCTCAGGAACAAGACACCAGGTGCTGATAATGTTGCCACAGAATTATCAGACATGGGAAAGAATATAACAATTCTTTTCCATGATTTAGAGGTTTTAAAAAGAATTCCAAGACAATGAAAGCAGATAATGAGATTGCTGTAGGGAGAGAATAAAAGGAAAAATATAGAAACAACTCCCTCATCCCATTGCTCTTTATGGCCAATAGTATCCACTTTTTGGTATTTTTTATCATCACCTCCTGTTTAGTGGGACTATATTTGAAATATATGTTCTAGAAAAATATATTTTCTACGAATCAGCTGTTTTCATTTTGCCATTACTGGAGACAAAAAAATGATAAGATATTACAATGCTGTATTTTTAATATATGAGCTAAAATGGAAGTGTGTTGAAAACCTGGTGCATTTATCAGAATGGTGTAACTAACTGTGAGTTGTTTGGAGTGTGAAATTAGAGTACGAAATGTGGAATTGCATCTGCCTCATTTTGGAGACTTAGGAAAATATACTAACTGCTGCTGGAAGGAGTAGTAGAGTTACAGCACAACTCCCAAAACATCCAGTTTTTGCAAGCATAGGTGCTGCTTTGGCAATCCTGCGAAGGCAAAGCAAAGACTTGAACAACATTAGGCAAAGCAAAGATTTGAAGAACATTGCTCAAATAAACAGGACAGGGAGAAATATACTTTTAATAGGAAACAAAGTGCAAAATTCGTGAGAGATGTGCTGGGGCCCTAAGGGCCCTGTAACAGTACATAGGCCTTAGAGTAAGAGACACGCAGCTTACTGCCTGAGACCAATAGAGAAAGTACACGTTCCACCTATAACCAATAGAAAGTATAAAGTATACACTTGGGGCCAATAGGGGAGTGACACGACCGCCTGGACGGGACCGGGAGAACTGTATAACTGTGTGTAATAAACTACAATAAACGGAGCCTGTTAGATGCATCATGTTGGTGTCGATGCTCCCCCTCGCTTCTGGCCGCGGCAGAGATGCAAAGAATCCCTTGTCTTTAATACTATGATTTTGTGATAGAATTTTTTAGAATTCAAATCATGATACAACTTTTAATCATGATAGTGGCTGGACAGAATCATACATCATAAGTATCTGCAAAAAGAAGATTTCTTCTGATATAATTTCATTTAACTGTATGTTGTGGTTTTAAGCTCAGGTGAAAAATATACACTATGCAGCCACTCACTCCCTCTCTCCCTCACCCTGGTGAAATGAGCAGGAGAATTAAAGTAAAACTTCTATGTTGAGATAAGGACAACTTAATAATTGAAAAGAAAATATAGTAATAATGGCGATTATTAATAATGATAATGATAATAAAAAAAAGAAAAAAACAAGTGATGCACAATGCCAGACACCCTTCCTGAGCCCAGGTCAGCCACCCTTCCAGTCAGCCCCTCCCAGTTTATATACTGGGCATGACTTTCTATGGTGTGGAACATCCCTTTGGTCAGCTCAGGTCACCTGTCCCAGCTATGCTCCCTCCCTGTTTGTTTTGCACACCTCCTCACTGGCCCAGCATGAGACATGGAAAAAAAGTCCTTGACTCAGATAAAGACAACTTAGCAAAACATCACTGTGCCATTGACACCATTCCCATTCCAAATCCAAAACACAGCACTGTAACAGCTACTGAGAAGAAGTTGAGTCTATCCCAGCTGAAATCCGGACACTATGGTAAAATGCTACAAACCATCTATTTGTATGGGATTGTACACTGTATTTCCAACTATGCATTATGGCAAGAATAAACAGCTTTATGAATCAGTATTCCTTGGTCTTGCATTATTTTTTAAGTCAATGCAGAGATATTCTCGTATAATGTTCAAGTAGCATTAGAGAATGTCAGTTGTTTAAAACCAGCCTTATAGCTAATTTGAAGGATTCAGAAATTCCCATTTCTTCTTATATTCCTGGTGGTAATCCAGGGTCCAAGTGTACAGGTGCAGTACAAGGTTAGCAGCTATGACTTAACAGAATAATCAAATCAGTACAATGAGCAGTGCAAATACATTTATTTTTCTAGTCTATAGGACTGATCCCACAAACTGCACTGAACACTGTTATCCCATATTTATGACTACCATACATGCAGCATAAAATTATTAGCAGACACTGTGTGCTGGAACACTGAGCTCCTGTCTGCACCTGAGAAAAGAATTATCATTTGGAGGTATTTACTATCCCCATCTTTGCTGAGAGTTCAGAGAAGCTTTCCATTAGAGGAAACAAGAGGAGACAACAGACACAGAGGACACTCTTTGATGAGCAACTGCCTAGAAAAAAAACAAGCCCAAAAAGATGGAAAATAAAATGGATACCTACATTATCAACAAAAAATACAACTCAGTTTCTCAAAAAGGACTTAAAATTGGATGTTGTATGTCTTCTTTTCTCCTGAGGAATCAGTTGCTTTATTTTCCCAAGATCCAGATCTGTGGGGAGGCAGTTGATTCCTGTGACCACCCCTGTAACTGTTCAGAACCCAGCTCTCCCTGCTGCTGACCTGGAAAAGAATGAGACCCATCCATTGTCTGTGATTCCATCTCCTGCTCTTAGGCCACCTAAAGGTGCTGAGGAGACCTATTTTTTTCTTCTTTCTACCCTCCCTGGTGCTGGCTAAAGCAGGAGCTAGGGGGGCAGAAAATAAAATTGATGATACAGTAACTCTGGGTGAAAGTTATCCAGCACACGTTGCAAAGCCGTTTCAATGGCTGGAGTGAATTTGCAGTACCAACTTTCAAAGAAAGTGTTTCCATGGAGGGACCAGGGCAGGATTTCTTCTAGGGCTGATGCTGCTGTGAATTGCACTGAAAGGGAAGCCTGGACAAAGCACATAATGTGCCCTTGCTGTGCCAGAGAGGGAAATTTAATTCTCAGGGTGTCACTTGGTGTTCACACTGGGCAATTTCTGCAGGACCTTTCTTTCCATCCAAAAGGCTGTTTTTCAGTGTATTTTCATTGTACCATATTTTTTAATTTTTTTCTTTAATATGCTGCATTTTTGTTTCTCTTCTGTATCAGAGGCTGTATCAGAGGTGACTGCTGCCGTTATTGTTGCATTTCTGTTTTCTCAGATGATATAATTGCAAAATATTGAACACATAGAAAAGAGTATCACACTGCTTTGCAACCCCAAAATAGGAAGCCAGAGAATATTAAGTCTCTTCAGTTAGAAAGGCCTCTTTCTGGTGTTTTGGGTTTTTTTCCCAAGACAGTTACAGGTGGAGACCAGAGAAATTTCCTGTGTAAACCAAGGCTCGTAGTACAGACAGTAGGATTTTAAACTTTTGGGATATGGAAGCTGGGGAACACTGAGCTGAAGTGTGCTGGAGGGGGATCCTGGGGTTGTACTTCAGGCTGAAGGGATGCATCTAGTCTGTTGTTTTCCCAGCATCAGCTTTGAGCATGTTTCAAGCAACATTTCTGCCATATTGTGGCTAGATGTTACATTTCTGCTATATTTCCTATGGGAAAAAATTGGTGCTTTTACCTTTTTTTCCCTTGGCTTTGTAATCTGGCCCTGGCTGCTGCCTGGGGCCCTCTGTGATGAGGGAGAGAGAGAAAAGTTTATGACAGTATTTGTAGGCAAGGCTGGAAAATCAGAGCTATCAAAGAATGCATCAGAATGGGGCAGTGATGAAGTGTGGGGGGGAAAAGTTATGAAAAAATGCAGTAAATATGGAAAAAGTCGGTGAAAGCCTTCTGCAGTACAGAAATACCTTTAAATTACAGGCTGATCTCATAGTGTTGCTGAAAATCAGAACCGCTGCAACATGGCCTGTGTGCTCTAAGCCTTGATAACACAGAGCAGGGACCTGGCCAGCAGCATCTCTACACCTTGTCCATGGAAATACTCTCCTGCTCTGTGGATAAAGGACTTCAAAACTCCTGGGTCTCCTGATAGAAAAAAAGAAAAGTCACAAATGTAAAAATAATGTATATTTAGACAATGAGAGAAAGCAGATCAGAATCTCATGGTTTCATTTTCTATATATGGAAACACTTAAGCAGAAAACTGCAGTCATTCTATCCAGCACCTAAATAACTTTGAAAGGAAAAGTCAGAGGGTAATTCAGTTGTCTAAAGGTTAAGGGAAAATGTGAAGTATATTACTGAGAAAAGTGATCCAAACGTTTAGAGGTAGCACAGGGGCTGGCCATTTTATTGCATTTAGTAGCATCTAAGGAAGAGCTTTTTTCTTGCAGAACTACTGCCTTATTTCTACATAAGGCAAACTCTATTTATCCTATTTTGCATCTATTTTATTCATGCTTATATATATATATACGTACCTTGAAAAACAAATAAATTAACTTTTTGTATTGTAAAATACAAGTAGACAGCATAAAAAGTTAGAATTCTTTTTTTGGTTTTCTTTGCTAGAGGAAAATACATTTTTCAGTTAAAACACCCAGAAAGTAAGATTCTAGGCATATTTTTAGCTACAAAAATGGAAACTTCTAAGTAGTTCTTTTGGGCAATAAAGAAATCAAAGCTGCTGGCAGAACACAGGCAGTACTTACAAAAATACTGTTTTGTTGAAAACTTAATTTCACATCAAAATCAGTTTTGAGAGAAAGCTTTTCATCAGTCAAAGAACCTAGCATGCTGTCCAATATCCCAGACAGGTCCTACAGTGTCCCTGTTGCTGCTCCTGCCATCCTCCTGCAAATCTTATCCACTGCCCCATGGAGCTGTGGATCAATGCCCGAGCTGCAGAGAACAACTCTGCCTCCAGACCATTTCCCAACAGGGAATGGCATCTGGGGATGGATGCTCCTAGAGCTTAAGTCTTCTGAAGGCAGCTGTGGAGCCACAGGACAAATTATACTCTCAGTCCTCCCCTGCACAAGGATTGCAGCTGGTTGAGCATCTCACTTTTTTCAATAGCTCTTCACCACTTTTTCAGCTGTTTAAGCACCAGCTGAAACTGCAGTGGGTCTCACATGTTCAGCACTTCTCCCATCACTGCTTATGAAGAGGATCCAGTTCTGGAGCTTGTCTTCTCCATCCTTCTGTCATTTCCCTCTATTTTGGTCTTCTGGTGTCTGCATATTGCAGACTAAGGTCAATATAATGGTTTAAGAGCTGCTTTAAAAATGTGTAAAATGATTAAACAATATATCTTAGATTAGAAAAGTAATGGAGTTTGATATGGGGTAGTCCTGCTGTACAACCCTAATGCTGGTGGGAAGGTGTGCTGGTAGGTAAGGTGCCTCACATTGCTGTGTGACACATAAAAACAGTGGAGAAGACAACAGAGAATAGCTGGGTCTATCTGTCTGTCTGTGTCTGACTTCACCTTTATCGTCTCGCTGTTGGCACAGAGGCATTACCACAGGATCACCAGCAGGCATTAATCACCCTACTGTGAGAAAAAATAGAAGAGAAATAAATAAACCACCAAAAAGCAAAATTAGAATGGTAGCTACTTTTTCCTCTGTGAAAGAATGGATTTCTTGCATTTATTCACAGGACACAAAAAACATCTCCAAGATTTACATCTGTATATTAGCTTGAAAAATCCTTCAAGGTTTCTGATAGTCACCTTGGAAAATGTTATGTCAGAGCATTTCAGACATTACCTCTAAATGAGAGACTTAGCTTTCCCTCACCTGCCAGTCAGGATGTTCAGGATATCTGAGGAGGCTTGTTTATCTGAAACCTACTGCTTTCTTTCCAGTTCTCAGTGTCGGATAGCAATCACTTTGGGGTAGTTTTATAGCTGAGAGAAAGGATTGCTTTGGTCATGATACAATGACTACTGAATAATCAACCCCCAAAACAAACCAGACCTCTGCAGTTTGTTCCTCGGACTCACCTCCATGAATGAGGAAGATTCCATTCTGCTCTTCACAGATGGTCCATGGCTGGACAAGTGTGTTGCAGAATTGCTTTGGCTGGGAGCAGCAAGTGGATTGCCATGCTGAGGGCCTGAGAAAGGGACATGAATTAGCAGAGCTGCCTTCAGAGGACTGGCATGAAATGCTTGGCCCCCCTTGTTAACCCATTTTTGGTAATGAGTGAAAAAAGCAGTCCCAAAAATACTAAAAAAAAAAGATAAAAACTGCCCATAAAAATGTGACACACCTAATGGTTGATTTTCTTGCTTGGGTACCTGTTTCTGGGTAAGAACTGAATCTGATAAAAATACTCTAGTTTTCATGCATTTATCCAAGCTTGTGAAATGTTCCAGATACAGGTCTTTCAGATGTTGTATATATAAAAATGTGGAAAAAGTCTCTAGTCCTGCACAGTTTGAATTATTAAGGTTTTCTTAAATGAGAAACAAATAAGATACATTACCAGTGATGCGACTGTGCAATCTTTTTAGTCATAAATCTATATATTAAATTTAAAGCAAGTTTCCATGCTGCTCTTTATAACCTTTCCATCATGGGTCTTACAAAGTTTAAAACAAATATTAAAGCCAGACTCTGATGTGCTGATTGCTCTGCTGTGAGCAAAGCCATATTTGAGCCTGGGATGGTCTGGTCATGTAGGTAGATGTCTGAGCTGCTGTGTGGTAGGAGGCTTGACACATGCAAATATACCACTGCAAAAAAAAACCCAAAAACGCTTAAAAGCCCATTCTACATTGTTCCCCCATTGCTTTGAGTCCCAATTTTTTCACACAAGGCATAACATAGATCTATTTTCTTGACAGACAGATTTTCTCTGTAGGAACTTGGCTGTGATATGAAACACAGGCAGAAGTGCAGTGATTATCAGTCTGTGTGTATGATTTGGGGGCAGTGAGGGACCACACAGCAGCTATCACTGGCTTGAAATGGTGCTAGAGGCTCCAAGGGAAGATTTTTGCATGTTTCTAAAACAGACAGGAAAATTAGAAGGATAGTATCTGAAAACCCCTCTGCAATCTGCATCATATTCTGCAAACACACAGGACTCTGAGCCAAGTTAAGGAGCAAGGGTCACTAGATGTAAGTGATTGTAATGTAATTGTCACTAATGTAAGATATTGTTTTAATGGCATTTTTCAACTAATTTTTTCATTGTCTTTGCACAGAATTAATCTACGTTTTTAAAGGGGAGTACAGAGACTTCTAAAGAGGAGTGCTTCTCACAGTGCTTGCAGACAAAATTCAAATATTTGTTCATTCTGGATGAGTAAATGTCCTTTGGCAATTGATGTAATTATCAATTTCACTACATGAGTATAGTTAAGTAGGAGCCATGGGCTTTATATGTAACAAACAGAACAGGCAATCAAGCATGAAAAAGAACAGGATTTATGTTTTACAATTGATTTATTAATAACCTATTTGTGCTGGGGAAGGAGAAGGCTCAACAAGATGTTGTATCCCTGACTTTGGGTCTTGCCCTGTCTGCTTGTACAGCAGTGCTGTGGGCTCATTCACTTATTTCTTGGGCAGGTCAGTAAAGATGAATAAGGAAAACAGTGGGATAAACCAGTACTCAGCTTGAATGAGAATGGTAAAATGTGGTCAGTAGTCTTTTCCCCATGCCAATAATTTTTGATGGAAGGTGAAATTAGGTTCAATGACTAAATAAAAACTGCTTACAATCCACATAAGAAGTTCATTCTTGGATTTTAAAGATACGAGACCTCAAGAACTCCGCTGGATGTAATTGAACTGATTAAGCCTGTTGGGCAACTCTTTGCACTGTTTTTTGCTATGGTAGAGGTTTTTTCTTCACAGTAGCTGTTTTGGGGCTGTGTTCTGGATTTCTGCTGAAGACAGGGTTTGCAATTCAGGGATGATTTTGTTATTGCTGACCAGTGCTTAACAGAGTCAAGGCCTTTTCTGCTCTCACACCACCCCACCAGACAGGGGGCTGGGGGTACACAAGGAGCTGGGAGGGGACACAGCCAGGACAGCTGACTCCAGCTGACCACAGGGATATTTCAGACCATGTGGCTCATGACCAGTATATAAAGCAGAGGGAAGGTTGTTCAGGAGTACACTGCTCAGGCACTGGCTGGGCATTAGTCAGTTGGTGGTGAGCAATAATTTTAATTTTTATCATTTGTCTTTCTTGAGTTTTATCTCTGCTATTTTCCTTTTAATTACTGTTATTGTGATAATGATGATGATTGTTATTATTATTATTACTACTATTACTACACTCTTCCCAGCCCAAGAGGTTTCTCATTTTGTCCATTTCAATTTTCTTGCCCCCATACAGCCTGGGGGAAGGTTGATGTAGATGTCTGGTGCTTAGTTGCCAGCTTGAGTAAAACCATGACAATCTTTCATGCCAAATACAATGTTACATATTGTTTTACTGCTGTCTGGAACTGTTTATGAAACCTGTATAATTCTTTCCAGACTAGTGTCCCTGTAGGATGTTACAGCCATGACAACAGTGTTAGGACAGAGGCTGGAGGTACAAACATTGAGCAATTACTAGGAGTAGTTTTATTCTTCTCTCAGTACTATGTGCCAAAAATATGTTCCAAGTTAGATTTTTTGGAGTCCTAAGGCACACGAGACAGATGGAGATGCAACTGCATTCTTCTGTATTATCTTGGGTACACTTAAGCCTAATGGGCAGCTATTGAGTTTACTAGCTTGGACCATATACATCTCAGAGTTTTTCTGGTTTATATTAATAAATGTTTTTGCTAATGATTCTTTTTCCTAAATAAAGTCATGTTGCATTTGAGGGAAGCCCATCCCCATGCAGCAGGTATTTGGCAGTCTGAAACTCCAAGAAGTGATATGAAACAAATCCAGCTCCCTACTCAAAGAGATATTAACCTCCCATAATAAGCTGTAATTCCTTCTGGGAATTCAGTGCATACTTAAAAGGAGTTTTTTCTATAAAACTATCACTTTAGTTGACCTCATAGATGAAGATCTTGGTACAAAACCAGCAGAGATTATGACTGATCACCAGCTTAAGTACTCTCATTTTTTAAAGGACAGAGGAAAAGGTCCAAGAACTGCTTCAGCTGAAGTTCCAAATTCCCTTGCTAACAACAGTGTTTCACTGAAAATGGACCTGTTAAACTGCCTTGTCTTTATGAGGCAGAAAAATGGGCTGTGGTTTTTCCTTCAGGAAGCTCAGAGTGTGTGCAAAAAGAAACAGTGACATGCCAAAACAGGACATAGAGGAGTGTGAGGTGACTTGGAGACTCCACCTCCATCCCAGATAATCACTGTTTGGTAGTCCTGGAGTGTGTGGACATTTTCTTTCCCTTTGTAGTGAATGACTGGGGGCTGCTGGGGGCCCCTTGGTGTTCACATGAATGCAGTGCTGGGACTGTTTGTCATGACTAAACAGAGAAACACATGTAAGCATGACAGCTACAGCTAAACCTTGTGAGAATTTGTAATTACAGGTTAATCTGCAACCACTACTATGCATACTCACCCTCTCTGTTTTGGAGGTTCGGTGCTCAAGGAATGGCAGCTCCAGCAGTATTGTCACTGCTCTAGGAGTGGGGTGCTGCATCCGAAAAGACTCGGAAAGGCAAGGCTGCTTCCTCAAACAGCAGCATCATGTGTAAACTGAGCTGTCTCCACTGCAGTCCTCCTTCAGAGTGTCCAGGGAAACTCAGGATATCCTTAATCTGCAAAAGTGGGATGAAGAAATGTGTTTATAGGCTGCCAGGGTGACTGTACATAACTCTTTTCTGTAGCCTGCCCAACCATCACGACCAGGTAGCAGCCTTAAAACCAGGATGCAGGTGAAGACAATCAGAAAAATGAAAACATCAATGGCATTTTATTTGACCATTAGTAAAAGTTATGCAGACAAGAAGAATATCATGATGTGCCATTCATCTGCAGCTCCTTAGTAGTAACAAGATGTTCAGAACTAGATCTTTGAATCTAGACTTTCCAGAGGAGACAAATGGATTCAGCTGAGAGCAGAAAGTGGGAAATAAGCTGAGAATCATGCATTGTCTCCACTTATCACCATATGTCTATGATAATTAGGACAAGTTCTGTTACCAATGACATAGAAAATGAGAAAAATTATAGCATTAATCACAGTGGTGTCAGTTCTCTGGAGAGCTGAAACTTAGATATGTACTAGAATTTGTAGTTTCAAGTGTAATTCAATTAATTTATTTAGCTGTGTATTAAATTAATCCTTATTAATCTTCTATGAAAAGACATTAGAGTGGATCTGAGGGTAACGATAGCATTATTTCATCTCTGCACTCAAATAAAGAGATGATATAAACAGACAGTATGACATAAGAACAGAATAACTCTCTGACCAGTATCACACCAAAGGCCATTTTACTCAACTTTTAGGCCTCCACCAGTGAGTAGAAGTGGCAGTTTATCGATAATATGGATGGGGGTACTTCCAGCCAGTGGATTAGGGGCTCCTAAGCTAAAGGTAGAATGTGAGCTATTTTTTTTTACTAAGCAGTAAAAGAACTCTGACATTAGTAATTTTGGCCACTGAAATATCCTGCAAAAATAAGCTCTATAATTTAATTTTAGCCCAACAAATAATTCCAAAATTTTAATTCTGTCAGTCCTATTTGCAAACATAACTTATGAATACTGGCAGGACTAGGAAAGCACTTCTAGCACCTAGGTAAGCTTTCCAGACTGCCTTTCCTTCAGACTTTGAGGAAGTCATCAGAATTTATTCACAATCACATTACTGACAGGGTCATGAGATCTCAAACAATATTTGGGATTAGAGACAGAGGCCAAAAAGAATCCTTGCCCACTCAATATTCATGTGCCAGCTGAGATCAGTTGTTTAATGCTTCCTTATAAACATCAATAGATAATAAAACTGAAAATGATGGCCTGAACCAACAACCTAACCTATCACTAATGGAAATACTACCAACAGGACTTTGAAAGGCAGTGATGAATGAGACAGGAAATGAGAGAAAAAAAAAGAAAGTCAGAGATGTTTGACTCAATTTCACATAATGTCTCCCTTGGGAAAGAGGAGGCTTTGGAGATTAGTGGCTGTAACCCTCTCAAGCAAAAGAATCAAAGATAAAAGGTGTGTACAAGGCACTGAGTTGGCATAGGGCCTGGCAATTTTGCTTTGATAGATAAGATACTGCAAGGTGTCATAGGATGGCTCTCACATGTCCTTTTTAGGCTACGGATTGGATTAAGAGACAGTTAAAACTTGGTTTTCTTTCAACAGAAAATTGAAATATTCTTTCATTATTCAAAGAAAAAACATTTGCTGTTCTTCAAAGCATAATCATAAAATGCTGAATGGATTTTTTTATTCCTAATTGGAATACTTTATTTCAGATAGATGTATTTAATTTTCAGTTGAATTGAAAAGTCATTTTGAAGACAAATAGTTTCCTTTTGAGAAAAAATTGCCTTTGCTTGTAATTTTTCCTCCTTTTGAAAGTCCCATTCAAATATAAAGACAAAAATGAAGCTACAGCCTTTGCTCTTAAAAGTACATCTCTATCACTACTTTCTTGATACATGAACAAGACAAACTCTTTGATGTAGCCTTGATAAGATCCAAATGTTCTTGGATTCATGCAAACAAAATGGATATATCTTCAAAGCAGAAAATCCTCCAGCTCTTTTTGTCTGTAACAGATAAGCAGTCCTTAAAAAGAAAGAAGATGGCAGAATTTGTACTTTAAAAAAAGATAAAGTTTGAAGATATATTTCATTCTGTTTACTAGCTGGTAATGCAGCCTCTACAATGATTTGTTTGTCAGAAATAAAGTACTTTTATTCCAATGGTATTTAGTTGCCAGGATGTTTTTGTGTGACCCTTACGTACATTTTAAAAATCAAATCTAATTTTTTACTGGCCCATAAAAGTCCCCACTTGGGGAGCACACTTCTGTCTTTGCAGGAAAAGAGACATCCAGTAGCATGAACATGGCAGTGGAACTCGGGATCTGTGGTTTTATCACCTGCTACTGATTTACTCTTGGACTATTTAGTAAATGAGTTCAGACCTGTAAACACGAACACCAATAAAATGTATGGCTGGATTCTCAATCTGTATTAACACCCAACAAAGTTATTGGCATCTGCACAGTGTACAGCCTCAGACATCATACTTTTATTAAAATGCATCACACAAAATGAAGCAGTTATGATTGTTGTTTGTTTCAGCAGCTGAACCTTGTCAATCAGCCATGAAGCCCCAGAAGACCGAGGGTTTTGGAATCACAACTTCTAGAAAAAAAAAAGGAACAAAAAAAAGGAGATTCTGTTTTACTTCACAAGTTGCTTGAATACATTTGAAAGAAATTTTTCGACAAAAATTTATAAAAAAAGAAAAACTGAAGAGCATAAAACATTTTGAAATGGTGCGCTCTAGTCTTTATTTAATTTTTCGTTGCCCTTTCAATGTCATTTGACCAAGAAGTAGGAGAATCCCGAGTATCTAATGCTACTACACGATTGTTTGGTTCAATCATACCTGGAAAAAACTTGATTGATTCAAAGTCTCACTCTCCAAGACTTCCTGCCATGGAATAAAATAAAGTTTGAAATTAAATTTCCTCTGAAAGAAAGAATAGGGAGCTAGACTGAGGTTTCATTAGAAAGAGGTGTCCAGCATTGATCAGTTTTTCGGGCAGCTGGGAGGGGATAAAGCATCAAGGTATCATTAAGATCATTGATGTAATATATTTGAGTGACATGTGATTAGGGATATCTTTGAGTCACCTGATATTAGAGATTTTCTACCTAGTGCCAAGCCAGTGTCTTTCAACTTCCATGAAGTAGCCAGTGCTGGTATTGCTCTCTGCCTGTCAGGATGGAGGCTTCCAGAGAAAGAGTTCACATGATTTTTTGCTCCCTGGACAGGAATTCTTGTCTTGTCTTTCTGTGTGGAGCACACAGCCCAGGAAGGAAGGGGAAATTGAAACTGTTCTTGAAAAGTCATTATTCTCACAACAAAACAAGTCAGTGCAGAGGGACCTGACAGTGTCCTTCTAAAACGATGAAAACTTGGTAGTTTTGACTGAGTTTTGTAGAGAAGCTCTTACTTGGTTTTAATTGGAGATACATGGCCAGTTGGAGAGGACAAAAATGAATGTGGCAACTGGAAAAATGTTTGTATAAGCCACTGGAAAAATGACTTATGTTGTTTTCTACAACTATCTCAAGCTGGAGACAAATGCTTGTCTTTCTTAAACACCCCAGTAAAATCAGGATGCTGGAAGCTGATTTGCAATTCACCCACCATTGCCACAGCTGTGATTAAGAATTTTGGTTTCACTCTTAGAACTATGTATTGTGCCCCAGAGCTGTCTGATCTTGCAAGTTTTGTGCCTTTCTGTGGATGCTTGTAAAGCTACTCTCAGGATACCTCTTTACTCTTGCAGGATAGAAACATATCTCCCCTTTTCATGGCTCTTAGCATATCTGTATTCTTCAGTATCTGTGGGCTAAGGGCTTGAAGAGGTGCTGATGTGCTACAACCTGGAGAAAAACTGAGCCGTTTTCAGTCCTGTTATTTAGACAAGAATGGCTGAGTCCCTCTTAAAAAATGTGCAAACTTTTTCAGACCCTTTTGGGGTTTTTTGGCTCTTAGGTGACATTCTAAGCCTTGCTGGTGAGCTTCCTCTGCTGATCCAGAAATGAAAGCTGCCAATTGCCTGGTTTGAAACAGAGGCAGCTTGTTCTGGTTAATCCTACCAGAAGTGTCATTGTACGTATCGTTAACAGTTTTTTTCATACCTGGCAAAGAAAGAAAGAAGGATGCTGGTAAATGATTATTCTTTTACCTACTGGTTACATTTGAATGAAGAGGATTGCAAGCAGCTGTTGCAATAGCTGTAACAGGAAGTGCTGTTACTCGGCACTAAAGACTTCTCCAAAAAGCATAGTAGAAATGTGTGAAGGTTTTTCACTCAGCATCATACTAGAAAACTGCTCAAAGTTCCCTGGACCCCACCAGTGATGGTCCTTTCAGCAGCTTAGTGGAAAACAGAAACTGGCTGAAGTCTTTCAGCCACATTGGTTTCTGGTTTCTCCTCCCTTCTTTGTTCAGCATTTTTCTGTGCCTTTCTGCTCTGGGAACACATGAGTTCAACAATCTGTCACTGCTGTCCTAGGAAAATGGGGTATTATAGTACTTCCTGCATGCAAAGCCTTGCCTCCTGGGTTCAGCATCTGCAGGCAGCAGCCAAAGGCTATTAGCATTACTTTCTGTATTGTTACAGTGCCCAAAAATTCAAGGCAAGAATCAGGCCTGATTGTGATGGTGTTGAACAAGCACAGCTGGAAAGTCCTACTCTGAAGGATTCATGGACCTCTCAGCAATAATCCTGATTATAATAATTTACAGACTTACACTAATAGAACCTAGGGCAATTTAGCCTGTGAAATATATAAGCATGATGTGGAGTAACTCATGAAAATGTCACAAAGGCATATTCCCCTGAAAAAGTTAGTCTGTGTGCTGAGGTTTAGGAGGCTCATTTCACTCTACAGTCACTGGATGATTGGGAGGATACAAGAAGCAATTCAGGGTCCTGCCCTGAATCACAACCTGGAAAAGCTCTTGCACCATATTCCCTGAAAAAAACAAAAGCACTTCCAAGGTGGACACAAATCATAGGTATCATATTTAGCCTGTTTTAACACCTCCAAAAACAGTTTCACAAAAAATGAACCTTGATAATAAGTCCTCTTTAAAGCATACCAACATTAAATAATTTGGAGAATATGTGCAGTTTTATAAAATTTTAAATACATTGTACAATTAAGTTAGTGGTAATGAAAGGGCTTGATATAATAACTGGAAGTTTTAATTTCTGCAGTCATCTTGATCCATTTCTTCTTACCTTATTACTATATGAAATACTGATTTTAACTTCTTACCTAATGTTATAAGCATACAATCTTTTGCATTTCAATGTTAATCTGAGTAAAATTAATGGAAAATTCTTAAACTTAACAAAATATATGCTTCTATATTCATACAACATTTTTAGAAATTATTATTATTCACCCATACATACTGTTTACCTATAAAAGATAGCCTAGGCTATATATTATCTATATATAGGTATTTATATAAAACATAAGAATTCTCTGTACAAGAGAAAGTTACCATGTCATATTTTAGCTTGTTGGAAGTTTTGCAATATCAGTTGTTTTTCACCACAATCTAGAATTACTAGAAGGAAGATAATGAAAGGCCACAGCAGATGGTTCTGAACGTCTGTACAGCTCAATTTCCTCTCCCTAACTCTCCCAGAGCAAGTGGCTGAATGGGAGCACAGACACAGGAGAGCACACAACCCTGCTGGGTGTGCCAAGCACACTCATGGCTCTCAGGGCTTAGCAGACCAGTGTGGCTTCTGTGTCTTCAGTAACCCTTAATAAGCTGGTTTTTTCCTAGACTCCGCCAGTCTCCCATGACCCCATGTAAACTTTTAGCAACACAACACTGCAGCCAGACCATCCACATCCCAAGCTTGTGAAAATGTGTTTTGAATAGGTCTCCTTTTGGTTTCCTTTGATTCCCTCTGTTCTTTTACTGAGAGAGAAAATCTTCATGACTTTATGGAGTTTCAAATTTCTGGAATGCTGGATTTTTTTTCTGCAGAAATTACTGTGGAGCAGAATTCTAGTTCTCAAAAATTTAAAGAGAAGATTGTAATTAGCAATAATGTCAGTCCCTTCAATAGAGTGTTCTCTAGTGGCTTTGGACACAGTCTTATGGGTAGCATATGAAGATATATTCCTTTCTAGGTATAAAATTTTTAGAATCTATTTTTGTTAGTGAACTTCAGGAAAGCACAAACACATACACACATGCAAAACAACAAACCTTTCCTTTGCTTTCAATGAGAGGAGACAAAAATCTAGTGCTTGCCAGCTTCATTTTGTTCAGATGATTTCTAAATATGATGAAGGACTGTGAAAATGCCCATTAACTGCAGACACAAAAGTCTTGTATTTGATTTATTTATAAAAACTACATTGTACCATGTAAAGCAGAAGATTTGCAGCTTTTTAGGGTATTTTGGAGTCTAGATGCTTAGTGTTGTAAAAGAGCCTGAATTTATTAACTCCACCTCTAGTTAGAGAAAGTGATGCAAGTTCTAATAGTTCACAGGCCATCTTTCAACTAAAACACCTTTCTATCATCTCATATTGCTTGCTATTATGAATCTCACAAGGTCTAAATATACTTTGAAAACATTTTCAAGCATTATTCTCCAAATACCCTGAAATTATGGCACCTCCATAGGCTTGCTGATGTTTTTGGAGCTACTGCATAGCACTGAGGTATCCATGTGATTCATCTACAGTGCAGGTGGGGTAACTCAAGACAGAAATATTTGAGTAGATTGTTGCTGTTGTTAGATGATTGCTCTGATATATAGTGTGGAAACTGAAGGCATTATGGAGAAGAACAGGGCAGGACAATCTGGAATAATTTTGTAATTTATGATGCATGGAGTCACTATGGAAAATTCATTCTTTTATACTTGGTAGGGGTACCATCTGTTATCAACAACACTTCAAATAAGTATTGCATCATTATTTGCTGTTATATCAATTCTATGTGTTTCAACCACCATGATTTTGAATTTTGTTTTTATTAATTTGGAAATCTGGAATACTATGAATAAGCAGCAAATTTCTGCTGAGGAGGACTGGAGGACCTTCACTGGATAAAGATGCTCAGATTTTGGATAACCTGTTAGCTAACAGCAGCTGGGTTGCAGCTGGCTGCAGCTGGAGACAGAGGGCAGGGGACAGACCTGGAGCTGAAATGTTTGTAGAAGTGATGCTGCTGGCTTTCCTTGGCTCCTAAGGAGCCATGTGTGGCTTTGGGATAGCCTCAAGAGAGTGAAGAATTTGCAAATTTATAGGCAGAGAGGCTTTGCCTCATTTTTTTCAGAAGTGTGTGGTGTATTATGTTGTTATTATTACTATTGATTGCAATGTGTGCTACATCCAGCACACTTATTAGGCTTAATATTAACAACAGATGCTGTAGGATGATAATACTAATGCAAAAGGAGAAATAAACCAACAAGTTAAACAACTGTGAAATTGTTCATTGCTTCTTCAATACCCCATTAATCACACAGCTCACTGATGGATATTGGCTGTGAACCAATGTGACAGATGCTGAACAAAAATCAGTGTCTTTTAAAAACCACCCACAGCAATATATTTCAGTTTTACATTTTGGGCCTGCTTCTCTTCTAGCCACAAGGTAACGCAGCATAAATATACATCTCTGTGAATAACGGCAACGAAAGGAGGTCCAAATCATCTTTAAAATAAAATGTAGGTTCATTTCTTACAAATATGTAACTTATTTTGGAATTTATTTTCCAATGCATTGTGGACTTTATGTTACCTGATAGTACTAACATAAAATGTAATTGATTGTGTGCTTAAAATGGAAACAGAGATTGTCATTGAGAGACTGATCTCCAGGTGGTACAAAAACTTATACTTTAAAAGTTTTTTAGAGATTGTGTAAAGGAAGACTAATTCTTCTACCCTGCACCCACTCTTCACCACCATACTTGTTCTGCAATCCTTGAGTTACAGCTTCCTCTATTGTCAAGCCCACAATTGACATAAGAGTCAACTGGATTAGTCTTCTCCTCTTCCAGTAATTTTCAAAATTTACTAATTTAGTAGCATTATAAAACAATCTGCAGTTAAGGTGGGGATACCTTTAGAATTTTCATGTACTTAGGTGTATAGATACTGTGTTTGTTTTGAAAATAATAAAATTTAAATTATTGATCTATCTTCAACCAAAACTATTTGGGAACCCAAGAAGGATACTTTTAAATATTTTTTGACAGAAAGCAAACAAATTTCAAAACTTCAAATGTTTTGTTTACATGCTTAAAAAAATAAACAAGTTCTGATTTCCATTTCTAAGTGACGTTTTTCATTCAAGGCTGCACAAAGAAGTTGCCCTAGGTCATGTTGCCAGGCATAGGCAGCAAAAAAATACCTATGAAAAAATACCCACTCTGATGAAAGTCACCCACTGATTTACACCTAGTTTGCTCCCTTCTGTTTTGTTATCTCGCTCTGTGGTATCTGACACATTTGCCTTCAGTTTCTGAACTCTTTTAAGAATGTCCCTTATCTAATTTTCAGAGCATCTGTCTCTTTTCAAAGATATACTTACCTAATATTCCACTCATGGTGTCTATTTACATTAAATATGGAATGTGAGTGCAGTGATTCAAGTCAGTGTCCTGGTTCCAGCCAGGACAGGGTTAAAATTAACCCTGTCCTGGCCAAAATCAGGATACAAACAAAAACTTTTGCTAGAAAAATAATGGTTCTGAATTCCACCAGGGTGAAAAATGATGGATGCAGCATTCCACCACATCTCTCAGCTTACAGCCACCTGAGCAGAAAGCAGATAACCAATAACAACTCCTCAGAGGGCTTACCTGCAATAGGTGTGCAGGCTGAAGCAGGAAGGTACATGGACACCCGGAAAATGTGGCATTGTGACCTGAACAAAAGCAGCAGACTGGGACAAAAGCCAGGAGGAAGAAGCTGGCTGTCCCAGCTGGCTGTCCCAGCTGCAGAGCCCCAGCTGCCCTGGGAGGTGCCAACAAGCTCAGTGCAGGGCTGGGCTGGTCTCACCTGTGCCACATGTGCTGGGTGGATGAAGGACAGCCAGTCTGCAGGATGCTGGTGCTGGACCTGAGCAGTTTTAAAGTGCTGACATCATGTGGGCAACTACAAAGTCAAATCAAGGTTTTTGGCCTTTTTATTTAGTGGTTAGATAAATTAACAGGACAGAATCCTGAAGTCAGGTTTGATTGCCTGAGTGCAGTTAAGGGCACATAACACTGTCTTGCCAACCTAACTTTTACATCCAGCTTTGTTTGTTGCTTCTGGTACTACTGGAGGTTTGAGGGTTTTATCAGATATTTTACTGCTAATATTTTATATTTAGTTGTTGTGGTACTTTGGGGTTTTTTTTCCTAGAAATCTAACTTAGCAGTACTCCTGAAAGAATAGGGCAGTAGCTGTACAGCAGCACTGATGAAACTTCTAGCACCCAAAGCATCTACAATTAAAGCCCATTATTTCAGTTTACTTTAGAAGATAAATACATTTCAAAAAAATCCTATTAAATGTTAAGCACTAAAATACTCATTAAAAACCAATCTTTAAATGTTTAAAAGCTGTAAGAATTTTATATTGTGACTGAACTGCCAACAATAACATTTTATTAGCAGCCCTCTGCACTGTAAAACTGCGGGAAGCAGATGGAATATATCTAGAGCATATGAAAAACAATTTCACAAAGTGTAAAATCAGAAAATATGAATATGTTTTCATTAAATGCTTTGATGGTCATGAGCTGATTGTAAACAAAACATCAAACAACAAGATAAAAGCATATTAAATATCCCAAACACGGTATGCTCCAGGTAGGTCTATGAAACAAGGACCCATATCAAGTGTTGAAGACTGTACTTCTAAAGAAATTGCAGCATAAAACATGTGTTTTACTAACAGAAACTACAGATGGTCCCAGTCCAGAACATGATCCAAGCATGATATGTGGTCCAAAAGTTAGCATCAACTTTGCTTATTTACAGTGGGCAACATAAGCAAATGTGAGTGGAATTGCTGTATCTTGCAAATCCTTTGGAGATTTTTCAAATCTGCCATTTCTCTAGTTGTATGACCTTTTAAATGCATCCATATAACTACTTATACCAAAGTGATCAAACCTGAGGATGAATGGCTCTAACCTTTTATCTCTTCAATTATTTCTTGGGAAAACAAGTTGCCACAGGAGAATGACCTGCTCCAGGCAAAGTCTTCTGTTCATCTGTTTATATCTTCCACCTGGAAGGCAGCTGCCCACTCACCCTCTCCCCTCCTGCCTCACGTATCCTGCAGTTCCTGCAGATCTGCACTTGTTTGTACTCTGGTGTGAGTTCTCACCACAGCACATGTAATCCCTGGAGAAGGCACCCCAGCACTGCTGCTGGAGCTCTGTGCAAGAAAGGCTACAGTGAAGTGGAGCTAGCAGGACACCAGGATCCCACCAGAAACCTGGAGAACAAGGAGCAAGAAACTGGAATGACACTGCTCATATTGCATGCAATGACAAGGCTTTAGTGTGGGGTTTTTTCTGCACTCAAGGGCCTTTGGCAAAGGAAGTTCTCATTTCATGTGAAAACAGATAGAAAAAGGACACAATCATATGGATAACATGAGTAGCTGTGGATTAAGACCAAAGTATAAAATAAGAGGCATGTGAATATGACATGCAAATACACTTGCATGTCTCTAATTATTGATTGTATCAGAGCATCAGAATCCCCTTATCATAGAGATACTTATTTGAAGGATGGCAAACCCAAAGTGTGTTTGAATACTTTCTGGTTTATGTAGTCCAGGTAAAAATAAAACTCAGTTATTAGTTACCAAGTAAATCTGCCTTTGTCTATTACAGAGTTAAGACAAATAAGTTTTCTTTTGGCCAGAAAAAAAATTATACAAGTTTTAGAAACAGATCTAAAATTATCCTAGGTCTGCACCATTTTTATTTGGGTTTTGCAAAAAACCTTTGCAAAATCTTTAGTGAGATACACCTAATATGCAGTCAGCCATCCTTCTTCAGATGAAGAAAAGTGTATTTTTTATATTTCTGATACTGCTTCATCTTGTAATGAAACAGAGCACGTATTTTTCTCTGTTCTGCTTTTAGATATTTTTTGCTTCTCTTCATTTGATGCTTGGCAACAACAGAATTTCTTTTCCCTGTTCACATTGACTGAAGTGATGTGGTCCCTTCCTTCCTTGCTCTCAGCACTACTTGAACACTACTGTATGCTAGCAGAGGGTAAGACAATACATTAGATATTAACTTTACGGAGTGAATTGGTAGCTATTTTACAAAGTAGAAGTACAGGATGAGAGAAGACAAATCATATATAGCCTGACATGTGAGTAGTCTAAATTAGAGCAACATCACAACACAAAGGAGGCAACTTCTGTAAAACTTTAATCTTCTTTACTAGCTTCAGCTTTCTGAAGACAAAAGTTGCTCATCACATGGCTGTTACCTAAACATCTGTTCTGTAAATTAACCGGTGATTTTCACCTCCATCGAGGTTGATAAAGCATTTCAAACCTGTCTTTGCAAAATATGCTCACTAAACAAAATGGACATGCAATCGGCATCTAAAACATGTAAAGTATTTCTCTAGAGCCTTATTTAGTTCTCTTTTTCACTCTAAAAATAATTAGATCCTCAGAGTGAAGTGCCATACAACTTTGGGCATCAGAATGACTCCTTTTCTGTTTGTTATGTGGTCCTTGTGGCAGCTCGTGGGTTCATAGCAGGAGGTGATGAAAGAGACATTACACCAAATGTCCTCCAGAGGCAGCTTAAAAACTCGTTTCCCTGAACCATTGCAACCAGCTCCATTTAGACAATTCACAATCAAAGATTTTATTAAAAGAGTGTATCCAACAGGAACTCATCAACCTGTGTCACTAAAGAAGAATTAGACGCCTTAGAAAAAAATCCCTTCTCTGAACCCAGGCCAAATTCAGTAGATTTGCTTTACTTTCAGCAGACTCAAGCAATCACATCCAGCACCTGCCAGGAGAACCACCCCTGCAGCCTGAAGGAAGTACTTTCCTTCTCTAAATTTCTGTCTTGGATGACAACCAACATCTCATGAGACGGGGAGGGCCAGGAACTCCTTTGCATGTAAAACATATGTTTTGCATTTTGCAGGTGTCATTTGAGCCCTGTTTTCCCAACAGGATAATTCCTTTCCTTCTGTGTGTGAGTTGGCAGGGAGAACAGGAACAGATGATATTATTCCCTATATAAAAGGGGGAATTTAAGCACAGAGGAGTAAAGATAAATATTTATTAATTTGAATGTCCTGTTTGAAGAAGTAGGGTCTGAATTTCCAAAAATCTTGGTACTATTTAGATACATGTGTTCAAAATAAGATATATTGCAGAGACTCCAGCTGTGGTTGATATTTCTATACGTTTTTATAAACCAGAGCTCCCAATCAGACAGCTGGAAAATGGGTAAGAAGAAAACAAACCCAAAGACTGCCTGTGAAAACATTGGCTTACCTGATCTCTCCAGGACTACTCAAAGCCTCAGCGGGTGAGTTAGAACTAAGCCCCAGTTTCTGAGGCAATGTTCTTTGCACTTCTCCCTTTAGTAACCTACCTGATCCTTAGCTCAGTGCCTGTGTTCTGGAACAAATTTAGCTCCTGATGCATTCCCAAACCAGCTCTACACTAGGCAGCATACAAGGGAGTCCTGAGGTTAAAGACAACAATGACCATGCACAATGCAATTTCTAAAAGTGTCATTTTCTCCACAACTTCTCTATGTTTTCAAAAAAATTTTCTTACTATATTAGAAACAAAAAACCCAACCAAACAAAAACACAGTAGCTATTTAATACAAATGAGTTCCAGACTCTGAAATCTGGGCATGTCATATTTTGCTTGTTCATTGGAGCAAACTGGAGAAAATCCCATAATTTCATATCGATGAATGTCTTTCCCAGTGGAAACATTCTGATTCACTGTTGCTTGTCATCCTCCTTGAGGACCAGCCCTAAAGAGGGAAAGAGATGTTCTGAGACCAAGTTATGTGCAAGAGTTCTACCAGAAATAGATGAACTTTGGAAACTCTTTTTTTTCCCCCAAGAATGGCACAATAAAGGCACTGTAAAGTCATCCTCAATCCAGCCCTTTGTAGCTCTGGCTCTTGCTCTCTTTGTATTGGGGCGTTCCTTTGCACCAGCTGAGGTTTGATGCTGAGATTGACAGGTAAACGCATTTTGGGATGCAAATGGTAAATTCTGCATCCAAATGAAGTGTACCTGGCCATGTGTTCCCCCATAGAAACTCTTGCTTAACTTTATTATTTATTTAACTTTCAGGGATCTATACCTGGCAAGCTTTAGTAAATAACTAGTCTGTAAAGAATACATGAACACTGGTAATAAAAGGTATTGTAGTATTTTCCATGTTTCTATTTTTGGGTTCTAAAATAAGCAAAATAAACAGAAAACCCCAAACCTAAATCAAAATGATAACTTTTTTTTAAGTAATCAGGATAGTATATTCTACATTGACCTACATCTTAAAAAATGCATAAAGTATGTCATCAGAAATTAAATTAAAAATTTAGTCTGTTATAGCTGCTTAAAAAAAAATTAATTTCAAATGCTTAAATTCTAGAAAAGTTATATAACTGAAAAAGGATTGATAGTGAGAAATATTGAGTTAGGTTTAAAATAAAGCTGCATCTGGAAGTGAAAATTCTATTTCACTACTTTTGCTTCAAAAGTAATACACATACCAGCTTATGAAAATTATTCATAAATTCATGCTATATTTTGATCTTTTGACAACAAGTAAAGTAACTTCACAATGCAATTGAGTAGCATTTCTTAACACTTATTGAATTTTTTTATTTTACTCTCTTGATGTGACATTTTGACAAGTGATTTGCATAAATTTGAAAGTCAAAAAAAAAGGAGGTAGGAGACAGTTTACCTTTCCATTTCAGGAGTGAAAGTTTAGAAGTTTTTTTCAGTTCAGATCTTCAAGAGTTATTCTTTTGCCTCGTTACCAAATTGGAAAAAAAAAAATCACCCTTACACCTCTAAATAAGTGTCATCCCTGATCATTCCCTCATTTTTCCACTTTCACTTAAAAATATGGAAGTGAACAGATACACATTTTGGCCCTGATCCAATCAGAACCTAATTATATATGTAATACATACATAATTACATACTTATTCAAAAAATACCTACATGGTTTTAGTGCATGATTAGGTCCTCTTCAAATTTAAATCTTAAAGTAGATGAGGAAAAAAAGTGCTTCAGAATGTTTTTTTTAAAGCTGTGGCCTCCCATTGTTATCCTAAAAATCAAAACACTTCCAGAAAATAGAAAATGGACACTTATAAGAGGAATTAATTTTCAGGATAGGCTGATGAACTTGTGACAATTTGGCATGGCATTGATTTAATTCCTATTAAACCAAAAAGAATGATGTTGAGCCCATAATGTTGTTTGGCAGAGGTTTCTGCACTAAAGGAACAGCTGTTCTTGTAAAGGTTTCTGTCCCTCTGGAGTCTCACTTAAAGGAATGGCTTCATGTAATTTTAGTCTACTGAAGAGGGTCTGGGGAAAGAGAATAAAAAACACCCCAAACAACCCAAACCAAACCAATCCCTTTTAATAATAGGTGAACTTTGTAACTTTGAAAGATCTCTTGTCACAGTGTAAGATCAGCCGTTTTTAACTGGCTGCCATTAGCCCCATTTGGTCAACGGGACCAAATAACCAAAATGATACCACCAAAATAAATCACATAAAAATCAAATCTTTCACCCAAATGCTGACATATTCAGAAGCAAACTGCTGGAGTGGATGAGAACAGAAACAGCAGGGGTTAAAAATATATGGGAAGGCACATGTATCCTTCACAGTGTTTAGGCAGTGTTAGAGCAATGAACAAAATCCCACATGAGAAGAGGCAATTGACCTGCTGTGTCAATGTATTCATTAGACCCACTGTCCCTGGAAAAGCTTCTTCCCCAAAGCACTGGATTCAGCTGTTGCTTGCTGCTTCAGGGAATTCTAGCTGCCTATTTAATTTTTATCAATCAACAATTAATTAGCAGTTTCTTACAGAAAACTTCTGATAAACAAACATAAAATAAACTCATACAGAATTCCCTAATGATGGCCTCCTCTTCAAAACATACTTGAAAAGAAAAGCTAGTATAAGATCTTTTAAAAAAAGGAAACCAAAGAAACACTCTTTAGTTTAAGTGATTTATCCAGAGTGGAAGACAGATGGTCTTTGCACCTTTGTCAGTTGTTGGCTATACTTGGCAAATATAAGGACCTGCAAAAAGACAAACAGAACACTAAAACGGACCACATTTCCTCCTTGCATAGGTTTGCAAAAATGCTTTCAAACCTTGGGTCTAGGAGTAGAGCAGAGGAAAATTTAGGTAGTTTAAGGGAAGACTAAAATGCACTTTTGTGTGAACTGCTTGAATACCTACTTGAAAGGTAAATTTAAAATGCTGATTAAGGTTATTTATTAATCGTGTCTCGTTCAATTTCACCCCTGGGTCTTGCCTCAGTTTTAGAGGAAATTAAGTTTTTTGAGATACAAGGAAACACAATACTACTGGTTTCTTCCTCTCTTGTTTTCACACATGACTTGTACAAAATGTTCTCACCTTGCCATCAGCAATAAGAAACACAAAGATTGTATCAACAAATAGTGAAAAAAAAGCTATATCTCTTCAAAGCAAAGGAGACTGTCCACAACCTCAACTGCATGATCCTTCATTTCTGATGCAGTGATAAAGTTGCAGGATGCCAAATTTCCTGGAAATTTAAAAAGGAAATGTTATGATCTGGTACGTTATTCTACAATTAAAAAGTGGAGCAATAAGGCAAGGTGTAAGAACTGTGAGCAGTCCTCATCATTCTATTTCTAAGTAAACCTGGAAGTTTGGACAATTCATTCTCCCTGTTGAAAACTCCCTTTTCAAGGAGAGGGGGTGGAGATGGTCTAATTCAACCATGCATTTGTTGTTATTGCCCAGATTGAGTGAGAGCTGGGAGATGGCTCCAGCTCTATATTCAAGAGAGGTGGGATGGCCTGGCACACTAGTGGCTTTGAGGTCAGATTTTGGAAAGCCTTTCAGAGGATCTTTTTTTCTATGATATATGTGCATTATCCTGCAGCCTTTGTTTGCCCACATAGATGCAAACAGTTCTCTGTTGACACTAAGGTGTGTTCCTGTCCTTGTGCAGATCCAGCAGTTTGTTGGTGGTGTGAGCTTATTGGTTTCTCCAGACACAACAGACTCTACACCTTTACACATTGGGGAGATTTTCACCACTTTCTCAGTATGCACTTTTCCCCTCTTTGGGCAGCTGTTTTTCAGTGCCCCTTCCTTCCTCCAGACTTATAGTCATGCACAGGAAAAGGGACTTCTAGAAGATCAGTTTCTAGTACTGTGGAGATGGCTTTAGCAGAATTTGCTAATCATCTGCCGAATTTGCTTCTCAATAAACACAAAATTATAACAGCTGCAGGACTCAAGGGTGATGTTTGGGGACAGCATGGTGTGCTGCAGGTGCGCTCTGGCCCAGCTGGGAGCAAATCCCAGCAAAGAACCAGGCTGCTGCTGGAGGCAGAGGAGGCTCCTGGCAATGCTAACAGCTATCACTCAAAGTGAGAGGAGAGCAAGATCCTGCCAGCCCTACAGGAACATGATATCTCTTATCTTACATACACATTGATGTTGCTGAAGTGCTCCTTTTACTGAAAGCTGGGTGTCCCAGCCTGCCATAGTGCTGGCCCAAAGCTGGGAGACCTGACCAAATCCACAACAATTAGAAATCTCACACAGCCAAGCCTCTGGGCTTTATATCATGAATTTTAAGTCAGCTGCTGCTTTGAAGAATGTTTTTGGACTGCAACGTATGCCTGTATGTTTTATCAGCTTAGTCCAGTGTCGCTAAATTTGTCATTTCACCCTTTTGGAAGGAAAGGCTTTTGAAAGGCAGCACAGCTGTGAATGCTCTGGAGGGTCTGGCTGTGCCAATAACAAGAGGGGAATTTCAGAATAGGAGCTTTAAAATCCTCCTGCCACAGCAGAGTGAGGAATGATTTGATTTGCTCTGGTGGATGATCAGGCTGTACATACAAATTCATTATCTGCATTCCAGGTGTCTAGGGAGATTAGTAATTCACTCTAGCATGTTTCTGGTGGCTGAAGACAACATCTGAATTCCTTGCTATGTCTCCTAACTGCCCAGTTGGGAATGCAGTCAGAAATATTAAGCAAAACCTTCCAAAAGATAGTGTCAGGAATTTGTCAATCCTTACTTGCATGACGTGATGTTGAAACCTTAACACATAGAAGTCTTGGGTTTATATTCCACGCCAGTGCCTGGAACAAGGTAGAAGGGGAATTTAAGGCACATGACAAATAGATTGTCATCCCAGAGAGACACCATGCAGTTAGGAAATTACCTCCTTGGATACCTCCCTAGGTGCCTAGACCTACTCTCCAAAATGTCCCCAGTCAGACCACCTTTCAGCCTACCCCTAAGCACAGTTAGTGCCCTGCCCTCTAAGCTCCCTGCGGGGTCAGATCGAGATCAGACACAGAAGGTGTTGCCAGACAGCACCTCACATACAGCCATCAGATCAGGCTCCTCTGAATCTCCAGGAACATATTTTCTGCAAGTCAATGTGGCTGAGTAGCTACATATCATTTGTCTTAAGGGAGATCCTTCCTCTTAGAAGAGTTTATACAAGAACTTGTCTGACATATTTTCTTTTTGACGTAGCTTTCTTGTATCACTTCCTAACTGTTAATTTCCAGAACCCAGTTCCCTCTTGAATGTTCTCAAGCTGGCCCAATGGGCCTTACATTTTCTGCACTGCTGGTGACCCCAGTGGAAAGGGAAGGAGAACCCAGAGAGGACAGCCTGCTGACCAACACACTGTCCTGTAGGGTGAAAAAGCTGGGTCTGAATTGTTGCAACATGAAGTATAATTGAACCTTCATCATCCCTACAGTGGCTAGATATTGTATAACTGAGCAGCAGTAGTATAAGTCTTGCTGCTTAATTTTTATGATCATCCAATTCAATGATGGATGGATGCTCTGCTCATATCCTGAGACAACAGTCTTTTCCCTGTGTATTTTGCAGGAACCACAGTGTTTTTTCCAGGACTCTGTATTTCATCTAGGTCCTTAAATGAATTTTGCTTTTTGTGTGTGTGTGTGTTTGTCTGCAAAAAACGACCCCAATTGTGAAATGCACTGAGTGAAATGGTGGATAAACATCACAATTTGAAAAGGTCACCCTGTCAGGAAAATTGCACTCTATGAACACAAAATGCCTGAACACAAAGTGGTCTTCATTCACTTTCTAGTGATGAGAAGTACAAGTTAGTTGGGCTTTATAATAGCAGTACTTCTCAAATCTGTATGGCAACAATTCTGAGAACAGCAACCTCTTGTACCAACTGAGGAGCAGCATTTCACCTCAGAGCCAATATTGGTGTCAGTATACAAAAATCTTTTCTAGATTCGAGCTTAATTCTACAACCAATTCATCAGAAAGAAAACACAGTCAATAACTACTCCATACAAAAATCCCTGCTGACAGCTATATTGATAACCTCTCTTGGATTTGGAAAACCTGCTCCATGCAAATAGAGAGCATTGTAAAGAAACAAAAACCAAGCTTACTTATAAGTTTCTCTCACTTTCATGTCTGAGCAAATGTTTTTGGCATGCCTGGAACTTTGATTTTACCTAGCAATTATACAATGTTCTTAAAACATTGATAGTTGACTAATCTAACCAGAAATTCACTTTTAGGGAAGAAGCTCACCAGTTAAGTAGCTGGTGAATCAGATGCTTTCCTTCCAAGCTCCAGTCCTAGTATTTGAAGCAGTGACTATGCCACTATCAGCACTTGGTTTGTAGAGCTTAACTATATGCAACTGGATCACAGTTCTCTCCACTCTGGACCCTGCCCTCCTGCAAGTTCTGTATGAAGTGATGCTTCAGTCTCTACTGGGTCTTGCTGAAATTATGATGGTGGCTGAGGATGAGAGATGACCAAGCTTCCTTGTTTTGATATTTTATTAACAAAATCATTATTGGATGAATATCAGTGAATTTAATAGCCATCAGTGAATATTAATGAATAGAGAAATTTATTGTTTTTTAACTACTGCTAATAAAATTTTTCCGACTCTTTTTTTTGCAAGAAGGAAAAAACGAAAAGTATGTGGATGTTTTTTCCACTTCAAAAAGCACCCAAAGATACCTAGAAAGATTAACATTTGAAAGAGTGACTTCCTTTGGTGTTGGTTCCTTTAAAAGCAATTCCTCAAATCCATACTAACAAAACTGTGTCTGTTTTCAGAAATCCCTTGAAGAATAAGATACTGTCAATCATCTATGCTCTACAATTGAATATCTGAATATCTATACACATATATATAACATGTTTTACTTGTCTTTTGCTAATTTAAATAGGAGCAATCAAAAGACTTCCAAAGGTTCTTAGCTTCAATGTATTTTAGGCTGAATTTATGAATAAATGAAATTTGGAAAAGAATTCTGAACAGCGCCCACTCATTATTAACTTTTTCCCATTTATAGCTGTGTGAGAATCTCAGTTTCAATTTTCTTTCATTTTAGAGAAATCTTTTTCTTTTTCATAATTTTTCTATGACTTTATGGAAATTAGCATTTTAAAATACAATATTGTTTCCCAGTTCCCATTGTGAAAGTAACAAAAGAAATACATCTTGTGCACTGGTTCCTGTGAAGTCTAGATTTGGCTTTCCTTTTATTGAGGACATACTTTAGATTTATTATGGGTTTCTAGAAAGCCAGTGCATCATCTTGTTTAACAGGTAGTTTTCATAGAGCTCTTTTTTATTCTTAGCCCAGGATTTCTGACTGATGTGGCTGTACACATCTTCTGCTACTCAGACCCCCTGAGAAGCTTTGTATTGATGTATTTTATAAGCCTATTATATCATATTAGCCTCCAGACATTTGAAGTAATTAAAGGAAAAGACTGCTGTTGGAGCAACTCTTTTGGGGTGTAGTGGCTGTGAGCAGCTTGGCAAAGATGCTGCTGCACCTTATCAGGTTCTAAACACTCACAGCCACAGAAGTCCTGCTTTTCCTACTGTGGCAAAGCAAGGCACTATGTAAAGAAAAACTTATAAAGGGGGTTGTGAAGGTTAAACCAGCAAGAAATGTGCTTGTATTTTCAAAAAGAATGGATGAGGATTATAATAAAGACAACTTTGAGCATGGTGACCTATGAAAAAAGCCTCTATAAAAAGAAGAAATAAGCACCTAAGGGGACCTATAAGTGAGCATTCATTCATTCCACACCATGAAGTATTTGAACCCTGACATCCCACTGCCATTTGGAGTCTTCTTTCTGAAAGATTTCTTGTAGTAAAACCCTTGTCTGGAGGATGAACAAGTTTTGAAGGTCAATAATGATCATGAACACAGAAAAACTCTTTGCAGTAATTAGAACAATAAGCTATTAATTATCTTATTTTTTTGTTGTGTGGGGTTTTTGCTTGCTCTGTTATGGTTCCACCCCACTCCCCCTCCCCATAAAGCTATAGTTTGTCCATAGAGTAGAAAGCCATCCTCAAGTTACAGATAAGCAGATGCTAAAACTAGTTCTGGTGGGATGTAAAGAAATTTATCTATTCCTTAAAGCTCTGAAACTTCTTCAAGAATTTATTATTAAACCTAGTCAAAAGTGGGCTTTTTCCACTGCAAAATTTTGTCCAAAATGTGAAATTCAATTATGGCTTTGACTTCATTAACGCTGCATGAGGTGCTCAGTGTCCTTCTCACCTGAACAGAGATCAAGAAGGTGCAAATAGCTGCATATGATGGAGAATTTGAATTTTAAAAGTAGATTAGCCCTTAGAAAATATGTTAGTAGCCTGTATCAGGAAAATAGGATTCATTTCATCTGAATGAACTTCATGTGTTAGTTAATGAAACTATTCATTAGTGGGTTGTTACAGAAACAACAGCTTTGTGTCTGCAATATGAAGTTTTTGGTTGGAGTTCTCTATATTAAGTGCACAAAGAATACCTAGTTTTTACACTGGCCTATCTGTGCAGAATTTAGGCATTAATATTTGAAAACTGATCCTGTATCTTGTTCAAGCCAGGAAAGGGATTTTATAAATTTATCTATATGCTGCCAAAAAGGCTGTCTTTGTTACAGCTAAGAAAAGCATCCTTTTGTCAATAGCTGTACAAGGGATAGCTACAATAAATTGCTGCCAGCAGGCTTCAGTGTAAGGCCCAAACTGAGCATCCAATGCTTGTCATGATTTGAATGAGTTTCTGAAGCATAGGATACAATAAATTGACTGGAGTCTTTCAACCACAGTACTTGTGAAAATGTTTTGTTTACTTTTCTGCCAGTTTTACAGGTAACAACTCATTAAATTACCTGATTTGGAAAAAAAAAAAAAAAAAAAAAGGGGGAGAAAAGAAAAGCCATTTGTTTTCTTTGCATACATTTAAGTGCAGCAGGGACTTTAGTTGCTTTGGTCCATGACATTTTGTGTGGAGGAAAAAGTGGTTGTGCTTTTGCATTTTCCCAGTAATTTCCTAGAATCCAATTATCACTTGGTGGTCAGTGACTTTTAACACCCTTATCAGTATCTCCATTAAGAGATGGTCATCAGCTTCTTTGATAAATGGCAGCTATTTTATGATAAATCTGTAAAATGCCTTTGGTTGCCAAATCTAATAAAGCTCAAAAGGAAAAAAAAATATTTCTTCTAGCTGTAGGCAACCACCCATAAATGTGTAAGATGAAGAAGAAACAAAAATATTTATTCTTTTCCAGTGAGCTCGCCCTCAACTTCATCTTTGATAACCAAATCTTTTCTTAGAAATACAACTT
This sequence comes from Lanius collurio, assembly GCA_020086605.1. NCBI lineage: Eukaryota > Metazoa > Chordata > Aves > Passeriformes > Laniidae > Lanius > Lanius collurio. The sequence continues at coordinate 20,545,343 of JACBWW010000017.1, read as the reverse complement.
CCTGCCTTACAAGTGGATAGAACAGAAGGTCAACCAATTACTGAGTTTCAGTGCTTGGTCTAAAGTCACAGAACATGTAAGTGGGGTTTTTTCAGATTTATCTTCCATATTTTCAATCAAATTGTGTACACTGGATATGAAGGTCCTAACTGAAAAAAGCAAACAATGAGCTGTAAGCAATATGATCAATAAAAATTCCCTGTTTGAAGGTTAAGGATCTCTAAAGGCANACATTAATTTTCCATATCACTCAATTTCTTTTAACTTTGCAAATCACAGTAGTGATTACACAGAGGAAGTCTCTCATCAGCATTTTTTAGGTTGACATTTTAAAAAATTCATAGTTTTTTCTGTGGAAGATGCCGGATGTACTAGAATAAATAGCAGAATAATATAGCACTAAATGCTATATTTTTTTAATTAGCCTGAACATATAGGATATATTTGCACATAATAAATTTATAAATATATGTAATTGCACATGTGTAACTGCATGCCTATCCCTTTGGCAAGCTGGTCTGTAGCTTGAGAATAAAGTGCTCAAGAAGGGAAATATGTGCGCACCTTGTCCTTTGCTGTGGAATTCAGGATTTAAAATGGTTTTGGATGTCTAGTGCAAAATGTGAACAAAATCCATCCCAACCTGACTGACCTCTGAGTAAAAACTTCTGTTACAGATACTAAAGCAGGTACAAATGCATCCAGAGTCAAAGAATCTCATCTAATGCTGAATCTAATTCAATACAGAAAGTCATTGCTGGTGTCTTTCTATACCTATTTTTTGCTTCTTGCTCTATTTCCTGAATGGTAACAATCTCTTTTAAAAATTACCTGAGCAGGATGGGGCATCATGGGGCAGCTGCTGTATTGTATCAGGCCCTGTTTTGGAGCATTTTTTAATAGCTCATATAACATTTCTCACAGAAATTGCCACTGCTGCTTTAAGATCTACTTGGTGTTTCACAGAGTATCTTGATTATACAAGTATAGTCTAAGCACACTTATATTTGTGGGTCTGATCTCCATGTGTATTATCACAGTCTATACTCCTTGCATTCTTGATTGGCAATCAACTTCATTAAAGCAAAATTTGAGAAATTACAGGAAGTCTAGTTGTTGGATGAAGGAGAAGAGATACAAACCCACTGTGAATACCTGATGAATGGAAGAGCCTGTGGGACAAGATAGACATGCAAAGAAATAATTCACCTTCCATGGGGAGTAATGAAGAGGAAAGAAATCCTGAGACCAAAAACAAGGTCAAGAAACAGAAAGGAGGATATTTTTGAAGACATCAAAGCAGAAGTTAAAATATCCATGGCTCATTGATGTTTGAAGCATAATGTTCTTTGAAAGGTAAAACAAAATCTTTGGTTAAAACGTCTAATTACTGCAGAATATTTGAAGTCAGAGACTTTACATTAGTCTGTAATAGACAGCCCTTAATAGAGTTCATCTATAGTGAGTCTCATGTCTGAGTAGCAATAATCATGGTAGATAATAATAATAATGCTATACATAATGGCAATATAAGGGCAAGTAGTGCTGAGCTAAAGAGTGGCTAAGAGCCAATGAATATGTCTTTTTGAAGATTGCAAAGAATCTGGTTAATAAAATGTCAATGTTTATTAGGAGTAACATGCTGCTATTAGGACAAAGATGAGCTGTGATGAAAAATAACAATTTTGAAAGAATCCCACAGCCTTGCCATAAAATATGCATTTCATTTTAACAACTAGAGGAAAAGATGAAATCAAATTACTCATCACCCTACCTAAAGACAAGCAGAAAATTCATCCATATTAAACTTGCCCCAAGAATGACTTTTAAAATGAGCACACGTTGCTCCAAAAGCTTTGTAGGTGGATTGATGATGCTGGCAGACACCATCACTCCACTCTGCAACCCCCCAGGCCCAACTTCCCCTCAGCAGCAGGACAGAAACCCTCCAGAGGAGATTCTGAGCTTCCAGAGCATAAAGAAGCCTTCAGTTCTTGAGTGTTAGTGTCAGCTTGCAGCATCTGAAAGCTCCTTCCATGGAAATGAAGTCTAAAGCTGGAAAAGAGACACTGTGGCATCCTGCTCCAGTAACACCATGGGCCGCTGGTTTGCATGGAATTTCCTTGTGACAAAGTGGTCACCAAGGATTTTAGATATGTTGAGAGATCAAATCTGAACCAAACCATACTGAATTTTTACAAAATTCTTTTAAAAAAATGCGCTGCAAAGTGCCATTTTTCTGTGTATATGAGCCAGTGAGTCACAGCCTTTATTTTCACCTTATTTTATTGATTTTTCCAAAGATAGACCAGAGCAAATTGATATAATGCAAAAATTGCTCCACTGTATCTTTTATATTAAAACAAAGTAAATACTTCTGAGATATAAAATCAATTAAAAATTAATAAGCCAACAAAGGAACAAACTGGTAATAAAATATTTGTTCTTAGTCAATGCATACATAAAATCATGAACCAACAAAATAAAATAATAAAATCCCCTGACCCCTGAAATAAAATACTTCCTCCTCCGCAATAAATGTTCAGGAATTTGCATGTCATTAAATGAGTAGTTTAGAAAACTGCAAAGAGAACAGGCAGGATGAAAAAAGCAGTCTAGATACAGCTGTAATTCAGAAGATAAATACCACACAGTCAACTCTCAGATAACACTGCATAATATTATGTTTCAGATAATATATCACAGAATCACAGAATTGCAGAATGGTTTGGGTTGGAAAGGATCTTAAAGATCACCTGGTTCCAACCCCTCTGACATAAGCAGGGACATCTTCAACTAGACTAGGTTGCTCAAAGCCCCCTCCAGCCTGGACTTGAACACTTGCAGGGATGGGGCATCCAGAGCTTTTCTGGGCAACCTGTTTTTGTGCCTCACCACAGGCACTGGAATAACCAGCAATATAAGGAATATCCAACACAGTAATTGTTATCTGAGGACATGGTAGCAAAAAAAGCTGCTAAGTAAAAAGAAGCAAATCCCCATTTGCACCAGTTTAACAACTGATATTCTTTTTAATTTCTCTAATTTGAGATTTTTTCTTTATGATCAAGGTCACTGTTTGCATTAGGGAGCAAGATGTGTCCCTTCACTGAATTGTCAAGGGAATAAGCAGAGGGCAGTGGCCCTGAAAAAAATGTGTTCTTTGCAATTTAAACAGAAGCTTGAGAAATCAATCTTTTTTGTATTTGATGAGACTGTTCAGATTTACAGCTCTTTGCTGATCTGACCCTGAAAGCCAAAAGGAAGTAGTTGAATATTGAATATTGAAAAATTTTTTTGAAGTTGAATATTGAAAAATGGAAGAATGCAAGTAAATGTTGTGGTGTCTTGCAACACAGTTCCATCCCTTTCAATGATAAAATCTATTGATAAAATCTGACCAGATCTGCAGAAACAGAACCTGCACATGGTCCTTAGGTCAGTGCCATCAAACCTGCACAGAGCTAGCAGGGCCAGCTGGCAGCAGGATACTCACACAAGAGACAAAGAAGGGAATTGGCCCACCCTTACAGCATGTGACAAAAGGAAGCTGTAAATGTTTATTGAAAATTAATGTAACATAAGAAAAAAGGCATTTCAAAGACATCCTTTTTGTTGGCTCATCTGCATTTTTTCCTTCGTGAAACTGATCACACAGTAACATGAGCAGCATGATGCTGTCATGGCACAGGGTTTCCTAACAAGATTAAATGAATAGAAGATAAAATGTACATAAACACAAATATTTTGGGTTTTTTTCTAAATGAAGTGAGAAAGCCTTTATTTGAGGAGTGTCGTTAGTATTCAACTAGCATTTTAATCTGAGATTTTAAAACTGCCAAGGTAATGTTGTCAGACGTCAAAGTTAATTGAAAGCAAATACCCTACAAAATTGTTCTAAAAGCAAGAAGGTCATTATTCCAGTGTTCCTTCTCAAAGTGGTGAGCTGCTTCCTGGCCTGTGCTGTGAGTGGAAATCCATACTAGTAGCTGCAGACTAGTCTGCTTACTTGGAAAAGCACATTAGAATTAGTACATTGAATAAGTGGCAACAGGTATGGATTGGCAATGTGTATGATAACCCAGATTCCCAGTGTTTATAATTAGAGTACAAGAGGGAGTGAGGGGAGCAGTCTGTAAGGGTTTGTTTCTCACATTACTGTGTTTACAAGGTGGTTCACTTATAAAAGTACAAGTACTAAATAAAACATTATTAATTGACCAGTCATTTTTAAGTTTTATAAACACTTAGTGAAAATGGCTTTCAGAATATCTATTTTTGAAGGGAAAATTAATAATTATTATTAAAATGCTTAGAGAACCCTTCTAAGGCAACCTTTGTAAACTGTGTTTTATATTAGACTAGATAATACAGTTGGAAAAAGGAGAAGGATTTTCTACATTTAAAGAAAAACATATTATTTGATAGAAGAAACACTTTTTGAGCAAAGCACAAATGATTCTGAGTTGAATGGAAGATTTTAATCAAATTAAGACAGCTTGAGAGAGAAGGATAACTAGCATTTATGGAGATGAAGTAGATATGGTTTACAGAAAAAAAAAAAAGAATGTAGCTTTTACACAGTAAGCCCTGTGGGACCACAGGATGTAGCAATTTATATCTTAAATTTGTCCAGAGTTAAATTCCCAAACTGTACATCTCACAGAAAAAGGCCCTTATGCATAATTCTACTATGATATTTTCATAAAAGTATATCATAACAATACTTGCTATATCCCAAGAGAATAAATCCACTGAACAAAATTATATTATCTCACTTGAAATCTGTGAAGTTGGCGTTAGTCTGAGGTATAAATCAAGTGAGATTCCCATCCTCATATAAAATTTTAATTTTGGGGCAGAATTCATGAACTACTGATTTAAAAGTAGTTAGAGGGTAGAGTTTCATGGAGTTGTATGAAAGCAGAGCTCTCAACCACTAACAGTTGTATCTCCTTTTGATTTGGGTTTTGTTTTTTTTGTTTTTGTTTTTGTTTTTTTTTTTTTTTGTAACTTTAATGAATTCTAAAAGCAATTGCAAAACTGAGTTACTTCATGTATCATTTCTGCCACAGGAGAGTGTGGGTTATATAAACCTGTGACAGATCAGTTAAACTTTGATTGCAAAAACTGTTCTACAAGTTATCAAACCCCTTTCTGATCTGCTCTGTGTATTTAATAAATATGGCCGGACAGGAAGACTTCCCAGTCCTTTTAAAGTGTATCGTACTCCATACATTTCCAACTGCCCAGGAGAGAATGTCTTGTGACACATTTATTACAAAACTTTGAATACCTAATACTATAAATATTTACAGATTTCTTTAACTCATTTAGCTCAATAGGATTTGATTCTACGTTAAGATTCAGACAGGCAGAATTCAGTGCCACTAGCAGATTGACTCTCAGATCTCATTCTCAAAGGTATTTGAGTTAAAGGAATTTTAAAAAAATAGAGAGAAGAATGCTTAGAGTAACCCAAATAAAAACAGTAGTAACAACAATGACATTTAAGGCGACATTATTCTTTCTGTATTTCTCATTTAAAGGATTTGTCCTTCAAAGTATTTCTCCTTCAAAGCATTATTCCTTCACTGCTCCAGGGTTGAACTATCAAAAATATACCACCAGTTGTCTCCCAGCAGTGGTAGCAACAGATCCCAGCTCCTACTGATTCCAGGTCCTGCATCTCCTGTGCATCTCCACCCACACGCAGCACCACCGAAGCTTTTCTGTGTCCTCCCTCCCAGGGTGCCTCCAGCTCCATCAAATTCTCCACACCTACTGAGATGAGTGAGTGGCAACAAGGTTAGGACTAGTTCAAAGCTACTAAATGGTCTGCTGGTCCTCCTAGGGATTTAAATTTGACAGAACTAAATCACAATTTTCTTCAGTGGTATGATGAACTTGGATCTTGCCTGTCTATCCAGTCACTGGTCCTCATCATAGTTTTTAGAACTGAACATTTTGGAACATCCTGTCTACTGTCAATTTTGGCTGAAATTAACTAATTACTCTAAATAGTACGTAAGGTGGAGAAATGGGCTAACAAACTGAGAAATTGAAATCTTCTCTTAGGGAACTAAGCAGAGAAGTTATACAAAATATGTTCAGTCATTTTCACTCTTTCCTGTTACAATTCACTTCCTCTGATTGTAAGTGCAGCTCCCCATAATCAGCACAGAAGACCTCAAAAAGCTAGAAGCACCCTTTGCTGTCCACCTGACTGGCTCAGGCACCAACAGCTTTCACATCTTCATCCCATAGGAAATACTTACCCTTCAAAGTAATTTTTGGTTGCTAGGTCAAGGATAGAGGCTGAGGGCCAGACAGCATTAATTGTTGTTTATACATTGCTGATCTTGCAAACTACTTAATTACCAACTGGATATTTAAGATATATTAGATACCAAAGTTGACTGAGGGTCAAACACTTCTTAAGTTCCAGGTTCAGATATACAAGATGTCTTACTGACACAGCAAAACTAGGCCCTGGCCTCTCTGAACACCCTGTAATGGAGATAATGAAGACAGAACACCAGCTGGAGGTAAAATTTCAAAAGAAAAAGAAAGTATGGTGACATTTACAGATTTGTATAGTGGATGTTTTTCTTATTATTTTCTTGATTATGCTATTTTTTCTATTTTCTTGAGATAGTAGCATGTCCTGAACATAAAAAAATAAGTGATAAAAGGGGTTTGATGACAGTATTTTGAAGGACGGAATGGAAACTGTAATGGCAGAGGGCTCATTAGAGTACAGTAGCATGGAGAAAGGCTCAGAAGTACTTGTGGGAAAAGGAAGAGATGTGTGAAATGAAATTATAATAAATAAACTGAAGGTGGCTGAAAGTACCAAGATAGAGCTATGGCCATGGAAAGGTCTCTAATCACAAAGGTATGAGCTCTGAATATCTCCTTAAATATCACAAGCATCAATGGATGCCTTGTGCTACTGGTGACAACAGCACATTGTCACCAGGTAAGTATTTAACTGCCTAACACCAGGTACAAATTCCTACATGCACTAAAGAGAATTCTTTTTGATCAAAGAAGGAGACTTTTGCTGCCAGAGCAGTTACATCTCTATTGATAGACCTAAGCGTTTTTCTGAGAAGCCAGTCTGTAAAAGTGTGACTCTGGGCCATGTTGTGCAATTCTTCAGCTGCCTTCAGGATCCTGCTACAGCTCTAGCCCTGCTTCTTCCTTATGGAATTCCCACAAAGATGAAATAAAGAAAAACCTTTTAGTTAAGCCTTTTAGTCTGCTTTTCAGGCTGAGGATTCTAAGACACGAATCAGTGCATAAAGCTGAGAAGAGAACAAATGCATACATCAAAGTGAGAAACAGCTCAAAGTCTTAAATCAGCTCTGAAAAAAAGATGATAAACCTAAATGAGCCTGTTGAGAAAGGGGCTCTACTGACCAGCAAACCCTATGCAAAAAACTCTAACTACCAGTTAATCAGGAGGAGCCCTGATTATCCTTAATCAAGATCTTGTCAGCAGGCTCTTGTGGGCAACTTATTTCTTTGGAAATTAAGTCTGAAATGGGTCAGATCATAGCTTCAATGTGTATAAGTTTATAGTGAAGAAAGAGAAGGAGGAGGAAGTACTCTGAGCACCAGAGCAGAGATTCCCCTGCAGTCAGTGGTGAAGATCATGGTGGAGCAGTGGTGCCCCCAGAGCCCAGCCCATGGAGGCCCATGGTGGAGCAGATATCCACCTGCAGCCAGTGGAGGACCCCACTGTTGATGCCTTTTCCTAGTCTTAAAATCAAGAGCCAAACACAGTTAGAAAGGGAAAAAGGGATTTTACCTTGGTATTTATTTTAAGGATCTTTAGGTGCACTACGTCCAGGTCAAATGCTTAAGATTCCACAGCTTCTTTTATCAGAAACATGTGCTTTTGGGGTTCATCCTAAATGTCCAGATGCAACAATCTTTGGTCAATGCAACAATGGATTTTTTGGAAATTAACTTTCTAGAATATCATAATTTTGGAATAATGTATTTCATATATATTCTTACCCATCTTACAAAAATAGAGATGGACATGAAGGAATTAAATAATTTCATATGTTCTACAGCCATATCTATTTTAATCATTAATTTTGTAAGGCTTTTATACAGCAGTTGACAAAGGGGTTTGAAATACATATCCAATCTCTAGCAAGGAATAGACTGCTAACTCCTGCTTTAGATAATGCAATTCCATGATTTAAATGCTTAACTATTTCCATTTCCTTCCAGTCAGATAGAAGAAATACAGTGTATTCAGTCTCACCCTCTGGCTGTTAGGCATTGTCACAGCACTGCAATTTAAAGGTTGCAAATATTTCAAGAAGCTGATTTAGTCCACTCAAAATGTACAGGTGCTTTGAGTATTTTTTTTCACTCCCATTGGAAGCACTGCAAAAGATTTTCAGGGGAGATAGTAGAGTGTCCATCATAAGAAAACTTTGAAAGCAGACTAGATGAATACAACAGAATCATAGAATTTTTCACAGGAAGTGTAATTTCCACTTCGGGTCTGGTTTTGCTGGATCCTAACTGAGTTTTGAAGATCTCCAAGACTGGAGGCTTCACAACCTTTTTGGGAAAAATGCTCCAGCATTTATTCACTTCCATGTTGAAAAAATTCTTCCTTACAGCCTGTGAGAATTTATCTTCTTGTAGATTGTAACTATTGCCTCTTGTTTTCTTGATGTGCCAATTGGAGGAAAGTCTAGTTTCGTCTTCTCTGTAATACACCTTTAGGTAGTTTGAGACAAGTACCAGGTCCCCCTGTAGTCTTATCTTCTCCAGGCTGAGCAACACCAGCTCCCTCAGTGCTCCATCTCCAGACCATTGTAGAGGTTTTCTGCTGGACTCTCAAATTTGTCATTCCATCTCTTGTTAGTCCCACCTTGTGAGAAACAGATCTGGACAGAGCACTCCCAATGTGGCCTCAGAGGTGCCTTCCAGCAACGAGCCTATTCCTTGACCTGCTGGTTATGTTCATTGCTTGCAAGGACTAACTACTGACTGGTGTTAGACTTGCTGGCACCAGGGCACCCAGGCCTGGTCCCCGTCTGCCCAGTTTGCACCCAGCCGCATTATTCACATGCATTTATTAAATATATATAGTATGGAATAGTCTTTATATAATATTTATATTTAGATATATATGCATGAGCTGATTTGGAATAAATCTTTTTTTCTGGAGCCTTTTTATGACTTTACTCACTTAACATTCTTGCTTTACTCTTTGGTGTTATACTGAACACAAAAGCAGATAAACTCTCCTGCTTTGCATACAGGAGTAGGTAAACCTTTCATAGCCTTAAGTGAATAAAATATTTTCACCTGGTTTTACCCTGAACTTGAATGCTGTTGTACTTTACACTAGAATAAGAAAAAATATGGGCCATTTATTACATACATGGACCTGAGCATCTTTAATTATATTTTAGATTTTATCAACCAGTCCTTGAAAATCACTTTTTCTGTTAATGGAGCCCCAATTTAACATTCACTTCCTGACAGTTCACAGACCTTTGGAAAATCTCAGAGGGGTTTAAATGCAGTAATCAACAGTAAGTAGCAAAATGACCTGCTCTTACACAAAGCATAGCTGAGTCACAGCAAGTTTTTATCAGTGGCAGCTCTGTGTTGAAAGTCTTTAAAGTAATCAACTTTTCCAAATTCTGCTGGCAGATGATTTTTTTGTTTATATCTAACATGTGATGCACAACACTCAGAGCTGTTTTTAAAAGGATAGCTAGGAAACGAGAATATTATACTGAGTGTTTCTTTGGTGCCTTATTTTTTACCTATGACATGGCAATGGAGAATTCTCCAAGAGCAGATACTGACACCAGATCTGAAGATAGAATTTTACTGCTTTGACAAAAATTTTTCAATTTAGATTCCCTGAGAATTTGCTGTGTTTCGAGACAGCTCCTGAAGTAAGGAAGACAATGAAGGAGAAAGCCCTTGGAGATATTTCCAAGGGCACTAGGTGATGATGCCATTGCTGAAGTATCTAAATACTTCATATATTCATCCCACTAGAGCTGGTGGGCAGACACGAGTTTATCAGGGGAAAGAAAGGGAGAAAGAGAAAAAAGGTTAAGCAGCCCAATGACTATCTTCCCATCTCCATTGAAACTGTCAAAATGAATTCATTTCTCATTCAAGAGATGGAGTTCTAACAGGAGAATCTGTATTTCTTTTTACCAAGTGTCTCCTTCCTCAGGCAAACACTTGAGAAAGTTTGCAGAGTTGCCTTCTTTCTGTTCCTATCACATCATCCCCAGGCCTGTCAAAGATTCACATAATATTTGGGATTCTGAACTGGTGGGTCAGAATCACACCTGTGGTACTGGGTATCTAATTCTACAACTGACAGTGCCTTGTCACCTCTACACAGCTACGTTATGGGGCACCAATATTGTGCTGGATGTGTTTTCCACTCTTTGTATGAAGGGGCCTGATAATGACCAAACAGTTTTGCAGTCAGCTCAAACCTGTCTCTGATTATTTTCTGCAGCAGATCAGCAAAAAACAGGACTGAAAAGAATCTGAAGAGAAGCTAGAAGTTATTTGCCTGCCTAATCCCTCATGGCAGCTGCCAAATAGCTGCAACCTGTGATGGAAGTTCACCACTGCACCCCCAAATCAGCTGAACCAGGGATCTGCTGCAAGTAATTTTTATCTTCTTTGTGGCCTACACCTTGTTTCACTTTGCCTAGAAATAGGGTAGGGAATGGGAAGGAGATGTTCAGGAACTGGAAGGAGATGATTATTTTGTCTGGGTAACTGGGGCAGCGCCAGGGCTTACCCAGTCATAGGAGTCCAGACTGTCCTGCAATATAAACTATTTTGGATTCTATGGGGTCCTCTTCAGATCTTCCAGTGAGAAAGACATGACACATTACAGATAATCTACTCCTCTCTTTCATCCTCCTTACCACCAGAAAAACCTCCCTGATATGAATCCCTAAATCTTGGTTACTCAAAGCTAATGACATCTGTCTTACCTGCAGCAACTAAGTCATCCGAATCTGCTTTCCTTTTCAAGGATCCCTTAGGTCTTCTCTTGGTATTTTTCAGAATGAATGGATTTCCTTACATCTTCTTAGGCCATGCTTGTTTGGCAGCTCTCACAGTTTATTGTTGATCTCTTTTTCATCCAGCTGCTGCTTGATGGTTGAATACAGTTCTTCAGAAAGAAGCATCTGTCTTATTTAAAGCCAGAGCCACAGTCCTCATTGCTTCCCATCTGGGTCTGAAATTTGAAAGCTAAATGAACATGGAAAAGTGAGAATTCCTTGCTACAGTAACCTTATAGTAACAGTTACCTACCAGCCTCTTTTCCTTGTTGCAGACAGGTTTAAATACACTTTTTTGCTTAATGAAATTTTCCCTAAGTTAAAACAAGTATTACAAATTTTAGGGGTCATTCAAAATTTAAAAGTGCCCACCCAAATCCATTCATCGAGAAAAATCCTACTTTAAAACATAGTTAAATAATAATCAAAATTGGAAAACAGGAAATCTTTTGATTTATTTGCACTAAACCAAAAATGGCCATGGCTACATGCCTCTTAATATTTTATTGAAAAATTTAAAAAATTTAGGATATTCTTAGCCACAAAATTAGTTCTGAAATAAATTTCCAATGTCCTTCTTCAAAAATCCAATATATACATTTTAGAATAGCATTATATTATTTTAAAGACTTGTCATATGAATTATGCACATTTTCTAGTAACTTGGGAACTAATTTTGTTCATAGAATGTTGCACCCTATGAAAAACCTAATGTCTTCAAATTTCTGATTATTTTCTGCTGAAACAGGATGGATATTTATAAGCAGCATTTTCTCACTCCCCACACAGTCATTAGTTAACCAAATCTCTCTCCAGCCCAGGGCTCTAGAGATGAGACATCAGTTGGGGTACAACAGCATCACTGACTGTGTTTTTGAGATACATGATCCATGTTCCTGTTTCCCTTCAATTTTTCACAAAAAGCTTTTCCTGTGAAGTTTGGTTGCCTAGCTAACTGCCCTTTGAATTTAGTCTTCCTTTTTTTATTTTTTTTTTTTTTTTTGATTACCTGGATGCCTTAGAGTCTGCTTGGTTAAATTAGGATGGCCATTTTAATCTTTTACACTCGGTGTTTAAAATGTGAGAGTGAGCAGAAACCCTTCATTCCCAGGGACAAGGTGCATGAGAGATACTTGCTCCTGCCAGGTTGCTGGCTGTGAGCCAGCACTCACTTCCTTTTCTCAGGACAGGACCAACAGCATCCTGCTGGTGTGAGAGGAAGCAATCCAAACCAAGCAGCTCCACAGCACCTGCAGGAAGCACCTGATTGCCTCTATCTTGTGCCTGAGAGCAGCAGCTCCTGCTGAGTTCCTGCTGGCATTCTGAATGCAGCCATGTTCTTCTCCCACAGAGGGTGAAAATAGGTCTAAATTCACATTGAAATGGGCAGTACGATATGCCGCCCTATTCTGCTTCAGTCTGCTCCTGGATCATGCTAACAGGAAAGTGTTATACTGCACTGATTCAGGGACTGTGTCTTCTCACTGATGCAAATTAGACAAAAACACTTGGAAGTCACACCTCAGTAAAACAACAATATGAAGCAGGATGAGAAACCCCTACAAAATAACTCCTGAATTCCATTTGCAAAAGCTGGGACAGTCAGCCAGCCGTCAGCACCAAGGAAGAAAGAAACCTGGCAGAGATGCTTTTCCAGCTGACACATTCTGAGATGCTACAAGGAGCAGAGCAAGACCATTACCAAACATTCATGGGAATTCCATATTTCTGCTGAAAAGTACTGCAAGGACATTTTAATACCACTCAGTTTTGCATACACTTTGCTTGGAAATGTGTTCATTGAGTACACCAATTAAATGGTCATTTAAAGTCACCAGATTTTACTATGGCACAAACTGTTTGCATTACACAGTATTTGTCCTCAAAATAGCAATAACTGATCTTTCTGCATGAGCTGTACTGAGGCCAGTTGACAGGGTACAATAATGTTAAGTGGCAACAAGGAGGAATTGTATCTGTGAACCACGAAACACAAATGCTACACAGCTAATTTTGTGGGCCAGGGCACGATGAGATGGCGAGAAAGGGAGAGACCGCGTGCTGAAGGCAGCTGGCAGGGGTGACAAGTGCATTCATTTGGGCTTTCAAAAGTAAGAAGAGTTGGGAGACCTCTAGAGGCAAATACAGGCGGACTGAAGAATTTCTTGGGCTCTCCTTGATTTAACTGTGCTCTCCCTGGTAGTTTCCATACTAGTGCCCATAGCAGGACGCACAGAGTAGTTGTGGGTCAGGAATCACAAATCATCTTCATGTAGGAAAAAAAAATACTTAAGCCATGAAAAAAAGTCTTCTTTACTTAATTCCTAACTTTTCCAGGAGATACTCTTGCTCAGTGCTAGCACACTGTTTCTATCTCTCTCAAGTAGCTCCAAAGGACAGTAGGAGAGAAAAAAGTGCATAAAGACAATTAAATAAAAAAGAATTCAAATACCATGACAAAGAGATTCTAGAGACTTATTAGGAGGGGGAAAAAATAAATGTGATGGGTTTTCAATCTATGACTGCCAAATTGGAAAAAAAACCCTTTTATTTCAAAACCATAACAAACTTTACCACAAAAATGCTGGAAGTAGAATCAGTGAAGGACTTTTAGGGTTCTGGAGCAGTACTCATGTAACATCCCTTCTAACATGTCCAGGTTAGGACCTTTGGAATGGTGAGCCAAAGCAGATGAGAAGATAAACAGAGAGCCATCATCTAAACTCTCCTCAGTGTGAAACAGCCTTTTACTATCTTGCAGGAAAATATAGATGACTGAGACAATTTCTAAACCTTTTTGCCAGATAAGTTACTGTGTTTTTATAATGGAGAGCATTGTCTTGCCATTTGCATGGTCTAAAGGAGTCTTGAGGAAATCAGTGTATCTAAAACCAAGGGTATTTTGCACAATAGGTACGTCAGATGATCTTTCCTGCATGATGGGGCCAAGGCAGCATCACACATCATCCTGTCTCTTAGAAATTACCAGAAGAAGTGTTTTGATTTCATCTCAAAGTTATGAAGCAACAAAATGGTGACTGATGAATATATTCTGTTCCCAATGAACTCAGGCTAGGCATGTGCTTCAGGGGAATTGGGACTGGAGAGACTGGATGCAATAACCTCATTTGAGGATCTGGTATTAGGGAACAAGAAACATCACTGATACAATCCCCAGTCCTATAATTTTAAGGAAAAAGAAAACAGAACCATGTTTTAATTAAACTAAATTAATTTTTATGCTGCACTATATATCAAGCTCCAAAAGTGTTCACTCACTTTGGAATAGACACTTTTAAAGCAATATTGTACTGTAAAATGACTGAAAAATCTTTGAATGCTGTAAAGTTGATGGGATGAGGCACTGGGAACTGCATTTTTCTTGTATTTTGGGGCTGATATTTTTTTGATTAGTTGGTTTGGTGTTTCTCCCCACCCCTGCCCCCCCACCCTAAATGTATACACCAAAATCTTGAAAAGAAAACAAGTACTAGTGGACTTCTTACTAGGCAAGAATACCTCCAAAATGACTAAATTCCATCAGCCTAGAGAGTGGAGTAGGAGGAGATTTCTCTTCTCCCCAGTCTTCCTTCTCATTGTGGTATTTTGTCCGGTTCCTCATCTACTACTCATATTCCTCACAAATTATAAAATCAGCAACTTCAGCGCAACTCTTTGTTACAACTATTCTTTCAGTTACGTAGACAACTAGATAGTAAAGCACATATGCAGTCAGAACCCTCAGCATCAAGTTGGTAAGGTATATTCAGTTTCACAAAAAAAATCCAATCAATTTTGTCATCAGTTCCCTAGAAACAGCATAATGTACGAAAAAGTACAGTAAAACTCTGCCCAGCATTTCTGCTTGCCTCTCTTTACTCTTCTCTACAGATATAAAAGAACATCAGGAGTTATGTTCTTGAGCAAATATTCATTAGGGTACTCAGACCCAGTTTTAGGCCACCAAGTAAGTGCCATGTGTTTTCTAGCACTGATGTCCATGAAAGCATCATTGCTATCTTTCACTATGCTATCCCAGTTAGATATTTTTCATTTTGCCTCATGTAGCTGATGCTACATCCTTCTTGTAATAGTTGCTAAATCAAAAGATCATCTCCTGACCTGAAGGTAGTGAACTCAGAGGAAAGATTCCTTTCCAAGAGACTGTAGACACGGTTCCACGAAACAAACCTTCACTATTTGGATTGCTTTATGGTCTGAACTAAATATATCTTACAGTAAGAAAATTCATCTTGATACAATGGCTTTTCTCTGGGCACAAAGATCTCTAGCAGCTTCATAATAGCTACAAAAATGAAAAAGACAAAAAATCTATAGCCTTCTCTTTCAAATATTTTTGCATACTTGACCTCACTCTGAAAAAAAAATCAAAACATATAGCAACAGCAGCAAACAGAGCAAAGTCCTTCAACTTTCAGTAAAAGGTTTATTAAATCTCGAACAGCTGAAAGAATATCTCATGAGCATTTTATACTGGAAGGTAAAATGAACTTGCAGAAGACAAGTTCAGCCCACTGGATGTTATATGCTTGTTGTTATTAAATTATATGTATGACACTGAGATGTGTGACTGAAGTTACTCTGGGAAGAAGGGAATTATGTCTTGTCTAACTTTCCTTGGAAGGTATTGGAAATACCTTTAAATTAATGTCCTAGGTCTTTAACAAGAATTGTGTCACCTGAAATATATGACTCATACCACACACTATCTAATGCTCTTGCAGTAAATAGAATCACTGTTAGAAAGACTGAAACGCACAAATGCTTCAGTTTTCATTATGGTTTAATAAATATGGAAATAATATTAGTGTTAAACACTTTCTTTATGTTTTAAAAGTTACTGACCCTCTGTTTCCAACTCAGCTTCTAAGGACTCACACTTGTAGAGACATGTGGTGAGCCAGGTTCCACGCCTCAATAAAATTCATTTATCACTAGGAAAACTCATCTTGCAAAGTGAGTTCAGTGATGTTACATTGAGAAAAATTACACCAGCGTCACAACAGATCAGGATTTGCATTAGATTAACATGCAATCAAACTGGTCCCACCCCATCTTTAATGATGTCCTTAGAATTCATCCTCTTCAGAAAGAGTTTATGAAATTATAACTATTGAATTCTCACCATGTGCTCAAACTGGGATGAGAATATATAAGCACAACTCTCTAAAATTTTGTTCTGTGATATGCAGCCTTCTTTGATTATCTAGCTAACATTTAACTTGTGTTCACAATTTGGGGGGGAGATTACACTGGACAACAAATGGATCAATATTACTGCAAGAATAAAGATGTAATTGTGTACATGTTTATGCCTGAGTAGTGTGGAGAGAGGTGAGACTCATGGGTATATTTGTTGCCCAAATTTGAATTATTTTCACATTCTGTAAAACTGCAAGTGACAAAAATCAGGCTATGAAGAATTTGAAAAGAACCTTGTTAAACTCCTGTGAGGTGAAGCAGAACTCAGAACATAACAGTATGGAAAACTATGCCATTTTTTTATTTTTAGGACCTGCCAGCAAAAAGTAACAGTTTAAAGTTTCAGCTTAAAAAAATGCTAAAACCACATCATACATGAAGTTACAACAGTAGAATGTTTTTCTTCTTCTTTCCAGTTGCAATTTATTGTCTGAGACATTTGTTTTTTATGTACAAATTTCAGATTTTTCACTTACTGGCATTTGAAAGAAACCTTTAAATCTTTTTCCCAATCTCTCCACAGACAAGGTCCAAAACACAAACAGAAAAGGTGTTATGGGCCAAGATTGGAATGCATTGGCAGTTTTTTGATTGAAATCTTCTAATATTCTTGCTTTCTGATATTCAGCAATAACTAAAATGACTGGTTTGGACTTAGGCAGGTGGCAAATTCTGCATCCCCTGCCTTTCTAGCATTTATTTTTCCCTTTGAAATAGCAGTGTGTTCAAAAACAGAACACGGAGGAGTATTTTAGACATGACTACCTCCAAAGATTTCATGATGATAA
>JACBWW010000017.1:20375598-20523240 GCA_020086605.1 Lanius collurio | reverse complement strand
TGCCGCCGCCGCCGGGCGGGCTCCGGCCGCCCCGCACCGACGTCGGCGCGAAGCCCCGCCGCGCCCGGGGTGGAGCGGGGGCTGGGCGCGTCGCGGGAGAGAGGAGGCAGATGCTTCCCGAGGCGCAGCCCCGCCGGAGGGGCTCGACCCTGGCTAGTGCCTGTCCGCCCCCTCCGGGCCGCGGGGACCCACCGGGCGGGTGTCGGGGAGCGGGCAGCGCCATGCGCCTCTCCGAGGAGTGAAGGGACGTCCAGGCTGCTCCGGTGCGGACACGGAGCCGCCGCGGAGGTGGCCCGAGGTGACGGGAGGCCGGGAGAGGTGCCGCGCCAGCGCCCATAGCGCTGCCACCGTAAGTCCCGGCAACTTCGCCGCCTGCCTTTCCCCAGCCGCCGCCCCCGGGACAGCGGCCGCAGGGCAGGCGGGGCGGGAGAGGAGCCGGAGTCCAGCGAACCCGCGGGGCAGGCAGGGAGCGCGGTACCGGGGGGAACACAGCCCCTGGCTGGCAGTGCACCCAAAAATAGAGGGGAAGGAGGGACTCCGTTGTAGGAGCTCCGACCCGCTGCGACGGCGTGTGCGGTGCATCCCGGGGGAAGGGGCGAGGGACGGACGGCCGCCTCTGCCCGGCGCTGGCGGTCGGGGCGCAGCGCGGGGACGGGGCACGGTGGACCCCGGAGTTTCCACTGCGGTTTCTGCATTGGCGAGCAGGTCGCTGCCGGTACCGTATTGTACAGGGAGCAGCCACTCTCCGTACTGGAAGTACAGGGCTTTTAAATGACACCTGAGTCACTAGTTCGTGCTCTTCAGGCATATCAGATATTATTTCCGTCTTGCTTTTCATCTGCTGGACTGATATCTGTACTTACTTTGGCGTTTCACACCGCAAATGTAATGAACAACCTTAGTAGGTTTCAGAATATTGCCATTGATGACGGTAGATTGATGTATGAGACTATTTATTGGATGTGTCCAAGTACAATATAGTGCCTGCCAATTTTGTCTTTAAATTGCTGTATTGATTTCATTCTTGTGGGGGTTTTTTGACAAGGTTAATGTAGTTGACAATTATGCAAAGGAAAGAGAAAATCTTCTGGTTTATTTTAGTAACAAAATGGCAATTGTAGCTGAAATGATGAATGAAAAAATCATTCATGAGAAGAGTAAAGAGAAAGATGTGTATCCTAAGACCTCTTGAAATCAATATTGTCAATATCTAACTGATATCTTCCTGCCAAGCTTTTACGTACACTGGCAACACTTGACCTTCTTAAGGGTAATACAGTGTGTGATATTCTTCTCAGGACTGTGCACCTTAGAGTTAAGTAGTCTGATTAGAGGGAGTTTAGAATGAATTAAACAAGACATCACATTATAATGCCTTTGCTTTTCTATAGGCACTGAATGAAATTAAGGTCTTGCTTCTTCTCCTTTTCCTCATCAGTGGTTGAAGGATGATATTGTGGGGGGACCCTTGTGTTTGGTCAGTGAAAGGGTCCCTATGCTGCTCTAGGGCTGTGTGTGTCACAGCTGACCAGGATAACATTTCTTTGCTACCAACAGCTCAAAGTGCAGGTGGTGCTGAGCTGAAGAGGAAATTTAACTCACCACTCAGAATTCTGGGCATAATTGTCAAGTAGGTGAATTAAATACAGGAGAGCTAATACTTCATTTTAACTTCTCCAGTCATATGACAACCTTGACTGGTAGGCAACTTTTGCTGAGCTACCACTCTGATGCTTACTGTGGCTGTCATATGCTAGCTGGCATGAAATAGTTCTGAATGAATTTGAATACTGTGTTTCTGTACCTACTGGCATCTGTTAGAGTTTGAAAACCTTCTAAATCTTGAGTAGATGTTGGGCCTGTTAAGATCAGTGGCAAAATCCCTCCAAAGGGTGGGTTTCACTGTAGGTCTTCATTATAATTTGTAGTGAGTGCCAGCCAGATTTAGTTAGAAATTCAAGTGGCAATGTTTAAATTTCACTGGTGATGGCACTTCAAACAACTCTACATAGTACTGCTTTAGAATCAAGGATAAGAGCCACAGAGGTCTTAATACTTGTTTAAAAAAACTATATAGAATAAACTACATTGCACTTTCAAGAGGAGCAGGCAGTTGAGATTTGTCTTACACTCCAATTTTTATGTTTCATCAGACTCAATCACTCGATCACAAAAAGTTGGATTGCAGTTTGTATATGCACCATATTTTAACTGAGATATTCAGGCAGCACAGGGATGTTTTCTCTTTATGTTGTTTGTGGCAAAGAAGTAAACTGCTAAATATTTGACTTACTATAAAAATGTCAACAAACAACTGAGCCATGTTACAGTTTAGTTCTCTGCAGTTCATAAGCTTTGTTGGGAGATGAATGAACAGAAGCATCTTTCCTAAAAACCTTGTTGAAATATTAATGAATAATATGTTCACAAACATTAGCTTAATAAACTGACAAAATTTAGTTTAGCAAACTTTTTTCTTTGCATGTCTACAGCTGAATGGTTTTAAATAGCATCTAAAAAAGTTGAGAAGTTTCATTAAAGATGAAAACAATGTTCTGCAGAGGGTTTGCTGGATTATTTTTATAAACATAAATTATTTTTATAAATATATTTTATATATAAATGTAAAATGGAACAATGTTTAAAACCTAGCCAGTTAATTTAAAATCTGTATCTGTGGACCTGTAAGAAGCTACATGCAAGTCTCATTACATAATAATATTGGCATGACCAGCATAGCTGCCAGTAATTCCTGCTAGTTTTGTATAAGCGAAAATGGAGGCAGAGACAGCATATCATGACTCAAAGTTCCTTAAAAATCAGTAGATAGAAAAAAAAATACTCTTACAGGCTTATTTTAAAAATAGTATCTGCAAATAGAAGTTTTGGGAAAATAAGCAACTAAAAATTTGAGCTGTACTTCACAGAAAGTTATCCTAGAAAATACCATGAAATTCAGTTTTGAAAGTGATAATTGGTCCTGCATATTAATAAGCTGGTAAAGTCAGTTTTTTTATTTCTAGTAATAAATGTTCGAGTCCTCACTGTTGCCACTGTGATCAATATTGAAGCTCATATTAATGGCAGCACAGATCTTACCTTGACCTTTCAGGAGCCACACTGTTATGTGCTGAGCACTTTCAACCACTGTTAGTGTTAGAGTGGCATCCAGTCAGGTCCCTACCTAGAACCAAAAATACAAAGCTAAATTCACTCCCTCTAAAAATTTGCAGTGTAAATAGTCATGGAGGTCTAAGACATCTAGCTGAAGGCCAGATCATTATCTCAGTCTGAAACATGAATACTTTGTACTTAACAATGGTAGACTGAGGACCTTTTAACAGGATTGAATGTTAATTTATTCTTTGATAAAGGTACCCAGAAATCTATGACCAATAACTTAAGGTTGTATGTTATTTTCCTCTGATCTCCTTTTCTTCAGTATTAATCTCCATATTTACTAGCATTGGCCTTCTGTAGAACAGCACATAATTACACATTGTTTTATATTAGTTTTTGCTCTTCTATCCACTTTCCATTTGATATTGCTTTTAGTCACTTCAATGGAGTGAATTACTTAGTAACTTAAATGAAGAGACACACTGAATTGCTCACATGACAAACTACTTGTATTAACAGGATAACAATGGCAGAGGTAATTGGCCACATCTCAGTGAAGAAGGAGCACTGCTAACAACATTGGGCTTGGTAGTTACCTGGAAGTTATAGCAGCAAAATCCGTGTTTCCTGCCAAGTGTAATTTCAGCCATGTTTCAGCTGGACACCTTTTTAATCAAGATGGTATCCATAGATACCACAGGAATCCTTCAGGCCATCTTCTGAACAAACCAAGGCTATGGTTTTGCCTTAGCAGAGAGCCTGTGAGCTGTTCTGTTGGCTCTGTGCTTTTGAGGTGACTCTCAGGGAGAGTGGGAGGAAACTGGGGGTGGTACTTGCCCTCTGGCAGTGAGGTCTTTTTGACTGTTTTGCTGCTTTGTATGGATGTATGCAAAGATTTACCACTAAACCAAGGAAGTACCAGAAATGTGGGTGTTCAGCCATAAGAAGAAAGTGGAGTTGCTGATAGAGAATAGCACTGGGAACAAGAGTAGATACAAAGCACGTCAGAGGTGCGCTGCTGTGTGTTTTCCCATGGTTCCCAAAATGTCTTCTGAATTAGGATCATATGGTAGACAGGAGAACTAGAACTGGTTTTAGCAGGTTACACACTGAAGGGTAGTCCCGAAAGGTCCCACAAGGATCAGGTTAACCTGTGCAGCAGAGACCAAGGGAACTTGTGGGGAGGAAGAGTCCTGGGTCCAGAAGATGGACTGATGGGGCAGTACAAATTTTCTTACCAGTAGCTATTGTACACAAAACCAACTGAAAAATGCAGTTCATGTCAGTGCATCTTATCTACTGCACCTCAACATGATGGCAACACTCCTTTTTCCACAGTAACCATGTGGGGCTCAGGAAAGGTAACATGCAGTGGCATCTGGACCTGGGCTTTTTGTCATTTATGATATGGAAGACCTGACACAGATAGCTGGCAAAAATAGCTGTTCTAACCACACCCTTAGGAGTGGGGTTGTTTTTTTTTTAAATAAGCATGCATTTCTGTATAATATGTCACATTTCAGTATTGCAGTTTTATGTAACACTGTTTAGCAAATAACTTCTTGCTTGGTCGTATCCAGCAGTGTATATAAGAACCAAATCACTTTGCCTGTGGTTTTTGATGAATAATGTTAACTATTGCCAAGAGATAGATGAATAATACATTTGATAAATTCTGCAGAATCTCTAAATCTGTGGTTTCACTGTCTTTTATTCAAGATAGCTCTAGCGGTTTGTACTTGTAAGGAGTATTAAGACAGGATGTAAACTTGTTGGTGGCTTTGACATGTTTATTTTGTTAGGTCCACATTATCTTGGGGTAAAGCAGGGGTAATAACATTGTTATTATTCAAAAGGAGGTGTTTGAAATGCCTTTCTCTTCCTGGGTGCTCTACCAAGCCATTAACTTCCCAGTTCTCAACAACTAGAAAAAAAGATTTTTATCCTGATTACTTCTTCTAGAAATTAAACAGTCTGCAGGCAGTGCCAAGTGAGTTTACAGATATATTTGGAGGTTGCTTGAGTCAAGATGAATTGTGCCTTGTCTTCAGAGCTGCCTTCTCAGAATTAAGCTGACAATTAAAAATACCTCTTTTAAATATAATAAATGCCTCTGAAAATGCAGTATTGTCATTACAAAGATGTCAAAGCTTCATGATTAAGAATGTGCTGAGGTATACTTGTAAAAGAAAAACAAACTGAACATCTGTTTTACCTTCTATTAGTGACTGGAATGAGACTCCAAATTTGGCACAGTGTCCATTCAAAGGTCAACAACATTTTCTGCTTGTGGTTTTTTAATAATGAAATATTTGCTTACTTTTCAATGCTCACATAACAAAAACTACTGTAATTCATGGCACTGTTTAGAGCTCAATGAAAGAGAGAGAAAGCTAACCAAAGACTTAATAAATTCATGGAGTGAATTACCCACTTCTGTTGCCCTCGGGCAGAGCTGAGGTATGCTCTAACATCAGAAAGCTCAAGTGACTGTAGCATCTAAACTATGATGTGTGCAGATGGATGACTCCATTTTTAGTCTTGATTTCCCTCCAGCTGATACCAGCAATGAGTGTTAACTGCTTAGAAAAATCACAGGTAGCTCTGCAGTTTTCTTTTGTTTGTATCTTGACCTTCCCTATAAGTTTTGTGTACCAGAGCAGTACTGTAGCAAATATAGATATCACGATTTAAGTGAATCATAGAATAGCAGGTTGGAGAGAAGCTCAACATGAGCTGGCAATGTGCTTGTTCAGCCCAAAAAGCCAGACACGTCCTGAGCTGCACAGAAAGCAGCGTCACCAGCAGGTCAAGGGAGGTGATTCTCCCCCTCTATCCTGCTCTTGTGAGAACCCTCCCGCAGTGCTGCATCCAGCTCTCAGACCACCAACATGAAAAGGACGCGAACCTGTTGGAGCAGTTCTGGAGGAAGTATGTGAAGTTGATCAGAGGGCTGGAATACCTCTGCTATGAAGACAGACTCAGAGAGTTGGGGCTGTTCAGCCTGGAAAAGAGAAAGCTCCAGGGAGATCTTATAGCCACTCTCCAGTACCTAAAATGGGTCAACAAGAGGGCTGGAGAGTGACATATTACAAGGGCACATAGTAATAGGACAAAGGGAAATGGCTTTAAACTGAAAGAGGTCATGTTTAGATTGTATAACAGGAAAAAACTTTATGATGAGGGTGGTGGGAAACTAAAGCAGACTGTCCAGAGAAGTTGTGGGTGCTGCACGCTTGGAAGTGTTCAAGGCCAAGCTGGATATGGCTTGTGATCTGTGAAGAAGCAACATGAGCCCTAAAAGTGATTTTTCTGTTTAAATTTACCCCCACTATGGTTCAGTGCCAAACTTGTGATGTTTTACACTTCCTTCAGTACAGGATCTCTTTATGTCTCACTTTATTTTGCACAGGCTACATTCTTTTGATTGCTGTCTCTACTCACATAATCTTAGTGACCTGTAGCCTTAGTCTATAGCCTGTGTTCTGTAGTCTTAGTCACCTGTACTGTGCAGGTGCTTCATCACTGGGCCCTTCTCTTGCTTTGCACTCCCTTTTCACTGTTGAAAAATGATGATGTCATTTGCCTTATGCCAGCTAACAAGCGGATGGTAAGCCTCTCTTAATGGATAAGTATGATTTTTCATGGAAAAGGTATGAATGCTGTCTTATAAAGTTACAGTTCTTTTTATGTTATGGGCTGTCACCATCCACTGGAGTAAAATGAACACCAAAAGATGTTAGATGATCTTTACATTGTTGTGATAGTCTCTCTCCACCAGCCTGAAACCGAGTGAGCGTTTCATACTCTTAAATATGCTGTGTGCAATCTTATCCAGCCTTGAATATTGAAAGACAGGAGAGAGAGGACGCTCACACCTTCACTACTTAGACTGCTTAGAGAAACTTTCTGTAGTCTCTTGGATTTGGTAAAAAAATGTGTCTAAGACTGATGAATGTCCTCATATGACTAAAAGCTGGATCCCTCTTGATAAGAACTCTTTTTGTTCTCCCCAGTCAATCCAGTGCCTAATGGGATCTTCATTTTCTCCTGTCTCCAAAACAATTCAGAAGGGGAACAGTAGGTTTATGGCTGTTATCCTGAGCTGTGCTGTTGCTGCATGGGTGGAAACACTATTAGGACTGAAGGCTACGGGCAGCAGAAATTGCATCAAATAACACAAAATTTAAAGAACGAAATCTTTTGGAGAAAAGGGAAAATTCAGAAGAAAATGATGTTTTGAATGCTGTATGCACATGAGAATTTTGTGGTAGAAATGAGCTGGGAAGTTATGCTACAAAATACTTCATTAACTAATAGACAGCTCTGTCCTCCATTTACCTATATTGCAGCAGAGGAAATTCCATTTACATTTCAGAGGGCAGTTTAGTCAAACTAACTATGAGAACCTCTGGTAAATCTTTGGCTTTGCTTCAGAGCGTTTGAGAACAGTGAGAAACTGAAAGAGTAACCCATAGGCAGCTGATCACAGGCTCCTGACTGTGCAGAGTTGTAGTGCTTGGAGTTTAGCAAGTTTTTTAGCCCTGGTCTTGATTAAAACTCGGTGATGGGGAACAAATTGTGCGATTGGAGACTTCCTTTAATGTTCTGGGGATCATTTCCACTACTACAGACTGCTGAAGAGCCTGACTCTTAAGACTTTGAGCTGTTTTGTGTTACAATACAATGTTTTCTTCTGTGTTCAAATGTTGCCAAGTACATTTTGGGTTGAATCAGGATCAAGTAATAAATAATAATCATTGTTACCATATGTTCTCACAGATAAAGCAAACCCAGTATTTTCTTATCAGCTGCTTTTTCTTGCATTTTTTGTTTTTATTGTCTCAGGGTATTTGATGGTGTATGCTTCCTAAAGACTGGAGTAATTTCAGCACAGAAAAGAAAACAAGTATATGTAGATTTATAAGTGTTTAAATGCCTGCTGACTTTATTGTCAATCAGATCTGCAGTGTTTTGGAAGAAAAGTGTTTATTCCATGAAATGCCTGATGTAATCAGAGGTCATCACTGGAGAAACCAGTAGGTAGTCACCAAATAAATTTATAAATTCTTTTTCATCTCCTGTTCAGATTTAACATGCAGAATAATAATCCAAGCTCACTCCAGCATTTTGTCATTGCTGTAACTGTTTGAGTTGTCTGCACAGTAATGGAAATTACACAAATCTTTGTACTTAAACTAGCAGCCTCTCCTTTAATAAGAGGAAAAGAAGTGGGGCTTAATGGCCTATAGTGCATGAGAAATGAGTGTGATTAAGCCAGAAGGAGGTATGTGTGCACTATGGGCAAAAAGGATCCTGAGGAACCTCAAATACTAACTGAAGGTATCTCCATCCCCTTGCAAAATATTTGGACTGTGCTTTATTAGTCTCAAAGCCTATAATTTATCTACTTATGTAAATAACTTGCAACATATGGTCAGTATATTATTTACTACAGTGGGGATCATCAAATGTTGCAGACATATCAAAACACATCAAAGAACATGTTTGAGGAGAGGTTTCTTGAAGTGATGAATTATGTTTTTTTAATTGATGTATAATTCCAGATGGAGAAATCACATGGGTTTAATATTTAAAAACAGTTAGTTATGCCAATTACTTCAGTGTATAATTTAAGAAATTGCATTTCAGAACTGATTTTACTGTTGAGAATGTTCAATTTTTTTAAAGTGAAAATTAAACATATAAATTAATTACAGGATTTAAAAAAACAAATCTGATTTACTACCATTTAAAAATACTTTTACAAGTGAGAAAAATGTCAGTTATGTATAAAATTTGTATTAAAATACTATTTTAATTTTTGAAATTTCACTATAATAAGTGTCTTGAACCCAACAGCAGACATGATTTGGACAGACAGGGATGCCACAGCCTAGAGGAGATACTGGGAAAGAAAACAGCCCTATTCACAGTGCATACTTACTTAAAAAAAAAAAAAAAAAGTCTCTATCTTCAGTCTCTTGGACTTATTTGGAAAGTTTTAGCCAGATAATTTTCATGATTTCTGAAGATCTCCTCCAGTGCATGATGTATTGCTTTGCTTATGTTCACGAGTTCTGGTCGCTCTTTCTGCCTGAGCAGTTCTTATGCTACCATGCGGTGGAAAATGGACTTGGCAGTAGATGGCTTCTGAGTCAAGACTGAACCTTCTACATTTGTGTAAGAACACACCCACACATGTACAGCCCAGATCTTCTAGAGCTTTCGTCTGCAGGCACAGTTTTGAGGTAGCAGAAGCCAGTTAGTGCTGCCTAAGACAGAGCAGATAGAACACATCTAAAGTACAAAAGAAGAGCAGGAAGAGGTATAAGCGGTGTGGAAAAATGGAAATGGTTTCACACATGGAAGAGACATGCTAGAATTAGGAGTTAATACTGAGGACCAGTAGAGTGTGGAGTTTGGGGCAGGAGTCCTTTGAGAAGGACAAGCTTAAACAACACGTTGGATGCTGAGGGACAAACTGATACCTGAACATCACTGGCATTTCCATTTAGAGGCTCGCCAGGGTAGGAACTTGCAGGACATCAGAACTTTAGGAGGAAGATGCATTGGAAGAGATAGAATTATCTCCCCCTTCCCCACTAAAGATACTGGAGTCATGAAGCCAGGAAAATGAGAGAGTTAAGGGGAGAAACTGAAGTCTTGGAAAATAGATTTGACCTGCAGTGGCAGAAAGCTAGGCAGGAACTATGTCTGACTAGGAATTGTAAATGGCACTGAAAGAATGGAGAGTGGAAATTGGTGGGAAGAAACAGCTAATATCTGGGAAGAGAGAGGAGTACAACATAAAAAGTTCACAATGGAGAAACTTAGAGTAGAAAGAAGCAATACCCTGAACAATGCACCAGTCATACATGACCTGCCAGAGTCTCATCTGTATTCTGCTGTCAGCCCACATCTGTGAAGATTTCTGGTGAGGAACTTTTGCAGCAGAGTTAAAAGGCTCTTTCATGAGCCATTTTCACCATGTGTAGTTAAAAGATGTGTAATGACCTTAAGATGGTGGTATTTATTATTCATGGGTTTATTGTGCCAAGCTTCAGTGGGTAGGGTACAGAAGCTATCTGAAAAGCTAATTAACTTAAGCAACTCTGTTTAGTTCAGGGCATTCACTGTGTGAGCAGGACTTGTGGACTGTGAGCCACGTACCAGTCTTTATGGCACTAATATAAACCAAGCTCACAGACAGAGACTGGAGAAGATTTTATGTTCCTCACGCAGAGAAAAGCAAGAAGCATAGACCTTTTGAAAGAAGAAAGCTTTATTTAATGCACAAGTTTGGTTGATGGAATTTTTTTTTTTTTTTTTTTGCTGAACTTCAGGCAAAGAATGAGGAAGATCCTGTTTCTCATATTCTTTTGTACAGAGAGATGAGAAGATTTATAGATGTCTATAAGGCAAAAGTTCTGAAGCGGACAGAAGAAATGTGGATAGACGGAGCAATTTGAAGTATATGGTTTCAGAGAGAGAAGTTCTCTGTTGAGCAGAGAAATCTTGGGAAAGCTGAGTACCTACTGAGTCCCTTGGTGTGAGTGAATCAGCCAGTTGAAACTGATTATAAAATTACTGTTTTTTCTAAGGAGAGGTGAAAATGAAATAAAAAAATGTGCATGTTAGTGGAAGAGACTTGAACATCCTAGAATACCAGTATAATATCCAGACCATAAAAGATACAGACCAGATGAGGGGACATTTCTGTATCGGTGATGACATGTAGATGATAAAATGTGGGTCAGCTGTCATTTGTGTGCACAGTCCCAGAGAGAAGCACCAGCCACAGTTCACATTAGAAGCATGCTCCAGAGCCACAAACCCAGCAAGCTGCCAGTGAGCATGGAATTATCATAAAATGATAAATGAAAAGCAGGTGTTTAAGAATATGTATGCTAAATACTGCAAAGCAAACTGAGGAGATCAAAGGTGAAAAGTGTGCAGCTGAAGAATGTCACTGGGGAAAGCAGCCAGCAGCAGTGTTGCTGTTAAAAAAAGGAGATTTATAGTGGTGAAACATACATCTTTTCAAATAAATTAAGAAAAAATAGCTATAAAGATGAGCATCAGTAGTGGGATACAAGTTTTGGGACTGACTTCAGGAAAAATTGAATCTGGCACAAAAAATGGCTAGTAGTATGCAATTTTTATTTTATGCAGATAAAAGTCCAGTAATACAAGTAAACCTCCATATATCTCTATAATATACACTCTTGCAGAAATATTTTTTCCATATATAGTTCAGCAATACATTAAATTTGATGAATACATTAAAAGCAGTGAAAACTGGAAAAGAATATGTAGCCTGGCAGACCTGGGTAATACGAAGTTTATGAGTGTGTTTGGAGACAGAGGATGTCAACTGCTTGCTGCAGAATCTACCTAGAAGGCAGTACTAGAAGTACACTGCACTGTGAGAGCTATTTCCACTGCTAGCCCCTTGGCAATAAAGATGTTAATTAGAAAAGGGAAGAAGCCTTTCTTCTGGGAAAGGGTGCACTTGATGATGGCAGTGGAGAGGAGAAATGATGGGGTATTCCATCTATGCATAGATATTAAAGATCTTTAAGGCGATGAATCAAGAACAAATCAACACAAGAACAATCATGCAATGAGACAGGAACAAAACAACCCACTCATGCTAAATGTCATCACTTCCAGGCCCTCACTAACAGCCAAATTCATTATGTTGGATGCACAGTTTGATAGTGGAAAGTCAGATAGGACAAGGAGAGCAGCTAATTAGTGCTTTCTAACTCTTTATCCAGAAGGTAGTGTTTCAGAAAATCTGTTGGTAAATTGTCTGCACAAGATATATGGAAGAAGAAAGGTCGTGAAATAGCAGAATGTCTCACACTCTTGCCAGAGTGAATGTCACTAAAATCCAATATTGTTAATCACATGATACTGGAGACATTTGGAAATCACAGTCAGAGCTTAATCATTAGCAAGCAGATGAGTGGTAACAGTAGAGCACTGGAACAGATTGCCCAGAGAAGCTGTGGAATTCCCATCCTTAGGGAGATTCAAACTAGCCTGGATGTGACCCTGAGTAAGCAGATCCAGCTTTGAAGTTAGCCCTGCTTTGAGCAGGGGGCTTACTAGATTAACTCGAGAGGTTCTTTACAGCCAATTTTTTCTATGACTTAGAGAATTACTGTGGTCTCAAAAGGAGGCATCCAAGCATGTCCAAAAATGGAAGAAAGGAAAAGAGATGAAAGCGCTGATTTTTCCAAAGGAAGTTAAACTCAGAGTAGGGTCAGCAACTCACCTGCTAAATAGCAGAAATTATGTAATCTCTGTAAGAACTTGAAGGAGGAACAGATTTTTGTGTGCAATTCAAAAATGGCCCAGGAAATTTAGAAAATAGAGACACAGTTTACCTTAAAATAAAAGGCAACATTCCATGGGAAAATACCTCTACAAGATACGCTGCATGAGCTGTGGACATTGTAATGGTGATGTACATTAATGCAACATTTACAAAAACACAATTCACTGAAAGCTATCTTTTACATGTTTTTCCTTCCATGTCTTAGATATTGCTCCTTTATCTTTCATGTATATAATCTGCTGAGCTACTGAAACCAGGTAGTAAGTTTTAGAAGTCTTTGGTTAAGGAAAAAAAATGTCAACCCATCAATGCAGCATTGGTTCCTCATCTGTGGGATCACGATAATGCTATCTCACCAAACAGCAGTAGTTTGGAGTTTAATTATTTGTCAGTGAAGCATTTATACTGCAGTAATGAGCACCAAGGAAAAAGCCATGTAAAAAATGAATAAATCTGTTTACCATGAAAGGTTTTATGTACATGCAATAAATGAAATCCACTGACTATCAGTGATAAAGTAGTGAATCGCTTTTCAGCAAGTGGGCACTGTTCATCCTTAAAAACCCAGGGAAGAAGGATTCTGAGGGAAAAAGAAGTATGAGAACTAGCAATTAAAACTGTAGTAACTATTCCCAGAAAGGCTACATAAGGGTTATTCAAGTGGTTTCTATATTTGCAATTACCTTAATAATCTGGGGAGGCTTTAATTATGATTTTATTACATGAATTTGATTTTATTAATTTAATTCCAAGAGACCTTATATGACATAAGGACACAAGTGATTTATAAACACAGGCAAGTGCCAAGTTTTTCTTTAGAAGATCTTTTCACACCATTGAACTCAAGAGTCTTTGGCAAAAATTTCATCTCTTAGTAAAAGCAAAGGTGGAAAGTAAAAACAATGAAGAAATTTAAGTGCCTTAGACTGCAAAAACAACAACAACAGCACAAAAAAAACCCCCAAACACCAGAAAGCTAAAGCTTTTTATACTTAGAATACTGTTGAGAGCTAATGTTAAGGTGATTTTAATGCTGCTGAATAAAGCTCATCAATCTTCAAGAAGTTGACAGTCTGACAGTCAGTCTGTTAGCATTCGGGTTTAATGCTGAAGAATTCGCATTTTCTCTGTGGATCATTACCATTAGCCTGGCAAAAGAGGTACAACTCTATTCTTCATACTTTGATTCCTTTTTAGGTATTTTTTTAAGAACAGATTTTACACACTGCAGGAGAAATGAAGTGGTGCTAGGGCATGAGTAAGCTCTCATAGCTGGAAACACTGCAATCACTGTTAGAGAGATAGAAACGTGTCAGGGGAAGGTTTCTCTGTGACAGAAACTAATAAAAGATGTGATCTGCTATTCAAAGTAATTAAAATATAGGATCCTGTAAAATATCTAAGATACTTGTTTACTATACTTAAGACACCTCTAGAATTCTCATAGGATTTCATACCTCTGTCAGTATCTGTATATAAAGAGAGGAATATCATACTGGTGAAATCCTGTTTGGTACACTGAATTCCTCAAAACCTGCTGAATGGCAAAGCAATGGGATTATGTATGACAGAACTCCCAGTTAAAAGTAAAAAAAGAGAGGGAGACTTGGAGACTGCATCAGGTACCCATCCACACGTTTATTTGAGAGAGAGATCTAGTAGAAAACTGTCTTTCCTCTTCCTCTTTTTTGCTTTATTTGTACATGATTATTCCTGAGTAGTTTCTTCCCTCTTAATTCTCTTTGATATTTCAGGATAATTCTGGGGTATTCTTGGTGTTATTAGCTGTCCACTGCTTAATTTTTGTGGCGAGCTTGCCTCTTTATGCCTTGGAATATCCTTAGACCATTCGCAAACAGCCCAGATATCCCTCGACTGTGCAGCCCCACTTAAGCCAGTGTTTGTTGACAGCTACCACCAGAAGCAGAAGTTGAGAAGAGAAATATAGCTCGAACCTCCTTATGATGTTAAGTCATTTATTCCCTCTGTCCTGGGGGGGACAGAGCACCGACCTGGGCAGAGCCGGCAAGGTAAGAGGGAGGGGTTTTATGTCCTGCTGGTTTTATCACAGACCGGGGGAAAGGGGATCCCAGGGCAGAGATGGGACAAACACCCAACCAGATCAGAGCCCGGGCTGCTGGAACATCAGACATACCCAACTCAGTCACATGGCAGGGACCCGGCCGGGGGGGCCCAGGGGGGTCCACCGCAACAGGGTATGGTCAAAACCTGCAGGTGGAAAGTTTGAGAAGACAGATTTGGTGTTCTTAAAATCAGTAATTTAGATTTTTTTTTTCTTATAATTTAATAAAACAACACTTCACAGACTATTTTTCATAGTATCCTCATCTCAAGTGAACTTTTTAAGGCAAAGAGAGCAAGTGAGAAGCACTGCCATACAGACAGGAAAAATGTAGTACTTCTCGAGTATATAAGCTGACTTGTGTGGTGTGACTTTTCTCAAGAGGAAAAAAAGGAAGATCTCTCTACATTGTTTATTTAGGCAGAACTAGGGGTTTCTGTATCTAAGAGATACACTCTTAAAGTATGGTCTGTGTGCATGATGCAATGCCTGTCACGTTGAAACAAGGCCCCTATCCCATCTGCTTACAGACCTTATTTTGCCATTCTTCTTAGAGCCAATCTGGTTGGCTAATAATTAAAGAAACCCTCTCTTTTTCATTTTTCTTCCCATAGTTTCTGCTAGCCTTGGGCAGAACTCTCTTTATTCAGGGACTGTGAAACAGTGTATAATGGGTATTTCCATAAATAAGTCGTAACCACTTAAATCACTGGCCTGGATTCATGCATTTAAGTCAGTGGTTGTGCAAACTGGAATCAGAGTATCTGTCTTTTTATGCCTGGAAGTAAAATGGTAAAGTACAATAAAAATACTTGACAAAATTAATCTGGGTGTCGAGTGAGGAGATTGGACTGATCCCAGGTACTCCTAGTATGGATGCTGTGCGTGATGGCCTTAGAAAGTGTAATCTATGGAACTGAGATGCCAGCACCCCTTTCACCTTTCCTGGCTAGCAGACCTGTGGGACAGGGTTTTGCCTGGTGCAGCAGTGCAGCTCCAAGCCGTGCTGGTGGGGGCCAGACTGATGTTGCAGACTGATGATCCCACTCTCCACTTGCTCAGTGCCACTCTCAGGCACACACACATACCCACACTCAAACCTGCCACAAATGTGATGCCTCGTCCCTCCACTGTGCAGACATGCTCTGAGATTCTTGTAACACAGTTGTTCCTTTTGAGAGTCACAGGCATGAAAGCCCTGTGAACACAGATTTAAAGTGTGATCTTGACTTGATCCAGGTTCTGGTTAAGCTCAGATTGCTGTGCTATGGTAGTAGGAGTGAACTAGTAAAAAATTATAGAGCTTCCACGGACTGTGAAGTTAGAACAAGGTAAGTAGGCACACCCTGGTTTGGGTGAGAAGAAGGAATGTGTGTTGATGGATGAAAAGCACATCTGTACTCTTACCACATCAGATGCTGCACCAAATACTTCTTCCAATTACAAAAAGAAGGATATTCTTAGAAGATGTATTGATACTTCTTTTAAAACTATGTAAACCAACACTGTGACCCCTTGTACGTCACACTGTTGTTATCTTAAAGCCTTAACCCTTTCTTGAAAAGAATTGATTCATATGAAGTCCTCTTTGTGCTGTCAATGTAGCAAACAGTGAACATAGTGAAAATGAGAATAGCATCTAATGTGGATCTACAATCTACTTATACAATTAATATTACTTTGTATTAATCTGTTAATGGAAAAGTATCTGCAGAAGGTAGGAATAAATGTAATCCATATTTGTTTCAAAGTCCTTTAACTCTGCTAGAATAGAATAAATTGGTCTGAGTGATAAATGAGAATGTGTCCCTCTGTTTTGTTTGTACTCTGTAACAAAACGTGGACAAGAGTTACGCACTTTTCTGAAGGTTTATGTTTAATGGAGACTATGCCCTCATTCCAGTTCTGACGATTTTTCTGGTCTTGCACTGCACAATTGAAAGGGATATTAGACATAAATATACCTGAAAATTTCCTCCTAGAAAGCAATACTGTAAATAACAAGGAGACCTGATAGTTGAAGCAGAATATAGTGGCCAAACAATTAAATAACAGGGCTGAAATAATCTCACAAACCCAAGAAATGAAAACTCAAAGCTGAAACTTCTTTTTTTAACTTTTCTTTTTGACCACACCAAGCAAAGCCTAAAGCAAAGCCTGATTTTTCCCTAAAACATGATATTAATTCCATCATGTTTGCTTGTGTGCATCTCTGTCTGTGTGTGCATATATTGCATATTCTAATTGTTTTCAATGGAAAGCCTGGACAAGCCTGTTAGTCTAATGGAGGAGAACAGAAAAAAATGGTAAACAGATTGCTAAGATGCAGCCCTCTCATCAGGAATAGAAGGACCAGGAGGGGAAGAGTTATTAGGAAAGTTCAAAGAGTAAATGCTTATGAAACATGACTATTGTTGCTGCTACTGCTACAAGAGAAAAAAAAGAGAAATAAAACCCTGAGCTTGTGGGAAACCCCCAGCTTAAAGAGCAACAAGAGATATTAATGTTTAATTTTCTTATGCCGGTTTTAGGGAGCTGCCCTATAAAGCAGCCTTTTTCACTTTTCTCAGATCTACTTCCCCTGCCTCTCCAGGACTCTTGCTGGAGGTTGATGAGGTGCCCGGTAGGTGGCATCCTTTTAACGCACTGCTGGTATGAGTTGGTTTGGGTTTTTGGTTTTTTTTGGTTTTTTTTTTTTTTACTTAAAAGCATTTTTTCCACAGAATTTAAATGGATTGTCACAGAATTGGCACATGCACAAGTTATATTGTTGTGAAGACTTTTATTCCAGGCTTGCAAATTTGGCATTCCCAAGCATCAAAAAGATCTGTATTTAGGAATCTAAGTGGAAGAGACAGAAGGAGAAATTGTTTTCCCTCCCTTGGTTCGGGGCAAGTTTCTGAAGGAGTTTGCAATGGGCGACATGTTCCCAGCACCTACTGAAACCACTCTGTGTTTTCTGAGTTAAGGACTCTGGTTTAAATTAAATACTCGTTTTCAGAACATGGTGATTAGGATATCGTATTTACATCTGAACAATTGGTGTTTGAAATTGTGACATCTTCCCACCCACATTTAATTTGCCTCTGTTACATCTTGTTAATTTTTGAAATGTATTCAATTTTTTCTTCCTAAGAAATAATCCTCATAATAGCTGGGGAAGTCTATGTTATTACAAACCCATCTCTGATTCTGTGTTTGCACGAAGTTCTACATATGAACAATGTCACAAGATGTAGTTTGAACAGGCACATGCTTCAGGCTATTAATGTTTGGCACAGGACATCAGGATCAGGTGCCAGCTGTCCATTCAGTTAAAGCAATACCCCCTCTGAAAGCACACAGATAATTCACAGGCTGATTGCAGGTGGAAAATAAATCTGCCTAACATGTTTAGGAATGTGTAGTGGATCAGGATGTTGAGCAGCCGGGGATATCTGAGGATGTCTTGAGAGACTGTTTACAAAAAGCTGTTCTTCAATTCAAACTTCATCTCCTGGTCTGTTTGAAGGCTCACCTTGCTTGGAGGAGAAAAGTAGCAGAAGTTCCTTGTGGCTGGAAACAAGATTAAAAAAAAATTCTCAGCCACTGTCTAATAATACACGATCTGAAATAAACATACTTGGTAGCTGAACAAGTCTCACTAGTTCTCAAGCTGTCTTTGCACAGAATAAGATTGACAGATCTGTATGAAATGGAACATAGACAGTGGGCGTTTTCAAACATTTTTCTGCAATTTACTGCTCTGAGGTTTGTGAATTACCTGAGCATTAAGATGTCGTTGTGTCCTCTGTCTATCTGCACTTGGTCTAGTTGTATCTCCAAGGCCTAGTACTGTAGCAAATCAATTATCCCATCAGTTTGCATCAGATTGACAGGTCACGGAGAAGTAAAGTTTATAAAAAGTGAGGGTGAGACACTGGCCTGTTTTTATTTCTTCTGTTATTTGTTCTGAATATGTATTTAACCCAAAATTGTGTTGAAGATGTTGTTTTAAGGGGAATACAGCTGTTTTTATATTCTCTATACATGTGCACTCACTGTTGTGCTTTTCACATACACACCAAAGAGTCCATCTCTATAACTTCTTCCATCCCTGTCTGCTTTGGCTGAGATGATCTAACTCAGGCAAAACTCCTCAAAAGACAAAAGTTAAAAAAAAGGATGTGGATTATTGCTGGTAAATATATAAATAGAAACAATATTTCCAGAGCTAGAAATTTCCATTTAAAGTAAAAGTATGGGAAAACTTTGTTTGGTGCAATTGTCAAAAAGTAGTACCACATTAAATTAATATGCCTGAGGACTACAAGGATCATTTTCTGACCAAATGTGAAGTGAAAAGTCATCTTCCCAAGTCTGCAGACAAACCATTCCTGTTTATCTGCTGCCAAACATAACTTTCCCAGGTTGTACCAGACTGAAATTCATATGATAGGATCATACCCACCCTTCAGAGTGTAAGTGGCAGTGTATGAATCATGCTGATTTATAAAACTGCTGCTGGTGTTTGGAAAAAGCTCAGAGGATCTGAATTAATAGGGTCAGGGGAAAGACCCCAATAAATAAAGTTTCAGGCCTGGATAGACTGATAAAATCTTCTAAAATAAGCAAGCTGCTGAAGGAAAGTGAAGGGGCAAAATTCCTTCTTTTGAGCTTACAACAGGAATGGAGTTTCAGTATTTGAGATAGATGTGGATGAGAGAGATAATAATGCAGAGAACACCCTGGGGCAGTGCTCTCTTAGATGTCACAGCATACACCATCGAAGCAGACAGAGATATTTGTCTCAGCCCTTGCACAATGATGTTCCCAAGTTGCTTCAGTGACTCATCTTCATTGCTGGTGTTAAAGCAGTAGGTGTCTGGTAGCAAGGACTGCCTGTAATCATAACTTGAGCTCTGTGGCAATTGCTTAGCAAGTCGGCAGCCTATTCAGTGCATCTGTCACAGCTTAATGTGCAGGCATGGAGAGCTGTACTCCCGCAGGCCCCAGCGATGTTTCTCATCTTCAAATGTTGCAACTTGGTCCTAGATCTGGCTGAGAGGTGTGCAGAGCCCAACACTGCTGAGCAGGTATCTGAGGAGGGCCATGTAGGGGAGTTTCTTTCCAATAAAGGTACTCTTTACCGCTAATAAGCAGTCTGTAGGGTAGACTCCCCATATATTCAAGCAAACTGAGGTCCACTTTGAAGAAAGGAGGAACTACTGAATGCCTCGATGCAGAATTAATTATGTCAGATTCTATAGGGAACATTTATCTCTATATATTATTAAGGTTTCTTTAAAATAAATTATCATATGTCTCAGAATAGTTGGAAACTACTCTTAAGGGCTCTTCAAACACCAAACCAAAACACTGTTCCCACCCCAGAAGATTTACTGCTAAGCCAAGAGAAAGATGTACTCAATGTGAATAGAAATGGAGATAGCTGGATGAGAGGATGTAGTTAATAGCAACCTGTTCAGTAATACTACAAGTTTATTTGGAGCACTTCTTTCATGGCAGATGTTTCAAAAAATACAGCAAAGTTTAATTATATAGTTAGTTAATTAAGAAATTATAGCAGGCACAGAATGAAATTAGGATCTATAATCAGGAAGGGAAAGTTTTTTTATAGATCAACTTTGAAAACAGAAGTGTGAGTAAAGCTGAAAGACGAGAGAGCAGGAAAAGAGACAGTAGAATGAGCCAAGCCAGCTTTTAACACAGTATTGTCCAGTATGAATAAAGAAGATATGGCACATAGACAGTTATTAGATAGTAGAAGAAAATATGGATTCAAAAGAAATGCTGATATTAAAAGAGAAAGTATGGAAGAGATATGGAAGTTAGATTACACCAAGTACATGGCAAGTTGGAAATTAATTTTTAAAAGAATTCAGAAAAGAATAGTATGTTGGTGAAATTAAAAGATAACGGATAAATAGGTATGGGTCTTCAAGTTGGGAAAAGTCTCTTTAGACAGCTCAGTCCTGGAGCTTGAGTCTTGTAATGGCTTGCAATAAATAGCTGCACTGGATAAGCTCACCAAAAAAAGAACTATTAAGTCCCTTATATGTCTGCAGTCCAGCATACTTTCTTCTCACTTAGTGGTGTTTCCTTTTACAGTTTTTCTTGATGGTAATATTTCTTTAGATAACATCTGTATTTGATGATCCCCTAGATAGATTTGTGGCTGGATTTTTGTTTGATTACACAGTAGATTACTTGGTTTGTTTCTATTTTTTTTTGTTTGTAAATGTCCCCCAAATTTGTGTCCTACATTACCTAGATAGATTTGTGGCTGGATTTTTGTTTGATTACACAGTAGATTACTTGGTTTGTTTCTATTTTTTTTTGTTTGTAAATGTCCCCCAAATTTGTGTCCTACATTATGTCCTTTAAAATATAAAACTTGTAAAAAAAAAAGCAAGATTCATGTGTGTAGTAGCTTCTGCTTTATAATTAGCATTTGATCCTGGTTTTGCTTTTGAACCTACTAACTTTAATCACCTTTCAGTTAGTCTTGTTTCTGTCTTGTTACAGAAAATGGTGTGGTCTTGACTCACAGAAGAGGGTTATTGGTGGTGAAGTTGCAAAGCAATGTGTGGTATGGAGAGATATTTGCTTGAGCAAGTGCGTTTTTTTTCATATTGTGACACAGTCTGGGTGTTTAATGATTATGTCTTACTATACCGACTTGGATATGTCATGCTCCTTTTTTAGGCATGATTTATGTGACTCCTGCTCACATACCTGTCTTGATATTTGGACATACCCTCAGGATCTAATTGTCCTTCAGCTGAAATCACCACTAAAACCAACACAGTTATAGCAGATCAGGCAAGTTCTTAATAATCCTGTGACATACCCAGAGTGGGTAATTTTGAGAAGAAGTGATTGGTATTATTCCTGATTTATCGATGAAGAGTTAGACAAGGGCTAAGTTAACAAAAATAACTGAGCAGTTCAGAATGCAACTGTTCTGTGCCCATACTTTGTTACATGTTTATCTATTAATTACATTTCCTGCAACTATCTCTGCCTACCAGATTGGCAACACATATGCAAAACACATTTAAAACCATTTCATCACAAACAGACAGAAGTAATGAGCTCATTTCTATGGAAATAATTCAATATTGTTATTGTTGCCTGCCTACCAACTGATCTGTAAAAATGTTTGTCCAAATTTAATAGCTTCTCATTTATTGAAAAATACTGAAAAATAAGAGTATAAAACACACATAGGAGGTAATTGATTAAAAAATAAGCTTGGCTTTCTGTGAGATAATTGGTCTGACCGTAATTCAGATGAAAAAATTATTAAGTCAGTCCTAGCAGGTAGCTCTTGTAAGGGAGAGAAGTATCAACTGTAAGACTAATAATTGCATATCTTGTGTGTTGCAGTATTTCATCAATGCAAATCCACTAATCCTTCCAAAGGTGATCCTGCTCACATTTGCAAATGTAATTCAAAAACCTTTGCCTTGAATATAATGATCTGCCTAGAAAAACGCAAACAAGTAAACCAACTCTAAATCTATTCCAATTTGATGTTTGCATGAGCTTTCATGGTTTCTGAGGGTGAGAAAGGAATGCGTTAGAAAATTTGTTTGGAAAATTAGAGTGGGAGTCAGCATTTAGATTCTCTGAAGACCTGGCTTCGAACACATATATGGAGGGACTCATTCAAATGCATTAAGTGGTAGGAACACTCCTCTCTTTCGGCTTTCCTTTCAACGTTGTAGCCCTCCATGTTTCTTCAGCCTTTTTACTGGCAGGATTGCCTCTGCCAGTAATGAAAATTTGTCAGGAAAGGTCCAGCCTCAGAAGGTAAAGGACTGGCCTGATTTGACATCTGATGTATCAGATGGTGATGTCATCAGAGTTCAAGGCTTGTAAAGCTTCAAGACTGCTGAAATCATGCTGGAAAGTCAGCAAGGAATACAAGAGTGCAATGGGTGGTTTCTTAGATGACAGTCTTTGTCCAGAATCAATACTGAACCAATACTGCAGGGATGTTTGATGACTAAACACAGTGAGCAGTCCAAAACAAGATTCTGCTCATTAGTTAATGATAACTAAGGACATTACTTAGTGTTTCTGTTTGTTTATTTCTTTGTGAGATTGTTGGTGATAACTATGGTGTCTAAAAACAATTTCCAGCAAGGGAACACACAACAAAAACTTAGGAAATGCTTCATTCCTCCCCTGGCTTCCCCTGATCCAGTGAATAGAAGGCAGGAACTTTTTGAGACTCTCTCAGAAATTATTTTCTGAAAAACTATAAAATCCAAGTCTTTTAATTGCACCTATTAATTATTATACCTCTATATATTCTTTCTCCATGCAACATCAATAAAACGAGAATTGCAGTCTTTCTCTGCTGTCCTAGATCCTGTCCCAGTGAAACATTTCATGCTCAAAAAATATTTACAAGACTGGTCCTTAAATTATGATGTGGTACAGCTTTGAAGTGTTAGAAGACTACCCGGAGGCATCTCAGAAACAGAAATTAATATAATTTTTTATTTAAAGGTGT
Source organism: Lanius collurio (assembly GCA_020086605.1). Lineage (NCBI taxonomy): Eukaryota > Metazoa > Chordata > Aves > Passeriformes > Laniidae > Lanius > Lanius collurio. The sequence continues at coordinate 20,500,161 of JACBWW010000017.1, read as the reverse complement.
AATTTTTAAAGTGTCTTCTAGCTCTTTGAAATTAAAAGTGCCATAAAGGCTGCTGATATATGTCATATAAACAACTGAAGAAAAAGCATCCTTAGGTGGCTGTCATAGTACTTGCTATATTTTGTCATGTGTGTTCATAATACAGTGCTAATTTCAATACAACAGAATTAGAATATCAATTGCCTGTTTTTATTAGAGCACATTAAACTGTTTAACCAAAGTGAAATTGATTGCATTGAATTGCAAATTTCGAGTGAGGAAAAGCAGTTGAAAATAAAATTAGGCTCACTAGAGAGAACTTAATATGCTCTTTAGCTCTACTGTACAATAATTCAAGCTTGAAATATGACTGCATATTCTGCTAAAATTGGGTTATATGGTTACCTTTGTGTGCATCAGCTTTAGGTTGTTTCCTGAAACTTCTCTAGGTCTTAATGCCACCAGAAGTAACCCATGCATATCTACCAGGTAGATATGGCACAATGCCAGCCTTTCTATTACCTCTGGTTTTACTTCAGTTGCATGGGAGCTCAATCACTCAAAGTGAAGGGAAGATGAGCTCAAAAGTTCATCAACAAGCTTTACTATATTTATAGTATAAAAATAAAAAAATATAAGGAGGCCAGGCATTTTGTTTTAGTCTGTTGTACTGCTCAAAGGTTTGCAAAATGCAACACTCCCTGCCCTTGCAAGTAATGGTTCAGCTCAGCTGTACAGAATGCTTTGCATTCTAACGGTGCTGCAGGTACCCCAGCTAATGAGGAAATGACTCTGCTTATATGCTGGAAAGACAAATCACACTGAAGTTACTGTTGGGTTTGTTGCACACTTTTCTCCATGGTGTGGGAAGGGGAGTGTTGGCTGTATCAGGAGGAAACCAGTAATCAACCAGAATGACCTCTCTGTTGTGCTCATTTCTAGCAGCCAGCATGTAGTTTTGAACTTGCACTGGTGAATTTAATGAATGTCAGAAAAATGGGAATATTAAATGTCTACATTTTTAGGGCATGGAATTGAAAATCTCGCAGCTTTCAGACTATGACTAATGTGAGAAATTTTCCAAATCACAGAAATTAAAAAAAACCAATAGAAACACCATAGAAATGGAAAAGATCCTTCCTACATGATTGTTTTATTATGCTTTGGCTTTTTGTACTTCTTAACTTGGCATCAGAAGTCATTTACAAAGGCCTCACTTCAATGGTATAGATGGCTTGACTGGCTAGTACATAGCAATGTTGTATATTGCTATGGGACATTGCAAAAGTTGTTTTGTGGGCTTATAACTGTTTCTGTGTTTGCTAAATCAATTTAAGCCTATGTCTTACAGTTCCTCAAACTCTTAAAAAACCACTTAACTCTATACCAGAGTTCCACATACATAACAGAAATCAACCGGGAAAAATGCATCAACATGCAAATTTACAGCTGTTTTTCACTGTAGAATAAAAGATGATCTACAAGTAATTTTGAGAAGAGTGAAGGGGTCCCTTGTTTAACATGGGCTGAGAAATACTGCTATACACTCTACAACAAAGTTTCTTCGATTAAGTGAGTCTGGAGACATACAGTTGTAGAATCACAGTATCACAGAAAGGTTTGTGTTGGAAAGGACCTTAAAGATCATCTAGTTCCAAACCCCTTGCCATGGGCAGGGACACCTTTCTCTGGACCAGGTTACTCAGAGCTCCATCCAGCCTGACCTTGAACACTTCCAGGGATGGGGCATCCATAGCTTCTCTGGGAAACTTGCTCCAGTTCCTCACTTCCTTATCATTAATACAACTGCACATGGAAAATATTATGTGTAATTTTGGTTGGGAACAATTGTGAACAGATACTTTTTATTCTCTTTAGAGAATAATTAATTGCATGACTCTCGTTACATTTTCTTGTTTTCTGCATCTCCTTGCATCACTACAAAGATAGTCTGCAGTACCTCCCCCTGCTTTGGCTGGCTGAAGGTGTCTGCCCCTTTTGATGAGGGAGCTGCTTCTTGCTGACAGCTCAGTTCTTAGTGTGAGAGAGTTGTTACAACCAAAATTACATGGGAAGTGAAGGCTGAGTGGAGCTATGGAGGTGGAAAAGGTTCCTGGAGAACATGTCTAGCTGGAGAGGGTTATTTCAAATTCTACCAGTACTTTCCAAACTGGTGTCCATGGAGTACTGTGTGGTGTTCTCACAGAACAAGCTGTTCTTGTTTCCAGCTGCTAAGTCACATTAAAGTCAGCTAAAAATATATTAGTTTCCTGGTATTAGTTCTTTTCATGTGAGTAATTGATGTGTGGTAAAATGGGTCTCTGAGGAGGAACAGAACTGGGTTTTGATATTGAAAACAGAGTTGTAATGTAGATCTCAGATCTCAGAAATTAAGGAAAATGAAGTCTGTGAAGTCCTTCAGGGGAAGATAGTTTTTATTTCTGATCACACAAGAAAAGGGAAGATATGTGCAGATTCTTTTTTTGTTAAAATGTTCAGGTAAAAGGTAATAATTATTGTGACATAATGACCTGAAATCAAAGTGTCTGTTTAATTTGTGTGAAGAAGAAAGGCCTTGTTAAACCTCCAAGCAGAAGCTGTTGTGGCTGCACTGGGGGAAGGGAAGTTCTTCCCCTGCTCTTCTTCAGTTTGGGGTTGCTTCAAGAGACTTGCTTCTATGCCACCATATTAATGCATGTAGTTCTTGATGATTCAGTCACTGCAGCAATAAAAGTCAGACTGGTTCCTGGTCAGAAGGGAAGTTTTGGTGTATTTCTGGCATCTGTTTTAGGTGTTGGGTTGTAATTGAGTCTTAATTAATAACAAGCTGTTCACATCAAAACCTCCATTAGAAGCAACCTGGGCATTACTGCATCATTTTGCAGTTGTGTTCAAATGACACACAGCAGTACAAAATGTACTCCTTTAGCAAAACTTAGAGAAATTATAATTAGCCTCTTGTAGTCATCCTTTCTGAAAACTTCTGTCAGTCTAAGTTTGGACCTTCCTGTTTATGTATAAGGGCCTAAATTTTCTTATCTGACCAAGGGAACTGCTCTGTGTTTTGTCATAAAGGTGTTCTAATGGTAGCTGGTAAGTCTTGAACCTTAGTGCCCCTTTGCTGACCAAGAGTGCAAATCAGTTCAGGTCTTGCACCAGATCATCCTGACTATGGACTCTGGTTCAATTCAAACACAACTGGCTTTCTTTCCATTTCAAAAAAAACAGTATTATTTAGAAATGAAAGGTTGTGAAATTGATCCCTAATTTGAGTGTCAGTCTGTGTAACACTTCCTCTTTCTAGTCTGTCATGCCTGCCTATATGTTGTACTCATATAGATGTCTATATGAATAGTTCCTCTTCATTTTATGGACTCCTAATCTCTATGTGTAGCTTATATTTTATTGACTGCAGTCTCTCCCTTCTAGTCTGCATTCCCTTCACTCTTTTATTTGTTAGCTCCATTGTAAAGCATTGTATTGCATCTATACTGCATTCTACTCTTCTGGTACAAATCATCACAACCCCACAATGTTTGTTGGTTACTGCAATCTAATTACAGATTGAATTCACATTGACTTCTTAGGATGAGTTTTAATAAAATAAAACATATATGGTGAGAATGTTTCAGTGGCTTTTTTTTTTTTTTGTAAGATGTGCTCTCACACTTACAAGGACATGACTTTGATGATCATTTTTTACCAAAAACCCACCAAGTAAACAAAAAATTTGGAGAATAGTTTTGTTGTGGTGACTGTTTTCACATATGGATTTTTGAGTGAACTCTTCTGAAAATGTTACTACTAAGTTGTTCATTAATCATATTCCTGTACTACTTACGTGGGACATCCTTTGCCTTGAAAAATATGATTTTGTTATTTATGCAAGGTGGGAAGTGGGAGCCTGACCATATCCTAGTTTATAATCAGTTCAATTAGAATGAAAACCTTTCATATTACCCATAACTTCCTTTAGATTGTGTATCAAAACTTAGTCTTAAATACAGTTTACTGACAATTTATTGAGTTAATATTATGCAGTAGAATAATTCAAGAATTCAAGATCAAGACTATGTAAGCATGTTTAATGTTGGGATATAAGGTTGGTTGTTAGTGTAATGGCTATATAGCAAAAAAAATCACAATTTTTTCTCAATATTGGTGACACAGAAGAGCAGTGGTGTAGTCGAAGCAGTTCTGTGTACAACTGTCTGAAGAAGTAATCATCACATCTAGGATTATTGCTATACTTCCTGCTAGCTTGACAGGATTCTTCATTTTCAGATAATAAGAACAATTTTTCCCTCAGCAAACTCTGCTGGTTAAATTTATTGTGATTATGATAGACATTTCTCAGTAGTAGCATTTGCACTCAGATTTGACTGAGTGTTTGATTATAAACTAATTTTTTTTGAAATGGCATTAACAGAATGCGGCAATGATTTCCTAAAATCCCATTATAGGATGAAAAGGAACTGTATAAAGAAAATATGACACATAGGAAGGCAGAATTAATAAATTCAGAATATCTAATGCCACCTGATTTTAAGAAGATTCTCTAGGGAATGGGTTGCAAGTGTTTGACATTTTGTACTGAGTGTAGTATTATTGGAGTATCAAGAGGCCCAATGGCTTGTATTTCTCTAATGACTACTACTAGTGCAAAGCTTGTATCCCTTATCATTATCATGCTGTTTATTATGTAATTATATATGTTGCTCTGACAAGAATACTAAAAAAGTCTGCAGGCATTGTGAAAGATTTGCTTTATACATAGTGGTATCAAGGAAATGAACTTATCTTCATAATAAAAGGTACAACATGTTAAGTTTACCTGGTGAAAGATTTTTCTTTACATTTTTTTTTAGTGTATTGGTCATGGGCAGCACAGACAAAAAGGCTTCTGTTCAAGTTTGCGCTCATGTCCTTGCAAAACTGCAGAGCAAAAAGCTTTCTTTGATGAATTTCGTATGTCATAGAGTCCAATAAAAGTTGTCATTAATGACTAGTTAAATGTGTGGAGTTTGTCTTCCTTATGACTTTTGTGTGCTTGCACAGACAGTGAATATACTGGATGCTATAATATCACTTTACACGAATCATTTCATTATGTCAAGACTGTCAGTTATTCCTTGTGGTGAAAGAAGACTTGTGACCATGTACTTAATAGACTGTTGGAAGTTCTGTGAGTAAAACTGGATCTCCTTTGTCAATTTTGATGCCTTCTTGTCTTTCCTCCAAATGATCTGTGAGTCTTCATGTGGGAGAATTTTGTAGTAGTATTTCTGTATTTCACTTGGGCAAAAAATATGAACCTTCTCATTGACTTTTCTGAACTGTCATAGGTATAGCAAAAATCATAATTTTAAACAACGTATAGTGTCATAATAGAATCAATAATTTTGACGTGGGTTAATTTTATTTTTTATTTCATCTGAGGAACAAGAAAGATGGGATCATAAAGATGTTCTACCATCAATTTCTGTAGTGGAAAGTTTTGTTAATTTAGAATATAACCAGAAGTTAATAGGGTATAAAAAGTTCAAAAGTATCCCAAATAAGAAATTTTAGGCAGATATAAAGCATTTTGTATTGAATCTATAAGATTTTTTAATCATTTGTTGAATGGTATTAATTATCTGATAGAGGAAAATGTGGATGGGGGAATGCAGACTCAGCTCATGTGAGACTATAGCAGCTCAGACACCTATGGAAAATTGTCTAAGGACAAAACACAAAAATGTGTCATCTCAATTTAACAGCAGAAATAATATGATAATTCTTTTCTGTCATGTGTTCCCATGAAAAAAACACCACTTTTCCTAATGGAATCATGATGCTTTCCAGTGAAAAACCAAAACACTTCACTGAAATAATTATTTTCTTTTGGCCAAAAACTTGAATACAGATTCAAGACTTGTCATTCTAGCATACATCTAGTCTTTTGTGGGTAACTGCCTTTACATGGCAGAAAAATCCTGAAAGATTGGAATTAAGGCCCCTAGTCAACATGCCATATTTAAACAAGCCTCTCATTTGGCTTATCCTCATTAGTGACTGACCTAGATTACACATGCCACTCTCCAGTGGCTTTCTGACATAATGCAAGGATTGCATACTTGAGTGGTATTGATACAGTTCTGTCAAGTAAGTTACTCAGAGTTTTTAAGGCTCTGTAAGTGTGTGTATCTCAGGCTACATTCCCAATCACAGCAATATCACCATACTGTTGGAGAAGCCTCTGGCACACTCTTTTCCTCAGCTAATTTAGAGGTCTCCCAGGGCTCACTGGATGAAGTTTGGGACCTGGCATGGGCCTGGGATGGGCACCACAGGCAGCTGAGGTGTGGATACCCCGTTTTCAAAGAGAGGATAGTTGAATAGTATGTGTGGGGGTTACTGCATGCCTTATTACCAGGGAACTCTTTCGGGCATGTTTGGATCAGGAATATAAATGTAATCTCAGCGTCTTGAATGTGCTACTTTTTGCATTGTGCTCATTCAGAAGTTTCATTAATAATTTTCTATAAGCTGTACTTTAGAAAACAACAATTGTAGTATTGTTTTATAGTATGTATGGGTAAATTCATCGCTTTAAGTGCATCTTGCTAATATTATTTTGAAGTTGGTCTTAAGCATCCCATGAAATACAACACTATATGATTCTAAATCAAGGACTACACTGATAATATTTTTGTCATGAGCTTAGGAAAGGCAGATTATTCCATGCTGGAATAAATCATTCCCTGGAATCCTACAAAAAGCATTGCCTTTAGTGTGAGTCTGTTTCACTCATAAGGCAACAATAATGAGGATCCTTTTCTCTTCTCCATGTCCATATAGATACCTGCCTTCAGGGAAAATAAGGACATGGTGAGACAGAGAGGTCTGCCTGCCACTTGTGGTTTCTCATGTTTTGTATTCGCAATAGGAAAGACTCATGCACACCAGAGACCAGGGAACTAACAATTTTTCCCTAAATCAAAATGCTTTTCTGCAAATATTTATGCTAAATAAACTTTTGATCAGGTGCACTGGTGGACCATGGTGGACCAGCACTTCCAATAGCCAAGGCCCTAAGAAAGCCGTGTGCTCCAGGGCTTCCCACCTTTCTGCTGCAGAGCTGAGAGGCTTGGCAGGTTCTGTCCCCGTAGGCTGGGTCTGAAAGCTGTGCAAATGAGGGATTTGTGGGCAGTTGTGGAGGGATGGCTGGGTGTAGCTGCAGGGCAGGATCGGGAGGCAGGGCTGTGAGCGGGGAGCCAGGGTGGCTGTGCGGGCGTGGGGCTGGAGCGCCCTGGCAGCTGCTGGGGAAAGCAAGGGGGGTGAGTAGCAAGCGTGAAAGTACAAGGAATGCTGATTTCACCGAGCAGCTGCTGCATGCAGTGAGGTTACTTCCTGGAGGAAGTTTCATGTGCTGGCATTGTAGGCATGAAATATTCTCTCAGTTTCCAGTTTGTGGGAAATTAAAAAAAGGAATTTTTTTTTATTCAGAGTAAAACCAAATAACCCACCTTGCTTCCCACCGAAACTTTTTCACAAATCAGAAATGCTACTCTTCAGCCAGCTTTACTTAACAAACTGACTACTGTGAGAGTGTGTTTTATTCATGCTTGTAACTGAGATCTGATTTTGCAGACCAAGGCAAGATTGAAAAAGTAAATTTGTTCATAAACATCTTGCCTATTGTAATACTAACCTTCTAAATCAGCTGGTGGTTTCTACATTTGATCAGTTCTTTCATCTTTACATATGGTTGTAAAACTCAACTCTGAAGCTACTGCAGAAGTGCTGATCAGAATTCATCCTGATGCTTTTCAGAGAGCCAAATTAACATTTGGGTTCGAGAGCCTGATACTTTTCCTTGAATGTTTGGAATATTAAAACACAAGTCATGTTGTAGATGTTAAATGTCAGTACTCAGAATAATATTTAATCACACAAAACCCAAGAAAAGAAGACATCTAGATAATGGAGGCTTGCTTTCATCTTGTGACAGACAGTATAGTAATTTTTTTTAGGGAGGAATTTTAGGTGTGGAACAAGCTTCCTCAATCTATATGGCATTTAAGTAGGGTCCTCTTCAGAGTTCCTGAAATTCTTTTCTGACAACCTTTGCGAATCTCAACATTTGCTGTGACAGGTAGTAATCATTACAGTTTACTGCTCTGAAGTAGTTTTTAAACTTTTCTTCATTTTCTCAGCCTTCATCACCCTTGATGTGTTGGCCATGAAAACAGCCATTCCCATTAGTTGGGACTTACTTGTTATTTATCAGTTTGTCACAGATACTTGAGACGAGGGATTTTTTTTTTTAAATGGGAAGATGTGTCTGCTGAATTTGTGGTCTAGTTTACAGAGGGCATGAGTCGTTATAGTTCCTTGTTGTGGATTTTTCATCTGGTTCCTGAGGTCTCAGCTCAGTCCTGTGCCATGGCCAGGACAATACTGTTAAAATTGCAGGACAAATAGTTCTTGGCAAGTGGCACTTGTTGGTTACAGTGGACTGCACAACTGTACATTAGTGTGGACAAAGCAGCCAGCGCAGCCCTGTCTCTGTCAGAAACCGATGGTAAATAAAGTTCACCTGAGTGAATCTGCAGCTGCAGTGAGACAGGTGCCAGCAGAGTTCTTCTTTCTGAATAAGTGTTGGGAGATCCTAGCACACTTAGGAAAGGCAAACTCTTCTGTCCTCCATGCTGCAGTTCACTCTGCCTGTGCTCCCTGGGAACATGGTTGCAGGCAGGGGAGCTCTGGTTGATGTTGGCACGCCTGAGAGAATTTAGTTGTGGTTTTCCTAGATCCCAGAGCTCTAGCAGGGACCCTGAGCAGTGTCCCTTTGTGCAAGTGTCACTGGTTTCAGACAGAATATGATGCTACTAATTTAACATAGAAAACTAGTAAAATCTAGCTTGAACTGGTTACTATAGCCACCCTTTGGTCCTTTGTTTTACTTGGGGGTAGCCTCTGATCTGTTAGGGAAAAGAGCATAAAACTTAATCCCTTTCTTGCACAAGTAAAGAGACAAAAGATTTTTGTGTGTGTGCATCACTTGGTGCAAGGAGGCAGTCAATCAGCACCATCCAGAGGGATGCAATAAAGGATTCTTCCACATCCTCAGAGAGTGGACTGAAGTTATGCCTCTCCAAAAAGGACAGTAACATCACAAAACTGAGGCATGTGTGGACTCATCTTTGCAGCTTCCTGGTATATTTCAGAAGATTTTCTGGATTATATTTTTGATGTGATATAAGACTGTTTTTATCAGAGAATATAAGATTATATCTTTAAATATACTACTGGGTTTGAGACTAGTGTTGTCAGAATATTACTACCTTAGCAGTGATTTCACAGCTATCTACTACTATGTGATATGAGTGTTTCTGTAGAAATGAACAGTACTAACTGTATTTTTCAGAAAACAATGGAAAAATACTTGGTTACATGATGAACAACAGGAAAAATGTTAATTCTTCATAGAAGCTTCTAGAAGATTCTTATTTTACATAAAATATTGACATTGGCGGTTCAGAAAATTATTTGCATCCAGTTTCAGGTGCTTTCCTCATTCATTCCCTCTCAACAGGGAGATACCTCTCTTTCCTAATTTGGTTTTCAAGGTCACTATTGAAATAGTTGTTTTTTCAAGAGAACTAGCAGATATTCCATCTTTTCCTAAAACTCCTTGACATACGTTTATGAAATATTATTGAAAACCCTCCTCTCTCCCAGCAAAATCCTATAAAAGCTGAAAGATCTTAAGGCTTTGAAACTCAAATCAAAGCTATATGTTCAGACATGTGGGTCTTAGTCTACTGAAACTCAGCTCTGACAAGACAGAGGCTTTATGTTTGATTCAGTTCTCACTGATGCCAGCAGAAAAAAGTCCATTCAAAATCTTACATAGCAACTTCATGACATCAGGTCGATGACAGGTGCTGTAACTCATGTGCAGATTTAATACAACAGCTGCTTCAAAAATGAGTATGTACTAAAATCTAATAAACTGTCTTTTAAAGTTGTTCTCAAGTTGTAATGTTACAAGTGCAGGCACTGTTGTTTAGTAGATTTTTCATCAAAAATGCTTGCCAAATTGCTTTAAAAAACAATATGGAAATATCTCAGCAAAATGGTTCTAAAATGTGTTCATTTTTGAGAGACTTGCTTCTTGATACATAAGTCTATAAAAAATATTATCTTGAAATGCCAACATCTTGATTTAAAAAAAAATAGAAAAAAGAAAAAAACACTAAATATTTAATTGCAACACAAAACTGAAGTTTTTTTAATTATTTGTTGGAAAAAAAATGTGCGCATTTGGTCTGGAAAAAACAAATACTTTTATTTAATAATGAGAAGCAATCCATTAATAAAAGACCAAAACATTGCATTTGTGTGACTTTTAATCCTTTCCTAGACCTCCAAATGCAGACAGCTTCTTTATTTTTTTTTATGAGAACTCACTGAGAAATCACAAGAAAAAGATAAAGAGGAATGATTATTATGGGAAAACTGAATTGTATCTGCATAGTATATCCAGAGTGATTTTGGTAGAGAACACTTTAGGAGTATGCTGCCCATATACTTCCAACTCAGGTTTCTGTGTTTATTATGCTAGCAAAATACTATATTCATGGAAAGACATAAAATGGGATAACTCCATGTACACATTACTCAGAAACCCTGGTGTAGTTCTTAGCAAATTTTATTTTGGAGATTATGGCTCTGTAGTGTTTGTAATTGCAGTCCTAAGAGTGGCTCAAAACCTAGAGCTAGTTATAGCTTCTACGTATGAAGGGCAGATCTTTCAATGCTTATTGAGGAAAATTGCTCATTGGTTTCAGTGGGAATTTAGCCTCATCAATAAGCACTACAAAGTGAGGCCCTAGAGAGTCCCACTTCATAAATCAATTATAATTCACTCATCAAAAAAACCCACCAAAGCTAATTCTTATTCAGTTTAGAACAGCCAATCTCATTTCAAATCATTAGTTACCTAATCATGAAGGAAATTAAAATATTGTTAAAATTAATCGTGTGTGACTCAGCAGTCCAAAAGACCTTCAGCTAACAGATCAAGTTAAAACTTTCCACTGATGCAATATGCTAAACAAATATACCTGGGGATTTTGTTAGATCAGAGCATTGTTTGTGCATAAACAGTTGTGATGTAATTAATGTAAGATTATTGATAATGCATGATGAAAAGAAAGCATTTCTGATAAAGAATGTGGTAATCTGAGAAAAGCACATGTAATTTGAGATGAAAATCCTTCTTTTCCACTTGGAAGCTGTGTTGACAGCAGAAGTAATGACAGCAGTATCTGTCATAGTAGTGCCATTATAAAAGTGATGGAGAAGCTGCCTTTGATTTGTAAATGAACTTTGCTTATTTAAAAAAAAAAAATAGATGATGTTTAACACAGGAGCTTTATTAATTCTAGAGGGGGAACCAGTCTTACTGCTTTGGGACTGGTCATAGTACTTTGGGACTATAAAGCAGTGCTCAGAGCAGCTGTGCTCAGATAGGAACCTTTTGAGCTGCTTGTCCTTAAATAGCTTTGGCCCCTTTCCAGAAAAAAACAGACAGAAACACTGTTTTGTGGTCCTATCTGTAAACATGGCAAGAAGTCAAACACGTGGGAGCTTGTGTCAGCTTTTCTTTCTTTCCTTTGCAATAATTCTCCATCAGATTTCAGAAGTCAGAATCAACCTGTTTACAAAACACATCACAGCTGTGTAAATAAAATACCTTCCTCTAGTAATTATATAGGCATCAGGACAAAATGCAGTGCTGCTGAGTTCCAGTTATACTCCTGCTGAATCTCTGTTTGCAGCATAACAGTAAAAAAGAAAATAAAACGCCTAATGGGCAGTGAGATTGAAGAAGGTTTGGAATGGTAATTTTTGCTTTTCATGTCTATTCCTATTTCAAGCATGCAGGCATTCTACTGCATTGGGAATGAATCTTGTGCCTAATCTACTGCATTCCTTTAGAATGAATTCAAGAGGTAATGCTTTAGTCACATTTTGATGTTCATATCTCACTGAATAGTGTTTGTTCTTCCTTTTATACTGATACTGAATGGGATAGTTTTCTGTAAAAGAGAAGCAGGATTGTGACATCATGCCTAAGCTCCAAATTTACTGCACAGTAGTTTGGATATACGAACATAATGCAATCACTGAAACTGCTGCATTAATAGGTTGCTCTGTTTTCTTTTACTGCTTGTGACGGCACTCTGGTTACTGTTCTATTGACTACACATAATTAATTTTCTAGGACAAATAAGATAATAAAGCCTTCTTATGAGTGTATGCTTTCTTAATTAAGTTGCATTGACTAATTGGCATTAGTTTCTTTGGTAGCAGTTAAAAAACAGAAACCTCAAAAAACAGAACCTCAGAAAGTGTCCATGCAAGAGAGCTGTTTTGCATTTCTGTATGTCCATTATTAAATAGGTTTCATGGGCAATATCAGAAGCCTCTGATATTTTTCTTTTCCTGTAACTGGGAAATGCCAGTCAGTTAAAGTCTCTTTCTGACAGCTGTGGTAACTTTCTTAGCATAATCTGATCCCTGTCCAGAGCTACGGTCTTCATCCTTCACCTGGGGAGGTCTCATTGCTTTTTGGGGTTGAGTGGTCCTATTATTCCTGCAGAAATACTGTCTGTAATCTGAAAGCTACTGAAGTCAGAGAAAAGATTCCTGCTGACATCAGTAGGCTTTGAATCAGGTTTGAACAGTTCCATCACAAAGCCAAATAACAACTTTCATATATGTTAGAAAATCACTTAAAAAGCATAAAAACTCATTTGACAATCATTAAAACACCCATATTTTTGGCAAACTGTTGTTATTCATTACTTCAGATTGCAAGCTAGCTGTTTAGTTTAAAAGGACACTTAAGGCTTTCCTGAATTAATTACAGGCTCTTAAAGCTGCTGAAACAAGTAATTTGTCCATGATTACTTTAGTTAAAAGTAGTGATTTTACCCACAAAAACTCTGTGCTTGGAAAAAAAAAGTTTGATTCTCTGCCACGACTTGTTTTTAGGAAGATTTATCATGAAACCTGAATTCCTCTGATAAGTTGTGTTACACTCCAGTGAGTGCTGTGGGCCACCTTGTGTGAGCAAATATTATTTCTGTGAGTAACGGCTGCAAAGACCAAGCCATCTGTCAACAACTGACTTCTTTGTGCTTCTTACTGCTTCAGTTGCCTTACTGTGGTATCTATATTAGATGTTATAATTAGGAACCCACCAACACTGTATTCATTTTAGAGGTCTGCCGCGGCCGGAAGCGGGGGGAAGCAACGACATCAATATGATGCATCTAACAGGCTCCGTTTATTGTTGTACATTACACACAGTTATACAGTTCTCTCGGTCCCGTCCAGGCGGTCGTGTCACTCCCCTATTGGCCCCAAGTGTATACTTCATACTCTCTATTGGTTATAGGTGGAACGTGTACTTTCTCTATTGGTCTCAGTTAGGTAAGCTGTGTGTCCCTTGTTCTAAGGCCTATGTACTCTTACAGGGCCCTTTGGGCCCCAGCAGAGGTCAAGTTCTGAACACACTTTTCTGACAAATCTCCAAGTACTGTCTGTGGGAAATTTATTTTTGTCAGGATTAAGTTCCTTATTTGACTGTTAATTTCATGGCTGTGTTGCACAGCTTGATAATAGGGAAGCTCATAAAATAAAAATGCACTAGCTCTGTGACTAAACTCTGTAATGCATGTGAAAATTGGGGTTTTTTTCTTTTTATAATTAAAACTGGTATTTCAGCATTCTCTGCCAGCTCTCACTTTCCTCTATCCACTCCCCCTTTATTTCTTCCTGATACCGGCACAAACATTAAATTGACCACTTCACAACATATTTGTAGAAAAGTTCTCTATAATTTATACTTGTCCCTTACAGGATTACTGAAAATGGATGACTGCAGTATATCTATATAGCTGTGTTGACTTTCATTCTGGTTTATGTTTGTAGAGGATACAGCTGTAGAGCTGTGATTTTTTTCTGTCTAAACAAACAGATAAGTAAAGTATCATTTAAATAACTTAAGAAGAACAGCAATTACAGCTGTTTATAGGTTTTGCAGCTATAGGAATTATTAACTTCTCTAAAAAACCTCAATTTTTTATCTTTGCTTCTGACACACAACAAACCTAAACTTCCATTTCCTGCATCCACTGCAACAGACCTGTCAGTTCTTGTACTGCTATCTGTGTCTATCTTAGCCAGTAATTTGGTTCAACAGGAGCAAAGCAGTAGATCAAAGCACTTGGTGCTTATGTTGATCACATATTCATTATGCACATTTGGGTATTTTACTCCAGCCTAGGGTTACTCTGGTTTCTTGACCAAAAATGATGCCTCAGTTCCTTTACATGATCACCAAGACTTGCAACAGATGGAGAACAGCAAGGTGGAGAGGTGACATTAAGCAGTGGGAGAGGGAGGAGAAGGCTCCTAGAGGGAAATTGCTCCTTCATGTTGATTTTTTTTTTTTTTTGCACTGAATGGAGAGTGGGCCAGAGCTTTCTGCTCTTCCAAGAGTCCCTGGGGTAGCAGTTGAGGCCTGAGCACAATGGAGATGTCCCAAGAGGTGTTTGCTGTGACTCCACTCCTACGCCTGACTGCCTGGCCACACAGGAGGAGCACCAGATGTCATGTTCTGTAGAGAGTCTGCATCAGCCTGGGCTGGCTCTCCATGGCCCCCATGCACTCAGCTATCTGGTATTCCTCCCAGTGCACAAGCTTTCCTCCATTCCCATGCCCCTGGGTGCTGAATGGCACAGGTCTCTGTCTGGCACCCTAGCAGAGCTGTGTTGTGGGATGCTGCACAGTTGGACAGTCACTGGCACACAGCTTGATACTTGTGCAGACTGGGACTAGGAGGGGAGCTTCTGGTGTAGTTAGCTGTCACATCAAGGAGTTCCCCCACAGCTCATAAGCACAGACATTTATCAAGGCACAACAGCCTTTGTAACATACATCATCTCCTCTCCATCATGACCCAAGTGTAAGAAACATCATGTTACTTCCATTCCACTATAATGACCTGCACAGAAAATATAAACTGGTCTGAACTGGACTATGTAACACTGACACAGATTTGCTTTGCAGAAGCAGGCCAGAGAAACACTCCTGTTACTGCTTATGTAGTGTTCTTCTGGGGGATGCATGGACAGGATCCCAGAGAGGCTGAAGAGTGTGCTTGCAGATATGTTGTCCTGTATCCCAGAGCACAGACAGCCAAATGGGCAACATAATCAATGACAGTTCTTACCAGGGAACCAATTCCAGCTCTCCAGACCACGGATACTCATGCTATGCCAACCACAAAGGGTGGTTGTTTCCCTTACTCTTCAAGAATGATTTTCATCCTTCAAATACAAGGTTGTTTGGCTCATCAGTCCTCTTCACTCATCAACCATGATGCACCCCTCTGAGACTGCCAGTGTTGGGCTGCTGCTGAGGAAAGCTTCAGCCCTTTCACGGCACAGTATAATGTGCACCTTCTGGAGTTTTGCACCTCACCACTGCAAAAAAGATAAAAGTCAATAGTAAAAGATTAGAAAGAGTCATAGGGAAGTTAAATAAGGGTTCCAGGCTAGAAATAAAGAAGATGAAGGGGGAAGGAGTGCTAGAGAGTCAGAGGCTGACTGTTGACAATAATTATGGCAGCAGATACACAGCATTTGGTTCATTTTATAGGTCCCAAAAGGCCTCAGATTGTGACGGAAACACTTGGTGGTTTAAGAACTTTTTGATGTTCATGTGTTTGAGGTAGAACTCTGTGACAAAATAGCCCACTTTGCATTAGCCCTTTAGTTCCTCTTCAGGGTAAGCATGCTTTTCATTTAAACTTCAGAGCACAACTTCTGGAACGGTTTTCTTCCAAAGGTGGAAGCCAAGCAGCTCCACCAACAAAACTGACATGCACTAAGTGGAAACACTGAAGTAATCGGTTTCAGAACTGCTATGCTCTAATCCAAAATGCCAATATAGATAGGGCCAGTGAGTCCCTTAGAAAATTGCCTTTTCATGCTGTCGCAGTGGATCTCCGTTCTTTTTTCCCTTTTAATTTTTTTTTTCAATTCTCCTGCAGGTTCTTCAATGTGTTCTCCTATTTCCACATATTTTTCCAGTCTCCTAGTATTCCTATCTGCTCTTCTTGGCACACTACTTCTCCCTCTCCTTCTCCCCTCTGTTTCTTCTTCTTTTTTTTTATTTTTGTCTTCTGGAAGAACAAGCCCATTCTGGAAGTTTTTATTATTTTTTATTCCTTCCTTAATGCCTATCTCTTCTCTACTCATGATGATATTCAGCCATTCTCATCAGGTATTCTTTGCGGAACCTTCTTTTTCCCTTCATCCATCCTGCCCTCGACTCTTGCCTGAATTCCATCACAATTTCCAGCTGCATCTCTAGCGCTCAGGCGCTTTTTTCCCTGTGGGTCCTCTCATGTGACACTTGATACATAAATAGTTTCTTACAAGTACCCACTTGATGGTAAAGTACATCCTGCAGCTTCTGCATTCAGCCATTTACAATTATTTGGTCTCATCTGCTGTTACCTTAATTGACATTATTTTTGTTCCTTGTCTCTCTTTTAAAGAAAGAACATAAGTCAAAGACATGTCTTTACTGCCTTCTGTGTAAGGTGTTCCTATGTTCAATATCTGTTTGCTGTTTTAAACATTTTTTGCAGAGTAGCTGGCTCCCTCATTTAGACCCATTAATTAACTGCTTTCTTGCTGTGTTCAGACAGTGTGATGTTTTTATCTTTTTTTTAATGCCTTACCTGTAAGGTCTTGTTTGTGCTTGCAACACACAACTCTCAGAGCACTCTGCAAACTGGATCCACAGCATGTACCTTGTAATCTGCAGCTGAACAAGCCATGAGGGCAGTTCTTTCACCACAGACAGGTCCAGAGCAGACTCTCTTGATGACACGATTGTATGTGATATCTTTATTGGATTCTCATGAGGTTGTAATAACTAGTTGAATGAGCTGTCTCATTGCAAAATTGTGGAGAAGCTATTTTGTATTGATGGCCTTACTTTTTTTCTCATAGATAAATAATAGAAGTAACATCACACTAAAGAAAGTAACAGTATTACACACAATTCTGTTCACATGGTCAACAGTGGATTTTTTTCATGTTCAATTCAGTAATGAAAAACCTGGAAAAGTATTTTTATTTCCTAGATGCCATGATATCTCCCAGATTTGCATTGAGGAAAGCCTTGGTTTTTTATTCCCCAGATACTGATTGTTAGATGACACAAATTTTCTACATAAATACATGTGCTATTATTAGCACATTATGTTACTTTAAAAAATATGCCAGAATTACTAAGAAAACACTCTTCAGTTCTTTCCAACCACCCTTGACGTATTTAAGTTTGATAAATTGTGTTAGTGGTTTAAAATTCATGTTTTGTGGTATGGGAATACAACTAATTTTCTTCAGGAAAATGAGAAAATTAAGTCTTCTCTTCTGAGACTTCCTTAGTTATAACATGGGTATAATGATATTCACTCTTTAATAATTCATATAATTTATTTCAACACAACTGTGATGGCTGAGAGGTCCAAACTGACAATTCACAACTCATCAAATTAATTACCACTTCCAGTCATCTTTGAGACAATGAATAGTTCAGATGAGCCTTAGAACAATAAGGTGACTCTAATTCAAAGTGCATGACCCAAAAGAAACCAGAAGAATGCTGAATTACTTCAGTAAAGCCTGAAAAATTGCATTGTAAAACTTCAGCTTTAAAGGAACCCGGAGTCATAGAACCACAGAATCACAGCTGAGTTGAGGCTGGAGATGTAAGAAGGTCTCCAGTCCAACATCTTTAAATTTGACCAGGTTGTTTGTGGCTGTCTTTAGCTGAGTCTTGAAAATCTGCAAGGAAGGAGACTGTAAAACCTCTCTATAAAACCTACTCCAATGAGTGACTGTCCTTATTTTGAAAAATTTTTTCTTATATCCTGTCAGAATTTTTTTGTTTCCATTTATGTTCATTGTCTTTTGTCCTCCTACAGATTTGGTGGCACTCTGCTGAACTCATTTCATGTCATCAACACTACATTTTTTTGTGGAGAACCTGAAACTGTATGCAGTGTTCCAGATGTGATCTAACAAGTGCCAAGTAGAAAGTGATAATCACATCCCTGAATCATCTGTCTGTGCTTAGTACAGCCCAGGATGCTGTTGTCCATCTTGGCTGCCAGAGCATGCTGGTGGCTCATGCTGGCTCATCTTACTGTCCATCAAGATTCCCAGGTGCAGAACCTTGCATAGATTGTCATAAAATTTATAATGTTGTTCTGTTAGCCTGTTCCTCCAGCCTCCCTCTGCATGACAGACCTGCCCCTAAGTCTGCTCTTCCCGATTTGGTATCATCTGCAAGTTTGATGGAACTGTCCTCGATCACTTCCTCCAGGTCACTGAGCGAGGTGCTGGACAGGACAGGTCCTGGTGCAGAGCCATACAACAGTGCACTTGTTGCAGGCGTCTCGTAGTGTGTGAGCCATTAACTGCTCACTTCCTCACTGTCCAAGCTGGTTTTTGCCCATCTAACTCTCGTCTCATCCAGGCTATAAAGTTCTAGTTTGGTTACTAGAGACAATGTGGAAAGGCTTGATTATGAAAAGTTGCACTTAAAAATAGTGTTGTAGGATGAACAGTCAGGCTTCTTAGGGCTAGGTTCAGTCAGCGCACTGAGTGTTAAGAATGTACAGGCAGGAATTGCTTTCCAGAAGGACATATGCAGTTGGGATGATTTCTTCAGGTATAGATTTCAGTTCACTCTTTTTTCTCCTCTGTCATTCAACAACTGGTTGTAGCTAATACCCTTAAAAATGTTACATTTCCTCAAAATTTCTGTGTCATTACTGCATTGCAAAGGGTCCATCCTTTCTACTGGCCTCTCCTTGTAAATGTTTGTGCTTATGGTATTGCAAAACAGTGTCATTTCACCCATTTGGGGGTTGTGATAACAGTAAAGGTGCACTCCAGGTCTGATGTTGAGGCTGGATCCTCATGCAAAGAACACAAGAATCAAAGGTGAACCTTCATGCCTAAAACTTGGGGAGCAATAAAAACTGGTTCTAGTTTTTAGTCTGTGCATATTTTCTGTTTTACTCTTTTGGGCAGTCCATATTAACTAGGATTGTATAGAAGGTAGAAATGTAGGAACTACTTAGGATTCTAGAGTAGCCAAGTAGGTGACCTCACTAGTAGGCAGTGCACACAGTGGCATATTCCTGTAGGAAGAACAGAGTGTATATCCAAAAAGGTCTACATGCTAAGAAAATAGATGTTTTGTTTTGTTTTTTTTTAATGGAGGAATTTAATGTGGTTTTTTTTTCCTGTTTCTCTTTCCCGTAAAACTACATATTTATTCCTGCACTGCCTACTGAAAATTGCTTTGGGTCTGAACTGCAATGTCATCTGCACTAAGGCAGTCTCAAAGATAGTATTAGTTAATGTGGGTCAAAATCATGCCAGAACACTTTCAAACAGATTAGAGGAAAAATGGTTGCAAACTTGTTGCTCGCACCATACCCTGATACTATTTTAATTGCAAGTACAGATGTAGTTCAGTGGATTCTGACAGAGGAATTGATAATTTTTGAGGCTTAGCCCTGAGATAGTTGCTGGGTTTCTCAGGCAAGTCAAGAGTGAGATAGTCAGCAGCAGGCACAGGCCAACAGTTTTAGATATATGGGAACTTGTAAAATACATATGAATATGAAGTTTAGGTACTACTTGGAAAGGCAATTTTTTATGTGCCAAAAAATAAAGTATTTAAATTCCAACTGGATCCTTATTTGGTTATCTAAATCCTTTTCTGACACTTTCATTACTAATTTTTCCCCATTATGAGTAGCAGTAGAGACAGGGAAATGGTGCTTGTTAACAACATCAGATTTAAAATCAGAGAAAGTTTTCCAGCTCTTTGGAAACTTTGGATAAGAACCTTGCTTATGGTTTACTTTTGGAAACTTTGGATAAGAACCTTGCTTATGGTTTACTTTTTCTACTGCTTCAGTGTTTTGTGCATCTTTATGAACTTGAGCATGGAAAAGCATTTTCAGGTCTCAGTAAATAACAAATATATTTCTAAATTGCCAGTTGTCATTGATGAAACAGAAGATGGCAAGACTTTGAGTACAACAACCCTTACTGGGTAAAGGACAATTAGATAAGGAGAGCCTTTAAACCAACTGCCACAGAATAAGAGCCTCAGCCAAATAGAACTCTGCAAACCATGAATTCTGACAAAGGTTCACTTATCAAGCACTGGGTTAAGCTGCCCAGAGTGGAATACCCATCCCTGGAGTGTTCAGTTGGCATGTGGATGTGGCACTTGGTGGTATGCTTTAATGGTGAACACAGCAGTGGTGGGTTAATGGTTGGACTCAGTCTTCTTAGATGTCTTTTCCAACCTTAATGATTCCATGAGTCCATCTTTGTAAATGTGTTGTGTTTGTTTATTATTTGGTATTTAGTTTTACAGCTATATGTCTTTCCATCACAGTTATAGGTTAAAGATACACATATCTCAAAGAATATGCAGAGTGGCTAAAATGCAATTGTGTGAAGATTGATGAAAGATGTGAAGTGCTAAATCATAATTAAAAAAAATATTGGTTTATGTTTTCTCTGCTTCCAAAGCCAAATATTTTATCATTACAAAATTCCATAAAACATATCCAGTAAAAATAATGTGCACAGAAGATCAGGACAGGACAGCAGATTGTCTTTCTGCATTTCATGCTTCCTAAATGTTATTAGATTGAATAGTTGTTAATAATTGTTGTAGCTTGATTTTGTGGACAAAAGTGGTGATTTAATATTTCTGAAATTACTAATTTTTAGGAATTTTAATACTGTTGAAAATGTCGCAGTTACTGTGTAGCATCATTGGCCTTCTTTCTACCTGCCTGCCCCTCCACTTTTTAAGAGAAGACAAATAGATTAGGCCTAGAAGCAAAATATTTTTCTTTCTTTTTAAAAGATCTTTAATTGACCCTTACTATGATCTTTTGGTGCTAGACATTCCTTCATGCCTGATCACTGAGAATCTTTTAACATTACAAAAAAATCTCCCTGTATATGCTAGCAGTGCCAAACATTTTATTATTCACCTACCTGGTTTAACTTAGAAACTGTGCATAACCTCTGGGCTTCTAAAGCATCTACACAACTGAAGAACTGAAAAACTGTCTGCCACCTCTGGAGACAAATAATTATTTTGCTTTTATTTTAGAACTGTGTAAGGCTTCATGCTTTAATCCTCGTCAGTCCATTTGAGTCCTTTGCTTGATCACTCACCTTCACGGTCGTCGGTGTTTCACCATGAGAACAGGATTCAAACACTTTCAACCCTTAAGAACTGGCACAAAATCACTGAGTATCATGACATACTTGTGTCATTGGCAATTTTAAGAAAAATACAGGTGCTTAAAGATGCAGTCCTGTAAATTAGGAGTAAAACTGCCATGTCTGTATGTACTAGTTTATCCTAAGTATAACAGAGTTAGTTAATTGCATTCTGCTCAGTAATTTTGACAAATAGAAAGCTGGTATTCTGGTAGACCTAATGTTCATGAGCTGCTACTGCTGCTAAGGGAATCTCTCACAATCTGTTATCTATATCTGTCGTTTATCAAAGGACAACAAAGATAAACAAAAGATTATGTCATCGCTATGCATTCAGCCATCGCAAAGATGCTCTGCTACAGCTGCCATCACAATAGGGAACAGAAAGAAAATGCTCACCACCACTGATAGTCTAAGGCCTGCTTCTGAAAGGGACTTGCACAGCAGTGCTGTCTCCTCCTTGTGAGATGGAGCTGACTGTGACATCAGTCAGGAAAACCAGAACCCTATCAGTTGTCTGAACTGCCTGTCCCAACAGACCTGTACTTTGTTTATGGGACCCTCCATAGCTGTAGTCATACATACACTTCCTTTTGCTCTTTACCTTTCTCTTAGTAAACTTTTAGAGATGATACTTTAACTTCTGGTTTTGTTTCTCCATGGAGTGGTCAACACTATCCCAATACATTATCGTAACAATATCTCCTTTCGCTGTCAGACCCTTTGTATAACAGAGTGTATACTTCAGTAATTTTGTAAGATATTTTCTAATGCAATTGCTTGTTATTCTAATGCTTTTGTCTCATATCAGTTTCAGGATTTGCTTTTGCTTTTCATTTAGCATAAAATCTCCTAAATTTTAAGTAACTGGTGTCATCCCCTTGTGTACTGAGAAGTCACCACCTAAAGGCACCTTTCATGTAATATCTGAAGTGCTTACCAAAGAACTGAAATTATGTAGTGTATGAAGCTGAACATAAAACTACAATGAAAATGGATTCCATGATCAGGACCATATTAAATTTCCAGGGAATGCAGGTAAAGAGTTAGCCATTTCCTTGTCTGAATCAGAAATGTTGATGGGGGAGGGCTGTTGTGGTTCCCATTAACTTCACTCCCATTGTCCATGTGTAATTCTGCATCTAGTTATAATCCTGCAATGGCCTCTCCTACCATGTCTTAGAAGGAACACAAATGGCCATTTGTTCTTCAGGAAGATGGCTCAACTGGTATTGCAAACAAAAGGCCAAAAGCAAATAACTTTCAGCTCTCAGCCACAAAGGCAACTGTTGGAATGGATTATATGAGATGTTCCTCTGACATGCAGGTACAAGGCACAGAAGACAAATTAAAAAAAACCAGCATTTTTAAAACAAAATCAGTAGATGTTAGATAAACAAACAGATTTGTGTTCTTTGGCATTATAAGTGGGCTGTGGCAGAATTTTTTGCTTGTCAGGTGTTATCTGAAGTACAAAATTACACAGTAAATGTGAGCTTTGCTCCCTTCCTGCCTGTCATTAAAATCCAGCCCATCATTAAAATCCATTACCCCAGAACGTTAGTGTAAGACCTAAATGGCACAAGCAGTCACCTTTTATGAAGAAGCAGAAGTGGCTGCAAGTCTTCAGTTTGGAGAGGAGAAAGCCATGGGGATGTGCTCAAGGTTTACAAAATCATGAAGGTGTTTAATAAGATGAATGCATGCCAAACATTGTTCACCAAGTCCTACAAAACTGGAAAGAGGGAGCTGTAATTTAAAACAGCTAAAAGCGACTGGTGAACCAGTGGAAGTTCACTGTTGCCACGGGAGTCTGTGAAGAGCAGAGTATTGGCAGGTTTTCCAAAAAAGATTGGACAAATTAACAGACAGTGAGCTGATAGACACTACTGAGAATTAGACAGACAGGGATGAGGAGATCTGCTCTAAACTGCCTTACTCTGGTAACTATGGACCCTGGATGGAAGGGAGAAAGGAATAAGGTAGAGCTGAGCTAGATGTACTATCATTGCGACCCCAGAGGCCGTTTCCTGGGGTCTAGTGTTTGCTTCCAAGTTTTTACCTACGTCATGAAGATTCTTCCTTCATGACACCTGTGAGTGATGAATTTCCCTATCCCCTTAGAAATGCCTCTTACACAGTCTTTCACTGACTTACTTCTCAGATACTAAGTCATCATCTTCTGTCATGAACAAATACCTCCTTCTTCCTATTACTGCAGAACAGTAAAAGATTTTCTATAAAGACAGCAGGGTACTGAGTGCTTTCTAAATGTGCAGGTGGACTGCTTTTTCTGATATGCAACCAGATCTTCCCTCTGGAATGCTTATCCTGTCATTCATGGACAACAGAAATCTAACCTCTTTCCCATATTTCAAAACACTGCTGAATCTTTCCTATATTTAGACATCTTCTGCCACATCTCATGTGACAGCTTTCTCACCCAGATTTTATGCTGCTCTCCTCTGGACATTAATTTGTCCTCAACTTTATTGAAAAGCTGATTTCAAAAGTGTTCTAAAGGGGACACTATACTCCATACACAACCTCACATACTGGTAAGGAGAAAGTTTGAATTTTAAAAAGTGAGATAATATCAGGCTCTGGAGAGAGCCTCACAACATTGATATGCCTCACTTCGCTGACAGGAAATCTTTTGCACCAAGTCCTTAAATCTTATTTTTCAACTGGGTCTGCATCCATCTTATAGTGCTGTCATCTAGACCATGTTTCCCAGATTTTTGTGTGAGAATGTTATGGAGACTGTGTTAGAAAAATCATGTTCGAGTCACACCGACAGCAGTCTCCATAGTTAGATAAGCTGGCATGAAATTAGTCTGGCTCAATACAATTTCTTCTTGACATACTCATAAAGATTGTTTCTTATCATTGTGTTATTTACTAGGTAGTCATAAATGGTTTGTCCTCTATCACAGTTCAGTATCATTTTGTATATCGAAGTTAGGCTGAGTTAATTTCTCCAATACCTTCACATGTCCTTTCTTAAAGACTGGGTCATCCATCATCTTCAGGGGCATCAGCCATGCCCCTGTATCCCTCTGGAAGCTCAGTGTCCTCATGCTCACAGTCTCTTTTCCTTCACTCATGGGGCTCTTCTAGCCTGCACTGTCACATATCTCAGGCATCATGAGTTAGTCAGCCTCTCTTCTGCTTCTAAATAACCCTGGTGTATCTCACTAATGCACCAACCACTTGTTAGAGAAAACCCCTTCGTTCTCTTTCCTGGGCCACCTCGCATCATTGAGAGTAGTCCTTGGTGAATAACCACTTCTCTGTTCCCCTACAAACCCACTTTTTCTGTGATGTTTATGGACCTCAGCAGTGGCCAGTCTGTTGAGATGGTTGTCTGGAGATTTTCTTCCACTTACTCCATTCTCCCCCTGTATTGACCCATTTCTCTTGTCATACAGCTAAGTTTCCTTGCAGATGTATTTTCCTTTGCATGCTTTCTTACTTTGCTGAACACAAGGGGTTACCAATCTGCGACACGGTGTCCTGGATATTGTCATAGTACACAAAATGGTTAATGACAGAGTAGGAGTTGAGCAATCAGTTTACATTGTTGAAACAAAATACAGTTGTGGTAACCTTCTGAATATTTTAGTTCTCCTAGTTTCATAGTAAAAGAAAAGACAAAATACAAATAAAATTAAAATTCAAAGCAGAGGTATTGATTAATTACTTCAGTGTGTGTTAACCATAATACCTCTCTCTTTCTTGGAAAAAATATCTTTTGAGTTCTTTCACTATTCTAGATTCCAACAATACCTGATTGCTCTGAATAAAGCAGACTATCCTCCTAACATAGGACTTTAGGTCTATGAATTAGTTAAGTGGGATATGACATGACATTTCAAGCTTCTATATAACTTAGGAAAATCACCTCCTAACAGTACTAAAATATCTCACTGAAATACACAAATTTAGTAATATTCCTGAAAAGAAAAATGTTTTCTTACTGTTTGGCCCTCTTATGGGCACATATGTTTAATCGCATTTCCTATCTGTACTTTTGCTTCCAAGAATTATTATGACAGTCCTTAAAGTAAATATTCCTTCTAAAATCTATCCATCACCATTGACAATTTTCTGTTCTATGGCACTTTGCAGTTCTAGAAACACAATCTTTCCATCCTTTGCTAAAAGTCAAAGATAGCACAAAACACTGTGCTTCACTGTTCTAAGTAAAATAGTTCTTTCACTTTTCTTAAAAGAGCACAAATTAATCTCCCTGAAAGAGAGAAAATAAATGATTGTTCTGTATCTTTTGAAGTGTTGCAAAATCAGAATTTAATATTGATAAGACTTGTTTCCAACACAGCTGTGTCTCCTCTAACAGTCATTTAGACATAGAATGAATTTCCAGTTATTTACTATTGCAAGCTATTCTAAATTCATTGATTTTGAGATAAAAACACAGCAAACAAAATGGAAACTATGAGGGTAGCTTGAACAATTTCTTTTCTGCAGTGTTTTCATTCTTCAGTGTCTGTTCTACTGCTTTTCAATGCTAATGTTGAAAAGTAAAACTGCTCATTTATTCCTCAAGATTTTTTTTATTCCTTAGTAAGTTCTTTTAAAAATTTTAAAACCTATAATAACACTATTCCGGTTTGATTTAAAAAATATTATGAGTCATGTGATCTAAGAAACAGTTAAACTAAAGATTTTTGTGGGCCCGCCTTAAACATTTTTCATTAAGTACTTCTCTGTCAAGAAAATTTTATATCATTGGAATCAAAATATTTACGGAAATGTATTCTCTTGACAGACTTAAATGAGAGTTGCCAATCGTGCCCAAGGTTCCAGTCACTCTCATTCTTTAAATTTGTGGGGTTGTGTGAACAATGGCAGGTTTGGATTGACCAATCCAAATTTCTCGATTATCTTTTGTGAAAAATGACCTCTCTTTATGGAAATTGAGAAGAAAATTTTTTAAGTAATTGAAAAACACTCAGCTGGAAAGATCCTTGAACACTTGAATTTATTACCCATCTCAGAGATTTCAAAAGCAAATATATTCCAGAATTTTGTGCTTTCTTTTTTTTTTTTTTTTTTAATCTGAGAAATAGATTCCTTTTTTCCTGGTAATAGAGAAGCATGGATTACAGTTTTCAAATCCCTATGTATAGAGCAATTGCAAATAGCATGCAAATTTGT
Source organism: Lanius collurio (assembly GCA_020086605.1). Taxonomy (NCBI): domain Eukaryota; kingdom Metazoa; phylum Chordata; class Aves; order Passeriformes; family Laniidae; genus Lanius; species Lanius collurio. Next base: position 20,473,585 of record JACBWW010000017.1, on the reverse strand, counting down.
TACAGAATGGAAGTGGCATTGCTGACAAATTATTTGAATGCACTGTCATGGCAGTATTAAGAAGGCTTCTTTCAGCCTCCACAACAAATTAATGAGGAAAAATATGGAGTGCCTCTGACTCACTAGTGTGAGGAATTCTTCAAAATTAGTTAATGCAGTTCCTTGCTGGTTTTAGTCAGGATTTCCATTTTCAATCAAATAAGTGTTTCTGAGTTCTACATGACTGATTTAGTCAGCTCCCTACATTAGTAGTCCAAAGACTGAATCACTCCAATTTGGAAATAAACCCTGACCTAAGTTTTAATTCTTTGCATAGAAAGACTCTGAGATTCTCACTTCTGCTTCCCTGGGGTGCCTGTCAGAAAAGAACAGTTCTCATTCCCAGTCAATGCTCTGTAGAAGGCATCAGGAATGGCTGAAATGAGTCATTCACCAGTGTCACTCCCAGGAACAGCAGTGAAAATTAACAACATTGGTTATTCTTGTACTCCTGTTGTGCCATACTTAGTCTCTTAGTTCCCCTACCTGACTGCAGGTTTCCTGGTGCAATGCTAGTCTAGTCTGATTCTTTGTTTGTGTTGTTTTTCCAGCAGAGGTGTTGAAACACAGGATTTCAGAAAATTCCATGGCATGTGCTGAATCAGCAGCCACACTTCTGAAGGATGGGGCTTTTAGTAAAAGTAGAGACTGGAAATTTAAAAAGAGTTTCTGCTGCTGCAAGCCAGACAGGTACTGGAAACTGAGTTTTGCCTGTGTCTCCTTGATGAACCATTATTTTCAGTCTTTCTTCTGAGGCAGACTATCAGCAGTGATGAAACTGTTAGGAATGGAGAGCTACATCACCAGGCCAGCTGAAAAGGGCACAAGACACAAGATTCAAAAGTAGATCTTCCAGGCTCTTTGTAGTTCCTGTTACAGAGAGGTTATATCTGTTTTATCTGGGGTCCAATCTGTAGAACACTTCAGCTAGACAGTGATAGTTGGTATCCTTCCCACATCCTCTGAAATACAGGCCAGTTATTTTCAAATTCTTTTCTTTTGTCAGTGTACTAAAATCTGTGTTACCTGCAGACATATGTGATTTTATCCTAAATGCTGGCACACAAAAAAATCAGAATATGTAAGTCACAGTCCTTAGAAAATAAGACTTAAAAAATGTTTGAGGCTGATCTGAGAATAAAAAAGGAACCCCTACAGAGCTAACTCACTGTTGCAGAATGATGAAAACTTTTATTTTCCCAGGTGTTGTGGGGTTTTTGGGGGGATGGTGTCTTATTATGGTGATCTCTAGGCAAATGGTGGAGAAAAAATACCATATTTTATAAAAAAGGGCAAAATCTTGCATTTTCCATTTTTTCAGCCCAAACTAAATACCAGTTTTGCATGAAGTTTCAGAGAACCAAAACTCCTATTTCTGGTGAATTTTTGATTAATGATTAATGTTGTGCAATTGTAGCAAATTTATTTTCAGCTAAAATTTACTTTCTATTCTCCACCCAAATCCTCTGGTCACAAACTCAGCATTCATCACAAGAGAAGTCAATTACAGTACTTCCTGCTCACGATAATGAATAAATTCTAAATCAATGTTCCATTTCAGAAAGGTGAAGGATTAATAATATTTTGGTTTAGCAGAGTGTTTGACTAGTCCACTCAGCAGCATTTCTTCTTTTCCTAAAGGTCATGCTGTTGAAGAGCATTCTGGTCTCAGTTTCCCATGCTAAAATGAGAAGTTTAAAATTCCCTTTAATTTATTCCATTCCTTTCTACTGAAAACAGGAAACATGTTTTGGACTGCTTGGGGAGCAATATCAAGGACTTAGTGTAATCTGTCAATTGTCGTGTTCATCTTGAAAAGAAGGAAGATTTACAAGAACTGCACAATTGCAATAGGAAGGTACCACTGGATATATAAACAGCAAGTGCATGGGGCAAGTTTGTTGTTCTCTTTGGCTGTGTGAGCAATGATGGACTCCACTACTGGAGCTAGGATGGGTGCCACAGCTGACCCCTTCCCTTGTGGCCATTCCTTCCTTCCCACCTGGAATGTAGGTAATCTGGCATCTGTGTAGGTGCAAGTCTTGAAAGAAAAGCATGCCAATGAAGAGGAGAGGAGGAGATCATTTGGCTAAAAAGAGTTAGTTGTAGTGTCTAGTTGGGTAATCATTTGTCTCCTCCTAGGTCTCCATGTGATAGAAAGGACAGTTTCTTCCTTGAGAATTCAGTTGACCTTGTGATTTGCAAGCAGAAGATATTAAATCCTTTTCCTTTACCTTTGTCCCTTCTTCTGTATGTAATCTCACTTATGTCATTTAGTATCAATATTTGCTTCAGTTTAAGTAATTTTGAAGTTTTAATGGACTTCATAGCGCTCCTTTCTCTTTAAGTGCTCTCACAGAAACATAGAATCATGCAAATCTGTGCAAGTACTTTGTCAACAACCATTCAGCCTCCTGAAGTGTGTTAGCCATTTCTAAATTTACATTTATTACAGTGCTGTGGGCACTAAGGATATCAAACTATTAATAAAATTGGTATGAGGAATCTAGTTGAAAAGGAAGCTTTCTTCTTCAGTTAGCTTTATCACTAAAAAAGGAAATACTTGTTTCTAGGCGTATCTAAGCAAAAGTGACCTGAAATCTGTCAATTTCCTTTCTAATTAATATTCCTTTGCATATAAATATGTAATTGTAAATGCAAATCACTCAGTCAGGCCTCTTTGCACAATTTTACCTTTTCGTAGTGGAAATAAAAAGAAAGCAATATGAAAACAGAAATAAAAAATATCCTATAGCATGTGGCATTCACTGAACACTGTTCCTACTTCAGCTCCCCATCAAATCCTGAGGAAAAATCTAAGGTGAAGTAGCAGATAGAAAACTATTAGTTTCAGTAGTTTGATAAAAAGAATATACTTGAAAATAGGTGGGTTATTTTCTAGGTAGGTGGTGGACTAGATGTTACTGCATGATCGGATTGTCTTGCAAACTGGAACCCAGATCCTACATATCCTTAATAAGGGGACATGAAAAACCTGAAACAAAATTTGTACTTAAATTCTGTATATAGAGCTTGGCTTGGTTTGGTGTGGTTTGGTTCATCACCTATTGAAAAAGCAAATATTTAGTTTGAGACTTTAAATGTGGAAGATGTAGGTCAAGTGCTCATCTAATGTCAAGGTTTGTATTTGAAAGCAAGTTAGAGCTTAAGTGACTTGGTTATAACTTCACCAGAAACTTGCTACAATTTGAGCATCAAATTCTAACCTTTTATTAATGCTTCTATGACAATTTTTGAAAAGAATTGATTTTATCTGGTGTCATTTAGCTATTGTCCAAAAATGTGATATTTTAAACCGTTGATAAGGGCTAATGAGAGGCATTTTGAGAAGAACTGTTCTCTGCCTGAGCACATCTTCACCCCAAAGCTGCAGCTGGCATCTCCACAGGCTCACCATTGTTTGAGCACTAATTGCTTCTATCTAGCAAATAAGGGTCTGTGGTGACATGAAACTGTGAAAGCAAAATGGTTGCAAGTGCTCTTCTGAGAAAGTGATAAAGGATTTGAGAGAGTGATTAGGGATCAATAGGAAAGCATTCTTTTGAAGCTGCATTTGTTGCCACTAGTTTTAATACTAATTACTACTACTACTACTGTTAGATGATCAAGTTACTGCCTAACACAGAGAAATCCTGCCTTGAGTTTGAAAGTTCTGAGAGGAATCCGGGAGTCTATGAGAGACAGCACAGAAATCTGATTCATGATTAGGACCCTGAGTTGCCACTAGTTTAAAAACTGGCTTAGGTTTAGCTAATATCAACAATGTGCATGTCTGCTGGTTAAGACAAGCAGGTATATGTAAGTGTAATAATTAGGATGCACACAGAGAGGAGTGATGAAGAGTGACAGCTGAGCAGAATACTGCTGTATGTGGATGTTAAATATTTCCTATTTCTAAATTAAGCCATCTGTCATCTCCTCTACATATCTATTAATTGGTGCTTAAAAGTCCTCGCGGTGCATGTGCAAGGAAAGAGATGCAGAGTAAATTTGATAAGGACCTAAAGGACACAGCAGACAATGAAGAGCTCCAAAATATAAAATAATGGCCTAACTCATGGTCAATGGTCCCATTAAAATTTGTCTGCCATTGATTTCAATTTAGGAAAACATGAAAATACAGGCCTAAATCTGACCCCTTTAAATTATCTCTGGCTTTGCTGATTGCAATGTGACTTCAATGCACACTGAGATTTACATACGTATTTATATCTTCTTCCAAATAAAATTTTCCTGAAAGGAACTATTAGTCACAATATGCAGAAACTGGCTTTGTGAAACTAAAATCTATAATCCTGATCCATCCTCTCCAATAAATTATGTTGGTTCCTAAAAGACTTGACCTTGGAGTGAGGAATATTTGCATATGGATTTCTTTGTAGCCAGTGATTGGTGAATTAATGAGGTAAGAAGACTTGAGCTCACCTTTTGACTTCACGAGTGGTTTTGCTGCTGGAACATGCAAATAACTTTGTAGATCTGCTTTTATATTAATCAGTGTTCAGTCAACAAGAGGCTCTATCTCTATTCGTGGCTGTTGTCACATGGTGAAGACATGTCCAGTTCCCCAAACTTCCTTGCCATCTGTGGCATAACTGCTTTGAATCAGTTACACAGGGATGGATGCTGGCCTCAGATGGAGTGACCATGAAACCTAGAACCTATTGCAATTTGCAGGCTTTCACTGACTTCATTGAATATAGGAAAGAGACCTAGGTCTAGGACTTCAGGAGTGTCTATTCACAGCCTTCATATCTGATAGATAAAGAGAGAAAGTTACATTCTTGAAGATGAAACATTGCACCACACTTTTGGGCTGAAATAGTGGATATGCTGGTTATGGAGAGTTTGAAGATGCCTTTGGCAGGGAGCATAGCACAAAGGGCTGATGAGACGACACAACATACAGTTGTACTGCAGACTCTATCTTGCCCCGTGAACATCCAGAGAAACAAGCAGTTTCAGAGGGTTTCTTCTGTTTCAGAGTGCTCAGCAGATAGAGGGGCCCAAATAGCAGTCTGTTGGAAACTACCAGTTACCTGCCTTTAACCTGTGGCTGAATTTGTGCAGAAAAATTGCAGTTCTGTTGCAGAGGCTTCCTCACCTATTTCCACACTCCAAGGCATCTTGCTTGGCAGAGAATAGTCATGGCAGTGAAACTGGGGTTTCATGGGAGGGCACTTATCATCTTCTCTCAGCAGAGCAGGGGATGAAGACAAATTGTTTTCTGGGTTGGCATACCCATCAAACTGCGGTCATCTCAATGTTGTGCAGAGCCTGTGTAGCTCAGGAACTCAGTTGTTCCTGAGTTTGGACAGGCAGCCAAGAGTGAGAGCAGCATCATGGAACCTGTCTGCTGTGCTCAGGCCTCATTAGCTGCCCCAGGGCTCTTGGAGCAGCAGGAAGTTCTGGCCCACTCTCCATTCAATGGGGGAAAAAAACAACATGAGGGAGCAATTTCCCGCTAGGAGCCTGCTCCTTTCACTCTCACTGCTTAGCATGAACTTTTCACCCCACTGTTCTTCACCACTCCAGCACCTGAGGCTGCTCCGTCCCTCCTGGCTGCCACAGAGGACAGCAGCTCATAGAATACAGAATCCCTGGGGCACAGCGGGTTGCTGGTAGCTGCTCATTGCCCATTCCTGCTGTGGGGGATGAGGGGGAGAAAGTGTCCTGTTTTGGCCAAAATCCATATGCCCTTCACACCATCTGGGTATGGCAGAAGTAGTGGACCCCACCCTGCCTGAACTAAATCCTGGATAACCTGGGATGTGTTCAGCAATGTCCACAAGCAAACAGTAGAGGAATGCTGTACAGTCCATAAGATACTCAAGGATAGACCAGCTTCCTTTTCTCTCTCTCTGATGGAGAGTAGGGTCAAAGGAGCTGCACTTCTCCTTTTTCTTGCTGCAGCATGTTGTCTCTGTGCTGCTGCAGGCATTCAGCAGGGTATGCACCAGGAGGCCACGCTGCAGCCTCCCGAGTGACAATGTTCTGCAGACAGCAGAGAAGAGGGGTAGAGAGCATGGAAGTTGTGGTTGAAAGGCACTCAAACACAGTTAGCAGCAGCCTCAGTCTGCCTCAATCCTCAGGAGAAGCACAATCATCAAAGGTGGCAGAAATTACAACGTTCTGAATGCCCTTTGGCCTTGGTGTCAGGACAGCAGTAAGTGGTTTCCAGGAGAAAGAAGCTTATCACAGTGCCAAGGGGAACTGCAGTAAGCTTTGCTATTGGCTCTGGGCCCACACCAAGCTGTTGTTCATCCTCACAAGTCAGTGTGGGAGGACAACAGAGGACAAGCAGTGGCCTTGATTTCTCCACTGCTTGCTGCAGACCTTCAGGTGTTGTGACTGCTCCTTTAGTTGGTGGTCAGCTTGTTTTGATATCATTCTTTAGTATGTCCTGTTTTTACTGTCTGGTTGCGTTACTTCATACAATGCTTACACCTGGACTTCTTCCCTAATTCTCTTCCCCTTATGATTTTAATACCTCTAATACTCATCTCTTTGAGCTCATAAGTTACAGGCATGTTCCCCTCCTCTTCCATCCAACTTCTCTGCTTTAAGAAAGTTTTCCTATTGGCTTCAACAGTTTTTGCAATAAAGATCTGAAGTTGGACAGGGAGCATCTTTGCTTTCAGAAGTCACAGATTTTCATCTCCAGTTGTACTTGAAGTTCCCATTCTCAGCCTCTGGCTGGGCCTCCTCCTGGGTGGGGCTCTGGTTCCTGCAGAACCTATCAATCTCTGGTGCAAACTCACTCGTGCCACACAGTCTGCTCACCTGCCTCAGCAGGGCTTGAGCTTCCTGCTGCTGAGGCCATTCCTCCAGCCTCAGGCTCAAGGACACCCTGGGCTCTCCCTGTAGCTGAAGAAGTAGAAGGGTGCATCTTCTGTGAGGAGCTGAATCCTGCTCCAAGGACTCCAACTTGACAGAAGTGTCCCTTCTGCTGCTTCCAGCTCTGCAGATGGTACACACTCCATAGCTTCTGATTATACTGTCAGTAATATATGCATAACTGATAGAAAAATGGAGTCTGGAGGATGGTAGATCTTATTATTCTTTGGATTTTGTTTACAGTAAATATCTCTCATTCCTAGAATTACTGCTGTCATATTTAGTACTAAAATTACAGACTAAGTGGTGTAGTAAAGTATTTCTATGACATTCAAAAATAACAGGGTACCAGTCTCAAAAGACATCAGTCTAAATATACTGAGCTGCAATATGTTCCAGCAATTCAGCCTTTTAAATGTGCCTATTGCAATAGGACTGAATTGAGCTGTGATGGGAGTAGGAAAAGGGTGAAGTTTATATCAATGTGTGGTGAAAAATAGTCTTGTAGCAGAGGGGTTGATTGGACCTGGGAAGGTGAAGACCTATTTCCCTGCTGTGCTACAGGTTACAAGTGCAAACTCAGACAAAGCAATGTAAAGTACCATTGACTTTAGTGGCCCAAGTTAGAAGGGCTAATTCTGGAAAATGTATTTAAGTGTTTTAAAGCATGAACTGCCAGATGCATTGCTTATACTTCACCCATTTGTACCTATTCTGAGGGCTGCCATCTACCCCTTTTCCCTTGAAACCTCATCTTAACCTGATGCTGAGACAATTCTCTTCCTTTTTTCAGGGGTGCTCGGAGAGTCCTTAAGAAGCAGGATGTTTTCAAATACACAAGCCTTGGAGCTGAACTCGAAGGCACGGATCAATAGCTGTTGAAAACTCAGCTTTACTGCCATATTCAACTGCTATTATCCCTCTCTACAGATTCCCACCAAGTACCCTAAAGTGTCAAAAGAAGGATAATGTACTAAGCAAATCTCATTTTAGTTATTTTACATCGTTCCCCTATCTGCTCCAATGCTCTTCTAGGGAGTAGGCTAAGGCATATTAACCTGGACTTTTTTTGGAAACCAACCTCAAAGAAAATGTCTTCAGGTCTGGCACAAGGAAATGTTTGTAATGCTGTTAGCAATTACTTTTTATGAGATTTTTCTCTGAAATAGGTGACTCAGACCTTGTGCTGGCTGTAGTTTTGAGACAAGACATGAATTCTAATTTCTTATGAGTTAACGTGAATTCATGAATTCAAGAAAACTCTTGTCTGGCAGGGCCACACACACACACACACACACACACACATGCACACACTCTCAGGAGCTGGTCCTCCAGAGGTCAAAAAGTTCCTTAAACTCTGTTCACAGGCACTGTCAGGGAGGGCTCTCTCTTTGTAAACCATTCTGTCTTTCCCTGAGGGTTTGGAGGGAGATACTTTCTGTCAAATATATGTCAGCTGAATAAATTTATTCTGATACTGTGTCTCAGTATGAAATCCTCTGTGAAGGCAATGATTTCTTTTTCAAAACAAGATCTGCCACACTTCCATTTTCTGTATACCATTTGATTACAAATTAAAGGAAGTTCAGGAAAATAATCCAAGCAAATTTGTGATTTTTGTAGCTTGAAGGAATTTTATGCACACCCAGACAGACCAAAGCTGTAACATTTAATTTCATTCCATCTAGCCTCTCCATCCTTCAAGTCTCCCAAGGCAGCCGAGTAAATACAAAGTCAGTGTGGATAATACTGTTCCAAGCAGCTGTGAAATGAGTCCACTGTGTATAGTACTAAATAATGCAAATGGTCAGAACAGAATATTCTTGTTAAATAAGTTGTGTTGCAAGCATCTGGTGGGCTGTGAGCTATGGTTGTTTTATCATGCTCTTTTCTTCATTTTTTCCACCTCTGTAACCTGAGTCTTGTGTGTGCCTTGGCACTCTCTTGAACAAGGTGCTCTACCAGTTTGCATTGCAGTTATCATGGTGAGGCTGTGGCCCTAATTTTGAGACTCCATGTCATCAAAGCAGTGAAAATTAATAAGCCAGTAGTATGCCTATCCTACATCTGTTGCTTTCCTTCTTGAAGCAAAAGCAGTCATGAGCTAAATGTCTTTATCATTTGGGCAGATACCAAATTGGATATTTAATAGAATGATAAGCTATTTCCAGAAATAAAGCACTTAATTTAATTTGTTATTTGATTATTTTTCTGTTCTATGAGTCCTTTTGGCTCTTAAAATCAGAAGGGTGGAGTCAGTCTTCAGGGATAAGAGAGATTTTATTTCATTTTGTTTTATTTTCAAATATTTCAAGGTTCTTGAGGGATTACTAGTTTGTATTCTTATTGTGCATCTTTCTGAGGGTACAATAAGAGGATTGGGGAAGCAAAATGAGCCTTAGAGGCAGTTAAAAATTTGAATGCCTCCTTCCTTTCACTGATTATCTTACCTTGATGGGCAAGTCCAGCTACCTAGGTTTTTGCCAGGGCGGAATTGACCCACAGACCCTGGAAAAGCCTGGAAGCAAGGATAAGTGAAGAAGGCAGTCCTGCTGGTTGTAGGCTAGGGTGAAAAAGAGTGAGGCAAAGAGCTGCTTGACCTAAGAAGAGTTCATGTAAAATGACCTTCCCACATAATGGGATACAAATATTTCACTATCTGCTTTTATCCCTCTGAGCTGTAATTCTAGGAATTGAACTCCTCCATTTTTCAAAGATGGCTATACAGGTGGACATGTCAGGCACAAGTCCAGTATTTTCCTAATTAGATGATTAGTAGCCAAACCCGTGTGAAACTGGTGTGTGTGTGACCATGTAGTTTATGCACAAAAAATGTACAGTCAGTTTTTCTGGAAATGCTCTAGGCTTTTTCTGTAATTGTTTTAACATTTCATGGAATTGTTAGTAGTCATCCACTTCACATGATTAGTCCAACAACAGACTAATTATTCCCTGCCAAAAAACCACAAAAATACTACATTGGCATTCTTAGGGACATTATGGATATCCATGTGCAAGATCTTGTAATTCTTTGGGCCCTCTTATTTCTTATGCTTTCCCTTTTTAGATTTTGCTTATAGATATGATTATTAAAATTGGCTCTGAAAAACTAGCAGGAAATTAGCTGTGTATTTGAATGGGTTTATTCAATGAAGATCAATTTACTAATTTTTAATTAATTTTCTTTAGTGCTTCTAACCATTTGGAGAGGATCCAATATTATAAATTATTTAATCAAAGTACTGTATTATGAATGCCATATTCAATTAGCAAAGATATCAGGTAAACTGTTATGGTATTGCATTATAATTATAAATCTACATATAGTTATATTAAAACTAGGAAGTCAGTTATCAGTACAGCGTTGCAGCAATCTGTGATGAGTACCTGTTCTTATAAAAGATGTAATATCAATTAATTTATGGTTTCAAGTTCTCAGATGACATAGATTAATGAAGAGCTGCAGGAGTTTGGACCAACAAAAAATTTTGCTGATGATATGTTGAGGATTAAAATATTGAGAAAAACAGAAATGAAAGCATGCTTCATTTAAATTAAATTTAAATGTCATTAAATTAAGTTCCCAATATAATTAATAATGACCATGTCATAGTGACAAAGATGTAAACTAAGGAGTAGTACTAACCACATTTCAAAAATAGTTGATACTTTGAAATAGATGAAACTCCCAACTAAAAAAACCACTCCAACTAACTTTTGCAATCTCTGACTGTTCATGATCATAATATTAAGTAGATAGAAAAGTGCTTGCAAATTTGAGGCCTGAAATTCTCTTGGCTAAATCCTATTAATCCTTTACAGATTTCAAGGAACTACTGGTGGGCTCTGTTTCATTGAGTAAAGACACTAGGATTTGGACCTTGTCACACAGTCTTCTTTGTCAGAGTACAGAGTGACATTATCTACTTTTCAATAATCAGAATGCAAAAATCAAACTAGGACTTCATTACAGAATTTGTTCTGTTCAAAGGAGAAGCCCAACATGTTCCTAGAGAACTGATAGGACTGGAGGTTTTACCTTCCAGGCTCCCAGTTGGGGCACAGATTAGTCTGTGATTTCAAGATCTCAGAATAGAGATGGTGTTAATGAATGAGACTCATACTGGTGCTATCAGCAAGAAATTCATTATGCAATATTTTTATATTTCTTGAGACTTATTATTATTCAGTCAAACTCTAGTTAAAAATGCACTGATTTTATTTATGTTTTTTCATTTTTCCTGTTTACAGAACAAAGACCTGATGGCCAGGTACTCTTGGTCTAAGCCAGGCATGCTACTGAAGTAAATTCAAGGCAGCCTGGCTTTGCAGCACCCTGAGAAGAGACTGCAGGCATTGTACCACACTACAACTCAGTCCCAAGTGTGAGGGCACGAGTAGGAGTTTTCTGCTACAGTCTGTTCAGCTAGGAAGTGCTGCTGTTCAGTAGCATAACATATGTTCTCTTGTTTACATCAAAACAAATATACCCAAAGCTAGACTGAACCAGGGGCTCCTGGGAGAGTACTTGACCAAATCTTGAAATGTAGTGACTGGTTCCAGAATGGATATTGCAGTTCTCTGGAGTACAGCTGTCAGTTAATGGTGTTTGCCTCTCACTCTTTGAAACTTCTTGACATAAATTAATTTTCTGAAAGGCAGAGTTTGGATTTCAAGATAAAACAAAAGACTAAAAGATGAAAGGAGGTTAGAATTGATTTACAGATTCTTGGTATGGTAGTTCAGCTTTATATAATTATTAGCAAACATGAAAAGAATAGATGTATCTTCTTGAGTTCACATAATTCTCCTGAGATAGGGCCAGTTACAGATGAAAATATATTGGTGAGTTTATGTGTTAGAGAATTTTGGTCTAGTGTTTCACCTAATTAAATTCTAACAGAATAAAAGAAAAGCACTGCTCCCTTGAGATAAGGGTGGGTGCATACTGCTAATATCAATGTATGCTACACACCACTGACTCCAAGACAAGGCTCAAAGTAACTGGGTAGAATTTCTGATAAAGCTGTCTTCTCTCTGGATATTTGAGAAGACATTCTCATCTCTATGATCAAATAATTGTCCCACATTTCTTGTCATAACCTCCCCCATCCCAAATTTAGTGAAGAAGAAGGACTGACTGAAGGAGTTAGATAAATCTTTGAAATTAAATCAATAACTTGTGTAGATGTCGCACAAATATTCTCTAGATGACAACAATTCAAGTGAGCAAGAAAGACTTTAATTGAACATAAGCCTGCTTTTGGGTAATCCTTCTCAAGACATGTCATGAGAGATTTACAGCTGAACCCCTGAAGGACATTGTGTTGTCCTGTGTCATGCATGGCTCCCCATGCATCTATGGGGAAAACTGGGAATGCAGAACCAGATTTCACTGAAGAATAGTAAGATGTCTTGAGGGGAAACACCAAGTATTGGAGCCTAATTCTCTGGTAAGAGAGGAACTAACACTGCTGATGGCTCGAGTCACAGTCTTGTCAGCTCCCTGCTAACAGGGGCTCACACCAGCTCTGTCTTGCAAAATCTTGCTCTTTGAAGCCTTGTGCATTCATCTACAGGTGTCTGCAGATAACAGGCAAGTCTGCCACTTGGACTATAAGTAATACTTGGGTAAAGATAGCATCCTTGCAATTGTACTGAACTTGGAGCAATGCAGAACTCTGATCATACTCATTTGGCAGTGAGGGCAAACATCAGTTATAAATCCAGAATTTGAGGTTTTCCATGCATTTTGTGGCAGTTTGTAGCACACTGCTTATCTGTATATTATAGAATCCTATCTGTGACTCAGATTTTAGAGGTATGTAATTACAGAGATGAGCAGCATGCCACAAATCAGTACAGGTTTGTGTGAAGCGGTATGTCGATTTTACCATATAGCACATAGATTTTTACCACAAGTTTGCTGCAGTCTTTACTTCTGCTCTTGATCTGATCTGGCAGAGTGAAAAAAGCTGTTCACAAACCATTCACATATTCACAGATAGGTCTCACAAGTGTACTTGAAAGAATGTGCTATAATCAATGCCAGGCACTTGCACCTGTCAACCATGAGATGAAAGTAAATCTGAAGGCTGCCAATATCTTTATGTACAACTGTTTGCCCAGCCACTGTGACATGTTGTTCTGCTGTCTTATATCGTCTTCATCTGCAGCAAATAGAGCTAGAAACCACTTTTTTCATAAAAACAGAGCATTCGGGAAAGGCTGCCTGCTCATGCAGGCTGAATAAAGCATGAGTTTGTTGGTCACAGTTTATTGTGAAACTGTGAGAGAGCGGCCACTTGAATCTCAAGTAAAAATAGCAGTATTAAAGGGCAATGTCTTAAGATTTCTTCTTTAAAGTTTTGCTTTCCAAACTTCATGAAATACCATCAGAAATAGCTTGCTTACTTTTTCATGTTTCATCAAGTGAGATCTCAGTTAACTGACTGAAATGGTGGTGTAAATCACCAGAAGGCAATGCCAATTTATTTTCTCAGATCTTTTCAGCGTTTGTTTAAGTTCAGCATTATTGTTATGCTTTTCAAAGGTTCCATTCTTACAAGGCAGTTCAAGAAGGGAACAAGAAGAAAGTTTCATAAGAAAGGATGATATTTTTACATATATGTATTTTTAATAGTCTGTCAAACTTTGCTTTTCAGTCCTTGAAAATCCAGCCAGCATTTATCTAGTATTCAAGCGCCATATTCCAGAAACTGAATCATATCTAAAGCCCGTACTTCCATAGTGGAGCTCTCTGTAATAAACTGTTCCGTCAAAAACTGCTAGCAAACCTTTCCATACTCTAAACTTCTCCCAATAAGGACTCTCATGAAAAGGAAGTAAGTGTATGAGAACCAAACACCAGTCCTGGAGTCAGTCTTGCCAGCAGTTCTGTCTTACACTTGGTGCTAGTTTAGTATAGCAAGTTGCTCTTTTGTTGGACCTCACATTCCACACCTGAAAAATTGAGGTAGTGTGTTTTGCTGCTTTTTCCATAGTGTTTAATTAGATCAGTCAACTAAAATGGGAACCATGCCTAGAAAAGTAGTGCTAAATTTTCTTGCTGGAGTTCTGATACACACCTTAGTCTCATGTCACCCTAGCAGCTTTCTGTGTGAAAGCTAGTGCCATGGGGCCCCTGCTGAAACTCCTTCAGATGCCATTGCCACCCTTGGAATGACTGGAGAGATCCCAGCCAAATGGCCCCAAAATTTCCTCATAAACAGAGAGTTTCAAATTGTTCCCAGCATCAATGCAATATCCAACAGTATTTATCCCAGAGGAAGGCAGACATGTCTTTGAATTTGTCTTTGGTCTGTCATTTTCACCCCTTTTGCACATTTTGGCCTTCCTGAGAAACTTAATGCCATCAATGCTCCTTTTCAATGTTGCAAATCCCAGTGTGTTCCTAATGCATTGTTGCAGAAAACAGACATATCTGTGAAAGGAAGGGTAAACTGTCACAAAACATCCAGTACATAACTGCAATGTAATGACTCTATTAAATAATGAAAAAGTACATGGCCAAGTCATTATTTTTTTTGTATTTATGTGAATTATCTGTAGAATATTGGAATAATAGACCTGGTGAATGGGTACCAAGAAATTTGGGCTCCTGTTTGTTTATTAGAGCTGCCTTCCTGCAACACTCCTAAAAAGATGATTGTAACAGAAATTTTCCACTAGGAACATAATAGGCCAGGTAAAAGGAATGAATAATAGCTCAGTTCAAAAGTCTTCACAAGGATATTGGAAGTCTTTGCTAGAAATGCAGGTTCTGTGTTGTAGAGTATTTTTAATAAAAAATTAAGCAGGCATTTTTACTGTAAACCACAAAGAAATTGTTGCTGAACCCTTTGAAAATAGTCTGGGAACACAAAGCAATCTTTTTTTTCCACAGGCCATCTACAGGAAGCTCTTTTGAGGGATTTATTATCATTAAACTGTATTATAGTAAATTACTGTAATTTATTTTGTGTTTTCTGAAAAATTGTACATATATATACATTTACATACTAGAAATGCATTTCTGGTCTGAGTCAGACATAACTGACAAGGACCCCTTATATTATTTCTAATATTGCTCGGGGGTTTTGTATCAAAATGGTTTTTCTCATTTGTAATTTTGAGAGACAATGCCAATTTTTGAAATAAAAGCATGCAGCAACATATACATTTCAATAATGTTCTTATATGGAAAAGTTAATCAGGTTCAAGACAGACCCTTTGCAAATGAAAACAAACAGGGTAGGGAGATGCAGTTTAAGCACTGGAAGTTGTCCATTCCAGTGCTTCTAAGCCTAGATACTCCCAATCACTCTCCATTCAAGTGACCTGAATGTTTCTATGACACATTATTCTTCCATCCATCCTGAAAGGTGCTCAGGCTGCATTGCTGTGCTGTGGGCTGCAGGCAGGTCACTGGCTCTGGAGCTCAAACTCAATGTAACAACAACACTTAAATTCACAAGAACGACAATGACTCAGATTAAGAGAAAGAAAAATTATGTAGTCAGATGCATTGCCTTCCCCAGTTGCCTCTCATAAGGATTTTCTCCTTCTGATTCAGCTAATAGTATCACAGTTCAAGGAGAGAGCAATTAAGGACAGCAGGTAGTAGGAGGTAAACACCACTGGAGAGATGGGCTGAATTTGTCTTTGTTGCCTCAATAGGGAAGTTGTATTCCACCTTGCATGACTGTATTTCTAACTACACAGGTAAAACAGATTTTTGGGCTATTCTTTCAGCCTGAATCTTTGACTTGGACAAGCTCCAGTTTGATGTCATCACAATTTTGATTTGCAAATGTTAGTTTGGAATGTACCAAAGCACCCTGAAATACCACGGAAGGGCAATACTTGCAGTGCTTGTTGCTGACATTCCCCCGTAGCAGATCTTCTGCAGTTTCATCAAAACCATCACATGAAGTTCATGGAACCAATGGAGAAATGCATAGATTATGTAGAAACAGACATGTAAATATATTAATTTGTATCACCCTAAAATAAATGCTTAAAAGAGAATGTGAATGAATCATGTCCTACAAGTACCTGTTCTTCTTGCTGAGTATGAAATTAAAGATGAGTGTATAGCCCAGATACCACCTGGAAGATATAATGTTTTTAACATTCCCATTTTTTAAAAGAATGTTAATATGAAAGAACCAGACTTTTCAAATATCATTCAGAGAGGGACACTTAATATTCCTGGGCCCATCTCTTACCTTTAGGCATCCTTTGAGATTATCTTTGCAGAGACATGAGAAGATGCTGAGGAGGAAAAAGCATGTTCTCATAATATTCTAAAAAGATCAGGCACAAACTTATTAGCATAATAATCTCAGCATAGTTGCTTTGTGTTCTAAATGTTGAATTGCTAATGAGTGTCAACATACTAGAACATACAAGCTACAAAAATAAAAGAATAATTTCTGGTTTTTTCACAATACTTTAGTTTTCCTCAGAGAGAAATGGATTTCCCACCTGCACTTTTGATAAAGCAGCAGCTTTCTTTCTTTGCTTACTACTGCAATTTGTATCCCTAGTGGTGTCAGACCAGGTCTAAGAAGGGCTTTTATTGAAGGGAATTGTGCTCCTTCTAATATCTGGTTATTCTGAATTTCTGAATCATCAAAAAAAAAAAAGAAATCCCGCCTAGGTGCTACTTTTGTCCATGCTTAGATGACCTTTATCTCTTGAATGGTAGCACTGAAGCCAATGTGTCTTCTTGGGAAGTAAAAGGCTCTTTGTTATGGGTCACAGTGTCACAATTCAGACTGAGGGTCAATTTTTTCATGTTGATTAATCATTTTCATTAAGACTTATGTTACACCTGTACACTTATCTCTGGGCAAGGACAACATGAATTGTCTCACAGTGGGAGAACCTTTGGGATGCAGTAGTAATTCAGGGTAACCATACCTGCCAGTCTAATTTGCTTGCTCTTGAGAAGTAATTTGTTGTAACCCTGCACATGTGTAGATTTTTTCCCTCATCTTGATCAGGACGTTGCCACTGGTCCACTGAAATGCCTTAGCCAAGTCTCCAAGCTCCACACTCACCTCTTGTAAAAGAAAAGGGTTTAAATATGTCTTTTCTGCCTGTGTCTGAGCAATGATGCAACACTATCAACATGAAAAGAAGTAGAGCTCTAGGTTTTCAAAGGTGGCATTAAAAATGAAAGCAAATAAAAAAGCATTTAAAAGAGCAAGGGGTATAAAATATTAGTCATATTACAGCTTCATATGTCTGCCAAAATCAAGTGATGCCATATAGGTTTCCCTGCCACTGAGATAATGGAGCCTGTTGTGAGAGCCAATTTTGACACTAATTTTCATTTCATTGCTGTTCCAAGTTGCTAGGCTATTCCATTTGCCAAGATTTTGCTTGCTATGAAACCAGTGCACTGACTTCATGTCAGGAATTCCAGTGTCAATTTTATCCCTCTTCTTATGCAATATAGCAATAAGGGATGGGTAATATAAAATCGCCATTATTTTATGAGTAGGTGAATTCCTGGGCATTTGGCATGAAAAGGATTTGGGACAGGACACATACCATAGCTAGGATACAGTAACAAAGATATTGAACTAGCAACTTTTTTATTCTGAAAAAAGAAAATATTTTAGCCATTTTCTTTCTTGGCCAGGAAAACCTTCCAGTGTATAATGAGTGGGTCACAACACACTTAACATTTCCAGGGGAATGCAGAAACTGGGTTGGGAAATATCAGCCTCCATGTAGAGTTTCATTTCAGATTTTGTATTTAAACCCCAAGGAAGATTCTTGATGAGTGCTTGTCAAACTTTCATTAATCATAAAATCATAGAATGGTTTTGTTTGAAAGGGACCTTAAAGATCACCCAGTTACAACACCCCTGCCTTTTTAAGGGACACTGACTAAACGAGGTTGCTCAGAGCCTCACCTAACCTGGCCTTGAACACTTCCAGGGGATGAGGCAACCTGAACGTGAATATACTTAGGTGAAACCAGGGTTTAATCAGAAGACTATAGATTGTGTGCATTAGCCTGGCTGTTTTTCTCTTGAGTTTAAAAAGTAGATGTCAGTGGTGTTAGTGCTGCCATGTATGGGAATACCTCCCACTTACTTACAGTAAAGGATGAGGATCTGGCCTGTTGTATTTTAAATTTTTCATGTTCTGTGTCTCCACGGCAAAGATTTCACATGGAACTGAAAGACTGGTTTTTTGTTAAAGGTTGAGGCATTGATTTGCTTAAGAAGGCTTTGACATTGAACTGTATAGCTTCTGAAGAGTGCAATTTGGTTGGACAGATATACTGACATGACATTGAATAAAGCACATTAGTGTGTTTCATAAACCCATTGAAGCAAGACTTCTGCGCTGGTGATTCACTTTAGCTTGGACGTGAAGAAAATACAAGTATCCAATTGATAACTATATCTACATTTATAAATAAATTGATCTTGAGGCTCTGACAGATGAATTAGAAAAAATGTTAGTGAGAAAGATTTGTTTATCAAGTTAAATTTCTTTATCAAGTTAATAAAAAATGAATGTCTTTAGTAGCTCTCTTCAGTTTTCTTTGATCTGCTACCAGAAGGAAGTCCTCTGTGTCTTGGTTTGAGTCCCTGTGTGTGAGAGGCTCTCCGTCCCAGCTGCAGTGGTACCAATCCACATGGTGGCCCAGGGTGGCCTCACTGTTTGCATTCACTCCCATGGCATGGGCAGCACACTTTTGCTCTCCTTATACAGCTCTTTTCTGGGACTGCTTGTTAGGGGAAGAAGCACTGATCAACTGCTTCCATACAGGTGTGAATTTTTACCATACACAGATGTTCAGCCCTAGCACTCATGTCTTCTCCATCACATGATGCAGGAAAAACCAGATCAGGAGGCAACTTTTTTAGGTGAGGAAAAGGAGAAGATAATCAGTTGGTCCCCAAAGTACTGAATTATCCTCTTGTCCTTGGCAATTCTTACAATGTGTATCCAGTTTTCCTCCATGTAAAAAGTGATGCAGGTTATCTGGGCCATTATTTCTCTTGCCAGCAGTAGGAAGGACTGTACATGATATATTGAGTCATTCTCATATAGTCCATGCAAAGGAGACAAAACAGTTTGTATCAAGATTAATAATTCATACTCTGCTGCACTAGCTCAGATCCGTGTTTCCACTGCTCTGGTGGCCTGTCTGCACCTTTTACCAGCAGTAGTTGTTTCAGAGGAAGCAATGGCTAGCTCTCCTCCAGGAAAAGAGTTGAAGACATGTGCTGATTTTGCTCATATTGTGTCCAAAAGGGCAAGATTCTTGCTGATGTCTGTGCCTTGCTCTGCAACCTGCACCAGAACACCTGTAAGCATAGTGTAAACTGGACCCTTTCCTCTCAGATTAGCCTCTAATCTCTTTTGCAGTCTTTCCCTGTGCCTTTTCCAGTCTTATCAAACAAAAATAAGGTTTTGTATAATGTGAGAAAATTAAATCAAATAAAACCAGGATGTTCACTACTTCTAAAGAGTATGCTGGAATATTTTTTCAAGGAGGGATAGAAAACAGATTTTGCAAGTATTCCTTACATTGCATAAAATATAGAAATGCTATTTGTAACAGATGTCTAGTTAATCAAGAGCTGATTATTACTGATAATTTCAATGTTGTCTGGTCTTAGTTTTAGGTTTGCTGTCAAAATTCATGACTGGTTGTATCCCATCCCCCATATTTGAACAAATGTCCTTGTAAATGTACAAAAACACTACTTTTCCCAACATTAGTCCTTCCACGGTCAAAACCTCTAGCTAGAACTGTGCCCCAATATCCTATCCTGAAGCAGCCTATTGCTTTCTTTGTGTAGAAAGAATTGTGAAAACTTTAGGGTTGTTGCATTATGAAGGCTACATATGGTTTGCATGCTCCATCCCAAGACTGCAAATTCCCTTCATCTTTCATTTGTGGCTCAGATAATGAAGAAGATACCGTTCTTGTTTTTAAATGAAAAACCTGTTATCACTTCTTCACAGAGTACAGAAAGCTGCAATTCAGGTCTTAGGTTGCCAAATATTACCTTGCTTTAGTTCTGTGCACACTTAAAGAGGGGGTTATGCTCATCTTGACATTAATTTCTAAATCTGTAGATGCCAAAGACACTGTAGACCTTAATTGTTTCCCCTCATTCCCTCATTTGTTCTAAAATAAATGGGAATTAGATGTTTGGTAATTTATGGCACTGCTAGTCAAGGACATTTGCTGTGCTTGAGAGAGTATGAAGTTTCCCCACATAGCTCTTTCCTGAATACAGAATATTACACCTCTAGGCTCTAGTCCCCTCTTCATACCTTTTGTTCTCTGACTGCATCAAGGATGGTAGGATATACAGATCTCACATGACACGTGCAGACAAAAGGAAAGGGGAGAAAACACTGTAAAAAACATGAATTGAAAAGCAAGTTAGCAGATGCCATTATGACTTTTGTTTTTAAAGTTTATTCTCCTTGGGTGTACCAGTTTTTGATACCAGTATGGAACACTGCTGGAGTAGCCTATTTTTAAAATTTGTAAAAAAAAAATGTGTGCATGACTTGTTCTGTGGGGAAAGGAGAATGACATATTCTTGGGTGTGAAATACCTGTCACCATAGTGGAGAAGGAATTCTCCTGTCAGCAATCACAACTGCAAAAACCTATTGCTCTTATTGCACTTGAATCCTGTGTATTTCCTGCAAGAGTGCAATTTTTGCAATTGCACAAGAGCTGCCTGATGTATTCTTATGCATCACAAAGCAAATGTTTATCTCTGGAAGTCCGTAAATAGTGTTATAATGATGCAAATTTCAATTATTTCATTCCTCAAATATGTTTAGTGACTAGAATCTCTAGGCTGGCTGCTGTTTGTAACCAAGATGTATATCTCTGCCTGACTGGTTTTGCCAGGCTGTTTTTTAAAAGTACAGTTGTTGTTATGTTTACTTCAAGTATGAAAATAATCCTTTTTTTCAATAAAATATAAAAATTGTACATATTTTCAATAAAAAATAAGCCTGAAGGCAGAAATGATAGTTCATACATATGAATTTAGAACACCCAGATGAAATTGCTTTAACTACCAGTACCAATAGAGTGTGTTTGATGCTATTCTCTGACACAACTTTATCAGTAGAGAATTGCATTTTTTTACTCTACATCATTCCCATTTTAGTACTTTTTTTCAATCTTAAGTCTGGTTAGGGAGGTTTTTCCATTATTTTTTTGCTAACTTATCTTCAAGTAAGGCACAATGTCCTGTTCAAGTCATAGATAGTAAAGTGAAAAGAAGTCCTTAATTTATATCCAGAAAAGCAAAAAGAAACAGAATCATGACTGTTCTTTTTGGCATTACAGTGTCACAATTCACAGGGTTTTTCATTCTGTCTCTTCAGAGCAAAAATTATTTCCATGGCTGACAGCTAACATTGGTGAACTGCCAGTACATGAGCTTGGCTTCTGAAACAAAATTTCAAGAAATAGCCCAATATTCATATAGACTCAGAACCTACATCCCTGGAGACAGCTTATCCCATGATTTTAGCCAACTATGGAACTGAAAATCTCTTTTGACTTTAGAACATCTGTTGGGCTTTTTTGGAACTTCAACTTGTGCAGCCTGTGGAAGGAGATTGGCACACTTCTGTCAGAGTGTGGTAGCAACAAATCTGTATGGAAGTTTTGTTAAATTTTATAAAACTTGTAATTAAGCAGGGCAGTGAACTTATTGCCAAGCCCTCCTTATTAAATTAGATCTGGGCAAGGCATGGTTGTGTGGACAGTGCTGTGTGCCCCAGCTCAGAACTGCAATTATCAGGGAGGATGTTTGAGCTAGAAATCCATGATGAGTAAAGAGGTTTGTCTTTCTGTCAGTTTTGCTCTCTGCGGGAGTCTGCCCTTCTCTTTGCAGCAGTGTTCTTTTCCTCTGTCTGCTTCAAACTTCTTTTCATTGAAATCAATACCAAATGTTGACTTTGTTTGAACAGTACCATTGGCCCAAAGCAAGGCCAAAGTTAAATAAGAAAAAATACTTCTTACAACTTCAAAATTAGTATTGATTAAACAGTTGTTGCATTTAATTTACATTTATGGGATAGATGTTTATTCCTATTTAATCAAAAGTATGTAATATTATTAATTACTTAGTCCTGGAATTAAGCCTTGAAGCCACACTCAAAAATTAAGCTGCTTAAAAATATTTTTTGGTTAAAATCAGTTTAATTGAGTGCATTGATTCATATGAAAATGAATAGAACAACAATTTCTCCCAGAAAATTTTGCCTATTTCAGATATTTTACATCTCACAGTCTGTATTTCTCTGTCACAAATTGTTCATTATAAACACTTCAATCCAACGATCAAAGACCCACACTGAAGAACATGATGTCAAAAATGAAGTTGCCAAACAATCTTTCCCAAAACTGTTACTTTGATAATTAAAATTTCTTATGAGATATTTATTTATCTATAAACATGTGTTTGAACCACTGGCCTCTATCCTGGTACAAGAATTCCCAGTGAGACCCTATTGTACCCAGCGCTGATTGTATTGCTTTTTTTTGCAATGGTTAAGTCCTGTGCAAACAGAAAGATACAGACAGCTGCCTGAAAAGTCACAGTCTTGATCTTCAAAAAAAATGAGTACTACAAAATAAGCATTTTTCTAAGGAACTGTCTCTGCAGCTGTTTGAAAAGGGACCTAGTGTTAAATAATATCATCACTTTTTAGTCTCTTCTTTGAAAAAAAAGTTGAAATACAAATGCAATATAATGAGAGTTAAAATTACAGCACCAAATATAGGTCACTGATTTTCAACACATCCAAACACAAGTTTCATAACATAATTCCAAGGTCCGTTAATAGGCAAATGGGGGTTTAGGGTCTTTTGTATACCTGCTGGTATCTCCTTCACTGTCTCACCAGAGCAGAGCAATTTGATGGTTTTCTGATCAATAGCTGTAGAGAGAAATTAAAATAAGCTGGACCTGGTAGAAACAAGAAACAAACCCTGTAAGCCATTAGTTTAAGTGTAGAGAAAAGAGTGTTACTGGTCTGTTCCAGAAGACATGTAAAAAGTAGAATCTTTATTTTCATCTAAGCTTTGCTTCATGTCTTCTATTTTAATATTAATAATATTTTAATCAACAGCTTTGATCATATAGAGACAAACATTTTCTAGTCTTTCAGGTAGGAGATATTAGTCAAGATTTGCTTGATATATGGTACTTGTAGCTTAAATGAGAACCTAAATTATATAAAAATGAAAAATGCAATGTAGAATCTGTTAATTTTTAAATTAACTCAAACAGATAATTTTGTTATGGTACACAATTAATACTTTCCTTGCAAGTGAGGGACTGAAATATGATTGCCTAGGGTCAGAGTTCAGAGCTTTGGCACTGTCCTAACATACTTGGGTCTTTCACCAGGAGCTCTTTGGTACAGGTGGGACCCCTGATTCCAGCGCCTTTCTATACCAAGACAAAACACAGAGGATTTATTTCATGTGCACATGTCTTTAGTTAAATGTCCTGCAGAATAGTATTGAAGCTCTTC
This sequence comes from Lanius collurio, assembly GCA_020086605.1. NCBI lineage: Eukaryota > Metazoa > Chordata > Aves > Passeriformes > Laniidae > Lanius > Lanius collurio. The sequence goes on along the minus strand of JACBWW010000017.1, from coordinate 20,450,126 downwards.
CACCCTGGTACATAGACAACTGACCACTGTCAACCCACTGTTGACCCCTTGGTGGGCAAAGAATTTAAGAAAGGAGATGTCCCACCCAGTAATAGGAGAGAGCAGCCCACAACATACACATCCATTGACATGAGGTAAGAGACACCAGATGTCATCAGAAGCCATGGCACGTTCTGCCAAACTCTTCAGGGTGTAGATGGCCTGTTCATGATGATCTGCTGCTCTGCCTCCACAAGGTCTGTGAATACATAGATCAAAAGGGATTGCATTTATAATGCAGACTAGGGGTCAGTCACTTCAGAAAGCTAACATAGGATACAGCGCTCCTCTGTGCTATGGCTGCATGTGTTGAAAAGAGAACACTGAAAACCAGGTAAATACTGTATATTCCTCTTAAACACAGGAACTCTGGCAGTGTCTGTACTGCATCCTTTTGGCCGAGTCATCAAATTGAGGAGCTGGTTCAGCATCTGTTACCAGATTAAGGAGTGGGTTCAGTATCTGTTAGCAGAAGTCCTGGTAGTAGCTGGGACCTTGTGTCAAGAGCTCTAAGCCTCTGTCTTCCTATCATCATCTTCCATGACTTACGCATCTGAAATTCCCTGTGGAACTCAGTGTGTTGGCTTAAGCCTAATCCTTTCTGATTTAGTAAAAACAGCTCTTGGCAAGGATTCTCCTTTATGTTTGAAATCCTCTCTTGGCTTCTTCAGTTTATCAGCCAGGATGGAATAATTGTATTGTCTTTTATGCTGCCTTTCTCGTCAAAGGTAAGGTTTTTAGTTTGTCTCATGCACAGATTATTTTTTCCACATACGTTCTACTTTTCCTGGCAGAACTCATGACAGTAAAGCCAGATTTGTGCTGTAAATGACCAAAGACCAAGTTAATGATCTAGTTACAAACATCAAAATGTTTGAGTCAAAATCTGGATGCCACTGAGAAAAGTGATACCAAGAGCAGGATTCAGGATCTGCCCATTAGCTTAAGTGCCATTGGAGTATTGTACCAAAAGATGGTTTTACTGGATATAGATCAGATCACACAAGAAGGAAATGGTACAAAACTATATTATGCAAGTCAGGACATTAGTTCATTATTTGGTTTCCTTTGTCCTGTTATTCTAACTCAAATGTCAAATAAGGAAGCTAATCTAGTAGAATTATTCAATAGAGATGAATGGCTGGGCAAGAGTTTGTGTAAAATTCAAGGAGCAATCACGGGAGTAGTATGATTTTTCACACTGTCTCCCCTTACTACTAGCATGATTACAGGAGATTGATGAAGAAATTATTGTCATAATTAAAATACTTCAAACTAGCAAAATCCATGAATTTGGTTATTGTCATTGACTAGTCCCCATATTTTGATGACACTGGAGTAAAAGTGGAACTTCATGCATTTGGGACTGCCTGGGAACCACAAAAAGGGAAAGTTTATTATTTTATACCAGTTGCAGTAAATTAGAAGATGCATAAAGGCATACAGCAACATGTACCCATCCCCTGTCGAGCAGCTCCTGTCCATGAGGCAATGTGTGATTGCATGTTGCTGATGGGATGTAGTGGGTGTCCAGATGCAGCCTGCTGGGGGGAGCATGTCTGAAGCTGTGCCTAAACAAGGATGGATGCATGGGCTGAGTCATTCTTTGCTTAGCAGCTGTTTGAACTGCACAATGTGAATGCATTTAATCCCTGGCATAGTGGTTCTTTGAGAACTCACTTTCCACAGTATCTTTTGTGGAATTGTTAACTTCCTTGTTTGTTTTTGGGTGGTTTGTTTGTTTTGGTTTTAGTTTGGGGATTTTTGTTTGGTTAGTTTTTTGCAGTTGGTATTTTTGCTGTTTCTTTTGAACTGTTTTCAAAGGGATTGTGAGATTCCTGATTGATTGCAACTGAACCTGGATTACTAACTCTGTTCTTTAAGAGGGAAAGTAAAGTTGAGTGAAATTTGTCGTGGTGAGATTCCTGGAGCAGAAATATATAACCAAAGCTCCAGAAGCCTATCCTAATTCCATAACAAAGAGCTGGGGATTTTGCAGACATAATACAGCGAGCTAGATAGGAGGTAAAGATTTGAGATAAATTCCATATGAGTGTTTTACTGAAGCAATATGGGAAGCAGTTAGCACAATATTCACTGACAGTAAAGTAAATTAATATTGCACCAGATTTTCCATTGTTTGTTGTGGCACTCTGTGCTATTATTATAGCATTATGGCTAAATTTAAAGAAGATAGAAACAGTATTTTCTGAGAAAAAAATGCAGGGGGAAAAGGAAGTAAAGAGTAGCAGGAAAATGCTAAATATAAGGAAGGGAACTATGACTATAAGGCCTGGAAGAAGAAGTTTTAGGACATATAGGCACAGTAAAACAAGTTCTGCTGTTTGTGTCATTGCTGTGAACTGAACTATTAAAAAGGAAGAGCAAAGATCACAGCTGATTTATCAGCTTATTTGGCAAGACTCATTCTACAAAAAAGTTGCTTCTGTAGAATCCTCCATTCCTTCCATCCCAAAGGAGATTGTCCATTCACTGCAAGATCCAGGCTACAGAGCTACACTAACTTACAACTTTATTTTCCAGTGCAAATCCTACTCCTGAGCTCATTTGTAGTTTCAGTGTGACTTCCTCTATTAAAGCATTGCTTTTCCCTTTCCTTGTAGATATGTGAAACACCTGCTCAAATGGGATCACTGAATGAGGCTACAAGAGTGGTATTTTCTTGCACATACTAATAAACAATGAATTAATAAAAATTTCCAATAATTAAAATGTAAATATTTTTATCCTAATAAAGAAAAAATATGCAGATGCTGTTTGCAGTCCACAAGTAAAATCTATGGCTTTTATATTGCATTTTTGCTTGTATATGTGTAATGTGTGAGCTCTGTAATATGTCAAACCAGATTTTACTCTAAGAAACCAGAGTTGGGCCTCTCACTTCCTTGATGAAGCACTAAGTACAGTGCAGAAGATTCAAAATGCAGACATAACTAAAAATATTTTGATTGTTTAAGAAAAAAATATTCTTTAGGTGCTTTTTAATTTGGTAGTGCCTGAAAAACATGCTTCATAAAAAGGTCAAGTGCTTCATCAGGATGAATACTTGTCAAACTTTAGGAAAAGCTCCAAGTTACTTATAAGCAAGTGAAAGCCTGAGCTCTTTCCATTGCCAAAAGGCCAAATAAACACTAGAGGGGCAAAAGGCCTCAAGACATGATCTCTACAGATCTCATAAGAGCTAGGCTGTGTTAAATTCCCTACATGCTGAGATTTTAAACACCTCTGCAGAAGCTTACATGCATACATGCACACACATACACACCTTTGGATTCAATGAGACACTCAGAATGTCAAGCAAGGTCAGCCATAGCTGCTGTTGAAAAGACATTTCTGACTTCTTACCAGAGCCATCAGAAATCTTTTCTGGATCTCAGTACTCATCCAAATATGCTTCCCTTTTGTCCTCTCTCTGCTATATAAAGTACTTTCCATACGAAGGCACTTTGTCTGGCAATGTAATTTATGGAAGAGACCATCTATTATTTTTCCACATGAAGCTGTAGATCATGGATGAATAATTGAAGTTTTTAACATCACAGAGAGTCTAAAGTTTCTGGTCTTTTAATTTATTGCCAGTGAAATAAATACTGAAGTTGTCAGCCTACGGTGTAGCAAGAAAAATCTTGCTAGAATTACAGACCACTTCCAGGGGTTTATTTTGAAAAGATTTACAAATAGGCTGCTATACTGAAGTCATTTATTTTCTTGTTTAACTTTATAATTTTTGATCCAGATCATCCTTTGTCTCTGCAGCTGGATTTGGTAGGAAGATTTGGGGAAATCCTAAGCCTAGCTGTTACATAAGCATCCAAGTTCCAACTCTATGGGCTAAACTAGGAACAGCCTCCTGGCATATGGATGGGTCTGGAATGTGCTCAGAAAGAAAAATTGACTGTATTTTCAGCTGACTCAAAACTTGGAGGCTTGTCCTCAGTGACTTCAGATGTCATTCTGGGGTTTGTTCTAAATTCTTTGGGTACTGGAGCCAGAAATTAATTTCATCTGCCCCAGCAAAATAAAACTCTTCTAAAGACATGCTTCAGCCAGTGAATATTAAGACTTTACTGAAAGCAAACCTTGGCATAAGGAAGCATTTGGAGTTAATTTTGGCATCCTTAAGAAATATAAGTGATCGTAATTGGACTTTGACTGACTTGCTTGAGAATTACGGTGGCCCCAGAGGCTTCCAGTGCTAACAGTGGAGCAGGAGGGAGCCAGACCTCACAATGCTTTACCCACAGCCTGTCTCACTGGCCCTGTATAACAAGATGCTTTGGAGTGGCTGTGCTCCAGCCAAAATGGTGCCCTGTCCAGCACAAAATTAGACTACAAAATTAGACTGTTATCTGTCTGACTAAAATATCACATCCAAAATAACACATGAAAAGAGAACAATATCATATAAATGAACTTTAAAATAATAACAGCAATACAAAATGGGACAGTGACATTGTCGGGAGGCTAATAAAATAAATCAGTGTACCATTTAACGGGCTCTGAGGAGAGTGACAACACAGCGTTCCCATGTTATGCCATTTTCCTTTTCAAGGTGTATATGCTGACTTCCCAGCTGTTGTCTCTGAGCTGCACTCAACACTTGTAATGGAAGTAGAAAAAGCCAGGGCTCACAGAAGAGCAGTTCTGCTGAAGGCAGTGAGAACCTTGACACTTTGGAGGATCCAGCTCTGAGCTTACCCCCTAGCATAGTGGGCAGCAAAAGCAAAATGTCAGTCTGTAATCTGTGAGAGCCAGCCTAAACTCTCATTTTTATTCTCAGAAGGCAGGATAGGAAGAGAACTTCAAAAAATGCAGCTTTATACAAGCAGAGCTTCACTAACTTCTCAAGAACTTATTCATGGTAGCTCATCTTGGCAGAAAGATGCAAAGACTTACAGATCCAAAGACTGCGCTCTGCTCTTCCTGTTTGGGAGGGTTGTGGTGAAAGAGCTTGTTTCTCCTTTGTACTGGTTTTCTCATGCTTCACCATTTTTCTCTCTTTTTTTTTTTTTTTTTTTGAACATTACATCCACTACTGATCTGTCAGAAAAAAAGATTTTTTCCATGGACCTGAATACTTGGGTTCCAATGAAACTTCTGTGACAAGTGGTTGGTCCTCCATAACCACACATATTTAGGATCTGTGGAAGGTATTGCTGAGACTCTGAGCCCCACAAGTGGTTATGAACATTCTCTGCTTAATAATATTTACAACAGAGAAGGAGATCACCAGAGATTCTGTTTGCATGGCTGGCACTGATGTCCCTGAAAGGTCATTGTTAATGTTGGTAGTGGGTAATGACCAACATTCCAGCTCACAAGGCACATTCACATGTTTCAGCCACCACCTATTTTAGCCATCTCCTTGTCTTGTTTTCCTGTAAATACACTGTGTCTCATCTGGATTCAGCTGTTCTTTTGGGACACTTGGCTGAACCCTGTACTCCAGACTGAAAGCCTGAAAGGGTATTTGAGACAAAGAACCGAGGCTTTTTATAAATTTTTCTTGGAGCATATGAGTGAGTTACACCAGTAATAATTTCTCACTTTTCAGGTGATTCCCATTGCTTCATCTGTATTCCTCACTAAGCCATTCTAATACGCAGATAAGAAGAGGAACCATGGTTAAAACACCAACCTCTCTGCAGGTCTTGGCCAAGACCCATTTTACCCTCTATTTTATCCTAAGCACTGTGAACCTCACCTCCCTAGTTATCATTGAAAGGACATATCTTCATGTACGTTCATCTGGAAGCCTTCCACAGAATTTTTAGTGGCTGTTACCTCTTGGGAAAATGTCAGTTCATAGTAATTTACTATATGTAAATTGCCCTGTTGAACTTCTGAAATGAATGTATAATGACTTACTGAGAAATCTGTAGATTTTGCCCTAATTGAAACTAGAAATTTAGACTGTTACATTCAATTTAACCTTTTATTGTAATGGTGTCATAATTCCTGACAGGGACAACACAATATCCAAGCACTACAGCTGTGATATACAAATAATCTGTAATAACTGATGCACATAATCTTATTTTTTATTGACTTATCCATCTTTCCTTGTATCCCCATCAATCACTACATTATTGTATTTTTTTTTCATCTTTAGAATGGCTGTAAAAATAGTTTAAAATGCAGTGACAGCTTTGGATCACTTTTCTATTCATTTTAGGGTAGGTGTGATACAGAACTATCTGTGTTGAAGTAGATACAATAATTTCAGAGCGTAGCTAAAGCAAGATGTATCATCAGAGGTAAAAATTCTTTAGATACACCAACTGGTGTATCTGTGAATGCTAGCTGAGACCTCAGGCATGCAAAGCCTTCTCCAGAGACTGTCACAAGAGGGTTTGCATGTCCCAAAACTCCTCTCTTCTATTAAAGAATTTAAAATACTCCAAAATAATACCTTAGATACAACCCTTAAAGGTCAACAATGATATACCCTGACCTCAAATCAAAATCAAGATTTTTGTTCATTTTTAATATAAATGCCATAAAATTAGAATCAGACTCAAGAAAAATGCATTATTTCCATACAGGCTCATATTTATTGAGGTAGAATTGAAACCTACATCCAACTGTAACATGGGTTATTCTGCCAAGTTGGAAAAAATGCTTTAAATACATGTCATGTGCATTTGATTTAACACAATCTACTCACAGGATTTTCACACTTTATATGACACATAAAAACATTTACTTAATAATAAATTACAATATTTTTCTTGGGTTTTTGCCAACTCCATAAAATATTCAATTGCTTCAAAAAATTTATAGAAATGTATGGTTAGAAAAAAAAAAAAAAGACCAGTGGGAGTTTGTCTGGGGAAGGATTGAATGGAAAACCAAGAGGGAATTGGCAGCAAATAAATATTAAATTACTATTTTTCTTTCCAGCATGTGCTGCAACCAAAAGAAAAATTTCTAACAAAAAACTTAATATATGGAATCAACAAAGTATTGAATGAAACAAGTATTGATCCAAGAGGGAAGAATGTCATATATGAGGTTACATTCATCCAATTATATGAAGATTTTTCCAATGTGATACAGAAAGAATTTGGTCATTGGAAAAATTACCTTACATTCAACTTGTATCCTGCAATTTTCCTTGCTTCTTCCTAACTCTTTATGTGTGCTTCTCAAGGCCATCCAGGTTTTCCTTGTCATTATATTCTTGCTCTACTGAACTCAAGTATTTGTCAGACTATTTTTAAATACACTGACAGGCATATTTGGTATGTAATATCTAGGCTGTATGTACAATACTGTTGGGATGCTGCTCCACTTAAAATTATAAGACAACTGTGGATATGGTTTTCCCATTGACTCAAAAGCTTTGACTGAAGCTGTGTAATATGTTTCAGTTTCTTTAGCAATTTATATTTAGTTCTACCCTCACAATTCTCCTCATAAATTACAATGATATTATTAATCTTACCCACAAATGTTATTTTGCAGGTGATGAGGACTTGGAAAACTGTATTCTCTTTAAAAAAATTGTATAGAGGGAGAATCATTCTAAATTTCTGCTTAAATTTTTCAGGCTATGTGAAAGATTTTAGTCTGACATAAATGTATGCAATTCTTTTGAAATCTTTGTCTTACAGCAGGGTAGTATTTACCCCAAGTTTTGGCTACGTCCAAGCTGCACTGTCTCCAAGATCAGATAATTGCATATTTGCTTGTTGTATAAGCATTGCTGCAAAGTCCTCCAAAATTGCAAGCATTTTTGAAAAGACCTTTCACAGCTGGGCCTAAAAGGCTAAAATTATACTTTGCTACTGTGTGACATGCTAAAGCAGAGATCCATAATTATGTAGCAAAATGGCAAGGAAGTGCACTGCTTGGAAGAATGTTCGGTAATGAACTAGGCATTCCTGCAGTGTGGTTGCTTTCATCTGTTGAATGGTGGACCAGTGGCCAAAGCTGCCCCACTCAGCCCCACTGTTTGAGCACTCAGAATAGCAGGAATGCTCTGCTATAGATTTTATCCCTCTGATTTGTTACACAGCTTTCTGCTTCTTTTCTGCTTCTTTATTTCTTTGTTCTACAGATTGGAAATATTTGACTTTAACATGGTAACATTTACTGGCACTTAGTAAGCTTTTTAAAATATTGCTGGTTTTATCTTGTTATCCATTACTGAAAGCAGAGCTAGTAAAATCCTGAGTGTTCCTTCAGAAATATAAGGTTTGCATTTAACTTCAACATTTCAAATTGGATTGTAAAAACTATAAAAAATTAAAGCCTTCAGTATCAAGCATGAACATTGTGACATGACAATTGTATCCTGGGCTGTGTCAAAAGCAATATGACAAGTTGAGGGAGATTGAGGGAGGTGATTCTGCCCCTCTACTCGCTCTGGTGAGACCCCACGTGCAGTGCTGCATCCATCTCTGGGGGCCCCAGTGTGAGAAGGATGTGAACCTGTGAGAATGAGTCCAGAGGAGGCTATGAAGATGCTCAGAGGGCTGGAGCTGTCTCCTATGGAGATAAACTGAGAGAGCTGGGGTGCTCATCCTAGAGGAGAGAAGGCTCCAGGGAGACCTTATTGTAGCATTTCAGTAGCTAACAGGGTCTTAAATAAAGATGGAGACAAACATTTTTACCAGGGTCTGTAGTCACAGGAAAAGATCAATGGTTTTGAAGTGAAAGAAGGTAGATTTTCATTGCCTATTAGGAATAATTTTTTACTGTGAGGGAGATGAAACCCTGTAACATGTTGCTCAGAAGTTTTGGATGCCCCATCCCCCAAAGTGTTCAATACCAGGCTGCATGGGGCCATGAGCAACTTGGTCTAGTGGAAGGTCTCCCTTCCCATGGCAGAGGGGTTGGGACTAGATGATGTTTAAAGGTCACTTCCAGCCCAAACCACTCTATGATAATTTGATGTGTGCTGAGAGCCTGACGTAATTCTTATGTGAGCAATCATTGTTTTGTAACAGTGAGATTATTTCAAGAGTGTATCCTTTGAACAGTGATAGAAAGCAATGAACTCATTTTCCAGAGCCACAGTGTGACCCACTCTGTATTGAATTATGGCTGAAGTAAAAGTGTAATTGTATGTGTTGTTGCTTCTCTCACTGCAAAGCACAGAAGTCGATTTTCTTTTAATTTCAATTCCACAAAAGCTTAAATTGATTTATATAGGGCCACATGTGCTGTTGTTACTCACCATGTCCTCCATCTCTAAACTCCCTTCCTTTAACCACTGTTCGTATCATCAGAGCCTGTGGTGGAGAGGCATAAAAGCTTGTCCCTCAGTCACTATTTCTGGGTAAAACAGAATGATTTTGCCTAATTTAGAGAAATACAACAAGATACAGAGGGTCCTGTAGATTCCAAACTGCAGAATCGCTTGGTAAGCGACTCTTCACATAATCCTGTTAACATCTTGGGCTAAAATACTTCATAGAAGATAGTTGAAAAAGATTAAAACTAAGTTTTTTGAAACTAATTACAAAATCCAGTTTGTGTAAGTATTCCAAACTTTGTTGGCCAGCAAATCCCCTGACATACTTTGCTAGTCTCTTCCTGACATTTTCTTTGCTTTTATTTGCAACCTCACACAACCCCTTGTCCAACAGCCAAGAGGGGCATTAGCAATGGTTTTTGAAAAACTGAAGAAGTAGGGTGTATTTTTGGCTACTGTTTTTTTTTGGCTACTAATATGCAGCAGGCATCACCGTGTCATTAGAGGATGCAGAAGTACTACACCCACCCATGCCTACGTGTGATACAAATGGGATTTGTTCCTCTGCTCAGCCAGATACCTCAGCATTCCCCTCCTAAATTATTCCCTGGCAGGTGGAAGGAATCCAGCTCCTTTGAGGCTTTACTATCTTTTATTTCATAAAATGTTCAGCCTTTCTGAAAATCTTCTGGATAATTTGGCTCATATATTTTTAAAGTCTCAGACAAATAATTCTTATTCAAAGCATATTTCTTGGCTTTTCTTGGCTCTTTCAAAGTATACTTGTCTCTGTTGTATTACCCAGTCTAAGAACCACCATCTTCAGTTTTCTCTCTGGTGTGTATGATTGCATCGGCTGCTCAGATATGTAATGTGGGGGATTTCAAAACTTTGTGATTACATTAAAAATAGATACAGGCAAGTTTGTCACTACTTTCTTCCTATTTTTGTCCAGTTTATTGCAAAGGATTTGGTTAAAGGGAAACCTAAGGTAAAATAACCCTTTTTGGTTGGCTGGTTTTAAATGGAAAAATTAAGTATCAAGCATTGCAGCTCCCATGTAATCCAAATGAATCAATAAAGTACTGAATTGAAAGAATTATTTGGTCATTTGTATGTATAATTCTGAAATTGCCTGTTTGTAAGGGCTGACTGATCATTTCAGTTTGTTAACATTGCACACACTTGAGATGCAGTTCACAATCTCCACCAGGCAAGCTAATAGAAACTGTGATCTCTTACAATAACAGCAGAGTAGTCATCACACAGCTTAAAATTTGGGTCTCCAAGACTCCCAAAAATAATGAGATAAGCAGCAAGTGTCCTAGATACCTGCAATTTTAATGTCACGATGTTTTTATGTACCTAACACCAGAAACTGAGAACTTGGAATTTTTATTTCTCAGGAGATTCCCATATGAGAAGGAAGGTCAAACAAAACATGGAGGTACTGTGCGAAGGTAAGCCGTAGGGAGTACGGGATAGGACACAGCAGATACATCTTCTGCCTTGCCTCATCTTCCTGGACACTTGACTGGAAGCTGTAAGGAGACCTGTCCCTGCCTGGGACTGATGGTCACCAGCTTTCTGGCATATGAGAAGTAACTGAGCAGAGCTCACCACTTCTACTGGAAATGCTGGAAGATCTTGGTGCCACTTAAACCATTTCAAGACTATTGCTGGATAACGGCTGGAGAATGTGCTGGGGAAATAGGAACGAGTGTCTCTACTCCCATCTCAGGTGTGGGGTTTAAACTCATGGCATTTCCTCTGCCTGATTGGCCTCTAACTACAGTGCTGGTCAGCATAAGATCTGGGATTGTACAAATGTGATGTACAGCTCATTTCTGGCCCAAAGCAGTAGTCTAAATTGGGAACTCAGGGGTAAAATGTCCCAAGGGGAATGAGGGGATAATTTTAATACTTTCCTCAAAACTGTCTGCATCTTTGGCTACAGAAACAGACCTGCAACCTCCTCCCTGGATCCAAACACCTAAAACACTCAGCAGTGGGATCTGCTGGCTTGCCTGTGTCGTGCTCAGATGTGTGTGCCCGGTGTTTCCCAGTCTAGTGTTATTGCAGGCAGAGCAGGTCGGTGCCTTCTGTGCTGAGTGGCAAGGCACCCCCTGGGAGGGTCTGCAAGCCTTATCTAAGTAAGAAAACACAGTGACCTTGGAGTTTGAGGTGTGTACCCAACAAGTCACCTGAGAAAGCTGCACAGGGGGGAAAGAAAGTTCTCTAAGGAACTTGCAGCCTAATAGGGAGGTTGCAAGGGAAGTTTCAAAGTTTCTGACTATAATAAACACACTGAGAAAGATATTTTTGTGTCACACCTCTACTTAGCCACAACTTCTCAAAGTCTTATTTTGAAAACCATTTTTAAAACCATTTCCTCAACCAAAGGTATGTCAGCTGTATCGTGAAAGATGACATTGCAGATTTATCAGAGCAGAATAATTAAAGAAGTTTTTCCAGTTTTCTTTCTTTCTTTCTTTCTTTCACTGGAAAAGACTTCTGTGAAAGAGGAAAACAAAAAATGTGCTGGGTTTTATCTGGCATGTCGGCCATTCCTGTAGTTACAGCTGGCTAAAAGAAAAATTACTAGAAATAAATAGACGAGCTAAGATTCAGCATGGGAAGTAGTTCTTAGTCATTTACTCATATGTAGTATCATATGGTGCAGTCAATTTAGTTAACACAGTGGAAAATAATGTGTTAAATATTTTACAGGTTTTTTTTTTTTTTTTTCAATTAGCAGAGACAGGTGCAAGAAATTTTTTAAATATCTCTTTCAGTACATAGTAACAAATATTCAAAAATCTCATGAGGATAAGGTTTACCTGCATCTATAGCTGTAACCCGACATGGTGCTGCAGGCACTCTTAGCACAAAGTGCAGGAAAAGCAGAATATAGCAGGTAAATTCAGCTGATATTGATTTTGCTTATGCTTTCTAGGTGACAGTATTGTGTTAATCTCTGTGCCATTTGTAGAAACTGTTGTATATTTTAAACTTGCTGACAGTTTGTAAGGCAAATTGCTCTCTTTGCCTAGTTGGTACTAAATCCCTACAGATGCAGCAGAAGTGAGGAGGCTTACAGGAATAGAGGCAGCCACCAGACTGGCTTTACACCACGCTGCAGGGCACCTTGCAGTAAAGAGTGTAACTGGATCAACACTGTAGTCATCCTTGTACATCTGCTCACTCTACAGCTGCCCAAGAGCCACTGTTTTTATGCTCTTCATTAGTCTCTATTGTCAGTTTTAACCAATATAGACTGCAGGGAAGAGCCTGGAGAACATGCAGACAATTCTGGGCATTTTTCTCTGATCTAGCCATCCATTTTTTGCTTTAACTGTGTTGTCTACCACTGATAATCTAATGCAAGTTTGTGGCTCAGAGTGTAATTACATACTATTTCTGTATCATATGCACGCTGCATTACCTCTGTCATAGTAGAATATTTCTGGCAAGATTCAGACAATAATAAGACTACTTCTTAGTAGAGTCAAATCCTCTGAACACTCTTTGTCATCACTTTATGCTTTATGTAATCTCAGTGACACAACTGCAACAATCCCACTGGATCACGTGTAACATTGAAGCGCAAGTGCCACACCTTTACATTTTGACATTATATATTTCTGCTTTAGATGAGGACAATATATCATTTCCCCTCTGAAAACGGGCAACCTTCCAGACCATTTAAAGATGAGAAAAGCTGTTACAATGTTGTTGCTGAGACAAAAGTTACACAAGTGATTGTGTTGTTCACTGCATGTAAACTAGACTAAGCATCCAAGTTCCTGTGCTTTATCCCATTCAGTTATGGGTTTCAAATGTGTAGGGTGCTCAAAGGATTGTTTGCCCAGGTAGAAAACAGCTAACTTCTAGTTTTTAAGCTGTCTGAAAAATGAAGGTGTGTGAGGGCGCACTGTGCTACTGTACCTGAAGGTGATGGCAGCCACATCTCTCAGCACATATACCACGAGTGGTCTGTGAGACATCAAAAGGCACAACGTGTTTTGACAAAAGCTGCATTTCTCTCTTTAATGCAGGATTTACATTTTAATAAAACTTAAAATTATGTGTCAATGCAAAGAGCTTTGCTTGCTTGAACTCCCACAACTGTGAAGCAATAAGATTGTACCCGGTGGCCCCTGGACGTTTTTCCCAGATAGGCTGGATAAGTGTTGATGGACAAAAAAAACAGGAAACCAAAAAGTTGCTGATCCAGTTCCCTTCAAACCTGTGGAGTCGTGTCCATGCTCTGCCTCTCCAGTGCTTGTGCTGAAGCAGTCATGCTCGATGGCCTGAGGGTTACACTGCTGTGTGTTTATCCCCAGCCCAGCCAGCTGCATTATGGAGCGTGTAATCTCACAGCATTGTTCCCAGTTTCTCTTTTTCTGCTACACATGCTTGTTCACCTAGCTAGAGATTATTCAAACTCTGGCTTTCTCTAGCCCCATAAATATGAGTTTTGAGCTGCTATTACACTTATCCGCAAACTGGATCTTTCTGGGTTTTGTAGGTCAGGTTTAAAACATCCAGATTATTCATAGGTCTGCAGCTCTGTGTGAGGTTAGAAGCAGGTGAAAAAGGACAACAAAGGTAGCCTCAGCTGGCAAAGACACAGGACTTAACCTAGATCTGCTGCTGGTGACACAGTGACATGGAGCTGTATCCCATGTCATCTGTACTCCCACCAGAGATTCCCAGAGGACACGAAAGCATACCAACCTCCAGTAAGATCAGCCTTGAGCATGTGTAAGGCTGGGAGTGCTCAAATAACCATGCACACAGAGTCCACTCTAAGTCTAAAAGATGCTCGTACACAAAAACAAGGAATTTTTCGTAAGAGATAAAGTCCAATACTGCTTTTGTTTTTGTTGTTTAATTCCCAGAAGGGTCATCTACAACGTGTCTCTCCAAGAAGACTCCACAATGAAAAAAACAACACAGAGTTGCTTCTTACTCATCATCCTTCTAATTGTAAGTACAAGAAAACTGAACTGCTCATGACACCTGCCTTATTTAAACTTCTGGTGATGTAAAGAAAAACAAGTACCAAGTTATACTTGTTATACTGCACAGGTGAAAAAAAGAGTTCCCTTACTAATAAACTTAAAAAGAAGATTAATAAAATTATCTAATAAATGTTTGAACTTGAAAATGTTATTTCTTGGTGAGTCAGAACTGCAAGTCTGAAGAAGGTTATGCATATGCCTTTTTGTTTCTGTGTTTTGCAGGCTCCAATATATCAGTGACATGGGAACATGTTTGTTTGAAAACTGCCCTTAATGTTGTTCTGTGAGACAAACTGACTTAAGTAGTGATTGATTTTCACTGTTCATAGTTGATCTGCTATTAGGAAAGCAACTGAAATGAAAAATAGTAGTATAAAGCCTATTTATTTAGTTCAAAGGCTGTTTTCAACTGTTTCATATCAAAATTACATTTATTTTAATGTATGCAACATGGATGAGGAATTGTGGTTCTAAATACATGGTAAATTCATTTCTGCCTAACTAAATACCTCTCAGATAAATTGAATCCTTTTTGCTGATGCCTGATTTTGAAACCTCAAATTATTAGTGATTGTCATAAAATCATAGACATTGCAAGAAGTCAGAATTAAGAATACTGCCCAATGCCTCAGTTACAGAATGACCAGCATATGTCTGAATGTTGCTACTGGGAACAAGCACCTGACTACCCTGGTGTGTACGAATAACTTGCATGATGGCTGCCAACTTATTCCCCATCTAACTCTATCTCTCTGTTCCTGAAGAAAGCTTTCTTCTTCTGGTGTTTTGTTGGTTAGGTCCTCCTGCCCCTCTGCTTCTCATCTTCTCTTTTAATGTCTGGATTTCAAATATCTCTGTGCATCTCCTCATCAATTCCCATGTTGTAAAAAATATGTTGGAGACCATAAGTGACTGCTCTCCCTGGTTTACTCATTGGGTTGTGTCTCTCCTCTCAGCCTAGCATAATTTGTCCATAGTGCTGTTTGCCACTTAAATTTATATACATAAAAATAAGGAAAGTAGAGAACATAAGAGAATGATGGATAGAAGGAGGTGAAAAGAAAACAATTAAATGAGATCATGGAGAACTCAGGAGAACAGCAAAGAACACATTGCTTCGGTAAAATATTGAAATTTTGGTCCACGATTAGGAACCTCCATTAAAGAAGAGCTGAAGAGCAGGAGAAAGAATTGAAGAGATTTAATACATTTCTGCTAACTTGGTCCCAAAAGAATTTTTACAGAATTAGAATTGAGGAATCATCTCCATACTTGAGAGAAATGTTCTACCCTGAGGTATATTGGAGTATTCTGGCATTTGTGACCACTTGTGATGGCTGTTCTACCTATCCTGCACAATGCACTGGCAATGAAATCACCCATGGTTAGAGATGTCTGTAACAAAGAGACTGAGACAGACCAGCTTCCTTCTTGTTTGAATCCCATCTGATCTGCATAGCTTGATAGGGGTCTTGACAAAGAACAACAATTCTTCCTATGAAAAGCCAAATGAAGAAACAGATCCAGCTTATTTTGCTCCCAGGCAAGTGACAGGACTGTAAATATTCTGATAACTAAAATTGTCAACTGCGCTTCTGAACACTTGAGGTGCTTTGACCTACAGCATGGGTTTGTAGGTCAACCCTGAAAGACTGGTCCTTATCCTGCTGTCCCCAGATCTTTTAAATCTCTCACCCATGACAGCATGTGTGCAATGTTAGTTCTGTGCTCATCTCTGCACTCCTTTAGGGCTAGGGTTTCTTTAAAAAACTCTTCAGTGAGATCTGCATCTGCATTCATATCAAATATCTTTGCACCAAAGGGTGCTTCAGCTTCTGACCTCAATGGATAATTTAAGCACAAATTTCCTTACATTTTCACTCTTCCAATCTCTATGTGCCTTCTTTCCCTACTGCAGTGGGCATACTGTTCTCTACTTTGACATCTCTTAGATTAATTTACCTTTCTGTAGGGAAGAAGCCACAGTCACAGAACTAGACCACAAACAAGCTTTGTTTTCTTCATGAAATTTATCCAGAATTCTGTTGTTTCTTCATGAAATTTATCCAGAATTCTACTGTTAGATCAAATATGAAAAATATTTTGCCTCAGTCATTTTTCCAAAAATTTCCCTGTCTTTAAATGTTAGAAACCATTCAATTTTTGCATTTTATTTATGACTTGTAATGAGTAAAGGGTGCCCCTCCTTCAAAAAGACTGTTCCCACTCTGTTGGTTCTTCAAATCACTCCTTTGTTCCAAGAAGTGTGAGATGTCAGCCACTGTCTGAGGAACATATAGTAATTAAAGTGATTTGTGACACAGGCAGGAGTGATCTCCCATTCCTCTGCTCCACCCATCCCACAAGGCATCCTCTAGATCTCTCTTCTTTGATGACTTTGATGGTTTTCTGTCATACCATCTGTGACCTGTGCTCCCAGTTTGTTACTGCAAGCTGTTGCAAAGCAACACAAATTTTTGTGGTCCTTGTTTCCTCCGCTGGGCTCCAGGCCCTCTGTTGTGCCATTTGTCCCACTGCAGGGGCTGGTGGTTCCCCTGTGGTTGTCACCTCTACTGAGTAGGGGAGACTTTTACCAGAAATCTCATTTCTTAGGGTAACTGTGAGTCCCTAACACAATCTCAGTGTTTGAGCACACCCAGCCCTTTATGCAATGTTGGTGCTTTGCAGAAGACTTCCTCAGATTCAGGTCTCTCTCTCCTTCAGTGTTTTGTCACAGACCCTACGTACTTGGTGTGCATGGACATTCCCTCCCCACCACCTCCTTTAGACTTGTCACCAAAGGGATTTGGTACTTGCTGATAGAAACCATCTCTTTTATGTATGTAATTTTTTGCATAGAATAAATAGCACTTCAATGTACAGATCCATAATAACTCATCTTTGCCAAACAAAACCTGAAGTGCCAGTTGGTCCAAAATCTAATTTAGAAATAAAAGCAACTCCTTATTGTCTTCCTCTTTGATGGATTCTCTTGATTTTGGATGCATGATAATGCATCACCAGATAGCCCTCTACAGTAAAAAGGGAATTTCATTAGAAAATATAACTGTTCATTATGTCTTAGTTCACTTTATACCTGATGCTCTCTAGTTTTTGGCAATTATTGAGAGCCACAGAATGTGGCTGAGATTTGTTTCCTCAAGTATGTGAGCCCCTGTATACTGAAGCAATTAGTTCCTCTCCTCAGTGCACATTTCTCTTCACAAGAAGGATGGAGCATCAGCACAATGTGCCCAGCAGCATCAAACTGCTGAGAATGAGGAATAAGAAAAAGGTTTGGGTCTCTTTCCTGTGTGACCAATCAATTTTTCAAGACACTGAGAGAAGAGATGTGTTTTCTCTTCTTCATTTTGTCAAGTAAGAACTGTGCCTACAAATGGCCCTGGAAATGAGGATTGAAGAAGCAGTTTTTCCTATATACTCCAATTTTGTGTCCTGAGCCAACCACAATGTGCATAAGGACTAAATGGGTGCTGCAGCTGAAGGCCATATTATTTTCAATTAGGCTCAACACTGAATTTTAAAATAAATTTATTTTGAGCAAAAAACAAATTGCAAATGTTCACCAAGTCCAAATCTGTAAAATTGTTACCAAGCCTCAGTCATAAAGCTATGCAGAGCCTGGTACTTCTTTCCAGTTCCTGAAAGACTTGTGAATAATTCGTGCTCACAAACATCGAAAATTAATTTTATGAAAACCTAAATGTAATTTTTGGCAACTGCACAAACTGGTGCATTTTGGAATGCAGCTGTGGTACAGTCAGTTCAAGCCTCCAGAATCCATTAGCAAAGCTCTTGCCACTTGTGATGGGGGAGCTGCCCATGGTGCACCTGTTTGAGCCTCACAGCTGGGAGGGCAATGTGCACCGGTGGGGCTCCCTGGGCTCCTGCTGGGCTCCTGCTGGGCTCCTGCTGGGCTTCTGCTCCTGCCCAGCTCAGTGGCTCTCACTGTGCATCTCTGAAACACATACCTGTGTAGGTATTGTGAGAACAAGCCTTTTCCTGCTTAGACAACATCTCTTCCAGCATCTGGTCCAGAGCAGAGCTCCCATGGGCCAGAAGAGCTGCTGCAGATCTGTCACAGACTCCTTTGTCTTGTTTTTTTTGAGCCTTCTTGCTGCCTGGCACCTCAGGGAACCCAGGGTCCTCCCTAGCCTTGGATGGTGAGATCCCCCTGGGTCTCATCACCCAAGACCATGCCTTTGGAAGCTGTTGTTCTGCATGCATGTTTCCTTGTGTTAACTATTTATGGGTTGCTTTACACTGTAAATTCGTGTAGTCACAATTTCTGAAGCTGTTCTCAAGCAAGGGAAGCTCTGAAAAGCAAACTGCTGATATTTTAAGGTGGTAAGAACTAGTGTGAGAATTTGAGACTCAAGCAGCTCATGGTTTCCCAAGAAATAGGAATGCTGTATTCTGTTTTATTCACCCAGTTTCAGGGATGATCAGGACATTTTGACTACATCTCTGCTTTTTTGAAAAGCAAGGCTGTTGCTATGCAGCTGATTGTAGTAAAGAAGCCTCTCACAAGATAATAATCAGGGCTGAAAGCAAATATCCATTAAGTATTCTGGATTAGCCCACAGTTTTCACCAGGGTAACATGCAAGTAAAGCTTCTTCATGTAAGCAAATCTTGTAGGAATGGAAAAGGACTGTAAGATTTGTGACTTGCTTTTCATTACAACAACTTTGTCTTCGTTTACTATGCCTGACAATCTCATGCTTGCTTAAACACTTTCCAAAGTCTGCCATGGTAGTCATATTGGATCTCACTGAGATAATTACCATCCTTCTCCAACAGCAATGAAGTATAGGAAAATTCTAACATTTAGTGATTAAGTAAAATATGTCGTGTTGTAGTATTTCCCCAAAGAAATTGCCTGCTGCCTGCTAGCATGCTTGTGATGGATACAAATGATTATGTTTACTGAATACTGTGTGCTAATGATCTTCCTAAGGTATCACAGTTGTTTTCCTATCTGTTCCAACACTAGCAGTTGCAAAAAGTAGTTCAAACATAATCAGAGTATGAGAGGGGCTCTGCAACTCCTCTAAATCATGCTGAGCTCTTGCTCTTGAATGTGACATATTGAAGAACAGGAGTTTAGTGATCCACAAAGTGATGACTGCACACAGCAGTTTTAAAAGAATTATACCAAGCGGATGTTTGAGCTGTTGAAATCAATAACAAACAGTAAGAGCATTCAGAATTTCCACTAGTCTGAGCTCACCAGTAATTGTTGCTAAATTACTATATTTAGTGGAAGGAGGGAAAAAGAAAAAGACAGCTACAATCAAAGACAGCTACAAATGCCTTCTTTTCCTAAGTGTCATGTGTAGGTACTGTTAGTGTTCTGCAAGCTTCTTGATGGAAGAAGAAAAATATTTGGGGGTGCTTGTTAATCATGTATAATATTTTGGGAGAATAAAAGTTAAATAATTTTATGCTTACTTTATCTGGATTCTCTTGCAGAAATGGGCACAGTCTTTCACAGGTTAACAGCAGTTTTTCTTACAGAAACCAGGGCACTGTTTATTCATTCCTCTATAGTTTAATACTAAAACCAAATTGCTTTCTCAGGACCCTTTATTCATTCCAGGTATAAAGTGAACTTCGGCATTCCCAGCAGCCTGTTATTTCTCTTTGTAATGGTAATTCACTTTCTTATATCAGTCATTTGTCACGTGGTGGCTTGGTGGTCGTATGTATGACGTCATTTACTTGGACTTTTAGGAGTGACATCATATGTACGGCTGCTAAACTGCTGCATGGGACATCACTTAACTGTTCTTCTGAAGAGTTCAGTGCATTTTCAGGCAATGATCACATCAATTACTGTGAATTTTTAATTTCTCCCTAATAAAGAATGTTTATAAATGAATGAGGCATTCTGTTCTTGTAAAAACATCATTTATATTTACATCTGAAGTATCTTATGAATGGATGGGAAGGCTTTTAATGTGTACTAGTGGACTCTGAGCATAAAAAATTTGTTTCATATTTTGTGGGTTCAATATTTGTAGGTAGTTATCAGGTGAAGATTAATTGACCTAGGCTTTTTTGTGGTACAAATTTGTGATTTAAATCTTAATTCCTAAAATACATTGAAATAGCAATTAAAACATAGCAGCAGAGATGAGTACCAATCATTATCTCCAAGAGAGCATATGCAAACACTGATACACAGAGATTCATGGAACATTCCCTGCCTCTCCCATTAACATGATACACACCAAGATTTCCCTCCTATGTAACCATTCCCAAGCTCCTGCTATTTCTGATAAGAGCATAATGAGCCAGACATATCTTCCTGCCCCATTTGCCTTTATCTGACCCCTACAGTAAGGAGTGAGGAAGACTAAAACAAATAATTGCATCTGACATCACAAACTGCATCAAGATTCTTGTCTGACTGAACTGGAGGTATATAAAGCCTGGATCATCACCCCACTGGATTGACTTTGGGATGTCAGGCTTTCAATTCTGGGTGGTGGACATGAGATTCTCTTACATGTGGTAAAAAACCCAATGTTTCAAACAGGGATATGACTTCGTCACCTCCAGCAACCCACAAAATTAATATCTCATTAATCTGCTGAAGCAGATTAATTTGATTTTAAGACAGAAGAAAATTGTGTTCAAGCTTCCAAAGCCAGCTTTTCAAATCTAGGCAAACAGAAATAAGTAATAGCAATCAAAGGAAAGAGTGCATTTAAAGGCCATATCACAGATGTACAATACCAGTGACATACCTGTGTATAAACCCTTAATTTGATTTCACACACAAACTATTCAATTACATGAAAAGTGCTTGGAAAGAGTTTTGGGCAATTAACTTAGAAAATCTGAGTCACCGCATTCAGTAGAAAGAAAAAGAAAAAAAGGGAAAAAGATTTTTAAAAAAAGAAGAATAAAAAGAAAAAGATCATTTAAAAGACAACTGTAAATCTAATATTATTACTGCAATTTTTATCCAAACTTGCTTTCATTTTACTGGAGACCATTAAGTGATTTCCACTAATGAGCTTTAGTGACACAACTCACCCATATTTTTAATCTGTCTGAGTGAATTCCTGGCCTAAATGTGGGCAGCACAAATATTGCTGGCAATTTCAACTATGCCATGATTGCCTTGTACAGGGGCAGTAGAATAGGCCTCCTGGTTATGTGGTTGAGCACTCTGACATAATTTTATACACAATCCAGGATATTTAGTGTTTCCACCACCACACACACATTGCAAGTAATGAAACTCTCTATAAAAGTAAGATGACTTTTGTGTCTGAGTTGTATTACACACCTCAAAACCATCATCCCACACATGGATGTGTTCCCAAACTGGCCCGGAATTGCAGAGAAATTGTCAAGAAGAGAAGCATTGCCACATAAGTCCTCCTAGCTTCCTGTGATGAAACACTTATTTCTCTCTTGAATAAAAATAGCTTGGAACTGAGGTATTGTTCAGAATAAGAATGGGGAAAATTAGTGTGGAATATATATTAATTACCTCAGAGAAGCACCAGAGCCTGTGACATCGATATGGACATGAAGGGCTAAGACAAAGCTGGGGGTGTCTGAAGAACCTCATCTACACTTTCCTGTGCTGGATTTAGGATTTTGCTTGGCTGGTTTTTAATTTATTCTTGAAGACTTCAGCTGCTCCTCTTAGTCTTTTTAAAAGTTAGGATCTGTGATGTTTGGCTTTGCTTCCGTATTTCCTGTTCTAACTTTCTAGATAATTAGTTTTTCACTTGGATGGCAAGAAGAAATGCTCCAAATAGCTTCATTGCCCAAGTATATCTTTGGTGGTGGGGGAGGAAAGGACTGGATGTATACACACACCTAAAATTTATATAAAATTGTCTCTTCCAGAAAATATTTTCCTTCTTATTCCTCCTATCTTATTTCAAGCACCTACTTAAGTACAGCAAAATTGACTGCCTCCATGTCCTCCAGCTAGTGGGTGTATATAGTTGAAAATGTCTGTGTCAAAAGAGATTAGATTGGATTAGATTAGATTAGATTAGATTAGATTAGATTAGAAATATATAATTTATTAGATATAAGAGTATAAAAAGATTAAACTGACATGGTTTGGCGCAGAAGTATCAGGATAAAATTAGTAGCTTTCTTTTTCAATGAAGTCAAACATAATGTGGTTTTGCTGTGTATTTTACCAAGGTGTCTTAGTGTGCAAATGGGGAAAAAAGTAACATATTGATGCAATACAGTTTCCTGGGATGTGCAATCAAAAAAGGGGAGCAAAATGTAAGAAGTAAGCCAATATTTGAACTTTCAAACCTGTCATGTTTCAGTTCAAACAACTATAAATGCATGCTTAAATATCTCTGTATTAGCATTTGCTGTTAAAAAGGTCAAGTTTGCGTCTTTATGAGAGTCCTGGATTTTGAAGCAGCCTGCAAATGAGTCTGAATGTGCTTGTGATGGTTTTGGTACCATTTAATATAAGGGAAAACAGAGGGTCATGCTAAGTAAGTGCTACAGAAATGTTGCTTTTGCATGGGGAAGCAGAGGAACTAATCATTTACTATCACCTTCAAGCAGGGAAGAGTCCTGATACAGGATTGAGGCAAAACAGAACAAACTAAAGCTCTAAACATTTCTGCTCACACACCTCAACTGTACAAGGGAGGAAGGGAAGGATGGATGGATGGATGGATGGATGGATGGATGGATGGATGGATGGATGGATGGATGGATGGATGGATGGATGGATGGATGGATGGCAAAAGAACATAACTGACCTCTCTAGCTGAGATCTTTGCCTTCCAGAGGCAATGATCCTTTCCATTAACCTTCAGGCAGCTCAGAATGGGATAATTCAGAACATGCCACTAGATCAAAGAGGACCTTGCTATTTAGACGATCAAATTTAGAGAGTCTGCTGAGGTACTTAACTAGAACCTAAAGTCAGGTATCGAGGTTTAAATTTTACCCTGTATTTCTATGACCTTAAGAGTTGCAGAAACTCAAGACATGTGACATAAAATAAGAAATGATCAGTTCAAAGCAAAGGCTGTGTCACTGAGGTATTTTGTCTGCACAGTCTAGAGAGAAATCAGCGCAAGTGAGCTGAAATACATGGGTTTAATTTTGGGAAGATAGAAAATTTTCTTGCAGACACTAAATTAAATGAAAAGATTTTGAAGACCTTATCAAGTACTTAATAATCCTCTCTTTGTGAAGAAAAATGGCTTGGTTAAAATCTTCTGTTTTGATGAGGTAAACTAATAAAATTCAGCATTTACTTTGTAAATAGTACAAGTTTGAAGAAACCATTCTTTGAAGAATGAGTAATAGAAATTTCTAGTCCTCACTTTTTGTTTTTTAATTTAATCCTCTTCGTTTGTTCAGTTGTACTAACAGCTCTTCCTTTCCATACAGAGAATTGTTCCAAGTCTTTCTTCTACTGTAAATTATACTGATCCTACATTAGAGCCTGTAGTAACTGAAAATTCAGTCATACGACAGAAGATAATAGATTCGCAGTTCAAATGTTATGAGAGGATGAACAGAGCTCCTCCATACAAGAAAAAAGGTAAAAAGGGTTTTTTAAAAAATCTGTATTTTGCCATGTGTGGGTATACAACTATTAAGAAATATTTTCTTCTCTATACTAACCCATAGTCTTCCTCAGGGTGCAGTTTTCTTTCTACAAGCAATAATCAAATTCTTACACATTTACTTAGCATCCTCCTAAGTGCAGAGAAAGAAAAAAGGCTGGAAGGAGCCGAGGAAATGAACAGCTCTTCCTTCCTCTCTCTGTCACTTACATTTCTGACACAGTGCTTTCCTGCTTGAATCACTCTTGCTCTTGCTTCAGGAATAGCATTTTCCTAAACTTCTCAGCTAGGTCACATTTGATTGTGAATCTTAAATACAAATGTTGTTCTGTTTGCCCCACTCACTGTTTAAATTTTTTGTCATTTGTGAATTGACTGCTGGCTGTCATGCTCTGTACCAGCACAAGTTCCATGTATTCTGTATTCAGCAGCAACCATAGGAAAAAGAGGTTTGTAAAACACTGAGCACTCATCTTTACTGAATATGAGGCATATATGAAGATCAACAAAAAGGGAAGACAAGTAATAACAGTGCTGTGATTGCATAATATAAAGCAGCAATTCTGTTTGGTACTGAGTGTTCTGGCCATTTTTTCTCACAGAAGATATGAAAGAAGATATGAGGAGCTAGAGAAAAAAATGTCACAGTGTGACACTTATAGTGTGATACTTCTGCAAGTAAACAACAGATATTGAAGACACAGTTTAAAGGGAAAATATATTTTTAAAAATTAACAAAAACACCCAACCTCATAGAAGTGTTGAGAATATGAGAATTTTTGTAGTACAAGAATGAAGGTATTTCTACAGGTCTTTATCTTAAAAGATAAAGCTGGGCTTTGTAAGACTCAAAGATGGGTTGAATGTTGTCTTGATGCAGAAATATTTGGCAATGAATATAGAGATTCCCACTGCTTAAAATAGGTTTTAATTCAGGCCAGTGATGGGGAATACCCACAAGCAGTTAAACACAGCTATGGGATAGAAAGAATGATGTCTCAGGTGTGGAAAAGCCTTTTAGTTGCTGGACTTATGGGGGAAATAACTTACCATTTCTTGTTCTGTTACTCTTTTAATCTTCAGCTCTGTAAACACCTAGTTTTTGCATCTATTGATAGCTGCCACTGGAGTCACCTTTCTTTTGCACTTTGCTTGTGTGGTAAGTTGCAAAGGGTGGGTTTTTTCCAGCATGAGCTGGGAATTTATATGTATCAAGACATGAATTCCTAGTAGTGTTCTCAAGGGCAGCGTTGTCACAGGAGGAAAGCAAGGCAGCCTCTGCATTCCTTCAGCTGGCAGCTAGATTTAAGTGATGCCGTTGGGGGCTGTTATTTTCACAGCAACATGCACTTAATTCCTTTATAATTCAGAATGGAGCTAATGGTTGACTAAGGAATGATGCCAGCACCACCGAAGTACTATTCTGAACTGAAGACATAATAAAATGAGGATGTCAGGCACATGGAAAAACATGATCACCTCTCCAGAACAGCACAGTGTGTGTGTATGTATATGTGTGTGTGTATGTATACATAGATAAGACAGACACAGATAAATGCATGCATGTGTATATATATCCTGTCAGTTACCTTGAAAGCCCATGATGTACAGATTGACCTATGTGATTATTTTTTTGTAGCAGGCCAGGCAAGGAATTTAAAGTTTTAGAACTACAAATTCCCTCCAATTCCATTTGGCACTGCTTTTCAAATACAAGCTCAAGTTGTAATCCTTCTCTACTCTTCTTTTTCTTTGATATTACAAAAGTATTCCTTAAAGTCTTTCCGATACATTTCAAAGATATAGAAGAACATGATGATGCCAGAAAGAAAGACAACAAACTGCTGATATGATGGTTGCTTAATTAAGTAAAAAAGTAACATTAGCACATTTAACTTGATAACTGAAAAATGTATGTGCATAAAATATTAGCTAATGAAGAAAAGGTGTACATACAAATATCCTTTCTGAACAACTTCTACTCTGGAAAAAATCAATTTTGAAATTTTTATGCTTTCCATTATTAATCAACAATTCCTTGACTTACAAACAGTTATTGGTGCAAATTGGAGCAATTCAGATGTCTTTTTACAGCTTTCTTGCTTCAGTAAGAAAGGTTGCCTGTGGATAGTTTCAAAAGCTCTAGAAGCAATTAGCTACCCATATGTTAATAACTTTCAGTAGTTATTAGGTGTCTTCTATATGATTCTTTCAAAAACAGCCTCCATTTTGATACTTCCTCAGGCCCAGAGCAAAAAAAATGCTAAGATGTATCTTTTCATTCTATTTCACTTTAACCTGATGGTCTTGATCATGAATACTTTTTTTCCCAACACGAACTGTTTTTGAATGGAAAATATCTAGGAAGTGTAGTGGGGTTCTAATGTGTTTCTTGTATAAATCCACAGTGAGTCGTGTTACAGCAGAATTTTCGAGGACCACAGCACGTAAAATCCCTGTAATGGGGATCAGCCATGAGCTGTGTTCTGCCTCCCAGCATTGCAGCTGTTTGGGTGCTGGGAGCATCCCACAGACTCAACAGCACCACCTTCCCAGAAGGGGCATGAAGAGCATGGGATTACAGCATGCCTACCTAGATAACATCAGCAGGCAGAATCTGCCTGTTACAGATCAGTCTTGCACCTGCTTCACTGGATTTGTAGCTGCATCACCAATCTCTGGTGTTGAACAAGGCAGCAGCCTTACAGGGACCTGTCTGTGCATGTGCTGCTTTTAGCTGGCATGTCTCCACAAATGCTTCCTACTTTTACATTTCAAAAACCCGGTTTTCAAACCTACCTAGCAGCAGAAGGTGAAATGAAAAGTGGGTGTCTCATAAGTCTATGGGTATGTTCAGTCTATGGTATGTTCAGTTCAACAGGCTTTAAAACATAGCTTTCTGGTAAAATGAAGACCACCACTAACATCAGGCCAGCCACAACAGGTACCTTGTAGCAGCTGAATGCCACTCTAAGTGTAACAAAAACAAAGGCGTTTATTACAAAAAGAAAACTTGATTGTCTGCAGGCAGCAATATTCCTCAAGAGACTTGAACAGAGTTCTTTGGGAGGGACTTTATGTTGGATTAACTCCTGCAATTCTCTTAAATGTCCAGGTCTGTTCTGCAACCGAACATGGGATGGCTGGCTGTGCTGGGATGACACACCTGCTGGAAGGCTCACTGCTCAGAATTGTCCGGATTATTTTCCAGACTTCGATCCAACTGGTACAGTATTTATCATTTTATCTTTCAAAGGATGTCTTCAGGACATTTGTTCCATTGAGTGGATGCGCTCCGTCCAGTAGCATTTTTGCAGCACTGTGAAACTTCAGAAAGTTTGGTTGAAACTAAAACACATCAAGCTTTTGGGTTCCCTCATTTACGTATTTTCATTTTTAAAGTATTTTTTATGTTTTTATATTTATGTAAATATAACCCATGGATTTATGGAGCCTAGTTTATGAAATTTCCACTTCTGAATTATAACATCAAAGTATTCTTAGCGCCTCATTCTAAGTTTTTTTTAATTAAGAGCAAATGCTTATATGGTTGAAATATGTATCAGTATGTTCTTTATTCAGTTTTTATTGGAAAATATCATTTTATGGAAGAAGATGAGCAGAAATAATGTTCTTTCCATCTCTGAGTTTCAGTTGTTAGCTGAATTCTTCATACAAATACTAGAATCAGACTGAGAGAAGCAATTGAAAAACTCTGAAAAGAAAAAATGAAAAATCAATGAAGTGTTTCTAAATAGATATGAGGAAATACTAGACACAAATTTAACTCCACAAAGAGTGCAGTTTGAAGAGAGACATAGTCACATGTTCCATGCTCAGGACATGTTGTTTATGGGCGGTGCTTGAATGCCACACTGTGCTTAATTCCACATAGTCACAGTGCACCAATTAAAGTTAAAATCAATTAAATTGAACATTTGGGAGGGAGAGTACATAAATCTAAAATTTTCAACAAGCTTAAACCAAGCTGTGTGTGCCAAACTGGAAATGAAGGAAACAGACTAATGTATAGTTGTGAGTTAATTACCCAGCATCATTAGCTAAAATGGATGATTTTCTTGAGCTTTTTGCTTTTTTAGAAAGAGAGGAGTTTCCAGGTTGGATCAAACTCAGTATGCATTTTACCGAAACCTGTTTAGAGCAGCAGCCAGATTGATTGTTACTTCTGTTCTTCATAAATCAAGCTGTCCATAATTACAGAATTCACAGAGCAAGTGGGACATTTCTGATGTCAGAGTCTGAGGGGATTCAAACCTCCATTCAATCTTTGGTGAACAAACATCCCTCTTTCCAGGAAGAAGGCATTGGACAGGATGGATTGAAAGCAATCTGTTTGCTCAGCAATTCTGTGCTTGGAAAGTGAGCTCATGGGGCAAGGTCACTATCCACTTCCTGTGGAAACACCCTGAGACTAACCCCACAAACCTTTACAGTAGCTTACATCCCTGAGACAGACAATGGGGGCCAGATCACACAGTCTTGTCTTTTGTGGCCTTTTTTGCTTTCTGACACACAAGACATGACCTCTTTTCTGTACAGCGTGGTAGTTTCCAAGGATGAGTCTTGCAGCAGTGTCATGTTCATGGCTCATCATTGGGGTGCCTGGGGACAACAGAATGAGAAGCTGAGCCCCTCAGCTGCAGGACTGCCTTTCATTCAGATCTCCCCCTCTGTGGACAAATGCTTCAACCATTAGATTATTTGCTCAAAAGATTCCAAAAGAGCATTTTAGAGGAATTGGGCAAACTTGGTTCAGTTCCCAGACAGAAGGGCCCATGTTCAGGAGAGAGCTTGAGACTCTGGATCCTGAGGTTACACAAGCCTTTTCCTCCATGCTCATTAATAGTGCTTCTAGGATGGAGTCTGTACCTTCTGCTTCAGACCCCATTTTATTCATGATATACAGCAACATCCGTCTTCATGAGCAGGAAGATTTACTACAAGTCTTTTGCTTTCCCTACTTCCATGGTTTTCATAGAAGAAAAGAAATTATGGCACAACAAGTCATAGTTTGTGTATTCTCCATGCAATGCTCAGCTTGTACCTGCAAAGGTGGGTGTTGGGCAGCCTTGTGATTTCAGAGTGACTCTCCCAAGCCATCTATTCTCTGCTTTTCCACTTGTCTGTCTCCAGTGACTTGTTCTGAACTAATTGCTCTGCTACAACAGCAGAGTGTTACTCTTCAAAGTAACACTTGAAGCCATCCATGGAGAAGCATCGCACTCCACTTACTAACGCTTAGTAATGCCAAGGCCTGTGATTGCAAATCACTCCTTAATGTACAAATGCTTGTCACAGAGTCTGGCCCACAGTATGTGCATACTGAAGGTACTCTTTCTGGCAAGATTTAAAAGTTGAAATTTTGGAATTTTTTAGTATTCCTGTTCTTTGTACACAGCTATAGGAAGAAAAGCCTCCTCCAGTCATTCATTTCCTACTGTTCTCTCTGCTGTCCTCTTTAAGAACAATACCTATGGTCTTCTGGACCCAATACTTTACTCTGGCACATTTCTCCTCATCAGCACCTCTATCAGGTTCTTTCTCTTCATCCTGATCAGTGAACCCTGTTTCCCAGTTTCAGCAGCATCTCAGCATCTCCTGGTTGAGCCAGAGCTGCTTTCCTAGAATAGCTGTTGAGTTACCCAGCCTGTGTTACAGATATGGCATCAAACCAGTGGGTAGTCAGCTTTTGTTTTACAAGTGGTTGGTTGTCACATGGAGGCTTAATAAAGACGAGGGAGACAAGAAATAAGAGGGGTGTCTACAAATCTGTCAATGGCTAATGAAAGTGACTGCCACTTACAGGTGGGCAAAAGCACAGACTGAGCTGTTCTGAGAAGTCTGTCAGGTTTTGTGTCACAAGCCATTTTTTCCCTTTGGTAATTTCTTCGTGTTAAAGAAAATACAGTTGGATTTTCTGCTGAGAAACAAAAAATTCATCCTAAAGAATAGTAATTTCCCATTACGAAAACTGTAATGACTGTCAGATTTCCTCCCCATTGAGTCTCTGATATACAAGCACCTCAGTAGGTATTTTAGGCATCCAGGTAACCCCATGGATTTCTGAAGCAAGTATTTCATGCTGTGTTGCTTTGGGCTGCATCAAGATCTGCAGAATCACTGTGTATCAGCTAACTGATGGCTATGTCACTTCATTAGGAGACCATAGCTTTGAGACCTGCAATAAGATAGTCTTTCCCCTGTTTTTGTTCTTTGATACTTACATTCTTCATAATTGGAAAAGTGAAACATTATTTTCAGCATAATATCGAATCCTTCTCGCATCTGTATCTGTGGGTGCCAAATACCAGCTCGCTATCTGACCCCCAACAACATTCAGCATTCATGCCCAGAAGAAATTGATGGAGTATCTTAGAAAACAAACAAGGTGAAATCATATTCTGAAGAAAAGAAAGCAGAAACAAAGTGAAGGAGAACATACTCAGTGCTCTGTTCATTTTCTGTCTGACAACTTCACAGTTAACTACCAAGTGTAGTCCCACTTATTTCACTGAACTTAGATCAGTTCTTACTAGATAGGAATCTGTGTTCTGAAAGAAGCAATCTCCTTCTTGCAGTGCACATCATGTGCAATGTGATAATGCATAAAAACAAATCAATTTGTCTGGAAAACATTACAAGACTGACTGCTTTAATGCCAGTGACAGCAGGAAATTCATTGTCTCATCCACTTCTGGCTGTGAAGCTCTGAGCAGGGCTATTTTAAATGCTCCTATTCAGGCAACATTCAATTCTCTTGAATTGTATTTTATATTCATATTTTAGAGAGGTTAATCTTTGGTATAATCCTCTGAAATGGTTCCAGGTCACACAGAGATTGGTAGGAGTTTAGTTTTTGAGGAATACAGTATGTACTGCCTGCTGGCTATATTCTTACTAATGAAAGAAAAGAAAATACATTGTGGATATAATGGCCTTCTGTCAAGGCAGGTTTGTAGAGAGCAACAGGATGGACTGAGCCTTGCCCTGTGCCACCTGTGGGCTGTTGGGTTTGTGGCAGGGGAGTGTTATATTGCCCACCTCACTGTCCCTGTACAGTGCATTTAGTCAGGGTTAATTTTGGACAGTCACATAGCAAGGGAGCCAGATGTGCAAGTATTTTTGTGGCAGACAAACCTTTTCATCTCACTTTCACTCTCTTTACTTTTTGGCAGAAAGCAGCATTTAAGAGCAGTATCCACCCCACTTTGTGAGCCAAAGCCACATTTAGCAAACCTCCCCTCAGTTCTCTGCTTTGTTGGGTTTCTGTCTTAAGTTCTCTTTTGTAAACTATTACTTATAACTCTTCATGTAGCTCCAGGAAGATTGTTTCAAGTGTAATTTGGAAACAAATCCATATGCACCCATAAGCAATTAGATGATGATTAATCAGATGGTAATTAATGTGTTGTTGCCTCTCACAATCGAAGAACATGCGAGTACAGCCTTGCCTTCTTGCTCTGACACTGGGAGAGCCCTTCTCTTGCTGCCACAAAATGCAGATTGTGTCTGAATTTAACTAAAATACACAGCTCTGGATTTCTGCTGGTCCTGTTTTCTTGTCTTGAAGTGATGTAATTTAGACAACTATAAATAAGACAAATCTGAACTCTTTGTATAGCTGCTTCTTTCCCTCTTACCCTTCTGTGTATTTCTGTCCTGCTCCTTAGCAAGTTTGACTGCTGTATTTTAAAAATCAATTCCCATCCCCATAGTGCCCAATATGACTCTTACACAGATTCTAGTTCTGCTGACTAAGAAAATCTGAAGACAATGATAATCCTTCATTTACTAGGACACTGGAATTGAAATTTTCTAGGGTCTCCATTACATTATGAGATTATTTTTTTTCATTTTTAAAATAGTTTTTTCCAGAATATTTTACTGAGGATATAAGTAAATCAGATGTGTTACATCAACTATTCCTTCATCCTCAAAACTAAGCACTACATAGGTCTATCCAAACAATGGCAAAGAATCCAACATCTAGTATGTGCTAAGCATAACTGTAACAGGGGATAGCTTCTTTCTTCTTTCATCTTATAACTCAGCAATAAACAAAAAACTTTGTTTATTTTGACTCCTATGTTGACTCCTTTAACATGTGCTAGCTATAGAGCTGATCTAATTGTGAAAAGCCTAATTGAAAGAGCTCTCATGTTGTTCCAGAGATATTAAGATATTTTTTACATGTAAATGACTGAAGGGTTTTTTACAAAAATAAGATTTATAAAAGCATTATTAGTGCAACAAAAAATACACGTGCAAATAATTGCTACTGGTTAATCTTTCAAGACACTTCACTGGTCCCATGAAACTTCCCTTGTGGACAAGATTTCTCTCATCCATTTTCCCCAGACAGCTCTTGAAGTGTCTGTCTCCCAGTTAATTGCAGAGATCCTGCCCAACTGCCTGTGAATTATGAAACTTTAAGGTTGCTACAGTCAGGTGAGATCAGTCCAATGTGATGTCACTGCTCTTCCACTTTGAATAATGCAATGCTCTTTCAAAGCTGATAAGGTACAGACAGAGCCTAAAAAATTAGTACTTACACAATACTTTAATAATCTCAAAGTCCACACTTCCATTTTGCCTTGCTGGTGTTGTTTTACCCATCCTTGCAGGTGTGTATTTTTTCAGACTTTGTCATATTCTTCTGGTTAGCACAAGAACCAACGCATGCCCAGGTTCATAATTCCCTATCCACGACTGGGCCACTCTACAATAACTTGCAGTGGTTGGATTGCAGCTTTGTTTTTGTACAAAAGAATAAATTTAGAAGAGATGTTTGACCTGTTTGAGTCTCTGGGATGGACAGTAAAGAGGGCTTATTCCCCAGTTATGTATTCTCACATCACAGCAAGAAATCCATGGGGCATGGGCACTTTCAGATTAGGATCATCTGTGTTTGTCTGGTTTCAAGGAGAAGTATGAGGTGAAAGGTTTGTCTCTAACTCAGAGAGGCCACATTACCCTCTGGCAGAGTGCCTACCTAGGCACTGAAGTACAGAGATGATGGATGATCTTGCCATACGTACTCTGTAGCAGATTAACCAAAGCCATGCACTTTGCAGAGTGCATGGGATAGTGCAATGTTTGCATACTGTGTTCCATGGTAGCATAACCATTAATCTTTCCTCTATGACTGAAAACTTTTTCCAGCTTTTGATAGCATCTGGCGATGAGTAAAAGGGAACACTGCTGCATAGGCAGTCTGATATCATCTCCAAGCTGCAGCAATGGAAGGCTCAAATAACATGTACTGTTCCTCTTGGTATTATTGATGCACGTATTGATTTTTAACAAGTTCCCCAAAACAATGATTTGAAATCCACAATCATTTCAAAACTATGCTGTGTTCTGGAGGATTGTCATTTTAGTTTTTGCTGCAATGGCCCTTTACAAAGTATATTTCTAGTCAGAGTAAGATAACTCAGTCTGTACAAGCCTTACCTTACCCCTATGATTAGTTCCTTTCTTTAGGTTGTATAGAGGAAATATGAATCTTACAAATTAATAGAGCCATTAATCATCAGATGAAGAAAAGTAAGTGGGAATGTTGACCACAAAAAATGAAAAAGTGTATGTTCAAATGGTTGTGGGCTCTATAAAAGTGTATTTACTGGAAATGCTGATAATGTAAGTATAAAGCTAATCAAATTATAGAGCTAGAAAAGGCAAAGGAAATTCAAGATAGACTTTTTAGACTATTTTAAAAGTCAGACTTGAAAAACCTTTTTTTCATAAGTGTCTGTGTCACTATCTAAGAAAATATCAAATAATTTAAGTTTATGATCTTGTCCTGTCTTTGTTACTTGGGCAAACATTGCCATGACTCCCATGTGGCTAATGCTTGAGGGAAGGCCAAAGGAACCAGTCCAAAACCTGACAGGGGGTTAGGACTGACCATCTGTGCCTCAGCATCCAAGGTGTCCCCAGCAGGAATGTGAGCATGATGGGGAGACACGGACACAGCACACATCTGCAGCTCCAGGCATCCCTCAGAGCTGTGCGCTGCTGAAGCCCCACCGTGCCCCCACCACAGTGAAAGGACGTGTGGAGGAGCACAATCCATATGGCAGGGCTTTGGGAAGGATGCCAGAGACACCTGGGCTAAGAAACCAGCCCCAGAGACACCCGTGTAGAGGCCAAAGACACATCACATTATTAAAACAGAGAACTCTGCAGCCATCTTAAATTAAACTGGACAAGTGGGACCAGCGCCAAAATGTTTGTGAGGCTGTTTGTCTCTGTGCCTGCATGCTGTGTAGACCCTGAGAAGAACAAGAAATGCTCCTGCTCTCCATGTCAGGATTCCACCAGTGTGGAGGTTGGGCAAGATTCTTCCACTCCTCTGCACAAAAAGAGCACTGGGTTGGGGCTGTTGGCATCTCCAGCACCCAGGCTCTGGTTTATATAAACTTTATATAGTTTTTTATGCCCTTTATCCACACAGTGTTTTAAACTCATTTAACCCTGACACCTGAAATCCCTCATGCTTCCTTCATGTCTGGCATCAGCACCTCAGATTATTTTCCTTTCCATAAGTTGCTGTCAACAGCCTCTCTAAATGGATTATTATCAGCTAAATATTGCATCTAAATGAAGGTTGAGATATATACTCTAGTGGGTTCAGGGTAAAAGTAGACATCTAAACAACAACTTTACCAGCAGATAAGTCCCAGAAAAAAAACCAAAACAACAAACAAGTGAGATGCATATTAATTACACTTGTTGAAAGGCATTTGGATTTTATTACACAGGCATTTTATTTCCAAACAAAGGAATTCTTCTCAATGGGCTTTTTAATGCATAAATGCTTATGTTAAAATAACTAATTTTGCAATTTATCATCAGAGAGGGCTTCAAAATATTGTGATGAAACTGGGAATTGGTTCCGCCATCCTGAGAGCAACCGGACTTGGTCCAACTACACCCTGTGCAACTCTTTCACCTCTGAAAAACTGAAGGTATGCTGAAGTTAAAGAGGTAGAAGCTGCTTGGCAATGGTTTTGGGCTGGGCTAGGAATAAGATGTGAGAGAGACCAGAACAGCCCCATCTTTCAGCTTTATTTGTGGCACCAGATAAGAACAACATTGTTCTTGTGACTTTCTCTTATCCAAATTATTTAATGAGTACTCAAACCTAAATAGAAGTTTACTGTGGGGTGGATGATTTAGTGGTAATTCATATGACAAGTTTTGCAGTATTTTGGAAATGCATTTTTAATTCCTATGATTTTTCCTGGTTGACCAACAGTTATAAAATAATCTTTTGGAGTCTCAATTTTACTTTCTGTAGCAACAATAATATTCCAAGATGTTGATATCTTCTCTACAGGGCTACGTAAGTTAAATTATTTTTATCACATTTATTAATGTAAGTCAAAATTGTTTTTCATAAGCAAAGAGTATCACCCTGTATTCATACTCTTTCAAAATAATATTTATGAAGGTACCACCAATCTGAAAATCTTGCAAGCTTGAACAAATTTAACTTCGAGTTTCACTGAAGTAATTGAGACTATTTACAATAATGAATTAGACATTTACATCAGTATTTCCAAAAACAAGTTGCTAAACAGAGAGAGAAGAACTAAATATAAAATCACCAAAAGAAACAAGGAGAGAGAAATCTGAGAAAAGCTTAAAAAAAAATTAAGTTAGAGAAGCTCATAAAAATAAATACATTTCTCAAATGCAAGTGGAGCTCTAGGAAAATCTGATTACAGATTTGTGACAGAATAATTTGTGACTATTTGGAATAGTGGAAGGAAAAGTTTCAAGAAGTTATTTGATTTAGGGTTTGTGTTGGAGGACCTTTTTTATGCAGCCAAAAAGCAGTATGTAGTTATATTCAGTAGTAACTCAGCCCAAAGAGCCTTGGAAAAGTCTACTGGAGGAGACAGGAGGGGAATTCTAAAAGTTCTTGCAGCATGATGAACCATCATGGTAAAATGGGGCTCACCTCTGTGACAAGACGAGAATAATAGTAACAATATGAGCATACAGAGGCATTATGTGGAAGCACCATAAAAATATAATTTTTCCAGATGTTGGTACATGTAAGGAGGCAAAAAATGTAGTTCTGTTACCTATTATCCATGCCTTCCAGAAGAAGAATTTTGAGCATCATTCATGGAGAGAACAGACAGAACAAAAATGAAAATCATATGCACATCCTGATTTTTCCAAAATGAAAAATTATGGAAAAGGCAGAAAGAATCTATCTTTGCAGAAATGCCAAGTTAGATTATGACCTTTAAACCAATTCTTCAGTAAACAGAAATGTGCTTCATTTGTAGAATATTTCCACTTACCTACACATAATATAATTAATGGAGTCAAAGGAATTCTCTTTCCTCAAGTGAAGAATTCTAGAGGAACAAGGAAGAACACTTAAGTTCTCTAAATCCAGGATAAAAACTCTGAAAAACAAAAAAAATTAATGAGTTAGCATGTTATATAAGTCCCATACATCAGAAGGATGACAGGTGGCCAGTTTGAGGAATGCAGAAATTAGTAAAAGTTTTAATTATTTGCTTGAAACTAACTGAAAATACCAATATTCTATGCTTTTGAGACAGCTCACTTTAAAAAAAAAAAATTAGCCAGTTCTTAAAAATGTACTGATAGACCATTTGCTTTGTTAGCTGACATTTCAGTCCATTTTGATCTGTTATCATTGTTGTATTTCAAAGGGTTTTTTAAACATTTGGCATAGTCAGTTTGCAGGATGCAATCAAAAAAGCAGTGGCTGAGTCACAAATATACAGTTAATTTGGCAGCTGAAAACTGAAGGTTAGATAGATTGAATAACCAAGAATCCTCCGGGGTGCACATAAACTTGCATGTAGCTATCTGGAGGCCTTTCCTACTTCTAGCTCTTTCAGGCTATAGGTTGTATAAAAGATAGGCAGAAAAAATATTTTTGAACAAGTCATCTGCAAATTAAATTCAGGCTTTAAGAAAATATCCATTTAATGTCATGAAAAAACACAGCAAGCATGTAGTACAAAGTGGAAGGTCACATGTACACAGGTAAACCTCTCCCATTACTCTGTATTGGAGAAAGTCACCTCATCTTCTTCACACTCAGGTCTGTCCTGTCTGGGGTTGTGGTGCTCTCAGAATAAGTTATCAAGCATTTCTGCTCATTAGCAATGCAGTGGTTAGTCTTCATGAAGGAAAACTAGAAGACCTAGGGTATTTTCAGTTAATATACATAGTTTTCCATAACCTGGTGAATGGTTTTTACACTCAGATCACGTCTCTTCTATGTGATCAGATCAGTGTAAATGTGACTTTGATTTAAATCTGGATCAGGCCACCACCACCTAGGTTAATGAATGCAGAACCTCATTTGAAAGCTGTAAAATGTCTCAAGACCAAATTATATAAGATGTGAGCTTTGCTAAGAGGAATGGCTTTGCTTTCTGAATTGTGTTTGTTCTCAAGTGAAAGTTTAAAATTACTTGGAAACACTGAAAAGATGTGAGTGTCAAAACTTCAGGCTACAAAAAGGAATTCATCTAATCACTGAGAAAAGGGAAATTGCTCATGCATAGCAAAAAAAAAAAAAAAAAGCTGAAGTAGAGCTGAAAAGAAAATAAACCCAGCACAGAAACTAAGACTTCCAGTCTTTTTTACAGGACAGCTACTACTATGCAGTGGTGAAGCCTGGCATGATATTTAGCCTCCTGTACTCCTCTGACCAATGGCTTAAGAGCTTGGCTTAAAGTGCAACATTTAAATACCTCAACATTCCAAAGCCCAGCTGCTGCCCTGCAATTTTATTTTACAACTGGCATAAAAAATATAGATCAGCCTCTCTTAGATCTCACTGCCACAAGTCACAGTGAAAGTCCAATTATCTGTCCATGGGTACTGAATTCACAGCACTGTCAGAGCATTGTCCAGTACCAAGGCTCACACTAATGTGAACCAGAATTGTGTCACTGGGTGTGCTGTTCTTATGTGGTGGGAGTTGATAATGTTCAACTCATCTGCTGCTCCCAGATTGGGGTTGAAGACCTTGGTCATTAAACCCCCTCTGACTTCTCCTCTCCAAAGAGGAAAATCCTAGCCTTTTTACCCACAGAAACTCAACCTCACCTATTTTAGTTGCCTTCTTTGCACCTTTCCTTGCTCTGCTATGCCCATAGGGTATGGAGACTAGAAGCACAAGTGCATTTAAGGTTTGTGGTGTAAATTTCAAACGTATGTTGATGTTCTACCCTCAGTGCCTTTTTTGGTCATAATCAGCATTTTGCTGGCTTTTTGGCTACCATTACACAGTGAGCCAATGATTCAGAGAACTGGCCTGGATGATTCCAAGATCCCTTTTCTGAGTTTTGTTTCCAGTTCTAAGTTAAGCATTGTGTAGATGGGTTTTAGATCCCTTGTCTAAGGTCTATCAGCCCACTTTTTTTATATTAAAGTTCATGTGGCATCTTCTTGTCCTCTCAGTTAAATCAGGACATTTGTGAGTGCCTCACTATTGTCTGGAAGACCTGAGTAACACCTGGAAATTTAGAAATTTCTCTGCATTGGGTTATTGATGAATACCCTGAACAAAAACTCAGCCCTAATACAAGTCCTGAAGGCAGTTAACTACTGTCTCATCTCGAAAAGTGACCATTAGGCTTTTGATCGCTGTTGCTTATGCTGCTTTCAACCCAAAAAAAAAAGGTTTCTACTAATCCTGCAGCAACCTATTTTATTTAGTGATTTTTTAATTAAATTATTATTATTATTTAACAATTTTTTGCATATGTGTACAAACTTGTCATGGGCGTATTGAGAATCTGAATGTATTACGTCTGCTGCATTCTCCTAGAGCTTGGGAATGTTAGTGACATGGGATGTCACCAGTTACTTCAGTGTACCAGGAACAGATCTACATATGTAAAAAACACTTTCTCTTTATAGACCATGAGTCATGCTATTTAAGAGACTGCTGATATTAAAAAAATATATATAAAAAGAATGAAAGAAAAAGAAATATAAGTAGGAGGTTGCCTTTGGAGATTGTTCCTTAATGAGAAAACAAACCAAGTGCCTGCAAACTGTTCATACTTGCCTTTTCTTTTTTGTTAAATTGCAGATGGCGTTCATACTTTATTATATGGCAATCGTTGGCCATGCTTTGTCTATTACATCCCTGTTGATTTCCTTGGCAATTTTCTTCTATTTCAAGTAAGTGTTTCTTACAGACACTCTCTCTTCTTTCCCTGAGGCATCTCAACCAAAGAAAATCTTGAAAGGCATCATGGCAGTGAGAAGCAGTTCTTCTGAAAGTCTTTTTATATAATCCTGATAAAGAATTCTGAGGACTGGTGTGAAAGTGCAGCTCATGGGGAAATGATGCAACTAGGGATGCAGTAAAGCCTTTCATTTACCTATTGCCTTATGTTCCTTGAAGAGCATGTCCAGAGCTTGCCAGGCACAGTGACTGCATGGGGCAATGGCTGGGAGCTCCAAGCTCCTGAAGAACAAGACTACTTGCATCTGAGGCTGGAGTATTGAGCTATTAATCTGAGTAGGTGCTTACAGGACTCAACCCTAAGAGTGAATCTGGCACTAGTGTGCAGCCTGTTATCCTCATTAAAAGGAAAAACAGTGATGTGCTGTATCAGAATTTTAAGGGAGACTAAACTGATATTCACTGTAAGCACTACAGCTACTCTATGGCAGCTTCACAAGAGTATTTCAGTCTTGTTCTTTAGTGAACCTCAATTAGATGCGTCTGCCTCAACTGTCAAACAGGAAGAGTAGTAAAAAATCAAGCCCCCAACATCATCATCAGCAAGAATATGACTAGAAAACACAGGAAAACTAAATGCTTGGACTTTTCATAGATTATAAGATTGCAAGCTCCAAATAGGTGGATCCAAAATACAGGCTGTGAATTCTGGTAATTTCTAAAGAGGCAATTTGATGAGTGTCTGTGATAACATGACTTAATCAGATACAGCGATAGCTAGAAACTCTGCTTGACGGACTGATGAATTCCTTCCCGTCTAAGTAGATAAACAGTACAAAACCATAGCCACAATAAAGCTTTGGGAAGACTTGAAAGACCACAATTTAATCTGATTTGGAACCTCATAACCTGGTTTGAGTTCTTTGGGACAGTAAAGAAAGGATCTGGTCAAATTATGTATGCTAAATGGACCAGAAAGGTGACTCCTTGCAGCAAGTGAGTCAGGGTCAGCCTGTCTGACTCACTCTGAGCTCTGAGTCATGGACAACACATGATCTTGACTGGTCCTAGGCTGCACTAAAAGACTGGTCTTAGCAGCAGCATTCCAGAGAGTAACACACCTCCTCCTCTCTTTCCTCCTCCACTTCTCCTTCCCCTTCCATGATTAAGCCATGACACAAAGGTTACAGGGAGAAGAGAGAAAGGAATTAAACCAAAGTTCTTCATGAGAGGAAAAAGAGGAAACCAAACTATAATCATAGGAAAGTGAGAATGAAGCTCTGTGGGAGCAGGGCTCACGTTACCTTCAGTTGTTTTCTATCATCTGGCTATGACAGCAATAGATTATTTGACCTTTAGCTGAAGGGAAGCTGTCAGTCAGACAGTCTATCAGATAGCAAGAGATGAATTCAGGACTGTATAATAGCCTTTGACTTTAGAGGCAGCTTGCAGGGATTGCAGTTTCCCACATATAAGTTTTTGCTGGCAGAGATTTATTTTCAGTTCAGTTT
This sequence comes from Lanius collurio, assembly GCA_020086605.1. NCBI lineage: Eukaryota > Metazoa > Chordata > Aves > Passeriformes > Laniidae > Lanius > Lanius collurio. Next base: position 20,409,493 of record JACBWW010000017.1, on the reverse strand, counting down.
TGGGTATCAGGATTCATAATGATCTGGCATCACAGATGTTGCAGTACTTTCAGAAGGGAATAATAAATCAGTAGTGGTGAGCATCACTAAGCAATGCTAACACATAACAGGAAAAAGTATTCATAGAGTGTCTAACAGCTACATGCATCATCACATTATTTCAGTATTTCTATAATTGCAGACTGAGACCTCATTATCTTAATAAAACACAAAAGAAAAGAGGTAATCCTAGCTCCAAATCACTCCAATTGAATTATTAAAACAAAGACATTTGTATAAAGCCAGAAGGGGAGTACAACAAATCTAGATTTGCCAGAATAATAGATAGTGTGTTATGAATGCACCTGCAGTCTAATTGCTGTCAAGGTTTTTAAAAGGAGTTGAAGAGTAGTGGATGGATGGATAATTTGTGAAATGTGGGGGGGAGGTTTCCTCAGGTGCAAGGGAGAATATGGTACAAAGCATGAAAATAATTTGAAAACTAAACAAGAGGGTAGGAGAGGAAAATAAGTGGTTAGGGGTGAAAATCAGTATTCTCAGTATTCATAAATGAGAAAATGAAGCTCAAATTAGAAAGTGAGGGTATGGGAATACATGCTGAATGGTACAGGTGGATCTTTAACATGAAAGCTGGAATCAAGGAAAAAAGATGGGGAATACTGAGGGAAAAGGAGGACAGAGTAAAACTAAGAGGGCAAGGAAGGCAGGGAAAGGAGGCTGGACAGCAGAAAAAGGTAACATGCAGTGAAGGACAATCCAATTTTGTAGATGAATAAGACTGCCAAAAGTCAAGCAGAGCTATTAGGAAGAATAAGAATGGGAGTTGAGAGACATGTACCTGGCTGAGGTCATCACAAAAGACTCTCTGCACTGGAAACCACATAGAAGGGCAGCTGAAAAGAAAAGGGTCTGCACTTCTGTGGCCAGGAGCTGAAGAGACAGTTCCTGGTAATACAGAAATTTTTATTTCTTGGGAACAGCATTGATGTCACACCAGTCCTGCTCCCAAGGCTGCAAAAGAAAGACTGCGAGTGATAAGCATGTCATAGTGTCCCAAGAAAAGTGGGGTTAAGTAGCATAGGCAAAGTATTGTGATGTATGGGGAGAAAGGAAGACTCGGGATTGAATAAATATCACCAGAGCTTAGGAGCAGAAAAGGAATGTCAGACTAGATTTGTGATGGGGACAAATAGAGGCAGGGTAAGCGCAAGAACATAGTGTAGCAAAAATAGCTCCAAAGTTTTTTCCAATACTATCTCCTACAGCAAATCAAATTGAAAGCTCATTAACCCAGCCTCTATCTGGCTCTTGATATTTGCCAATAGATGATGCTAAAGGAAGCCTATAAAATCAGGGCAAGTGTACAGAGATACTCTCATTCCTAGACACCAGGATCTGCATCTCAAGGACATCCTGAACCATAGAAGGTGTCTTGATAAATAAGAAGGTGAAAAGAAGTGATAAACATTGCTGGATGGTGATAACCATAACCAGAAAGATGAGCTCAAGCTGAAAGAAGAATTCCTCCAATGTCTCAGAAAGTAGGTGTAAGGAAAACAAAGAATAAATGGCACGTGACCAAAGAGCTAAAGAAGGGAAATAAGTCAAGCAAGCAAGCGAGAAAATAAGCAGAAAAGGTTTCAGTTGGCTAGATTAGCTCTCTCTTATTGAAGACAATGCATTCTTCATTGGCTTCCACATGCAGAGGAACAGAAAGCCAAAGCCTGTGCTTCCTTCCAGACTGCAAAATACTCCTACTGCTGAGCTTACCCCACCAAGACAGCAATATTTCTTAGCTGTTCTTTACCTTGCAGTTTTGCCTCCTTGCTCTCAGTGATCACTGGATATCCCAGCATTATCTAAGAGCTCCATGACCGCCTTTCTGCAGACACCTTCTGTCAGCCTTGTGCTATGCTCTGGGGCATGGAGTGCTGTAGGGGCCCTTTTCTCTGCCTTGGGGATGTATGAGGAGGTGACATGAGGATTTGGGCAAGAATTAGAAATGGGAAAGATGGTTTGGGTCGGAAACTGCAGTCATGATTTGGTTTCACAAGAATTCTGAAAACTTCTCTTCTGAAACTCTGCTACTCAAAATAGCATAAATCTGACCCTCCCCAAGGCTGTCATTTCAAGAGATTTCTTCTCCTTTTGAGCAGGAAAACAACCTCCTCTGCTTTGGAATCTAAGCTGGAGTTAGAAATATGCAGGACACCAACCAAATTTCCCTGTAATTTAAGGAGATTCCTGCCCAAATTCCCATCCTATCTCACTACTAACCTTGAAGTAGAAAATAATTTTCATCTGAGTATTTGAGAAATTGAGTCTCCAGGGAACAGTTACGTATAAAGCAGTATTCCTGATATTCATTATTTGTATCATGCGCATCCAATAATTCTCAGGGTTCTGCTTCACCACTTAATATCTCAATTACCATGAAATAAAGAAAGGCATCAAGAGCTAAGAATGTATCTGGATATGTCTTCACAGCATGGTCTAAAAAGCATGTGGCACTAAACAGGTGTGAAAACAAACCCAAAAATTTTTCAGAGGTTATGGCTGCAATGCAAGGCATGTATTTTCCAATTATGCCTTGCCAAAAGACATTCTTGAGAGACTGTTGCCAGAAAGAGCTTGTTAAAGTGACCTCAGAAGAAAAATACTAATTTACAACATGTGTTACATATTTTTCAGGAGCCTCAGCTGTCAAAGGATAACACTGCATAAGAATTTGTTTTTTTCCTATGTGCTGAACTCCATGTTTACAATTGCCCACCTCATTGCTGTTGTCCCTAACCCGGGCCTTGTAAAAAGGGATCCTGTAAGTACTGCATGACTTCTCTCCATCTTAACACCCAAGTAAAATAACTGTGGCCAATGAACCAAGAATTCCCATTTGGTAGCTGATGATAGCCACCTGGGAAAACAAATACAGAGGGTGCAGATCCTGAGAATTTCACTCCACATTGCTCAGATCTTTTACCAAGCAATAAAACTCTTTGAATCTTGTACAAACCCCAGACCTGTTCCAGCCAGCCCATCCATACAACTCTGTGTCAGACCTCCACTGCCTCTGGCCATAAGTACCTGATGATTCCCAGCAAAGCCCCTGAGGTGGTAGATGTCTGTCCTTCACAAGCACACACACTGGGGAGGGACAGGATGGAGAGAGGGATGGCTTATTTCAATATAACACACAAAAAGGTCTATTTGCTGCACTTTTTAACTTGGGAGGTGGTAAATCAAAGATTTCTTTTCCTCCACTGCTCTTAGGTAGTGATACAAATTATGCCACCCCTCCAGCTGCTAAATATGTATGGTAGATCTCAGACATCCAGCTCTGATCTTGCTCCCTAACCCAGCAACCACATTGTGCTCAGTCCTTACAGCAGCCTCAGCCAATGTGAAATTGATGCAAACGTGGTAATCTCAACTTTCATTTTAACACTGATCACCTTGTAGCCTAATAAGATCGTTCAATTATGATTCAACCATTTACCTGCTTCTAATTTCATGAAAGCAATTAAATATTAGCACCAGATATTATTATCTGATCTTATTATCTGATCACATGCATGTCTCTCAAATGTGAGCTGATTAAGTAAGTTAATTAAAACTGAAAATATATAGCCCAAAGAAAACATCACCAGTCTGAGGGACCATCTGGAGATTAAAAAATAGAATAGCAGAAGAATAATTTTAAAATCACACATTTTGTTTCTTCTCATTGCATAGCATAATGCGTACATAGTCTGGGCAAGAGATGCAATGAAAATACTCTTGATATTTGAAGATAAAAAGATGGCAGATGATATCAGGCACCTAAATTGAAGTAAAATCATTACCTCAGGGTTAAAAATTATACTTTATGACAGCACAAATAAGTTATCTGGAATGGTTTAAACTAAAATTTGAGGACATGGGAAGGAGTCTTGTGTTTTAAGATTTCATTTAAAAACTGTATCTAGTGCCTTTTGGCCTGATCTTTATTTGAAGTGAAATCCTGACACTAATGACAAAGCTCTCAGGGGCTCCCATAGAGCCCCATAACCACAGAACAGGTACCAGCCCACTGATCACCAGCTGATGAAAACCCCAACCTCCACTGCTATGGCACAGACAGTATAAAAATTACACCAGCAGTTACCTTTGGAGGTTGTGGAGCCCCAAAGAGGTGCAGAGGTTCATGTACTGCCCATAGCTCTCAGGCCTCTGGTCAGAAAATGAAGAGGAGCCTAAATGCTCAATATAGTCATGGAAATGACCCAGGTAATGTCCTGTTAACAAAACTGGCTCCAGCTATTGACTAAGCAGATGTTTTGATGAGCAAAGCCTTTGTTTTGCAACTTCTTCTTCCAAACCAGATTTGCATGTCTTTGACACAGCAGTGAAAGGCTGTCTATAGACAAGGAACAAATCTGGGGTCTTTCATTTTTGTTCCACCATCAAGTATGGTGCGGGGGCACCCTCACTGCCTCACGTTCTAGATTTCCCTTTCAAAAAACCGAAAAAGAATAAAAAGGAGGTGAGGTGCCCTGTTAGTCTGCTCAAAGTCTCCCAACATTACTAGAAAGTGTACCCTGCTACCTTAGTAACATAATAAACTTGTAAGTTTGTGAATGGGAAAAGAAAATGAACGGACAGGAGCATATTTTTAACATTGTCGTAGTTTGAAACTGAAGTGGTTTTTTGCAAAAAGGTCCTTCTATGATGAAATTACAGGAAATCTCTATGTGAGTATATGAAGACTTTAGGGATTGATGTTTAAAATGTTTTAAAAATATACAAAAATTCACATAATATTTTTATGCTGATGCTTATTAACAAAGCAAATGACAGCTTTACAGCNGAAGTTGTCCCCTCTAAGAAGAATTTCTGAATTGAACAAAGCACCATATCACATTTCTGAGGTTCATTGGGGTTGGGGTGGCTGAGCCTGTGAGGTGTTAGCAAGCCCAGCTCCTGATGTTCATGTGTCTATGGAGGGGTGACTGCAGGAGGTGACAGGGAAATTCTAACTCCATCTGTCTATCTATGCTCCCATCCATAAAGCAAAACTAATATATGGAGAGGACAGTGTTGCCATTGCACTCCTCTGGTATCAGCAAAATCGCACTTCTCAGGGTGTACTTCTTTGCCTAACAGTATTTGCTGTCTAGATTCTCCCTTACCAGACCTGTCCAGTCCTGCTAACCTAGAGGGGTGAGGAAAATGGAGCAGTAGGATGCACAGGCATAAGATATCCTATTGTCCAGCTCTGGCACCCAGGCACAGACAGTTTTTCAGATCATTGAGCTTTGCTCACCATTTCACCTCTGAGTGTCTTATGCTTGCATACACCCAACCAATTGACTCCAGAATTTTCTGGCATCCCCTTGGCCCAACATCCTTTGAAGGGCTGGGAGCTTTACCTAGCAGCAGGTCACCCAGGGAAAGACACTGGAGCAGCATCTGAGTACATCTAGAGAATTAAACCACTCATAAACATTTAAGGTCAGACATGTCTTACATTTGCACACCTGTTTTGTAGACACATACAGCCAACCTAGTCACCCCATGCTAAAGACAAAGTTACATTCAGGATGGTATCCATCTGGCTTACTTTAGATACATCCTTTAGGATGAGGTAATTTTTACTATAAACTCCATCACGTCTCTCATTATCTTTTGATTACAGGAGATACAGATTGAGTATCTATATTTAGTATCTCAAATCCCAGTCATATCATTAGAAAACTCTTGGAGCATTTAATTGAATCATGGAGTGGATACATCCATGTCATCAAAGCTATATGTGTACCTAGTCCCCAGGAAATCCTTTTGCAGTTCTAGATCTTACACCTCAAATATAAAGTGGGTACACAAAGCTGTTACATATACTTCATGTAAACTTAAACCACCCTGGTTATGCCTGGATACAGGTTTGAGTAACCTCTGCCTTGTCCTATCCTCCTGTGCCTGGTGGCTCTTCCTCAGGTGTGATGGTGGAGGATTCATTCCTGGAATAGTGGAAGCTCTTAACCTTTTTTATCAGGGATTACCTTCCTCCATGGTGAGAAGGTGGCTGCAGACCGTGTCCAAATGAAGAGCAGGTCACACCATTTTGTGTTATTTTTTTACAAAACCCTGACTGCCCTTGTTTTCTCTCCCTCTTTGCTGACCTCTCTGCTCTCCTCCATCAGTCAGGCTCATATCTAAAATGACTCCCTGAAAAGCTGCCTCCCTCTGGCAAGTGGCAACACCACTCAGAAACCAAGCTGATAAAACCCCTCAGGGAATGATGTGGCTTTTTTGCTCTGCTTCACACCCCACATCACACTTGCCCTGTTGTGTCCTGCAGGTGAGGAGCCAGTGGCTTCTGGACACTGAGACAGTGCCAGATGTGCCACAAGAACCCCTTTTGCCCTGCAGAGCTCAAAGCTGCAGCAGCCAGGACTCAAGTATGTGCAGATGTAGCTGTATTAATTACTGTCCTGAGTGTGTAAATCTGGGCTGGCTGATTTGCTATAGCATAGACATGGACACACATGTTTTTAAGAATATCCTCTGTTGTTTAATTTCATATTTTGCTTTCTCGTAACACAAAACCTAGGAGCCCTCTGAGCAACTCTGTACATTTTGTTCTGTAAATTGTTTAAAGTATATTAAAACATTAATCTTCTTCCAAGCCCCAGTGTGCCAGGTTTCTGACTGGAACACAACTTAATGGATGACTCATTGCAGATACATTGTATAATGGTGTGATGTTCTGATAGCCAGTGATTTACAGCTGCAATACTTAGCACTGCCTTGCTTTGGAAAATCCTTTTGTTGCTTATTTGTGTAACATATGGATACTTGGAATTTAAGAATATTTTCATAGAATAGTGTTCTAATAATTAGAAAAAAAAGCCACAATTTTTTATAGCAGAGCACTAATCAAACTTAAAGCTACTCCTCTAAAATGCTAAGTTTAGAATGTTTGAGAAAATATTGTATTGCCTTCAAACTGGATTTGAATAAATCATGTCTGGTCTCTATGGCAAGCAGGAATCTCTTGGAGGAGGGTCCTTTGCTGTCATGCACTGGTGAGGTTTCCCAGAGGTGAAAAGGAACTAGAATTGTAAGGTCAAATCTGTTTATTTCCCTTTAAACAAAGAAGTGTACAGCTGTAGTGATGGCTCATATAACTGGCTTGGTTTAAAATCGATAACCTTGGCTGGCCCGTTCTCAGCAATTTTTTTGAAATGTCAGTCGAGGACATTTCAATAGACAGAGAGCAATTTCAATGGACTGGAAGAGACATTTCATTATGCACACTGAGAGGCTTTCCCACACTTGCTTTCCATAGGGCAGGCACTCTGGGGTTGATGAGGACTAGTGTGAAACACAGAGCTCCCAACCTGCCAACTTGAGTTCCTTTACCCAGAAAAGCACTGCAGGAATGAGCATACACAGGAATCTGTACGACTTTACTATGCCAAAACAGTCAGGCCTTTTGCTCTGGCTGAATTACTAGGATAACTTCCTCAAACAATTAGCAGGTTTATTTCAATTTTCCTTTTGTTACTATTGAAAGTGGACTTCTGGGGTTTATTTAGTTCAAGAGTTTTGTCTTGATTTGCCCTGATGGATAATGATGGTAATTAATGGTGCAGTTTTTTGTCCGTAAGCTATTAACTAACATCCAAGGAGAGCCTTAACTGAGAAATGACAAGCACATATGATGAGAGGCTACTGGATTAGCTGAGGAGAGCACTATGCCAATTACATTATTGTGCAATTGCAGGGTCCTGCATAGGCAGATGGACCTTTGGGACTCCTTTGGCAGGACTGGAACATTAACAGTGTTTATAATATACCAATATATCCTGCAGTACATCACAGACACCATTTCTAGCTCTTTCTTGTAAAAAGAGAGTAAATTGTTTTATTTCTCCTCTGGGAAATGTTCCAGAATCCTTTTGAAGTGCTTTTGTTGCATACTGCAGCTGTGGTGTTTACAAGAGTTCCATAACTCTCTGCAAGATTTGCAGGTGAGAAGAATATGTCTGGCTGTATTCCTATTGACCCCTTTTCCCCCTGAGTATTTAGGCCACAATTTAAGGTCATTGCAGATTGTTTTTGTGAAGAAGGAGAATTAGCAGTAATGGAGAACTTTTTTCTTGGGTACTGTCCTGCAAATCTGTAAAGAACCTTTCTCATTTTCTGTGTCCATTAATGCCATGCAAACACATGGCCGGAGGCAGCCTCTTTGCTTGCAGATTGAGTTTTTTCTGCGTTGCATTCTGCCAAAAAAAAGGTTCATTCTTGGACATCCTTCCAGAAGCACAAAAGGAGCTGCTTTCTTAGGTGGTTACCTGACTTTGAGGGCCAGAAATTTTTTCCTGATAATTTTTTCACACTTGCCCTTGCTATAGCCATCAATTTGTGCAGGGCAGTGCTGTCTGTTTCCAGGCTCTCAAAAAGAGGAGTATCTGTCTATTCCTTTGTTCAGGAGACAGGCACACCTGAGCAACAGTAATGGGGCTGTACTAGAAAGGAGCTGCTGTTTCATCTCAGCCTGTGCTGCTCATGAGTTAAAACCCTCTAACATCAGTCACCTGCACACCTTCAGGCTGCAAAGCTCATGACTTTTAACTCTGCTTCAGAGTGTGAAGGTACTTCAATAATCCTTTCCTGGGTTTGACTGTGCTGCTCATTGTACAAGACATGACAGGACAGAGCCTCTGCCTCAAAGAACTTACAACAAAACTTCTGTTTTCAGCAGAAAACAAACTCCCTGTACATGTTTTTATTTCAAAGTTAACAGTCATAAAATTGTAGCATCATGGAATGGTTTGGTTGGAATGGATCTTAAAGATCATCTTGTTCCAACAGCCCTGCAGTGGGCAGGGACACCTCTTAAACCAGGCTGCTCAGAGCCCATCCAACATGGTCTTGAACACTTCCAGGAGCAGGGAGTCTACAACCTCTCTGGGCAACCTGTTTCAGTGCCTCACCACCCTTATAGTGAAAACATCTGTCTTTATAGATTATAGATATCAGCCTTTATAGATGACAGTAAAGATTTATAAATTATAGTAAAGCAAGCCATCAGTTATCAAGCATGGAGCAGGTGGAAGATTTGCTTCTGTATCATCTTGCTGTTTTATTTTACTTGTTTCTGTAAGAAAAAAAAATATAAAACTTACTATTTTTACAATTTTCTCAGTTAAGACTAATATACACCAAGGTGTTGGTTACATCTGTCATGTTTTATTTGTACCAATCCAATTCTTATCAGTAAAAGGGTCACCTCTTTTTCTTGCTCTGACCTTAGAAAAAGTTTCTTTATAGTAGGAAAATACTTCCATTGCATCACTTAGCCCCAGCTGAAAACAGGCTGCATTTGTTAGCTCATGCAAAGCAAAGACTGATCTTTTTTTGCCTTTGAATAATATGAATTTAACGTCATTTATCTCAATGCACTGTTGTGCTTAAACTCTTTATACAAACTTTTGCAGATAAATTCTCAAATTAATGTGATGTGTATCAAAGTACTTGTCACACCAATCCTTTATTCTTTGCCCAGGGTTTTCTTACTTCTTTAACTTATTACATCAGAAGTGATTACATTCCTCAAGAGCCATGTGTTGTCTGCATGTCCCTTGTTCTAGAGGATAAGTAAAAGATTTCATTTTTAAAGCCACAAGTCATAGTTCAGATGGGGGGTACACAGAAGAAAGAAATGTTGGGAAATGAAGGAAACGGAGCTCAGCTCTGCAGCTGTCAGGGAATGTGTTTTCTATGTGTGTGTTTCTTTGAGCTACAGATAAAAGCTCCAGCAAAGACTGACTTGGTTCCTGTGGAAGGTATGTTCAGTCAGTGTCTGCTCAGAGGGCTGGTGAGCCGTGCACACAGCTGGCAAAGAGAAGCAAGGATCCTCCACAGTAACCTGCCTTACAGTTGAAACAGGGAAAGCATTGAGTTAAAACGACAGAGTTGAGAAGTACCACGGATTTTATTGCAGAACTCACCATCTGTGCTCAGCTCCCCTCCCCCTACCAAGCTGAAGGCTAAGTTGTTCCTAGAGCCCAGGTGACTGGATGGAACACTAGGACAATTTGGCCCTGGCAGGGACAGGACCAGCCCGTGTGCGACATGCAGGTTCCCACTGAAGCCACCAGGAAAATGATGCCTTGAGCCCTCAGGTGGCCTCCCTGACCTGCAGCTCCTTGGAGACCTCCACAAAGGACACAGTGCTGGATCAGCCCAAATCTCAGACACAGAAAACTGCAGTGATGACTCAGGAAGTTTGCTTACATTTTAGAGGCCAGGGTGGCAGGCTGATGCCAGGGAAGGTGCCACCTGAATCTGTGTGCAGACTGAGGGAAATGCCTGTCAGGCAAGGCAGTCCTTGTAAGGATGGGTGATCCCTAAGGGGAGAAGGGAGAAAGGTAAGCCACCAGCTAGGAGGCTGCATTGAGCATGGGCTAGGGAACAAGGAAGGAAACAAATTGACCCAGATCTGTGAAAAATAGTCCAAGAATGATATAAGAGCCTTAACGAATGCTTTTACCCACAGAAGAAGGAGCAATAATATCTTCCTTTTTCATTTGTTTTGGTGGTGGTTGGGTTGGGTTCAGTATACAACCCTTTTTGGACACATTTTTAAGAACTGTTCAGGTACAGTGTGGAAAAATGATAGAACAGTCTGTTCTGTCCTATGTGGTGAGCAGAAAAAAATTAATTACCAGAAAACAAAAATCAGTTCTTCACACTAATCTCGTTAGAATCCTATATCCTAACCTATCAATAAACCTATCTTTTCATGAGCAGCAGCCTGCACTATAAATATTGAAACAGAGCTAAATACACATTAGGGCAATTGGCAATGTTTTTCAGCAACAGAAGTTGGTGGACTGGAAGGCTAAGAAGCTTTTCTGATCCAGAGGGGCAGTAGAGACAGATGCAGAACATGTAGTCCCCTATCTGCTGAACTGCTGAAATGTCTCTTGAAAGAGACAAGTGAATCTTAATAACATCTTGTAGAGCCCAGGTAGTCACCTTGGAAAACATCTTCAGAAGTTAAGGGAAAGGAGTATTAACCCTTGGCCACAGATGACAACTGCTAGTTTGCCATCACTTCTGTGACCTCAGGTTTCCTGGCTGCATGTGGTATTCCTCAGAAGCAGTGGGTCAGAAGCAATGCCTGCCCACTCCTCCTGGCCCTCCTGGGTGGTGGTGGCAAGGAAGTCTGGGTAGAGGACCCCACTGCCCTCCCTAAGACAGCAAAAGGACATCAGAACCATTCGAAAGAGCAGCAGCACTATCCCTCACCAGCTGGCACTCCAGAAGTGAACACAACATGGTTCCCTACACCGTCTGCCCACTGCTTCTTAACAATTTGAAGACACAAGGTCTATGTCTGCAACCTCATCTGAACCATGCATGGGAAACACTTCAGCAGCTCCATTTAGCTCCACGTGTCAGTTTTATATTTCATAAAAATAGAGCAAAGCTGTCACCTTGCTAAGCAGTAAAGACAATATCCCTGGTACCCTACAAAAAGAATCTCTGCTGCCATTAAAACTTGCACTTTCCAAAGGAATTATTTCAGAGATGGGGGCTGTTTAAAGCGTAAAGGCCTCTGGCTTAGAAGAGAGACCTGAAAAAAACTTTTCTAGGTTTGGTCAAAAGGAAATCACTCAAACTGGAGCTTGATCTTACCATCTTTTTCACAGCCCTCCTTTGACTTCTAGAACAAGTTGTTCATTTCAGTTCTAAAAAATCCATCAGGTTACTGATTTTGAAGGAATTTTTTTTATTTTGTGGTAACTTTTGGAGTGCTGTTATCATAATTCTCTTCTACGTTGTGAGGGCTCTTTCTTTAATTCTTCTTTTATAAAAGTTTAAAATCCCTCTCATTGATTGGTGCTGAAAAAGAGCCCCAAAAACCAGAAAGACCTGGGAATTTTGGTTCCCCTTTGCTTTCTTATAGCCTACTTAAATGCAAAATGTGGGTCAAGTGTGTGACTTTCTCTCATTTATCTACCAGGTAAGCTGCAAAGTGCTGCAATTCTTTCATCAGTACATGCTGGGCTGCAACTACTTCTGGATGCTCTGTGAAGGCATTTACCTTCACACGCTGATCGTGGTGGCAGTGTTTGCTGAGGAGCAGCGCTTGCACTGGTATTACCTCTTGGGCTGGGGTATGTACGTCACCATTTGTAGCAAGAGGGTCAACACTTTCAGATGTTTGAATTCTTCTACCACATACATACCACTTATGATCTAGTTTATATCACTAGATCACAGCTCAAGGCTAAGTTACTGGATACTAAATTTGAGTGCTTATAATTGCACAGGCTTAGAGACTTACAAAAAAACAGCAAGAAATCTGTTTTTTATTTGCTGCATCTTGGGATTTGCAAAAAGAAATGCTTATGTTCTGTTAAGAAAATATGTTTTTATTCAAATAACCTCTTTTCTGAAAAAAAAGTTGTTTATTTTTGTCACTTATATGCAAAAACAGGAATGTGTGACAGTACCTAGAAAGTATAATTTTCCTGGAATCAAGAGGAAGGATCAATATCTATGTCTCACAAAGTGAAGCAAACACAGCATACAAAAAAAAGGAACCAGAATTTCTCTGGAAGCAAATCAAGTATCAGATATATTTCAGATATATTTTATCATATGTTCTTTTAAAGGAAAAAAATTTATTTTGCCTACTGCATAGATAATGGCTTTGCTGACAGGACTGTTTTTGTCCAACAAGAATGATATCTAAAGCATTTCAGAGAAACATACAGGTGTCAAAAAGCAAATCTCAATGATGTTCTACAAAAGGGGTTACAAACCTGTGCACAATGGATGCAAACTGCATGTGGTCACATACATATTGCCCAAGGAACCATGACTAGGTCTGGTTCTTCATCTCCAAATATGCAATCTCTTCTGTTTTCACTAAGGGACCCCTTGCCTTTTTAATGGGTAGCAGCAGCAGATATTTTTCCTTTAGACTATCTGGTCCAATAAAAGACCATATAAATATCATCAGTATATTACAATGAAATTTCTTTTACATTTAAATCACTATTTTAAATCCAGTCAATATCAGTGTTGACAGAAAATCAATATCAAGATTTCCAATCTGGCAACAATGAATCTCTGGCCTCATTCCAGTTTCTGGTAAGGCAGTTCCCATATCTTGAAACCACTGATGCAGCAAAGCAGCAAATGATGGACCTTTATCCATTGGCCCACGGCACATAGGGATGTTCTCACAATCTCTGTCTGAAGCAGATAAAATTTATTCTATATTTGCCATCCTCTTTAGTGAAGTTGTACTTTTTCAAGATTATTTCATTTACAGCAGGAAAATAGAAAAATAACCCTATTGTTTAAACCAAGAAAAATTAGGAATTTTTAGATTAGATTAATGGATAATCAGATAATTAAGTAATTAGATCAGAGGAAAATTACCAAATTCTATATGTTCTGAAGAAACTTAAAACACTATCTTGAAACAAAAATTAGTTATCCAATAGTTGATCCTAAATAGGCAGTGACAGCAAAGTTATCCCCTATTTGGATTTTCATTTTAAAGTCTGGTAATTTAACTGGTTTTGATGATACAAGACTTAGTGCTCTCTGGATACCTACATTAGATACCAAGAAAATTCATATTATTTTCTAGTTTAGAGAGATTGTAGTGCCAGATAGCAGTCTCCAGGCATGTAAGAATTTGTCTTTGTTGGTTTTGTTGGGGTTTTGGGGGTTTTTCAATGACAACACCATCATGTAATATTTTCTAATGAGAATGGCATCTTGTCTAAGAAGAAAGACACCTGTCACGCTTTTGGAATTAAAAGTATGTGGAACGTTAACAACTCTTAAATGAAAACAACCTTCCTGAACAGTTCTAAATCAAGTTAAAATTTCTGGACTTCATCAATCCAAATAGCTGAGTGCTCTTGGAGAGAGGAACTGTGCTATCACAGAAATCTCATAGTTCAGAATATTTGAATATAAAAGGTCTCATTGGGCTCTGAAACAGCAGCCTGATGTGAAGAGCCATTTTAAACATTTGCTCCCAGACAAAGCTTTTTCCATTTTCATGTTTTGCAGAACAAGGCTTCCCAAAATAGTGTCACTCCATATCCAATTTGCAAGAGGAATAAGGTCATAGACTTTTTTTTCTAGTGACATTCAATTTAAGCAGTACAATTTAATGCAACTGTGGCATCCAGTCTGCAATGAAAGTTTACCTGTAGTAATGCTGAGAATGACACCAGCAGTGTGGTGGGTAATTCAGTGAAGTTACCTGATAAGACAAACATCAGTACCTGCAGCACTGCCCAAAAAATAAAGAAGGTGGTGGTTATAGTAACAGGGCCCTGATATCCTGAGAAGCAAAAAGTTATTCAAAATGAACATAACTCTTGACCATGGTGGAGAAAGATACACTTCTCCAAAGTGCAGGACAGAGGAGCCAGGGCAGTCTGTGCCCTGAATTACAATTCAAGAGATCAAGGCAACTGTACAAGATAAAGTTACTCATTATTCATTGCTATTGCTAATCCCTATGCAAGAAGATCTGGCTTATTTTATTTGGAAAAATCACTAATGACATTTGTAAAATAGCTTTATAGAAAAATTAAAATCTGAGCAAATACAAAAACATTACAAAAGTTTTGGGGTGACTGAATGGAATCTGACATGAGCAGATATACTTCAAGGCTGATGCCATCAGTTGACCCCTTCTCCGGGAACTGCTGCTGGGGATGTCATTTCTTGTTTGTTTTTGTTTCACTGGATCAGGAAATCACCATCAGGCAGGACAAGAAAACAACATCAACTGTGTGCAACAGTACAGTCCATTCTGGCTGCTTCAGGCAGCTTTAGCCACATAAATGTGTAAAGGGAATCATTAATTTGGACACTGTTGGAGCTGAGTGCCTTCCAAGTTGTACTGGGAATACTGACCTAATTGCTAGTTGATAAAGGACCTGGCATAACCTAAAGAGATATGTTATATCTGTTCCTGGGACAGCTGGGGTAACACCTTCCCTGTGTTATTCACTGCTCATCATGTGTAGCTGGGACTCTGCAGTGACACCTGTCACCATGACAGCACAGTCCTTGATGCTCCACTTCTTGGTAACTCTTTGCCTTTTGGCCATTTACAAGAGAAGAGCAACATTTGGCCCTAGAAGAGCCCATCCAGCCTGCAGCTGGAAATCTGAGCTGTAGACAGTCATGAGTTCATAGCCTGGAACTGGTTAATGAAGACTTTCCATTGCATCCTTGAGATTTGCTTTTGAGTTTGTTGAGCCAAATATCCTAGGCTAATGCATTTAGCAGAAGAAAAAAGCTCTTTTTGCAACATGTGGCATGCTCTACATGCAATAGCTCAGGCCATAGTTTTTAGCTGAAGCATTTTTGCTGTAACAGAAAGGCCCCTTAAAAATTGCATTTTAATCTTTCAATGAAACTGGCCCAAACTTGCTCCATTTTCCCATAAAAACCATGTTGTCAAGCTGTCAAGCCCATCAGCTCACCCTGAGGTCATAAGCACTTTTCTTTTTATTCTGAGCTTTTTGTTGTTTTGCTGAGCATCATCACCCAAAAAAGGCACTCTGCTGACAGAGGCCAAGTCATCATTTTCTAAAAACATATAAAGGAGAAGGCAATCCACTTTGTTCTCCCACAGCTGCATTGTATTGTCCTCCCAAGGTAAATTGCAACAAGAACTTTTTTTTTTTTTTTGGAAGTAGAGTAAGTAGCTATTGCTTAAAGATACTTGGAGATATAAGAGTGCCCTACTTGTGTCTTTTTGGACCTTATTCTCACTTCCCACAGTGTGGTTAAGGATCCTTCCTTTATCTCTTTTAAACATTTTTATGAAATCACTAACATGAAAAAACAGGAGCTGTGTTCTTCCCTCTGTGATTAATCATGGTATTGACAGGATATTTTCACACATTTTCATTTACAATTACAGAATGTCCAAAGATCAGCAGAAGAGTCAGTGTTTTGTAGGGAACAGGCAGCAGTAGCACCAAAGGTGCTCTCTGCACATGACAGACAAGGCAGTAGATCATGTCCAGCTCTCTGTATGTGCAAGGCAGCACAAACTGGGATCAGCACTATGGTGCAGGCTCCCCAGTTCCAGGTTTCTAGCCTGTTGGAGAGGGACATGGCAGCTAAGCAAGCTGAAGGGAAATGAACAGGAGTGGACCAGACTGTCACTCTCAGTGTCAGGCTGGAAATAAGAACTTGAACTTTCCACTTTGTTAAGCATGGCATGTTGCCAAGCCCAGTGCAAATTTACTCCCATCAGCTCCCTGTCAAAGCCTCCTCTGAGGTGTCACAAATAAGTCAGGATGTGTGAATTTATGGTATTCACAGCTCCTCTCTCTGCAGAGATAAAGCTGCGTGGAGTGGGCTTGGCTGCACAAAGGCTGGGAACCTACACAAGATATCACAAATCCCCATCCCCCAAAAACCTCCTGGCTCCAAACACTTTCTCATGCCACTGGCTCCAAAAGAGAAACTCTTCACTCTGTTTTTCATTGCTCCATAATCTGGCATGCAAGTCAGTGTGCCTCTCTCTTGCTCAACAGTTTTTTACATGATTTTAACAAGTGTCCCTGGTTTCCTGAGGGAATACTGCTCTGAGAACAGAATGATCCCTACAGCCTTCCCACAGTGCCTGCTCACACCCTTCCCTGCTCAAGCCACAGCAGTGCAGGGGAGCCTGGCAGCAGCTTTGAGACATTCCAGGAGAGCACAGTCTGTGGGCTTTTCTTCTCCTTTTGGCCTGCCTTGAATGTTAATCCCTTTTGCATCTCACCACTGAGGTGCTGCCAGGGTCTGAGTGTGATGGAATAACAGTTCTTTCCTGAAACATGTGATTTCACATCCATATGTTTTGTGAAGATGAGACTTTTTAGTGTGTGAGACACATGAAATTCAAGCTAAACAAATACCAAGACTGATCCATAACTTTAAATATTTCAGGGTTCCCTTTAGTGCCAGCATCCATTCATGCAGTTGCAAGAGCCAGATACTTCAATGACAAGTGAGTAGCATGTCTGTTTTTGAAGGCATTATTTAACTGTGCAGCAAATTTTATTCAAGTCAATAATAAATGGTAATGTTGTATTTCTCCTCCAGCTGCTGGATGAGTGTTGACACACACTTGCTTTATATTGTTCATGGACCTGTAATGGCAGCTTTATTGGTAAGAATATTATTTGCTATCAGCAGTATAATAATTATTTTAGAAATGATGGTAACCTGAACAAAATAGAAGCTTCTGTACTGTAAATATTTTGGTCAAAACTCAGAAGAAACTAGAGGTTTTCTCTATTCAGTGTTATAAAGGACAGGCTCACAACACTTTATTCCAGTAAGACTTATTTGGGAGGAATACACTGCATTTATGTGACACCAATTATTTATCTGTGCCTTAGCTGTGAGCTGGTGGCTCAGCATGAGTTTTGCTGGTCACTGACCTGGTATGTCCAAAAGCAGGGAGCTAAAAGAGTCCAGGGGTGTCCAAGTAGGGGGACAAGATTCAAAATGCAGCTTGGCCATGTGCATGCATATAACATCTGGTATGCCAGTCGTGCAGTTGGGCATGGTAACCCTGACCTTCCCAACAGGTGCAGAAAGGGTTTTAGTCAACCCAAGCCCCAAGCTCATCTCAGTGTGTCACCCAAGATGCACTTTCAGCTTTTGATCTTCCTCTTACTTGCAAACTTCTGAGTGGACATATCTGCAATTATTCCCTCGGAAATCAAACAGCAGTGCAGCGAGTACTGGGAACACCTTTGAATAAACAACTTTCCATCTAATAGTTGAAAAAACAAAAATCTTTCTACATTTTCTAGACAATCAGTCTTTAACATCAGCTTTGTGAAGCAGCCCATCCTTCCCTGCCATATAGGTTGTTTGTTGGTCCCATAGAATCACATTTATTGTGGGTTTATTGGTTCAATCTTGATTGCATCTCCTATTGTGATGCCAATTACCATCCGAGAGAGGCCATTTAACCTTTATTTTTGTCATTGTGATCCCATCTTGGCCACAAAGAGAAAAGAAGCAACTGTTTTTTAATGGAAAAAGAGCAATCTTTAACTGTTTTCAAAGTAAGACATTATAATTTCTGTATTGTGTTTATGTCATTTTCAGTCATTTTTCTTGTGAAGACATCAGTGTCTACAGAATGTCCTACTTGATTTGCTACAAAAATCCTGTAGTGACAGACTGATACAGAAGAGTTGAGGATTTTTAGCTTTTTTAAGTTTTTCTTTGACTTTCCACAGTTACTTTCAGAAAATCTAAAAGTGAAGGTTAAGGAGAGTGAGTGAAGTCAGAATTGGATGGGAAATAAGGTTTACATTTAATGCTGAATGAGACCTCAGAAGTTATTTATTACTCCTTTTTTCCAGTAGAGCACAAATGTAAAATGGTTGAAAGGTCTCCCGGTGTTGTTTAGAAGTGGTGAAATGTTTTACCAGAGCTTGCTGATTCACTGTTCTGAAAAAAATCAACTGAAATTTCTGGTACATAGATGTGATTTGAGTTTTTGAGATATCCAGGGAAGTTATACAACTTAGATACTTATTTCAAAAAAAAATAGCAGGAAAAAGATAGTCCATTAAATCTCCAAAGTGTCAGTGCCTGATTTTAATGTAGCAGAGTGGAAAAGAGTGATCTGGGTACACTGGAGACCAAGGGGCCTGTGATGCCAGGGATGTCCACGGGGTAACCGCTGAGCTCATCATCAGCCTGGGTCTGCACCCCTCTTCCTGCAGGCTTTCAGCACATCCCACAAGGAGCTCTCTGTGAATCCAGGGCTGAGGGCCCGTTATCGATGCTGGATCAGATTTCCAGAAATAATTGAGGAGGTGCTGAACTACTTCAGCATCACTGACCATAAGGGGCAAAATTTTCTGATGTCTGGACTTTCTGCCCTGGGACGGTTACCTGTTCCCTGTGGGTAGAGTACCACATGGTGCCTGCAGTCTGGTGGAGGTGAGGGGTGGCCTGGGTTTTCCTCAAGACCAGCCTTACAGCCCTGCTCACACACAAGCCTGAAGCATTAGTCCATGGAGCATATCCCTTAGGGAAATCGTGTGCTCCCATAGGTCCCGTGTGCCCAGGAACATGCCAAGGTTTGTATCACCTGGCAAGATAGCTTGGCAACTGCCAGAGTCAGGACAGAGACATGGTTATTTCTAGGGAACAATTCGTCCACCCCATATAAACTTCAGACATAAAAATAACACTAAATGTTCCCTGGAAAACCTAAACTTGTCCACATCAGTGTCAAAACAGCCAGTGCATCCTAGAACTGACCCCTGTTCACCTGAAACATCTGTGCAGGCTCCAAAGCATGCAGAGAGCTGCTTAACATATCTTTTCTGAAAATATTCAAGATACTTTCCAAGACCTGACTGCCCAGGAGCTGCCCATTATAGGATACAATAAAGCCAGAAAGCTACACTTTACTGACACTTATGTGCTCTGTATCTGTATTTTGAAAGTCTGTTTAATTTAAATGCTTTCACCTACAATAGCTTTATTTTTGCAGGTCAATTTTTTCTTTTTGCTTAACATTGTCCGAGTTTTGGTGACAAAGCTGAGAGATACCCACCATGCTGAGTCCAACATGTATATGAAAGCTGTCAGGGCCACTCTAATCCTGGTGCCCTTACTAGGAATTCAGTTTGTTATTATTCCCTGGAGACCAGAAAACCGACTTGCTGGAGAAATATACGATTACATCATGCATATATTAATGCATTACCAGGTATGTTAAATAGTAACAGCTACAGAGTACTTGAATTGTTTGATGCTAAACTAATTTACTCAAAGGTTGTTGCCAGGAGTTTTGCCCTGAAGCTGAAAACAGTTGGGTTTTCAATTCTTTACCAACCATTTCACACTATTTTATTATCTGCATTTACACAAGCAGCACCGCTGTGTAAAGAACAGAGACAATATAGGGGAAATGATGTAATTATCAGTTTATGCTATTTCAAAACTATGGAGAAAAAAATGAGTTCACAGAGGGCTTTTATGTTCCAACACAATTTCTGTTGACGTGCTCAAATCTACTGAAACTAGTGCTGTGACCTTAATATTAAACTTAGTAGTGTTTGCAAACTGTTTTACAGAGGGAATGCCAATACACAAAAGAAAAACAGAGACAACTAAGCTTCACTTAGGAGTTAGAATTCCATAATTAAGCAGTTTAAATTACCAGACTGACATTTTGATTTCAAAAATGCTTCAAAAATACAACATTGTTCAGTAAGACTAGTTTATTTTCTTTTGAAAACAAAACAAGCCACGCCTAAATGACTTTAAACCCTGGGTTATCTGGTTTATTGACCGGAATATATCCTATTGACTAGGAAAGGCAGTTTTTCAATGCATTTGTGAATAGTGGTCAACACCAGTGAATAGGGTAACCTACTTCTTGCTTCTTTTCATATGGAAGCTAAGTGAAGAAATTATTTTAATGTTGAAATGAGAAGACATCTTAAAAAATCAGTAATGCTTTTTTCTTAAATGAAATTATAAATAAGGCTACCAAAATCTATGTATTCAGTCAGATTACATATCCTGCTTAACACCCTTATCCCTTCAAAACTACGAGTGCTCTTCCTGCTGTGTGGACAGAATAACTGAACTTACAGGTCTGCTATTGAAGGGTATGCCATCTTATATTGCAGTTCTGCTTAAAAGGAATGACAGCCTTGTTTCTTCTATTGTTGCCTCTATTGTTACTTTTTCATTTACAAGAGCTATAAAGGAATATCTCCAAATTAGCTTTTTGGAGACAAATTATTTACTTACAGTTTTAGCAAGTTAGGATAAGATAGAGTGTTACAATAACCAATTTACTCTTAAAATACCTTTTAAATCCTGTGCAGTTGTTCGAGAATTGCAAAACCGATTATAATTTTCTCAGTTAATAATTCTAATTATGATCATTATGGAATAGATAGTCACCAAACTGAGGTTAAAATGGAGGCAGTACTGATGAAGGAGTCTGGGTGAGGGAGGGATCCAAGGCAGGAAAGCTTCATCCCTGATGGGTTCCTTCTGCTCTCACAGAAGAGCTCTTGACAACTCTGCAGTATAATCTTGGTGTGCTTCCTGCTAAAATTTGGCCTTTTGGAAGGAACTGTGCAGTTGTCCTGCTGGCTGCAGCCAGCTGCTATCCTCCCTTTTCCACTTGGGGTGGATTTTTAACTGTAATCTAAAATAAACATTCTAAATCCTTTCCCAAAGATTACTTGTATGCATATTTAAGACTGTCAGCTATACAATCACTCTTCTGGTGCTCATTTTCTTCTAGAACTGGTTCTGTAATTAGCAGATACTGTATTCGTTTGTTTAATGGCTGTGTTTCCCTGCTAGCCATCGTGCTCCTGTGGCCCACAGCACAGCCAGCCTGCACAGACACCAGCAAGAGCCTGTGGGGTTTTGCAGCTCAGGGCATGCCAGTCATATACAAGCAGGCATTGTGGGAACAATTACCAATCTTTTTTGGGTGGAAAATGTAATACATTCTTCATTTCTGCGCTAGTTAAAGGAGTAATTTTTATGCCTTTTCTAGAACAGAGAGACAGGTTTTCACTGTACATCACTGCTTTAAGTAAATGTGAAGGATTGATATGCTAATTATATAGTTCTACACAGAAATAGTGCAAACAAGCACTACATTCTATTGTAAAACTCAGAAGATTGAAGATAAGAAAGAATCTGTTCACAAAAGAAATCAGGTAACAGTATTTCTTTCAGAGAATGTTTTTCCCAGTTGAAAAACAACATATGGGGGGGGGGTTGTTTTTTGTTTTTTTTTTTTATTATTTATTTATCAACAAGCTAGGTTTCCTTTGCTGCAGTCACTTCTGAATAACAGCAGAAGTCTGGTTTTGACCTGTCCCACTCTTTTTGTGATGGTATCATCAATGTTCACCATTTTAAGCAGAAGTGGTTTTTCAAATATGCCTGTAAGAACACTGTATGTCTACTGCATGTATCTTTCACACAATAGACCAGATTCTTCTTAACAGATCTGAAGAAAAGATACAGAAATGATAAAAAAATGGAAGGCTGACTTTTGTGCTGCAAATGGGAATGCATTTTCCAGCTCACCTAGCCAACTTCCCATTAATCCTCTAAATGAAGAGGTTCACATCTCTTCTTACCACCACCAGCATCAGCTCTTTAGTCTCCAGAAGGTTGAAATGAAAAGTACACCAGGTAAAAGAAAGATATCTCAACTCTTACGTTGTGGTTTAACCCCAGCTGGTGACTCAGGCACACAGAGCCACTTGCTTACTCCCCACAGAGGGATGGAGGAGAGAATTGGAAGGGTAGAAGAGGGAAAACTCATGGGTTGAGATAGAGACAGTTCAGCAGATAAAGCAAAAGCCACATACTCAAGCAAAGCAAAATACAGAATCCATTCACACCTTCTTGTGGCCAGGGAGGTGTCCTGCCACCCTCAGGGAAGTAGGGCTCCACCATATATAATAATTACCGTGAACAAAAAAACCCAGCACTCCCCTTTTTCTTCTTCTCCCACTTTATATGCTGATCATGATGCTATATGATCTGGTATATTCCTTGGATCAGCTGGGTTCAGCTATCCTGACTGTGTTCTCTCTCAACTCTTTGTGCGCTCCCTGCCTACTTAATGGGAGGGGGAGATGAAAAGCAGCAAAGGCCTTGAAATTTAGAAGCTCTGCTCAGCTACAGCTAAAACATCCCTGCATTATAAACCCTCTTTCCTGCCCACATCTGAAGCAGAGCCCCATACTAGCTAGTATGAAGAAAATTAACTCTATACAAAGCCAGCACACCTTAGCTGGAAAAATATGCATGGATTGGGATGCTGTAGGTGCACTGGTGAACACACGTAGCTATCTTTTTCAACAGAGCTCCTATATTAGGCACCACAAAGCAAATATTTGCACTCTAGAAGAGCCAGTGAATTGCAGATCTATCTTAAACGACCTGACTTTCAGAACCTGGTAGATAATGCTGAAAGCAGACGAAAGATGCAAACTTCCTCGGGCTTCAAGCATTAGGGTACAGGATATCCTGGCTCCTTGCAAATCTCTGGCACGAAAACACGTATGTCAAAAGCCTGAAAACCCCATCATGCTGGCCAGTGAAGACAAAATTGTACACCTGGGCAAAGGGAATGCCTCGTGTGAAGGAGCAGATAGCAACAGCCCTCGGTCCTGCATGTAGCTGCACTCAGGTCGCCATTCCAAGATAGAGCAACAGAGATGTGGCTTGTGCCTGACAACCTGGCACAGCCTCCTGCACCTCTGCTGGTGCTGGGGCTGCAGCTGACACTTCCTCCATCCTTGGAACCACTTTTGAAAATCTTTTGAGAAGTCCCAGGCTGTAAAGACATTGGGGTGCTGTGCTTCTGTCAGAGGTTCTGCTGCGAGCAAAAATTACCCTAACTTCTGATTTCTGAAAATCGTCCACAGCAAACAGCTCACAAGAAAAAAGGAAGAGTAAAAAAACAACTGCATGATGCATCAGTTAGTCCCACTAACTGATATACACACAATCCTCCCAGAGCTCTGAAACCAACTCAGGGAGGAACAAGCCTCTGCTTTCAAGCTCCCTCCACCAACTGTCCCATCTCACTGAATTCTATCTCCAGCACCTTCAAGCTGTCAGTTACATAAAATGGCACTGTCACTGTTTCAGAGAAGAGGGAGCCGTGAAGGTCTGTGAGGGAGGGGTAGAGGAACAGCCCCTGGATCAATAGCAATACACAAGCAGGTAAAGCTGCTCTTCTCAATGCCTTGGTGACTGAGACTCTAAATGTGTGTCTACCTCTAACGAGACGATAAAAAGCAATTCAGCATAAGTGCCTTGGTTTTCACTGGCAAATGAAAAGGGTTTTTTCTGCTGAACAGAGTATAATCATGGGGTTTTTTCTCCACAAGTGAGATCCCTTATGTGCCACCCACCAGCTTCCAAGCAGCACCCTCAGGACAGTAGCACCCACCCTGCCAGGCAGGAGGATGCAACTCAGAGGGCCCTGGTCTGCTACAAGGATATTTTGAATCTCTTAGGCCTGGGTTTGGACTGCATATATATCTGCACTGCCTCCAAGTTTTAAATTTAGCTTTCTATGCAGCCTTATACAGAACAAAACTAACCCATTTAAAAGTAGCATCTTAAAAATAGGGAGATATTTCAAGGTATTTCAGAGGGTATTCATTCCATCTGTTTCTCACTTTAAAAGGAAATAAATATCCTCTGTAATGCCAAACCAGGCAGAAATATTTTCTCCTTCTGTTCAGAGTTAAGGTTATAGGACTGCTTTTGACAACATAAGCATTCTCTTTTTATTATTTTCTGTTCTTTTTATTTCTTTTTGGATTATTAGTAGTTTAAAAACTTTTTAATATTTTGAGCCAACTAAAGTTATTTTTTTTTATAAGCCAGATATAATAAAGTGCCATTTTTGTAGGAAAAATACATGCAAAAAAAAGACAATAATGAAACCTCCATAGAGAGCAGGAGAAGAAGCAAAGCAGGAACTTTGACTGATGGGAAGTCTCTATCATTTTGCAGCAGATGGGCTGCTGTCTTCAGCCCTCTTGTGACAATCTCCCCACCTCAGTGGCAGCAGAAACTGCACAGACACATTCTTTGCTTTTTTTTTTTTTTAATGTAACTTAAATGAACAATTCATAACCCAGTAATTTGCCTCAGAGATGCTGTATGAGTGTGCTGTGAACGAAGGTGGTGAGAAATGCACTGCTGTTTTCCTCAAAGCTTTTTTATCTGTGCCAAAATGAGAGAGGTGGGAATGGGATGTACTTCTATGAACAACCTCAGCCACATTTTTCTTTTTTTTGGCTGTCCATTCAGATCCAGAAGTGAGAAGTGAATGGACATGGAACAAAGTCTACATAGAGAATCAAAAACTGATTTTTGTGTTATGACCATCTGTAAAATTACATATGACATCATCTTCTACCATCAATAATGAATGTATCACACCACTAAATCCTGAACAACAACACAGTGTGTAGCTGATTAGGGCACAAACTCAGGCCCTGGACTTGGTCAGGAATAGCAGGAATAGGTATATCTGTTTATGCTTTCTTGGTTTAATGGAGACATAAGCTCAAATAAAAAAAAGTAAAAAGAAGTATGAGAAACCTATGTAAATTTGCAGTATCTGCATAGATATTTTTCGTTGTTTTCTCTTTAACATGAGCAAATCACTCTAACTTCTCTTCAAGACACTCATGTCTCCTAGGAGAGTGAGATACAAATTAAACACCTGTCAAGCAAAGAATTTACTTAGACTGGAATAGTCACTGAAACACAGGAAAAAACTCTCCACAGTGTTAATAAATTATGTGAAGGTCTGAGAGCTGTTGACTCTGAACAATCCCTAGAGCATGATTCAGCTGAAAGCCACATTCCTTTGTTCTTCACATAGTTTCAGAAGTAAAGAAGTTCATAAGTCATTAAAGGCAGGCCCTAATCTTAAAATAAATATGTTGTTTGTTTCTGCTCACAATACCACTGTCTACATTATCTTGCTGGGAGCAGGTAATATATCACAGGTTAGTTTAGCAACTCCACACAGTGGCAGAGAGACATAATTGACTTAGACATCTTGTACTCAGCAATTGTATTCCGAGCAAAAATGAGCAGCAGTCAGAATTTGGAAGATAAATGTCAAATAACCCATGGGCCTGAAATTAAATAAGTAACTTACATGTAGTCTGTCACGTGTTTTAATAGATCCACTGTAGAATTATGGTCATTCCAAGCCCTCCTGGCTCCAAACAGACAAAACTGTTGTCTGCTACTGATATCTCTATAGCTATACAATTGCCCTCTGAACAAGGGGCCAAACTTTATGTATAAAATAGAAGAAATAGAAATCTGGATGGCAGAGTCCAGAGGACTATGGCAGGTGGAAGAAGAGCAATGGGATATGCATGGAACAGACTAGAGAAAATAATTTCTTCAGCCAGAACATTTACAACATGCATGGTGTCAAAGTAACAAGAAGCCAAGGGTGCTTTCAGCTCACTCCGAACTAGAACAGAGCCATTAAGGGATATGAGGCATCACCACACCTTCCTCTTTAGCTTTTCCATCAGAAATTATGTGGAGAAAAAATTAGTTAGGGGAACTACACTCTTGAATAGCAGAAAACTGGAGAAAAAACTGGAGCAATTGCAGGATGTAACAGCAGAATTCCAGTACCATACAGGAATTGAAATGAAAAATAGCTTTGCTTCAACAGCTCAGGTTCAATTCCTGTCTTTAGGGGAACTGAGGTTCCTAAATTCCCCCTAAACACTCTCATGGAAGACCAGACTTGGAAAAAATTTCTCTGCTTCTTTCTCTCTCCCTGCTGTCTTCTGATTTGCCATGCCTCATGTAGACTGTCCATTGAGCATCGCTGCTCCCAGAGGAGATCAAGATCCATCTCATTTGCCATTACGGCTGACTGCTGTTAGTGAAACCACATTTAGCACAATAGCAAGGCCCCTGCTGAAGGGGTGCACAGTGCAGCTCAAGAGCAGAGGTTTTGTACAACTCTGCGGGTTTCTGCAGTGCCCACAGCACAAACAACATTGGCACAGGCCATGAGGAACTGGAGTATTTTCTACCCTTGCAAAAATTTTGGTTTAGAAGTGTCTGATCTGGAAAAGTCCTGCTTTAGAGTTGTAAGGTTTTGTTTGACTTTGTGGTGCTTCTCAGCCCAAAACTTATGGACAAGCTGTTGTGTATTGCTTATGCACACTGGGATTTGAGTTTTTTGAGAATACTCATTGCTTTGCCAAAATGTGAAGAGGAACTCTTTTTTTTTAGCACCATGTCTACCCTTCATCTTCCTCCTACATGCTTTTCTGTGTTGATATTTGAATTTATGTCAAATTAAAAATTTTGCATCAGAGGAAATCTATTAGAAAAATAATTGTCAAAATTGAAGCTGTCAGCACTTTTCCAAGCTGGCCTGTATATCTCTATATAAGCATTTTGTTAAAAAGTTATCCTTTATCATGTTTGTGGTTCAAAACACACATCTGAGAGTCCAAGACATTTTGCAAAGCATTATCTACAATTCAACTGGTAATCATTTAAATAAAGGTTTATAGAAAAGATACAGCTGTAAAGCTCTTCAAAGCAGCCCTTGGGAAAATAAGCTGCATTGCAGTTTTATCCTCAATTTCACAAGCTGCCATACGTTTAGTTTATAATAACTGCTTTAACTAATTTAAAATGAAGGCATTTGGCTCTCAGTGATGCTATGCAATGCTATTTTAATAAGACTGAGTGCAGTTAGAACATGGACCAGTGTAACTACATAATCCTGAATGGCAGGCTCTATGTGCAAGAATTTTTTCTCTTATTAATTTCACACTTTCTCATCACATATTCCTGCCTTGACCCTGTTTAATCTTATAGCAGTAGTGAAATACTAGCTGAACAACTCTGGCAATGATCAAATTAATTTAAAGCCATTTATGATCAAGCTATGATCTGAAGCATCTCTTTTTTTCTGCCTCCCTACCTTCTAACTCATGTGCTGGGTGGGTTTTTTTTGCTTTTTCTGACCACTTACACCTCTTCTCACATCCTGTCCATCCATTGTGATGCCCAAGATACCACATCGTTTATCCTGACAGACAGCTCAATTTAAAGCCTTCCTGGGACAGCTGGATTCTCTGTGGGTGACAGTTTTGATTGGATAGCTACACTCTGATGAATGAGTGGCAACATATAGGACACAAATCCTCTTCAACAAATTCAGCAGCAGTGTGGTCCTCCTCTGCAAGCAAAATACATATCTACCTTTCATTTTCCTTCTCTACATCTCTTGTATGTAAATCACTTCATAGCCATAACAGATAATCTAAAAAATTTAGTAATATAAGAGGAAAAATGGTAAAACATTACGAAAAGACAAAAAAATCCATTTAATAGCACACCTATGAAAGATGGGGAGTGTCTGTGATGCAAAGGAAGTAGATTAATGTTTTTGCCTTATATCCATCAAATCTGAATTTCCAAAATATGTTGAAGTCTATATATTCTGATCCCTAAACTCTTTTTCTTCTCTTAGGGCTTGCTTGTGGCTACCATATTCTGCTTCTTCAATGGTGAGGTAAGTACGCGAAATGCAGAAAACGAGCAGAACTTGAAAAACAGTCATTCTGCTGTTCATTAATGCAGATATGAAGCATGTTCACACTACAAATTTAAAACCACACAAAGTTGCTTTTATTCTCTACACATGGGCAGTGGTGTGCATTTCTGGCAGCTCTGTGCAGAGTGTGACTGGAGTATCCCCGAGCAGATAGATTAGGTGTGTTACCATTACAAAGCAGATGGCACCTAATGAGGTACAGGCATGACACTCTCCCCCTGCAAGCTTGAGATGGATGTCTAAGTAAAGGAGAGAAATGCTTTACTCCCCTCGTGCCCAAGAACAGCAGAAAAGACCACAATACTCCATAAGAAGCAGAAGGGAGATTCAGGGATCTGTTTGGAGAATGCAGTGCTGAGCTCAGGCCAGAGCCATGGCAAATCCATCCCTGGTAGCACTGACAGAGGTGAAAGACTGCAGTTACTTGCCCTCCTTTGAGGATTGCCACTGCCCTTTTTGCAGTCAATGTTTCTTATCTAGTAATTGAGAAATGAAAACCCTTGAGGCAGAGATCTCTCACATTCTCTTACAGCGGGATCATACATATGTATATACACTTACAGCAGGTTTTAGACCCACTTTACTTTTTTTTTTACAAAAAAAAGCAGGTTAAAATATGTCAAGAACCATTTAAAATCCAACAGCAAGCCATTTTCCAGAGATGGTTGACAGAAAACAGCTATTTCAACACATCACAAGAACATTCAACTGTAGCAAAACAAAACATCATATGTCTTAGCAAATCTGAGAAATCCATTAAAAAGTTCATTTTCAATCCAGATCAGATGAATTAGATACAGAACAAACTTTGTGATGCTAATGCTTAGTATTTCAACCTAGAGAGATATTTGTGGTGCTGTTTCTCCCTGTACATCATTAGAAACCAGAAAATTCCACATAATGATGTGACCACACTGATGTTTTGATAGAGATTGAAAGCAAGTTATCTTATTGATAACGTGTTACTGGCTCATTTGATAACATTCAGGATAGCAGAAAGTGTTACATTCTGCCACCACTTGTCAACATCTCTGTACATTTGCCTCTGGCTGGCTCCCTGTGTAAATGTACACAGAAACTCAAGAATAAAAAGATGAGAGGCCTCCCACCACAGTTCTGTAGCATGGCTCCTCGGGAGACATGAAAGAAAGTGGAAAAATGTGAGGGGCTAATGATATCAGAACCTAACCTGAAATGAGAGCTGTTAAGATCATGTTACTGAAGTTCACAGTTTCATGCATCCAACCAAACAAAGCTGAAGACATGTACAGCTCTTTTCCTAACACAATTCTGTCCACAGTATCTGCAGGATACATCCCCTTTCTCCATCTGCCTCACTGTCGTCACTCTGACAAAGCTGAGCATCCACGCCCTGGAAACAAAGAAAACTTCAGGTACTCCCTGGTATGGAGGACCTGCTGTGAAGAAAGTAGAGATCAGTCAGGCACGTTCTGAGCCATCCTCTCCCAAAAAGAATGACTGCATTTCTGTGTACAAACAGTACTTCAGTGTCTCCTCACTGGCCTCCAATGCCAAAATCTTGGTCTTGATTATTGCCTCTTCATTCTCCCCAGTGTTACCTTCCATTGTTTTCAGATTAGATTTTGCAAAACAAATTCCCTTAATGTTCTGCGGCTTTAGTGCAAAAGGTTAATTCTCCAACTCTAATGAGAGCACCTGGATTTGTGTCTAGATTAAAGGTTGTAGCAGTGTTAAAAGTTAGGAAAGGCCACAATAAAATGCATTGAAAACATAAAGTATCTTAAAGGCTATTAGTTTCTTAATTTCATCAACTAGCTCTAAATCCAAAGTAATTTTAGCAATGCTACAGTGTCAGAAGAGCATGTCCACCTTCACAACCCCAAGAATACAATTCTCAATTATGCACTAATGAATATATCTGAAGCACCTGCTTGCCAATATGCATGATTGACGACTCCTTGGTGGAGCAGCTGATCAGAAACATGGATCCATGTCAGGCAGTAAGAACAAATTGCTGTGGGGATGCAGGTTTCTCAGACAGGTTGAGTGATTTTGTTGGTACTTGGGTGCTTTTCACCATCACACCCATTTTCAAAATTATTGCATATGCTTCAGATTTACAGACTGTCAGTGGCAGAAGTGCTAAAAAACCATCTCATTATTTTCTTCTAGGAAATCTTCTCTAGGGAACCTTTTTTTTAGAACTTCCCATTAAGGTGAGCGGTGTCAATGATGACACCTCTCTAGTACAGAATCAGGACAGTTTGATGCTACTTGCAATAGCACATTACCCATAAACATCCAGCAAAATTTATGCACTAGAGTAGCTGGGCTGGGCTGGGCCAGGAGAGGATGAAAGGATTATGACTCTTTCTTCCCCTTTATTTCTGCAGTTACACAATCTGTAGCTATATAAGGCACAAAACCTATCTAAGAGCAACAACAGACTAATGCTAAACTGGTATTGGCGCCTTCCAAAGGGAGCACTAACCTGAGTTTAATCAAGAAAACTGAGCTAACTTCCCCCAGTCCTTGTGTGCGCAGAAGAGCATAGACCAAAGACACAGTCTGGTCTTCAGTTGTGATATAAGATTGTTTCTAAGTTGCTGCATACATCTGCTGCAATAGAGGCCAAAATTACTTCTCATGAGAAAATTCAGTGTGGAGCAAGGAGATTAATTTTAGTACTGCAGAAGCTTGGCTAATCTGGGATTTACTTTTTCCAACTGGAATATTTAACTCCAAGACTGAAATACATGAAGCTTAGCCAGGGCAAACAAAGCTAATCTCAAGAGCACTTGACTGGGTTTTATAGTGCATTCATCACTACAGCCTCACTAACCTCACTTTAGTACCATGAGCCCATATATAGAAAGAAATCTAAAAATAATAAGAAGAAGCGGTATCAATGTCTGTATTCATGTGGAAGAATACATAAACAGTGGGGTGGTTTTTTACTTTTAAAATGACAAATCTTGTACATACTCATATAAAATCTTGGTGTCCAGTAGTGCTGTATTTTCTCTGTCCAACAGCAACAGTGTAGTACAGATGATATAAGGCCTCTGCAATAATCTGCTCACCAGACCACATTTTCAAGCCTGGGATTGCTTCTAGACTGAAAGGCTGGACAGCAGAATGGAAAGTCTATTTGGGGATAAACAGCCATGTATCTTATGTGCCAATGAGGCGTAAATGGCTAACAGAGAACAGAAAAACCTTTAAAGTCTTGAAGAACAGAGTAAATAAACTCGGGCTCTTCATTGCTTCAGTCTTTCCCTTTTTTGCCTGACATCACAATGGAAAGCATGGCAGGCATCTCCCTGCACCCCCTGGTCCCCAGGCACCTCCTCAGTCATTAATATGTCGTGGCTATGCATATGATTTTCAGTAATGCTGCTTACATATTTAAAATCCATGCCTAAATGGTTTTAGTTGGCACTGAGTTTTGATCATCTGAAATTCTTGGAATCATGGAAGAAAACTAGATTAGCAAGTTTTTCTCAAATGCAGCAACTTGTACGATCCATTATCCATTTGTAGCCAGATCCTTGTACAGAGAAGCAGTTCAGCAGAGAACAAAAACTAAGATGTCTTGACCTTGTGCTCTCACTGCTCTGTGGAGCCTTTTAGATCTATGTAATGGCACTTCTAATCATGGGCTGAACTGGAAGGGATGTGTCTGTTGTCTACCCACCATACATAAAATGTAAGTGTCATTCTCTCTGAAGAAGAAAATTGTAAGCTCCTCATGACAGGCTCTGTAAGACTCAGGGACGTTGTTCTTCCCTCTGCAGTTAACCATCTATCCTCTCCAGATCTGTGGTTGCCCTGGTGTACTGTCAGACTCCAGTTCAGCTGAGAGCAGTTGGGGAGCTTCTCAGGAGCTCCTCACCTGCACAGCAGCTCTTCTCCCCATGCAAGAGTGATCAAAGCCTTGAGGTCTGTGCAGGGGGCAGGGGAAGGACAGTGCTAGGAGAGGAACAGAAGGACTCTAAGACCAGGCTTTTTCTGCCTTCACTAAAGATGCTAACATGAACCCAGATGGATGATGTGCTGTGAAATGCAAACATGGTCAGCTTGGGGCAGATGTGAAGGCCAGAGCTGAGCAGTGGCTGGTGACCATGGTGTGGTGGGGGAGAGGTGGCTGCAGGCAGGCAGAGCCCCTGTGCACAGTCCAGGTTTCTTCATTGTTCTCATTGTGTCTGTCCTGGGTGCCACCAGCCCAGTGAGATATGGGGAAACTCACTGTCCTAGTACTTCTTAAGATTTCTTCTTCCAGTCCCTCCCCACAGCTTCTGGGGTGACTAAGCTACAATATTCATGCTGTAACATCAAAAGGCAATTTTAGAGTGACTAAAATCTCTACAAAGTTTAACTGGCGCAATATTTCTGTATCAAGTGCTGCCACTGCCTTAGTCTTTGACTCAGTAACTCTTTCTCACTAATAAACTTGATAGTGTGATAAAAAATCCCTGCATGCAGCAATTTCATTTTAATTCTCAATATGGGCATAGTAAACCTTGCTCACAGCCCAAGTACCTAAAGTTCCATTGTGAATGTATGCCTTTCCTGTGCTCAATATCTAATTACCCC
This sequence comes from Lanius collurio, assembly GCA_020086605.1. Classification (NCBI taxonomy): domain Eukaryota; kingdom Metazoa; phylum Chordata; class Aves; order Passeriformes; family Laniidae; genus Lanius; species Lanius collurio. The sequence continues at coordinate 20,376,705 of JACBWW010000017.1, read as the reverse complement.
GTGCATAGTCATGTGTTTTCTTTTCCTCATGTGTTAGGACAAGGTGAATAGCAATACAGTCTCCAAATGACAAACAGTGCCCCACTCAGCAGGAGGTTTCCTGAAACCTGTGGACAGAAACTTGTGGACTACTGTCATCACAGTGCCTCAGTGCACCTGCCTTCCCCTGGAGGAGAAGGTCATTTACACCAGATTATTGGGCCAAACTGCTTCTATTCCCACTTTGTGTTGTTTGGAATCACTGATCCAAACAAAAAGAGCCAGGATTTGCCCACTTCCTGCTCATGTCACAGTGCTATCAAGAGCTGCCATGCATGGAAATGGAGATGGAGAAGTGCTTCTTATTCATTGGTAGGACTCAATAGTTTAAAACATTTCACAGAATCACAGAATAACAAGGTTGGAAGAGACCTCCAAGGTCATCAAGTCCAACCAAAAATGCCATGTATAACATCCCTCTTAATGTGAATGTTGAATAAAATGTTTTATTCCTAGCAGATGAATGTTCAAAGGTTGAAATCCTCTGCCATGCTATGGGGGCTATGACCAATGCTACATTTTGTGAGCACAGAACCTGTTTTTAAATTACCAGAACAAAATCCCTATTTAGATATCCTAATCCTCCAACTCTGCATTAGTCCTGGCAAGCTCTTGAAGTGTATTTACACTTTACCATTTATGGCAAAGGCTCATTACTGAAGGCTGAGCTTCTTCAGGTATCAAAATGCATCAGGCATTTCAGGGGCAAGAATCCAGCTGAAGAACCAGACGGGTTTTAGTCCCCATTCTCCTTTCCTCTTCCACCATAGCATCATGCTGTGTTCCTGTGCAGCAATCTATTTCACATTTAGAGGATGAGCTAACTATAGGCAACTGCTATAGGGTAGACAGGGAGGAAGTTTAAGCTGAGAGATGAACAACTGCTTCTGGAACAGACAGGAGGAGAGAGGCTGACTGAACCTGATGGAATTAGACCCACATATTTTCCTTTCCTTTCCTTTCCTTTCCTTTCCTTTCCTTTCCTTTCCTTTCCTTTCCTTTCCTTTCCTTTCCTTTCCTTTCCTTTCCTTTCCTTTCCTTTCCTTTCCTTTCCTTTCCTTTCCTTTC